>CM020218.1:67219410-68419410 GCA_009819775.1 Phoenicopterus ruber ruber | reverse complement strand
CCTCACCAGGGCGGAGTAGAGGGGGAGGATAACTTTCCTCATGTTTTCTACTGGTATAAAGTGAAGGACATCTGCTCAGAAAACAAGCAACAGTGTGCGCTGCTCAAACAGCTCAAGAAGATGATGTTTTCTTTAATAAACTAAGCTTTTTTGTTAGTAAATTCATATTCGTGCTTCCTTAGTTGCAACAGCATCTAAATCTGAGTAGTCCACCTAGAACATTATGAGTCTAAATATAAAAGGTAGCTGGCAGTAACCAAACATCTTCAGCCATTTTCTCTTCAGTAAATGAAGACCTAGCTGAGGCATTTCTAGTCATGAACATTTTTCAACATCGGAGCAAATGCATAAGTGTTAGACCAATCACTTCTTAATAACAAATTATTTGGCATATCTGATTACCTTTACTGACCGTATTAATATTATACATAAACAGGGATGATAATTAAATACATTGGGACTGATCCTGTAGGCTAATCGAGTAAGTGACATCCAGAGTAGCTACAGTTTTGTGCCAAAGGAGTGTAAGGCCAAGCCCAGAGCACGTATAAAGTTAAGTCTACTTAGAAAAGAAACCCCCATTTAAAAGCAAGATTTGTCATATGTGCAGCATATATTTCTCAACGAAGTACCAACACCAGTAGGAAATTCTGAGGCCATCAGCTTAACAACTGCATTCTGGCTTTCACTGAATTCTTATCAGTGATTCCAAGAAGCAATGCGTTGGTAGCCCAGTATGATGCAGAAATCCATATACCCTGCTCAGAATATGACCTATTATTGGGGTGTATGTCTCTATGTAGTGCTCATAAATAAAAGAAATCTAGAGGTAGCACAGGAATTGATTGATGAGTCCTGAAGGCAGAAGTTACCCAAAGTGGAAGAGGGAAGGGAAGTCCATTAGGTATCTGTTCTCTCCATTTAGAGACTACAGTTTCCTAGCAGAAAGTGCTTAACATGTATACCAAGGCAGGAGTTAAGGAAGAGATTTTATATTCTAGGTCTTGGATCAAGATCCACTCTGCCTTTAACTAGTGGCTGTCCATTGTGGGGGGTGGGATATATGTTCCCTTCAACACACAGGCAGCTCCCCCCTCAGCTTCACTTTCACATCTCATGCCTGCCTTGCTGTTCTGTGGATTTGTAATACTGTACAGTACCTAGAGACTCCAGATTTAACAGAATATTTCAGTATGTTTGCTCTCTTCATTTTTCAATCAGCTGAACTCTACAGATAACAAGGAATTGTTTTGATTGTGCATGTCCAGGGTTTACCAGTTCTGCAGTAATTTCTTAGCAACCCTGTCACTCTCTTTAGGAACACACACAAGACAACACAGCTGGAAGAATAACAAAAGCCCAGGGATTTAAAAAATTCTTGATTGAAAATCACCATGCACATAAGCACACCTTGCAGCTCATTTCCCTGAAGAAGAGCAGCACAGTTTGAGAAAGTCTGCTTAAAGGGATGGGGAGTTAGCCAACACCACAGAACAACAAAAAAGAATCTAATCCTACTCTGTAAACAGCAAAAATACCACAGGGGAGATGTCTACAAATGCTTTACCACTAAGTAGATTTTTGTAATAAATACAAACATTTTAACAAGAACGTAGGATTCATTTTTTTACCAGTTAGTTGAGACAGAATGTTCTGCTTCAAAAACAGGGCATTTTTCCCTTTCAGGATGTCTTGAAGTATAATCTATTTTCCCTTGTGTAAAAACTGTACTTTCCCTTCTATAGCTGCCTAAGCAGGAGCAAAAGACTGTAGGCATTCATGAAATGGCATGAGACTCTGCTACCGCCACCTTTACTTAGCTGGCCAAAGATAAACAAAATAGCAGAAAAAGCTGTGATAGGGCAGTTCAGAGGAAAAAATGTCTTTGATGGTTCTCATGCATCCCCACATAACCTTTCTTCCTTCCAGAAAAAAACAGTCAGTCTTTTATCCACCCAAGGTGGAAAGAAAATGGTTCTTGGTTGTAGCAAAATTAGGAATGTATTTCCTGCAAAGAACAGTTGAAGAGATGCAGTGTGCCTCCTCTACCATGGCAGTATCATGATTCTAAGTATAAGGAGAAAACCAAGTGATACCAAAGTTAGCAGAAGCCCGAACTATCATGTCACAATGATATACTCAGTATTGGTCTTGTGCCCTGCATTATGAAGGTTAGCCTTGTTCTTTGTCTTCCTCTACTCTTCCTCTACTTACTGTCCTTCCCAAAGTTGAGGCTTTTCACTCCAGCAGTGGGAAGGGAAGGAATACCTAGAGACAGGCTGTGTTCTCTCTCCTTCACCCTTACAGCTCTGCCTCTTTCCAGCAAAGTGGTGGAGCACAGCTGAGTTACATAGGTGTGATGAGCAACGGTCTGTGGGTCCCAAGCAAGAAATGGATGAGGATTGTCCTGCAATGCAATCCTCTCTTGGATATGTGGGTTCTAGGAAGAAGAGAAAGGCTTGAGAACATGCAGTGAATTCTTGGCCTATGAAGTTTCATGGGGACAGAAGGGTCCCAGTTGAGTCACTGAATCAAAATACCACAATCAAAATACCACAAGCAGGAGACTCATCCACCCTTCTTCCTAACTAACCAGTCTTGCAAATCAGAGACAGGAGGAGCACTTTGTTCAGAATCATCATCTTTCTCACTTAATGCAGTCAGCTCAGTGGTATAGAACTTGGAGACCTCTGTGTTCAGCCAGATTTCACCTGGATTCCAACTAAAACGCCAGGTATTCGGCCCATGCCTTGAAGCAGACAAGGGCATACGTAAACACAGAACACAATTTAAGACAGAGCTGCACCGAGATAGCTCAATCTCTCCTAGAGGAAACTAGCCATAAAAAACAAACAAAAAGCCTCCCGAATCTGCTGATCTGACAAAACCAGAGGAATTTCTCCTGTCTTTCATTCTATTTTATGTGGCAAGGAAAGGAAATCACCCCAGAATACACTGGTTTTGTAACTCCTACTCCACAGTTAGGAGATGCTAGTCACTTATACAACCAGACATTATCTATACAGCCAGAAATCTGCTGGTTTGGTCCCTGTCTCCATTATTGCACAAGTGTAACAGAAGTCAGGGAATAAAGAAGGTATTTCTATTTGTCCTGCTGAAGACAGAGCAGAAACTCAGACTGCCAGGGTTGTGACAGAGTTGTTCCATCAGTATCACTGAACACTTAAACACCATGAAACTCAGGAGAGTATCCTGCATGGGGGTGGCATGAGGGGCAAGCACTATCTCTGTGAAACACAGTTCAGTTTCTGGGAAAGAGATCTTGTGTGTCAGCGCAAAAATGGTCCCAAGTGGACATAGGAAAAGGAAGACTCTAGAGCACTAGGATGAGATTAGAGCAAGAAAGGGCAGGTATGAAAGCTTTGCTTTCATCCTCAATGCCATGTGGCAGAGGGAGAGTACCTCCTGACATGTAGTTGTTGAACCGAAGCAGTTTTTATAGAGCAGCTCAGAGTCGCTTCATATCCAGCACCTAACCCAATCCATCTATTTTGGGCTGAGCTCCAGGGTCATCATCTGCCTGTAAACACACAGTATCAGCCTAGTATTAGATAAACACTGTGGATGCACAGAAGCATGTACTGGTGAATACTCATGTGGTTGGATTATAACATTCTCTCTTTTAGACTATATATAAATTGCTTGGGATGCACAGTGGGACTTTATCTGTGTTTTGCACATCAGCTAGCATACTAATGGGGGTTAGAAAATAGCAACAGCAGTAGAATAAAATCAACCGAGTGACATTTAAAAATCATTGCAAAGGAATGTTCTCAGCGCGGCTGTCTTGTTTGTTTCGAGCTGCAGCGTCAGGGCAGAGAGGCCATATAAAGCAGCAGAGAAGGAGGGATGCTCAAGGAAGCTGTGACTCTCTGGTCACTTTGCTGAGTTTTTTTTAAGACTGACAGCAGAACCTTGAAATCTTGGTTTCTGATTTCAGTGTAAAAATATGCTGTTGACTACACTCTTTTCTCGCTCAGGAATTGCACCACAGTTGAACTGTATGAAATACTCCTAAATTGCAAATTGCACAAAGGGAAAAGTGCATTTCCTTTGCCGCATGTCCTATTTTGAAACCTCGGAGATTTTATGAGTGGGATTGCAAAAGCACAATCCATTTGACCAAGTCATGGAGAACTGGGATATAAATTGCGATAATCAGCTTGACTCCTCCTATCCTTGTGCCATGGGAGAAAATGTAATCTGCTAAAATGTTATACTCATTTTGTTTGGATATTAAAAGATGCAAAAGCACTGGAAGAGCAGAGCCAGTAGTCCCTGTTCTTATCTTGTACCTAAATAAATCAGGACTAATTCAACTAAATTTCTGGGCCTATTTTTTCATGCAAAATAAGTTTCAGTACCCTGCTAGGCCAGAACAAAGGGCAATGGACTTGTTTTGATGTAAAATTAGTAAAACCAAAGACAGGATCAGATTTGCCAACTAAAAATATCTACAGAAGAAAAAACTGGCACCTGATCCAAGGGGAAGTAATGAATGCATAGCTGATGCGGAATGACAATGGAATATATCTACGGAAATGATTGCAAAGTTAATCTTAAAAATCAAATAACTTAATTTTGATCCCAGTGATTTTGATTAAAATCAACTTGAAAAGAATGTCTAATGATTTGGTACTGATGTTACTTCAATTAGTGGAAAAGTGTAAGAAACAAAAGGAATAAAATACTTTTAATCTTAAAAAAGGAGAGCTTCCCTGGAGTGTGCAGAAGATATGTACATGCTGGAACCATGATAAAGCTTCCTTGTGAGGAGTTATGAGTTAGTGAACCTTTTTCAAGTACAACACTCTTCTTTTTGAAGCTAATATTTGCCTTGTAGTAACACAGTTTCCCAGTCTGCTTGTTCATTTCTATGGCTGGGTATACGCTACAGCCACAGTCAGTGCACATAAACGAATAGGTGGCTATCTTTCAGTTGCCTTTTAAACTGTGATCTATAATGATAAACCAGCTTGGGGGCTTTGGTTGGCACAGGGGATTGACAAAAATTTGCTAGGGTCTCTTTCCCCAGGCAGTGTCATTTATAATTTAGCCTTCACCCAGGGGTGCCTGAAAACTATTCTGACTTTACCCAAAGCTAGACAAGAGTGTGGAGCTGAAATTCCATATGACTACAACTGGTTGGGGAATTACCTTGAATTCAAATCACCCCTTCTTTTTCCAACATCTTTTCTGCAGCCCCAACATAAACTAAAGCCTCATGACAGAGTTCTAGGCAAAAGGCAAAAATACGCCGTGCAAACATTTGTTATAATACTGCGGATCTATCTAGAAAATAATTCTGCTGGAGCTTTCAATGTATTTCATTCAGTCTATAAATACAGACAAAATCAGAGGAACTAATCAACAGCTTGCAGGTATAATCTCATCACCTTTGTTACTGAAGGTACTGACAATAGTTAAGGCACCAATCCCAGTGATCCATTCCCTAGCTTTCTGGCACAAGGGCGATTTGCTTTCTTCAAATATGATGGTCCTAAACTGGAACACCATTGCAAAGGTGGTAGCATTTTCTGTGCTGTGGTCACGATGGTAAATAAGATAGCTCTCCTTGAAGAAGGCCAGAGTTCTCAATACGTCCAAAACCACACAGCAATATATAGTAACAGAACAAGAGCAAATGGAACCACATTTACATTATATTCTAACACTCTCAAGAAATAGGGAGTAGACAAACTTGGATTGATCCTAGAGCTTATGTTGAGAAATATCATTTTAATATTCAGCTGAAGAGAAAAAATAATCCAGTAAAAAATATAATGCCTAATGGATAATGCCTTTCCTGTTTAACGAGCAGTCATACACATAAGTTTGCTTCATAGTATTAACACCCCGTTGGCTGAAAGCTATGAATTGCTAAAATCTGTCTTGAAATACAAGTAATCAAATGACAATATGAATATGGTCCTAGAGAGACATATGCAGCACGTAGTAGACAGCTGCTTCCAGCATGTTGGAGGTATTATTTGGGAAAAAAAAAGTACAGGTAATATAGCATTGTGGTGAATGGGTGTAAAAAAGAGGGAATGTGAAAAAGCCAGATCAGGACTGACTCTAAAGAGAAGACAAATTCCTACAAATCTAGCATTCAGTGACAAACATCCTGTAGTCTACAGCAAAGTGCTCTGAAAAACTCATGCTGTGAAAAACCAGAAAAGTAACTCCTACCTTATCTGAAATAATGACAGATGGGAATTTTAACTCCCCATAGTTAACATTTATATTGTTAAAGGTAGTGATTATTAGCATGTTTCAATTTAACAGTAATTTAAATAGAGAAAAATGTTTACTTTGAATACTACAGTCCTGAGATACAACCAAAATTTGCTTTTCTAATTCTGCAGACAGAATCTACCCACTCTTAGTAGATCAGTGTTTTCCAGAGCCTAAGCTTCCACTGAAAAAAATTTCTGGTCCTTGTGGTTGCAAAGATAACTCTCAAAACATGAACTGAGTGTAAGCAAAAAAAGTCCGTCCGAGTACGAAGATGGCCTGGCAGAACAGGTCTGCGAGAAAGTAAACTCTGAAAACAACAATCCAAATTTCTATTGATTTAATCATATTCCAAACAGTATACTTTTTGTTCAGCTTTAACTGTTAAAATGTTAAAAATATATGATTCATAGGTTGTGCTTATTATTGAAAGAACACAACTAATTTTTGCATGCAGAATGCAATGGCATCAGTCCCTGCATATTTGTGCAGATGAAAGTATGGCTCCTTGTTCTCTCTCTTCCATTTTGTGCTCTTGCCCAGGGACAGCTCGACTGTGGCACATCACACATACTGTATTTACTGGAAATGCTTGTTGTGCCACCAGTTTATCTCCATCTCATGCACTTGAAAATAAAACTGTTGTGAAGTTTAAATCTATTTTAGTTATCCAGGTCTGGATCTGACTATCTTCAAAAATTCAGCAAAATCAGGTTTTAGAAGCTTTCAGAAGCTTGGGTTTGGCTTATAATTGTTACTCCATAGTGTATAATTTGCTGTCTTCCTCTGAAGCAAATAAAAACATCTACAAATTTAGACGGTACCATCAAAATATTCTGTGTTCTAGCCTTTGTTCAGTAAGGCTTAATATAAATCCAATGACTGCACAATAGTAATAATTAGTTAATTATCCAGTAAGACAATTATTATTACTGCCTTTAAAAATGTGCCCGCTGTTTATATAGGGGATGCAACATCCACTAGGATGTTGACAAAGTTACATATCTGGCTCAAGTGCTCGATATTTTCACTTCAAATCTAATGCTTTCTATTACACAACCACTTCAACAGAAGTTGATAAGAGAATAAGAACTGCTGGGCTATATTACACGAAGAACTCATCTTACCTCTTACTCAGTATCCTACCCCTGACAAAGGCTCAGTAGCAGAGACTTAGGGAAGAAGATTAAAAAAACTGTAGTGCAAGAGTGACTCTTTCCATTCTGGTGAGAAGGTTTAGTGACTTCATTTTTCAGAAGAACTATTCATGGTGACTGTAAGATCGCTTTCTTGAGTGGAATCAGCTAAGTTAGAGCTCAGTACTTTGTATGGACTTAATAATTTTTCACTTATTACATTTGTTTACATTGAATGTAATCACCATTTTACTGCCAGGCACCCAGTAAAGGGAGATCTTCTGTGACTCTGCAGTCAGTTGTAATTTGACTATCCTGAATAATTTTGTATCCTGTATTTTGTACGTATACTTCTTTAAAGCTTTAACAGTTACAGCTAGAAAGATTACTGTTTGCATGCTAATTATTCACAACTATTCACCGGAATCAATGTATTCATATTTGTTATGTAAACACCTCCTTGGAAATAGTAATCTAAACCCCAGCCACTCATTCACATCTTTCCGAATGGATGCCTTTCTGTTGCCTTGTAGTACAGCCCACATGTACGTATGATGCTAGTCCTTTAAAACGTAATATGGAACAAATTATGTATGTACATTTTCTCCACACACTTAAGAATCTGGCAGTGAATATTGTCTTGAGTTACATAGTGGTACATTTACAATGACAAGAATCTACTTGCGTGCAGCATGAGAATTTGGCTCTGAGGTATTTCATTATGAACTGTGAGTTATGCTTTGACTGCTTGGTTCTGGGACATGGTAATTGCAAACATTTATGACAGGGTTGAGTTAGTTTTTCATTATTCAGTACTGGTGGCTGAAGCACAATAATAAAAGATCTTTTAACAATGCAAGTGACTATTACAACAGTACAAGGTCAAACCCTAAGTTTAAACCCTCTGTGCTTCTATAGCAGCAGTTACTTCCCAGATTCACTCAGTACTAAGAATATGCTTGAGGTTACAATGGCTGTGTCTAAGACAAGAAATAATTACAGCTGTTACATACTTGCTAAGTTACTGTTTAAATATTCTGATTATTTTATATCTTCTCTTTAGCTCCTTGCTCAGAAGTGGCCTTTTGGAGACTCTGAATTTGGACAGTTTCTTTGCAAATTCCTTCCCTTTATACAGAAAGCATCGGTGGGAATCACAGTCCTTAATCTCTGTGCCCTTAGTGTGGACAGGTACAGTATGTTTTACTCTTTTGACAGACACTGTTCTTGCCCTTGCAGTTTTCCTAAAACTGGGAACACTCAGTATGGTCTTCTTAGCAGGCAGACTACAGTATAGATGTAACTTACATTCTGCTTTTTGATATCCTGGCTGTAACAAAGCACCACATTTGTGGCTCAAAGTATAATATGAAGCCATTGGACTAACTAACTTTACAGTTTTTTAAAGGTATTTAAAAGCTCTAGTAAAGCATTATCTCAATTTCCCTTATTGGACAAAAATGTATTGGGATTTTATCATAGATTCATAGAATGGTTTGGGTTGGAAGGGACCTTAAAGATCATCTAGTTCCAACCCCCCTGCCACGGGCAGGGACACCTTCCGCTAGACCAGGTTGCTCAAAGCCCCATCCAGCCTGGCCTGGAACACTTCCAGGGATGGGGCATCCACAGCTTCTTTGGGCAACCTGTTCCAGTGCCTCACCACCCTCATGGGGAAGAATTTCTTCCTTCCATCTCATCTAAATCTGCCCTCTTCCAGTTTAAAGCCATTACCCCTTGTCCTATCACTACATGCCTTTGTCAAAAGTCCCTCTCCAGCTTTTTTGTAGGCCCCCTTTAGGTACTGAAAGGCTGCTAGAAGGTCTCCCCAGAGCCTTCTCTTCTTCAGGCTGAACAACCCCAACTCTCACACTTTTTTCTTTCATATGACCTCATGTTTCTTTTGTATTTGAACAGGATCATAATCTTTAGTCTTAAAAATAATCTTTTCAACTCACTGCCTATGGACCATAATTACAGTGTTTATTTTGATAATTTCTATAACTAATTGAGTTTTATTGAGAAACACGTTGGAAACTTGCTTTGATATTTTGACGTTGATCGTTTGAAAATTAATGCCTCTGCTAAAAGTACTCAGGAAGATACAAAAACTTTTTGGTAGGACAACAGCTAAGATGCTTTTGAACATTATTCTTTTCTGCTTTTTTTCTTTATACATATAAGGCAATAGCAGACGAAAACTTCACTTCTGTAAAAGCTATGTATTTTTATTGGTCTTGAGTTTACTTGATCATGTTCTACTACAAAATATCAATAATTCTGATACAGAACATATTGATAAATAAAACACATTATGTGTATTAGTACAGCGATGCAAAGGTAAAAGTAACTTCAGAATTAATCCTGGTTTGGTTTTACATAAAAAGTTGATGTACCAGGATTGCAATGGATGAGTAACTTAGTAATATCCATACCTAAAATATAGTTCCTTATTGCATTAGTAAATCACTAGCTGAAGCCAGAAATAAAACAAAAAAGTAACACAGGGAAGTGTTCTATTTCCCGTTTTGAGTCTGAGAACTATAAAAATAATTCTATTTCTCAAACAATATTTGCCCAGCATAAAATACAATCCCATGGACTGCTCTAAGGAATCCTAGATCAAGTACATAAGAAACAAACAGTTTGTTAGATAAGTTCTGACCAATGCAGTTTCACTAGATTTAGTCCTACTGTTACATACATTTTCATAAATTAGAAGTAACTCAGCTGAACCTACCTCTTTATATATGCACATATATATATATTTACAACCACTGATTTGCTAATCCTCACAACTATCAAATGCCATTTCCATTTGAGTATAAAATCTTGTATGGGATCAGACTCAGACTACTTAATTTCCTCCCTCCGTTCACATGCTTTGCCAAGGACATATTCTTTATCATCTGGTGCACTCTAGTAATTGGTTGCAGAGAATGTGTGTTAGAAAACAGATGTATACAGCCAGATTCTGATATTGGCTAACATGAAGTGAATCTAGGTTAAACCACCATGAAATCAGGATCTGACAGCACCTTCACCAAGTTAGGCTGGGTACTGGAAGTGGCATAGTCACATTAATATAAAATTCCACATCAGCTAATGTTTGGTTTTTAGTATGGAAAATTAGTAAATATGGAATTGTGTGCTGTCACAGCTGGACTGTTTCTGGTCTATGAGTGAATTATTTTTTTCTTAAAAAAAGCTCCTGAAAACTATCTCATTTACAGTTATTTTGAGTGTCTATATATTGAATTGCATTCTATGAGGCAGAAAAAGAGCTCCATAGCTTTGATAATTATTGACTCTCTGTCCCTCTTGCAGACTACAACCTTAATGTAGAACAAGATGTTTGTTTTTTCCTACAAGGACTCCTCTCTGTGCTAACTACATCCTATTGCGAAACTCCACTCATTACTAGTGCCTCTTGCACGAAGTGACTTGCACTGACAGTGTATTAAGGCTTAACTGTGCATGCCCAAGGGGAACAATGTCCACTCACACGTGGAGAGGGCTTATGAGGCTGACAGAAAACATCAAACCAGACATTCACCGTTCACAGGAAACTCACATTTGTTTCAGATGCCTCTCAGGCATTTTTAAAGTCTAGGTCATGATGGTGACGACAGTCTGACTTTTTCTAAACAGTGCCTGACTGTGACTAAGAGGAAGGATATTTCCCTTCCCGAGCTTTTACTCTTGCTTATGTCTCAGGCATAATGATTTTGATGAAGAAATGGTTTTAAGAAGAAGAGTGAAGATAGGGATCTCATTTCATATGTACACACCCTCTATGTCCTCCTCTGCATACCAAATTGCATAGAACAGTAATCTCAGGGTAGGTACTTTCATCTGGCCCAACTTCCAGCAAGTGTATTAGATAAGATTTTACCACTAAAACAAAGCTCTAAGAGCTTTATTGTATTAAGAGCTTTGCAATCAACTCACTGCTGGCTATCCTTAAAATGAAGAACAGCTGTGATCTCTCACAACAAAGAGGAATAGATCAATATCAGCAACAGTAGTGCCATTTAGGAACTGTTCAGACACTAACCTTGACAGGGTTCTTAGGGCTGTGATCAAGTCTCTTATCTTTTCGGTATTGCTTTTCCCTCTTATAAAGGGCTGATGGTACTTGCAGAACAGAAACATGTTACACTAGTGGGCCATTTGAATGACTAATTTTCTAATGCAGTCAAAAGAAACAGGCAGACAAAAGCACCTACTCTGTAAGACAGCAGGTACAGGGGACTGATAGTCCATAGACAAGCTATAGTCCATGATTTAATTTTCATATATTCCTTGATTTGATTTCATAATGCCCACAATACATTTTCTTTTTAAATTCTGATTAGATACCACTATGGTAAAATTCAGCCAAATTGTTCCAAAAACTAATCTGGGCCACAGCAAAACCCACAACCATACTGCATTAGCGAGAGCAATACCAGAAGGCTAACTAGAATTCTGGAATTACTCTTTACCAAAGAATGATGAAATCATGGAAAGGGGGTAGAAAATCATTAGAAATTATTCAGTGGCCTTACAGATCTCAATTTTTTGCTTATCAGAAATGATGCTGAAGAAGCCCCTTAAATACAATATCCAAGTACTGAAATACAGATGATGTATCAGATATCCATGGGGTCTTTAGCTTAGCAAAGAAAGATATAACAAGAACCTATTGAACAAGGCTTCAGCCAGACAAATTCCAAATGAAAATAAGGTACGCATTTTTAACAATGAGAGTGATTAACTACAAGAAGAAACCACCAGGGAAAGGCAAAGGTGTCCTGCTCTTAATGTCCTCAAATCAAGACAGGGTGTCTTTCTGAAAGAAATGCTTTAAGCATGTTATAACTAGATAGGAGTGCAAAATATTTAATTGTATGCACGTATACTTCATGAGGTAATGATCCCTTGACTTTAAATGCTGTGCATCTCTAAGTACAAGTCGCAGGAGGGACTGCAGAGTCCATGAAAATCAAGTTGGAATAAATAGCTAAGAATGGGAGAAGAGAGAGCAGAAGAAAACAAAGGAGAGAGCAACTGAAGGGTACAAGATACTAAAGCTGACAGCATGTGCATGAGCAGTAGAAAATGAAAAAGGGAGAGAGGAGCCACAGCATTAAACAGAGAAAAGAAAATAACCTGGAAAAGAACTGAATATTTTAGACAAGGTTGGAAAAAAAGGGAAACAAACAGAAAAAAAAAGTAAGACAAAACACACACACACACAGATTTTAGATTGGGAAATTAAAAGTAATGCATGATGCATGTATTTTATGTCAGTTCCCTGGCAGACATCCTGTATTTCCTAAGTATGAGGGAAATAAACCCTGCAGTATTTTCCCACTCCTAATTATGGAAGGTTTGTGGCTAGACAAAGATTCTGTATATTACATAACTCACAGAACACCCACTTGAAAAATTATACTACCACTGTTTTTCAAATCACTCGTACAGCAGTGAGTAAAGAGACCAAGTAATTGCAGGTTAATATGCATTCAGCTAATTCTGATCTAATTACTGAGCTTCTTTTATGCTTTAGGTGAAACCATTCATAAAATTCTTCAGCCAATGATTCCTTATCAGTTATTTGAACAGTGAAATAAAAAAATGCTAATAAAATACATACAGGACTCAAGTCCTTACTGCTGTGCATACTGATCCTCTCATGTGCAAAACAGATGTAACTCAAACAGAACAGGTACAAAAATGCAAGAAAGGAAAGAACTGGATTCACAATTTACAACCCATTTGTTGTCACTTACATAGTTACACAGGTAACAACACAAACTTTACATTTCTTACTTGAAAAATATGTACAGTCTACAGGCCTCTGTTTGCTAAGAACATCATTCAGTCAAGGATGAGATAGTACCATGTACCTTGTGCAGCTGATGCGACTGATTGTAAAATTGCCAGTCCGTAGAAAGTAAATATTGAATTGATTGTTAAATTTTCAAAGTTCACAAATATTTGCGTATTTATGTGAAAGGTTATGTTTCTATGAATATTCCAAAATTTGATAATTGGTAAAATGAAATATGAGAGGATCACAAATTATTTAAAATTAAATTTGAATTTTAATATGAGTAAACATGTGTGAGAAGATATGATGCTGAATGTCACTTTCTCAATTACCTCAGTATAGTTCATTTGTTTTGATGCTCTCAGAATTCCAATCCCATAGACCTCCTCCCCGTGAGTGAACCATTGCCTCTCCTTTCTGATATTCTTTGAAGATAAGGATGCCTTTAGAAGATGTTTTTATTGGCTCGTGCCTTGGAAAGGTGTTAAGACTAGAGGTGGCAGCTGCACATATCCAAATGTATCTGCCAGGACTTAAGGGGGCAGAAAATGAGGGCATATCTGAGGAAGAAAAGAATACTTCCCATAGTCAGGACAGTAAAATGACACAGCTCCTTACTATTTATAATCTGTTTCAGTGACTTCTTATTCTGACATTTTTTAAAGCAGATGAACAACCTTTCTTGACTTTTTTTTCTCCTCACGTAAAGAAGACTATCTCATCAGTGGATGCCGTGATATATCCATGTAGCACTATAATTCCAAATGCGAAGGTGCTGTTATTTTTGAGAAGTAAAATAAGCAGTTTAGAAACTGTTACATCACCAATGACAGAAAGCTCTCCAGCATGCATTTCAGATTATTACAAGATCAAAAATAATATTTGTTCTTTCCATAATTTTTAGATAGCACTGTCTGCTAAATTGTTGGAAATGCTAAGTAACTCATTTACTGCAGTTATTGCTAGACAACAGTTAAGTCCGCTATTGAAAATTTTATTTATGGACTCGTTTTTATTCTGTATTGTATGCTTATCAGTCTTCTCCAAATAATTTTCAAACCTTTTGTCTAGAGTTGACAGAGAGGTTGAGGTATTAAAGCTAATAAATTTCTCTAAGTTCCTTGAAAACTGGCAGACAAGTAGAGGAGAAAGACCCTCTCAGTTCCCTGACTGGGGGAAAGGCTGCAGCCTGGTAACAAGAATCCTCCAGCACTGGAGGGACAGAGAAGGTAAAGAGAGGAAGAGGAAAAGGGAGAAATGCTTATAAATGCATGGGCTGTATTTGAAACTTCTTCAAGAGTTCTTACCTTTTACCAAGATTACAGCTATGAGACATATGCACATAGGAAAGCAGGTTTCAATAATTCCACCTTTTACAGAGAAACTTGCTATCTAAGGGATACAGTAGTGGGAAAATATGTTGGGTTTGGCATGTACAGACTTCTTAGCCATGCACTTCAGTTTCTCATCAGAAAGGTGATGCAGAGGCTGATAGCTGCCAGACAGTCCTAACTAGCACTCAGTTGTAGTCTAAGGCGAATACAGAATATGCCTCATAAAACCAGTACTTTTAACACTGAATAGTGTAAATAAAACAAATGCATTTTCATTTTATGAGGAGTATTTTCACAGTATCTCATTGCATGCAAGCTGACAACCTCACTTCAGATAGCACTGCTGTTACAGCTGAGGTAGCTGAAGGAGATAGCTGGTTTGTATCTATTAGGATGGCTTGCGTGCCTGGAAGCTTTTTTTCTTCAGTTATATCAGTTGATCTAGTGAAAAATATAGTCTGTCCTCACAAACCTTGCCTACTTTAATTAGAAATCATTAGCGTAGTCCACACAGCAGAATTCCATGCAATCCTGTGCCTAAGCAGAACAGTTGCAGCCAGCTCTGCTATCCACCCCTTGATGTGCTCTGCTGTGTCCTAGGTGGCTTGATAGCTAGCAGAGCCCTTGGAACAGGCAGGAAAAACAAGCAATACAAGTCTAAGATGTCAGCTTTAGGATTTTACTTAATATATAACATTGAACCAAGATCTCTGAATTTGAGGAAGAAACTGAAGGTTGGAAACTAATGCCTGTCTCTTTCAGGTATAGAGCAGTTGCCTCCTGGAGTCGTGTTCAGGGAATTGGAATCCCTATGATCACTGCTATTGAAATTTTCTCTATTTGGCTTCTGTCCTTTATACTGGCTATTCCAGAAGCCATTGGTTTTGCTGTGGTACCTTTCAGATACAAGGATGAAGGTTATGTTACCTGCATGCTCAATGCTACAAATAAATTTATGTTGGTAAGTAACATCCTTTCTTTCTTTTTGGAATCCACAGTATATAGGTTAGACAATTAAGATACTGGATTATAATATGCTTTATTCATCCATTAAAGTGCAAAATGTATTCTAATGTATATTGGTGCAAAGAGGATCCTTTATTTACAGTGACCTGTCTCTACTTTCATCCAGAGATGCTAAATGGAACTTTACATTTTCATTTCTTCACTACTGAGGATTCTTAATACACAAATTTGCAATTTGGGCCTGCTTAAGGTACAATCAAGAGATGTATCAGTGTAGCCAGAGCCTTGGAAGGTATTGTGTTTCTAGGTATAAGCCCTTGGAGCTTGTAACTGTCAAAACCCATGTTTTACCATGATGAGTCACCATTTTGTATGCAGTAGCCAGCTCTTTTGGCAGATAAAGAAAAGGGTGGGGCCATGCTCTAACATAATTTTTCCTATTTTATATGCACTTCCAAAGTCAAACAGAGAATAATCCCTTCATTTATAAGAAATCATGACTACAAATCTGACAGACTTCTATCTCCAACCGAGGTAGCTTGGGCACTGTTAGCTGTCATCTAGATACAGCAACTCAAGAGCAAGAGAAGTGCCTGAGACACACCAGGCTTCTTTGGCACGTTTCATAGCCCTCATCCTCTGTGCTACCACAGCTTAACTGTAGCAAACACCCACATTAGCTTGTTCAAAGCAAGTCAGGTGAGTAGTCACTACAGAGTTAATATATCTTTACTGCATAGGGGGATAGTGATTTTCTGCCTGGCCTTACACTGAGAAAATGGGAAAGTGGTATCTTAATTTTTTCTTTGTGAACCCAAAGAAGGGCCATCCACCATTCACCCAGTAATAAAAAAAAAAAGTAATGTTTGTTCTGTTTTGTCTCCAAGCAGGCAGATAGTGCAAGGTCTTAAGTCTTGGGGAAAACTCCACATTTTTTTCTGAACTACAATTTTTCATGATAGACTGCAAGTTTCTCTTTTTCAAATGTCCGGCACTTCTCCTTTTATTGGATCGGAACATGGCTTGGGCTAGAATGGGGAAGCCTAGTGCAAAATGGAGCTAGAAATTTAGAAAATAGAAAGTGTGGATGATTAGTGTTTTTCACAGGAACATCCCCAGCTTTGGTAGCATAACACAGACTGCAGGGATGGCAGAAAGAGCAAGAGACAATACCAAGAGAAAAAAAAAAGCAGTTCCGTAATGGAAATAATTAATGCAGGTGAAGATGGAGTGGAATTGCCCAGGACTTACTATATCTTTGTTTCTAAACTCTACAGACTATATGACTGTAGATACTGTAGTTATAAGAATATGATTTATGAAATGCACACTGCAGCAAATTTCCCTTTTGTAATGGCTGGTTTTCTCCACAAATGTGCCTGGACAATCTTCACTTCCTCTCTCCCTAAGAAAAAAATAGTTTTCTCTTCCCTCTTCTCAAAAACTCTACAGTTCAAGTCTTCCATAGGCATGCTAACTTTAACAATTATTGTTCTGTTCTTAATGTGGTAAGTAGAATAGCTTGTTTTGTTTTGTTTATTAGCAGGAATTAGTATCTTTTACTTGCTCAGCATAATTCAAAAGCTCCAAATCTCCCCACGCTGGTTTGATTTTCAAGGAAACAAACCAGCATTTACATCCAAGCTGAAAGTAAGTGTTAGATGTGTCAGTCAAAATGGAGAATGTTGTGTTTCAACATGTTTCAAGCAAGTACAAGCATGATATTAAAATGAAAATACCATTTTAACCTTAACTATAGCATTTACTACCACAAACAACACAATAAACAATTACTAAACTTTGGGAAGGATTTATGATTAACTTTCATTTTTAATAGGAGCTTTACTCATGTTTAAAGCTATCCTTGAAAGACTTAAAAGACTCATGCTAGACCATGATTCCCAAGAGGCTGAGTGCACTAGGAAACTTCTTTAAAATGCACATTTCCTGTAGAAAACCAGTTCCATGTGGGCTTTCAAGACAAACAAAAGAATGTCTACTTCTCTTAAATCAACCCAATTTTGTGCTTTGATGTAAGCTTTGTGAAACTCAGATTCCACAATTAATCATTTACAGACATTTCTATGTAGGTTTTATAACTGCGCAAAGCCAGGTCCTCATACAGAGTTGATGCATTGGTCAGGGTTGTGACACAGAACTCTGTGTGTGTGTGTTCGTGACTGACAGGCAATGCTCACAAAACCTGGTAGACTGATATGACAGAAAGTTTTCCTTGTAAACATAGCATGGATTCACACAGTACACATTTTCCTGTGCTGCCCAACCAATATGATTCTAGTCTGATTTGGAGGAATTTCCCACGGAAAATATAATTGTCTCCATGTATTTGTATTCCTTTTCTCTGTAGAAGGAGTGGTAATTAGATTTCCCCTCAGTACAAACTTTTAAAATATGAGGCATATTGTTTTCTGGTTTTCTGCTGGCAGAAGCTCAGTTCCCAGTGGGGGAAATTCTGCCCTCAAGGAGGGTGCAACTATGCAGCAGACTGTAGCCCCTCCTCGTGCAGGAGGAAACACGCTAATCAACACAATTCAAAATGTCCTGTGGGGTGGGGTTGTGGCCTAGATACCAGCAGCGTACTCTAAATTAGCAAGCTCTGTAAGCAGTTGTGTTGGGGCAGAGGGAGAAAAATCAAAAGCATTCCCTTTTTCTTAGTAAATCAACTTTCTAGTGTAACTAAAGCAGATTTAAAAATGAACATTATTAAATACTAGTCTTTGAATTGCATCCATTTTTTTTTCATCTTTCAAAGGTTAGTACCATTCAGTTTTAAATGTAAACAAGATGTCAAAACTTTGACTTTTTCAAACAGGATTCATATAATCCTCAGTTATTCGCATTTTGACATTTGGTGTGGGAACTGTGATGTTACAAGAGCACATCCGCTAGGAATAAACAAGCTAGGGGAAAGATTATGAGAGAGAAGGTTCCCTTTTACACACATCCATCTCAGTGACTAATAACATAGAGACAGGAAGTATTTAAAATGTCATATTTCAGTGCGCAGATTTGGCTGAACATAAAAGTTAAAACCCAAGTTACAATATTTTCTCAAGTCTGAAAATATAATTGTCTACAGAAAAGAGTAATTTTAAATGTTTTGTCAAATGTAGTATTTTCCAAAATACATACACGTATTAACTTAAACCACAGCTTAAATCACAGCTAACCCATAAAAATTACACAGCAAAGTACTGCTACTCTATCAAGTCCCTCAGTGTCCTGTCACAAAAGGCAAATGGTACGAATGGCAGGCAAAGGGTTAAAAGTAACTGTACCACTAGAAGCCACCCGTCCTAAGCTTTGCATATATCAGACAAACATTTAAGAGGTGGCTCCTATCTGCCCAGTACCTAAGCAAACCAACTACCAGTCTTTTCACTGATAACAAAAGGTGATTAAACTTACAAGACATTTTGAATTTTCCTTTTTTGGAATCAGGACAGAAGCCATAGAGGTAAATGGCATTTCCTGAGACAGGCTTTTAGTAAGATTTATTATCTCAAAGTGACACTGTCTACATTTTGGCATGTCCTTTTAATGAACCTGAATTCCAGTTTTCATGAATGAGTGTAAATGTTCAGAAAACACAATCAAAAGAAATTAATTCCAACCCAAGACAGATTGCAATGAAGGCATAGGCAAGCTATCCGTAAGGTAAAACAAATGCTTACACTGCCACAATTCTCATTGTGATGTTGGTCCAAAATACATGAGCGATAAGAAAGTTTACGTAATTTGTGCTGTTTACCAATAGACAGATAGAATCATAGAATCATAGAATTGTTCTGGTTGGAAGAGACCTCCAAGATCATCGGGTCCAACCATTAACCTATCACTACCAAGTCCCCCACTAAATCATATCCCTTAGGGCCTCATCTAAACGTCTTTTGAATACCCCCAGAGATGGGGACTCCACCACCTCCCTGGGCAGCCTGTTCCAATGCCTGACAACCCTTCTGGTGAAGAAATTTTTACGAATGTCCAATCTAAACCTCCCCTGGCGCAACTTGAGGCCATTTCCTCTTGTTTTGTTGTCTGTTACTAGGGAGAAGAGTCCGACCCCCATCTCTCTACAACCTCCTTTCAGGTACCAACTGTCACACTTTCTAAGACCTTGCTGTGGTAATTTCCACTGAATCATAAGAAAATATCTTGTTTTTTCTTTCCCTTATCTACAGTTTTACAAAGATGCAAAGGATTGGTGGCTGTTTGGTTTCTATTTCTGCATGCCACTGGCATGTACTGCCATCTTTTATACGCTAATGACTTGTGAAATGTTAAACAGAAGAAACAGCAACTTGAGAATTGCTCTCAGTGAACACCTTAAGCAGGTAAATATTAGGAACACCAATGTTTGAAAATACTGTTCTTCTCTCTTTAGGTTAGCTTAGAAATGTTTCAAAGTGTACTTGAATACAGTAAATTACAGAAACAGAAAGTGAGGATGTAGGTTATTTATGACGTTAAACCCAGAACACAAGACTAAATCATAGTACAAGGAGATATTGAAGACAGCACATTCAGGAAACTAGCCAGTTTCTTTCTTTTGTGAAGTACGTATGACATTTGTGCTTTCCTGCTCTTTAACCTCAAATCACTACTGGCTAAATGCTTTGAAATTTAACTACAATGATTTGCCAAAAAAATATTTCTTTTTATTCATAAAGATATGACTCCATGGGTCCTCCCTACTTTTGGCACACTTTGATATGCAACTCTAGTTTCATATAAAAAGCAGTTGTAGAACAACCTGTTTTAGAATAGAGTGGATCCTTTTTTCAGGGTTATTGCACTGTTGCAGTACCACTACTGTAGCTGCTTTGAAAAAAGCAACAGGAGACTAGTACAAAGTAACTGTGAGTAAAGTCACTCACAGAACTGTCAGATCTCCCTTTGCTGTTTTTGCAGCACTGTCTGATGCTTAATTCCTAACTGAAATGTTAAAAACAATAATCTGTAGCTTTTCCCCTGTGTTAACGTCAGCCCCTCACATTCCACTGTTTCTTTCAAATTCCGCATTCACAGATGTGAATCCCTAAAGCAGTCCCCTCTGCATCAGAGTGAGTTCCCTCAGAGGTTCCTCCTCTGCTGGTTCATTCCAGATCAGGGCAGATCAGAAGATCCTCCCCTTGTGCCGATCCTCCGCTTTTTCCCCTCATCAGGCCCCAGGGCCTGCAACAGAGTCTGTCCCAGGGCCACACACAAGCTACTCCACCCACTAGAACTAGAATGGTATGTGCGGGAGGAATCCACCCTCCAGCTTTCCCATCATGACGTGCAGTGCCCAGCAAGCTACTCAGACTGGTTGCTGGAGGATGAATTTATGACACAATTTACAAATGCTTTTCTCTTTAACTGTCACCATTTGCCCTTCTTTCTTCCTTCCTTCCCTACAGCCTTGCCCACATCAATGTCTAGTTATGATCTTTTTCATATTTTGATATACTGCTATTGTAAGAAAGAAGAAACATTAATAGTCATATTCAAAGCCTCACAAGACTTACTGTAATCACACATTTGACTTTAAGTTTTTTAATGACAGAGCCTTGCAATGGTTGTTATTGTTACATTACAGTGGCAGTTCCAGAAGTGGTTTCTTACCCCTACATACTCTGCTCTTTATCAAATCCATGGCTACCGAACACCACTGGTATGCACTGTCAAATATCCACTAAAACATCTGTAAATCTCTAGAGCCATATAAAATATCCATTAAATTTAAATTATTTCCTGACTAAGTATTATGAGATTAAGCTGTAATACAGACATTTCTAAAATTTTTTTTGTGGAGGAACTATTTACGTAAAAACACCACGATCACATAGCAAGGATCACATAGAAAAATTAATATACTGTGCAGTATCCCTTTGTGTAACATGTTGCATACTAAATATAAAATAATGTATCAGAGAGAATTTGATATCCTGAGTAGGTACGTGGTTGAATGGAACTTTTATTGCCAGTTGATTTAGGTGCCTTGGGTTTGCAAATTGCCCCACATCAAGGATTAGGTACAAGTGGTTTATCAAGCAGGTGTGATCTCAGTTTCCTGCATACATGAAAAAGTTTTCTTGCAGAGTATGTATGCTTCTGAAGGAAGAGGTTTATGTGAGGGAATGCCAGAAAACTAACCCAGTGTAGAGGAATAAGAAGGGCTAGGAAAGTAGTCAGGTTCAGGAAAGCCTAGCAGTGGATTTTCCTTGGCTAACATCTACAATGTCTTGGCAATATGTCCTTTGTGCTCCAGCTGCTCCAGTCTCAGTGATGAGCAGGTTCTGAGGATGGCCTGAATCAGGAACATGACAAGCCCCATAAAAATCAGTTCAGGGACAGCAGGTAGTCTGGAAGCTGCACTTTGGGAATCCTTGCATGCTTTACCTAGATTACTTACTTTGCTGCCAGCATCACTACACTACAATCACCCACCAATATGAATTAGGCACTCAGTCATAGTTATCTTTACTCCTTTTTCTAGCGTCGAGAAGTTGCAAAGACAGTTTTCTGTTTAGTCGTGATTTTTGCTCTTTGCTGGTTCCCTCTCCATTTGAGCCGAATTTTGAAGAAAATGGTATACAACGAAAGAGACCCCGGCAGATGTGAACTGCTCAGGTACTTCATTTTCTATGTCAATCAATTGTTTATACTGAAAAAATATAATGCCACACACTTGGAGTTTATGTGAGAAATGTCACTGTGCAAGCAACTGTGGTGTTAGAAGAGCAAACACTGTATTTTATGACTACATCCATTTTCAGGGGTTTCAGTTTTAATGGGGTAGCATAATTTCAATAAATGTTATCTGTCACCATTGCAATCACTTTCCTCTGGCTTTTTTGAATTTCTGTGAGACACGCTATTACAGACCTGGCATGGTACAAGATTAGACTGAGGGAGTTAGGTAAGAGAGAATTAGTTTCCGTGACAGAAGAGATTGTAACCACAAAAAGCACAGGTGCTTCTACAGTATATGAACAGTTTAAATGTTTCGCTTTCTCTTTTATTGCCTAGTTTCTTGCTGCCATTGGATTATATCAGCATCAACCTGGCAACCATGAACTCTTGTATAAACCCAATAGCTCTGTATTTTGTGAGCAAGAAGTTTAAAAACTGTTTTCAGGTAAGATCTTCTTGATAAGATTCTATGTCCAGTTGATGAATTGTATTAAACCACTTAGTTATTATCTATTTTTAGCAGTTGGGAGAAGAGGCATGCAAAGGAATGAAAGATTATAAATTGTCTACTTTACCAGCTAGCAGCTCACATAGCACACATACCAAACTGAAAGTGGAACTATTCACTTTAACTGAAATGCTAAACCAGTAAATAAGTTTGACGTAGTCCTCATATGTAAACATGTAAACTGAGATAGACATGCTCTTGTAAGTACTATTTATCTGCATATGACATGTACATGAAATAGAATTTGGTTGATGACATATTTCCCACTCTAGATGAAGACAAGGAACACATATATAGGACACCAAGCTGCCTGCAGTTAAACAATCCCATTAACAACGAAGATTTTCAGGCTTGAATACCAAAGCAGATACCTGAGTTGACTTTTGCAATTAAATTTGGTAAAGGAAGTAGTGAAATGGAAAAGGAAGACTGAAATAGCTCTATCTGCAAAGAAAAACAAAAGATGACAGGACTGAACCACTAAACTTTAAGTCTGAAAATAGGCAACTCAAGCTACTGAAAAAATGTAAGAAATTATTAAAATAGGGAATACCTGTTTGTCTGTAGCCTGCTCAGACTTACAAACTACTTTAAGGGAGCGTTTCCACGCAATAAATAAGAAGTCAGCTTTGTTTTTTTATGGTTCCCTACTTCATTTGGGAACTGTGGAGAGGATACTATGCCTGAACTTGTCCTCAGGTGAAAGGGAGAAGTAACAGTGGGTACTACCAGGCTGCTCCTCATATCATTAGTTCATTCTTTCCACTTGTCCTTCCAAATAAAATTACCATCCAACACCTCTAATTAAGAATTTCAGCTATTATTTAATCCTTTCCAGCTTCTCATTATAGCTTACCCCTTCCCTTCTAGTATCAAGGTCATTAATTCAAGCAATCTTTCCGTTTTGAGTTTCTCACCCTACCTCTGTTGCTATTTTACATACCCACCCATAGATAGATAGTACATATATCTTAAGTCTGGCTTTACCTCTCTGCAACACTCCCTTCTCATTGAGTTCAGAGAAGTCATAGATCTACTGCTGTTGTTGCCATTGCTCCTCTGAGGCCCTAACTCTTTCCCCTAAGCAAGAGATACCATCTACATAGAATTAGGCACTAGTTTTTGTGAAGGGAGGGGAGGAGAGCTCAAGAATCCTTTCTGCTCCTTTCAGAAGAGACAACTGAACATACCAGCCTGTGAAGAACCTGAGAGTACGATACTGAACGACCTTCTATTTTTAATTGTGAAAAATGATCCACCTCAATATATTCACTGTCCCTTTTCCTAAATACTTTTGTCTTCTTCTAAGATATGAGAAGAGACCTAAGTCACAGGCTGGGGAATTTTCTTCTTTTCTCTTACATGCTAAGCAGCATGCTGATCCCTAAGTTTGAAGTGAGAAAGAGAGGAAAAAAACCACCAACCCAGCTCTTACAATATGTATTGAGTTCTGTCCATTCTCAATCTATTTACCTTAGTCAAACAAATTTCCCTTTTGATACCATGAAATTTTTTCTAAAATAAGAGGCACAGGCTGGGCCTAATTTGCCGTGTTTGTGATGTTTACTCACAAGAATTGTTTGCATCCTAGGATAAAAAATTTGCCTGGGTGCAGCTATCACTCCCTTCAGCTAGAATCGTCTGTTCATGTCTGAATGAAAAATATGACTGGCAATCTGCATAGAGTTGATAGATTTGTCTTAACCTTTTTTTTTTTTTTATTTTCAGTCATGTCTTTGCTGTTGCTGCTCCCAATCTAAGAGTCTAGTGACTTCAGTGCCCATGAATGGAACAAGCATTCAGTGGAAAAATCAAGAACTAAACAATCACAATACAGATCGAAGCAGCCATAAAGACAGCATAAACTGAAAATTAAGGACTCCGATACCACTGCAGAATCAAACAGGAAAAAAAAAGTCACAACAAAGCTATTTCAACAGGAATCCCAGTGACTGTCCCATAATGAATTCAGACATGTGCACCCTTGTACCTAATTCTAGAGGTGACTGAGTAGATTGGCTGACTATAACTGTGATGTTTCTGTGAACAATCCACTGGATGGTAATTCTGTCTCTGAAAATGATACTGATATGAGTATGACACCAAAAAAGCGACTTGAACTACACAGGTGGTTTGCTCTTCTGAACCAAGCAAGAACTGTCCAGTGTCTGTGACTGGTACAATACAATCTTTTTACCTGAATGTCACCTAGAATTAATCACTCCAGAATTTTTCAGAAGATATCAAAATGGAATCTGTCTGTGACTATATTTTCTCTCTGCCATTTGTCTCTTAACTTTTCTTTGTGTGGTGGATATATTCCACGCACCAGTATGTTTGCATGTTGTTGTTGTTGTTGTTTTTCAGGTTTATGTTGGAAAATGTTTTGGTCCACACCAGTATTTTATTTACTTATGTTACAGTGGGTCAGGACATTAGCCGGGCAGTTCACATTTGTAGCACTTCAGTACTCAAAAATAGGAAGAGACCATTTAAGTAGCATCAACATTTGGCACTTAAACACAGATTAATACCAAAAAAAGAGGTATTAATAATACAGTACTATACTGTGTTATTTATTCTAATGCCTGTACAAATAAACATAATAAACAAGTCTATATCAACAAAAAGAATGAAAGATACCCACAAAGGGGCACCTTACAACTGTGGTTTTAATTAACCTGCCATGTAAATTCTTAACGATATGAACCTATTAATCTAGTTAGACTATTGCTGCATTAAATCTAAGTCGAAGTGAGGGGTCAGTGGAACATGGTGCAACATTATTAAAGCTGTCCAAAGAGTTCTGAGAATGTGGTTATTATCATAGCAACTATGCACAATACTACTTAGGACATTGTGAACATGAGGTGATAGTCATAGTGAATGCACAACTGGGGAAGTGCGTAACAGTTGGATGTGCACAAGGATATTTTGTGGCCTTATGCTTACAGAGTTTTTTGTCTTACTCTCCACAAATGTTCAAAGATTTTAATGGGGTTTGATAGTTTATTAGAATTGTTTAACCATACAAATGCTATGAAATAATATATAGAAATATTGCTGCATACATGTAAACTGGTGATTTACTTATTATTCCCATCCATTATGGTTACATGGCAAGAGATTCCTTGTTTGGGTATAAAAATTTTTAATAGGTAGCCTTTCATTAAATAGTGGAATTAAATAGTGTGGTGTCATCTATAATATGCCTCATGCACAAATCTTCTAGGAAATTTATAGCATCTGTTGTGCCAGGCTGAGAAGCAGTAATTAAAATTCCACAATTTTTAAACATCCATTACATTTCAAGTGGAAAGATATAATCCTGCATATTTTATTACAAGGTCAAAATAACTAGTGCCTACAGTGACTTCTGCTGCACATTTCCCAAATGTTTACATTCACACAAATCTTCTAAAGTATATTAAAAAAAAAGTTCTTTAAATTGCTTTATGTATTTTTGTGTGCTTTTGTCTCTGTGATATATATGCGTGTATAAATACATACAAATTTATGTTCATATGTTATAAACCTAAATACAGTCTTCTGACAGTGCTCTGTAGTAGTGCCTAAGAGCATGGTATTGAATGAGACTTGGCTGAATTTTATTCAAGATATTTCATCCTCAAAGTGTATAAAAATCACAGCAAATGAGTAACAAATGCCTTCCTTTGAGAAGGTCGAATTACTGAATCTCTCTACATCCTGGCACCTGCACTGCTCCTTTGACAGAATATATTGAGCAGATGATAACGGTAAACAGAAAACAGACATGAGGAATGGATTTAAGTTGGTAAATTGCCACTTCTTATTTCAAGGCAGGAAAAAGCTTTGTGCGCATTCCCCTCTTCTGTTATTTATCTGATGGTTACATGGACTAAAAAATTCATACTATACCAGCAAACCAATAATCTGATTGTTCAGAGACAATATCTCCTCTACCTGTCTACATAAGACAGTGAGCAGTAGAGACAATCCAGGACAGAAACTTTAGGACTCTGAACTTCTACAAAAAACGCATCTACCTGCAAAAGTTTCAGACCCTGAAACTGACCATTTGGAGGCTTTACCAGCACTGGTGCCAATCACAAGTCATGAACAGCTAAGAGTTTTCCTTCCAACATTAACACTTCAAACATCTATTGCTTTCAAACCAATAGTTGGCTCTATTATGTGGTAAAGACATAGGCACATGCACACACAAAGCATACTTTAAGCCAGTTCAGCCTAGATGGAAAAAACAGGTTCCTACTCCCCTAAGAGCTGACTGACCTTAGCGGCAGCATTATAAAATACAAAACTTTTAACCAAAGAAAGAAAGAGGGTAAAGTATCTAAACAGACATGGAGAAGTGGTTTTTAGAATGTTTAGAATGATTTTTGGAAGCTTACTTGGGGATCAAAGCCTCCAAAAACTAATTGGTGATCCTCATTCCATCTCCACCCAGTAGAAGGACAGATAGAGCCTAAATAACAGTGACGAGTGAGGTCTTGGAGGTCTCAGACTCTGTTTGGCCATGGATGCTCTTTTGTAATTTCACTGGCGGCTGTTGCTCCCACTCACCAACTGATCATGAGGACAAAGGGTGTTACGATGTGGCAGTTATGGTGAGAGGGGAACTGTTCTGTAAAACTTACTGAGGTACCTACTTTTTAAATTCTCTCCTATTCTTCCCACTGATAATGGTAAATATTCCTCCTAGTATTGTACCTACCCTCAATTCTGAAAAAGCTACCTTTCCAAAAGAACCAACAAAGTCTTCCACAATTCTGAAATTCAACCATATTTAATTTTAACCTTTCCTTTTTCTGCCAAGTTCTGCAAAAAGGTGCTCTGGTATTTCTCTTTGTGTGTTAAAACCAGCGTAGGTTTCGTTGGGATTTTGCTCTGCTGTTGCACAGAAGCTGCTTTCTCTTTTACATCAGAACAACACATATCCTTCCATCCTCCTCTTATATTATAGATGTTTTTATGTCTGCTGTTTGCATTCCCCTCAGGTGAACCAAGCCTAGCTTTTTTCTGCAGTTGACAGGATCTCTATTCCACAAGTTTCAGATTCATTTCTTACACTTTTTGTAATATCCATTCATCATAACCAAAATCCATTTAACTATCATAATAATCTTTTTTGTGGACTTCACAATTCCCAACTCTTTTCAGTCCAGTCAGTGTAAAATTTCATTGACTGTTTTCTCTTATGTACAGTCTCACATCTCAACTTCAAATACTTTGCAGACTTTTCTTTAATTTTAGAATCCTGTTATTCTCCTTGTTTTCAATAGGCATTTATTTCAAGCTACCTCACTAAACATTTCCTTTTCAGTATATTTTATACTTATTTGCTTCAAAGATACAGCATACATTGGTTTTCACTTATATTTATGTTTGTATTTATTTATTTACATATGAAACTCTGTGCTTCAGACCCGACGTAGCCAGCTCCTGTGCTTTGGAAAAAAGTGCCTATGTGGTAGTTCATCATAAATCTCACCTGATAGAACTGTTAGCTGGGTTCCTCGAAAGAGGGCTTATGCAACCCTCATGTCTGAATATGTTTATTTTTGCTTTTAATACAGTCTGTTTCAGGTGTTTACCTGTCTGTCCCTCCATCTTTCAAAAACAACAATGAACTCCCTACCCAATTTCAATAAATTTTACAGAACAGAGTTATCACCATAATGAAGTTACAGAGAATTTCACAAAAACTGTAGGATGGATAGAAGAACAAGATCTTACTCGTGCTCTACGCAGAAAATTGCTGAAATAGAGTTTGTATGTACTCAACAAATTGACATGATAGAGAGATGTTATGAACATTACAGATGCAGAAAAAGCTTTGATCAGAGCTTGCAACTTGTAAGACACGTGAGAATCAAACCACAACACACAAATTCTTGGAAACCAGTATTCCTAAGTTCTATTGCTTGTGGGATTACTTGCTTTTCTGCTGTTTCTCTCTCATCATTTACATATTTACTGCAATCTTGTTACTATATCATTTGATTCTGTGAAGCCTTACAGGTTTCAGTTTGTGAGAAGACACAGTACAAATTCAAATTCTGCTGCATTTGTATGAACAGATTTCTGCTCAAATGTCCCTGAGGCAAAGCATGCATTTTCATTAGAAGAAACACACTCGGACTGCATGCTAACATTGCCTTGCAAAATTTCTTCCAGACAATCAGTTGTGCAAAATTTGGCTCAGCGAAGTATTCCTAATTTACACTCCCCACCCTTTCAAAGACTAAATAAAGCCAATTATCTCCAAAATCAGAGTAAAGGAAGACACATAAAAAGTTTACAGAACAGAAACAATTCCCAAGTTGCACAGGAAAAAAAAAACCAAACAAAAACAAACCCCAAAACCAACGAAACCAGGCATGTTTAAAATGTGGCTCTAAAAGAAACACAGTTTATCATTAGTCCAAGTGTGGGAAAGGAAGATAAGAACTAAATAAGAAAATGTAGGTCATCTCCAGTTGCTCTAAAGGAAGATGAAATTAATTGACCTCTAGTATCTCATCTAGAATCAGCTTTTTCCCTATACAGATACCACCGCTTCTGAAATGAACTGTTGCTTGAGTCACAGTCTCATTAGTTACAGTAGCTTATTATTACAACTCAACATAGTGCTACAACTGATAAGAAAAAAAAAATCTATTCCATTCTTCAGCAACACTCTGCCCACATTTCTCATAGCAACTGAGTATCTGCAAACTGCTCTGAAATCAACAATTTGGAAATACTGGGTGCATCTCAGAAGTGAGAATCATCATAACAATCAAAGTTTGTTTCAATATTCTAGAAAAGAGACTAGCACAGTAGTAAATTTGAAAATTGGGTAAATTCACTTGATGACAAGTACGAGAATTTGGCCTGGATGCCCAGATTTGGTTAAGCTCATGTTTGAAATACCACTGGGATAAAGGCATGAGGTTAATCTACAAAGAAAATTATTGGCTACAATTCTAGTATAAAAAAGCTGCTAAAGAAAGATCAAACTCACTTCTAAGATTTCCAAATTTTTCAGACTAGAAGTGGTCTTACATATGTACTGTATCCCAGTTGTCTGTTTTGTAACTAATTTATATTTCCAAATACGGACTTTTATACATTTTATTAATTTTTGGTTTTGTTTTTTTTTAATAATCTGCTTTGAAAGTATGAAAATGGCATCAAGACTTAGCCAGTCAAGCTTTACTTACCTGAGATTGTAATTTGTTCACACAAGAACTGAATGCATCTACACTGATTGAAATAATAAAAAAATAAAGAAGGGTGTTATTTTATTCTCCAGCTGAAGATATTACCTCAATCAAAGTTAAAACCAGCCATTAAAGTAATTTCAAGTTCCAAGTAGCAATGTGGGATAAAATGCTGAACCTACTGAAGTAAATTATAAAGTTGCCACTGACTTCAGTAGGACTGGGATTTCAGTCAGAATGTATAATGGAGCCCCATCAGTGTGGTAACTATGGCAGTGTGACTAAGCCCATTACAGCTAAGCAGGACAGAAGAAGTAAAAGGCTCTGTGGGGCTTGCGTGAATAATTGCAAAATTATAATCTCATATGCTCAAGTGGGAAAAGAAGCTTTGGCACACTTTTCGTCCCATAAAATCAGCTAAATAAAAGAAGTCAGAGGTAACAGGGTTCTCCTCTCACACTGCTCAACCAACAGAGGCGGGTGGCCAGAACAGAACAGGGAGATTGTCTACTTAGAATACTGATATTGACAGGGTGCTGGGCCATCTTGTCTAGACCATGCTTTTGCCATGAAAGGTTGGACCAGATAATCCTTGAGGTCTCTTCTAACCTGGTAGTCTATGATTCTCTGATATTCTGAAAACCCAGAGTATCGTCCTGCTCCTGTCCTTACTCCAAGACGTAACTCTTACTTATACAAGTTATTGCACAGATATCAATAGAATGATCTATGTCAATGCACTTATTGCATGCATCCTCTTTACTGTTCAGGCAGATATTGGAAATGTACAGTTGGCTGGAATATCCTAACATTATGTATCCCTGACATGCCTACTGCAATTATGCAGATCAGTCTTACTGAAACAATTCTGGTCTACACTGAAATCAATGTGGACATATTATAGTGTGAGTACATATCTCTCAGAAATATAGCCATCCTAAGTCAGAGGAATAACAGGATCAATATTTATTACTGCAGGGGATGTACTATGCTGTACTCCTAAAGAAGTTGATATATGCAAGAGAAAAGTATCTCTGTGGGGGTTTACCCTGCTGAGTCAAACTGAAAACCCTTACCGTTCTCCTGATATACAGACCTCTGGGATCTGCCTCCTTTCAGAAAATTTCATCTTCTGTAGCTGATTACATATTTAGCTGTTCTAAGGATGTATTTTCTAGGCATTGGGAAAACACAGTTTGCACTAACTAAACACTGCATGAGAACTGTGATGCACAGTCATTCCCGCTTTGCGTTTTTGCCACGGGTATGTGATTTCATAAATGTTGTTCCGTATGCAAATAAAATCATCAAGTAAAATAATATGGAAAATGTATTACATGAAAAAGAATTAGATGTCACAGGAAAAGGAGGTCTCTATAACAAAGCCAAGCTGACATACTTCTTATCAAGCTCTACTTGGTAATAGCAGATTCCTTTTTAGTTAATCTGCTAGGAAATTTCAATAATCTTTCCCTTGAGTTGAAAATAAGGATGCCACACAATGCTTAATTTATTGGATAACTGGTTAATTTTTTCCCTGTTATTCTCAAAATTGAATACAGATAATTAATTTAATATACTGTTTATGTCTTAGTTCAAGTAAGATTACTTCACTACTACTTTGTAACTCAAATTGCCGCGCTATGCCTACAACTGGTTAACAGTTCCACGTGTGTTAGCAACAATTTGTTACAGTGGGTGCCAGGATGGAAAACGGAAAGGATTGACCAATCCAAATAAACAAACAATGCAACTCAAGAACAATTCTGAGCTCACCAGGGAGCTGAAAATCTATTCCAAATGCTGCTTCGACTACGTGTTGTATAAATACTCTAACAATTTTTTCCAAAACTATGCTCTGCAAGCCCATGGCAACATAGGCTGCATAACAATTTTAGAAAATGTTAAAAATGAAACTTTATAATGTTTAATACTAAAAGTTTGATGACGAGTAGTGATCTGAAAGAAATTTTGAGTGTTAACTATTTTTCATTATCCAAACTCTGCAGAGCATTGAGAACTCTGTAAATTCAAAACGTAACAGAAACTTTCTCTAAATAGTCTACACAAAAGTTAGAGAAATTGGAAGTTGTGTGTTGAATTCCAATTTCTCTGACTGAGTGCTTACAGTTTGTCCTTGACATCTCTCTTATGATCTTGTCCTCTCTGAGATCCTTTCTTATCCTTGACTTACCACTGCCGATTGCAGGATGAATTAACTTATGTTGAACTCTTGACTGCTTCCACTACTTCAAATGTTAATGTTATCCAGACCTAAGGCTGGCCGTAGGTATTACTGCCCTATGTCAAAAGTTCTCATGTGAACATACTTTGAATTGTCAGGGTAGTTCCTGAAGATAAAGTAATTAAAATGTAACAGTTGTGGGGCAGGCGATTACAGGAAACAGAATAAAATTAATGGGGAAAAAAACCAATTAAATATTGATATTAAAATGAGTTTTCCACCTTGAAAGGCTTTCTATCCATTTTCCACAACTTTTCTCTCAAAGCCTCTTCAGAATCACAATCAATAAAAAAATGAAAGCTTCTGTCTCACATCAAGGAAGCAAAAGGTTTTATGCAATCCATATACTAAGCTAAGAGTAATAAACAAAATTTTTAACTTTTAGATATACATAATATAGAAGATTCTGAAATTTAATTTGCAATGGATTAATATTTTTATTACAAACAGTTCCAGAGCTGTCAAACTACAGATATAAACAGGTATAGCCAAATTAACTTTAATCTAGATTTAGTATTTGTAATCTCACTACACAGACAAAAAGCTTAGCCTAGATAGCCCAAACTTAACTCAGCAGCACAGCAAATGATATAATGTGCTACTGCAATTAATGGTTACTGGTACCCAAATGAATTCATTTAGAACAAGATCAAGTGCAGCTTTGGCAGTCATGATTTTTGTTACGAATTTTAGCAAAGACACAGAGGCCCAGAACCCAAAATCTCTTCAGGACTCTAATCACAGGATTTAACCTTAAAGAGGAATCTAACATAAACTAGCTTCTTGCCCCAAAATTGCATGTTTACAAGAAAAAAAAAAAATAAACCACCCCAAAACTTCTATCTGTGGAGTTGCAGGAGTGCTACATTAGAAATTTCACTAATATAAATACTGCCTAGAAAAAGCCCTTTCAGGTCAAACTTGAAGTGTATTAATAGAGCAATGTGTGGGATTTAACAGTGTGGGAGTTTATAGCTCTTGTGATATTGTTCATGATCTCAGCATAGCTAGAGAATTTACGTTTTAGGACAATCAGCCTGACACCTTTCACAAGTATTACTTTAAAAAGAAAAAGAATTTAGAAGATGAAGGATTTACTATAATCAAGGAAGTAAATCGATTTAATTTTATAGAAACACCATAGAATAGATTAAGCCCTAAAAGAAGATAAACATAGACAGAAGATAAATGGTATCAATTTGTGGAAAAGGAAAGGAATACATCCAAAGAAGATAATCAGAAGCGGCTCTCTAATGGGAATATGGAATCGTGGAAACAGACCTCCAGGTGACTATGATCAGCAAGTAAAGTGATATGTTTGCAATAAGGATATGGCGGCAAAAAAGAGAAATGCAGTTTGGGATGAATATATAGAGACATTAAGTGTCACAGGATAGGGATTCAGTATGTGACTGTAGTGTGATCATATGTGCAATAATTGCATTCAGAATATACAATCGTGATTTAAACCATTCAGTTTTGGTAGCATATAGCTTAAGGAGTGGGCCAGTCAATTTCTTGAGAGAGCCTTCAAAAGTAAAAGTAATTAAAAAAAAAAGGGTACAAGAAGAAATTAATGCTATAAAAATAGATTAGTTTTGAACTCTGTATGTAAAATTAACACATTCCTGTCCAGCACAAGAGTCAGCTCTATTTTGTATTTGTATGAGCAGTCTCACTTTGTATTAATGACCAGAAGAATCTAAAAACCTAAAAGCAATTATACTGAGTCAGACCTTCCTGTCACCCATGACGATCAACAGCAGACACCCAGGGAAGGGTGTAAGCATATAGTAACACTTCACTGGTAGACTGTCCAAGCCTTCACCAAACTGAGGTGAGAATCAGTACATTTGCCGTAAATGATGGGTATTTCTCCATGAATTTATCTTTTTGACCCTATGTAATCCTTCAGTATTTGGCATCTTGAGGCAATGAATCCAGAGATTTAACTTACATTGTGTGAGGCTATGCTATGAACTTGCCATTTGCTAATTTCATTCAATATCCCCCAGTTCTTATATTAAGAGACAGTAAAAAATTGCTCTTTGTTCACCTTGCTACTCATGGGTTTATAGATTCGGGTGTCTTTTCCAGGCTGACTAGTCTGTTTACTCATATGTTGTATGAAAGCTGTTCTCTACCATTGATCATCTTTTCGCCCTTTTCTGTATTTTCCTGAGTTCTACTATGCTATTTTCAAGATGGAACAGATGAAAGAGAGACCAATGTGACCTAGATGCAGCAGCATAATCATGATCTATTTTGTTCTTTATCCCTCTGTAATAATTCCTAACAGTGTACTTGTACCATCAAAACTTAGTTGACTTAAGTCTTTAAAGATGGATCTTGTAAAAAGTCTTCTGGAAATCCAAACAGATTATATCAATGTGACAACCCTTGTAAACATGTTCAATGACACTCTCAGAGAACATAATTTTGTGAGCTATAACTTCCCTTTACAAAAGTCATGTTGGTCCTTCTAAATAAGTAATGTTTAGCGATGCAGCCATTAATTCTATTGTTTGTTATAGGTTGCACTCGTTTCCTGAATACAGACTTTAGCTTACTGATCTGTAGTTTCATGCAGAAATATCTCTCTCTCTCTGCTAAGCATATGTTTGCTATGCATTCTTTCAGCTACAGCTAAAAGCTCATTTGAGTTTCTTTGGAATACTTAGGTAAATACCATTTTGACGAGAGATTTGTTACTGTTTTGTTGACTTGACGTATAAGCTCTGCCTTGATTTAAATCAGATCTTTAGAACGACTATCAAGACAGTTTTGTTATGGGAAGCTACTTTTGCTCCAATATAGTGAGTATGGATGCAATGGATTTAGCTAATCTGCTACAACTTTATCTTCTCTAAGCTTCTTTTTCTGCCTTTGACATCTGTCAGTCTTCGCTATATGCCTGGTCTTGATGTACTTGAAAAAGTATTTATTATTCCTCATCAGGTTGTTCCTCTTTTTTTTTTTTTTTAATAACAGTTTTGACCCAAGTTCTGTGAACTGCCACAATCAAGTTCAGACTTCTCTTGTGAGTTCCCTGATTTCTATTTCAGAACAGCCATGTACAATACCATAGGAAGTTTGACTGAGCATTGTGTCCCAGCATCACTCTACCTAGTGTAATTAAAGTGCTCCTTTATTAGTGTGTCTGTACCCTTGCAACATTCCCAGCTCCCACAATATGTCAGTCATTGTGGCCATACTGTTCAGCCAGCAAGAAAATGACCTTTTTACTTCCTCTATGCTATTTATGCACTATTTGTGCATTAGATTTGCAGGCTTAGTATAGAGGGACTGTTACTCGGTTAATACAGGTTATCTGTTTGATTTCATATATGACATCAATTCTCCCTTGACATAACCCATTATATTTTTCTTACATAGACATCCCACTGTTTCCACTCATTATCTTCCTTCCATCAACTTCTGAATACATCTGTTATGGCAGTATCATTGCAGAAAACCAGGTATTCCAGTTCCTCAATCTCACTGTCTTCTAGCATTCCTGGATAAGCAGTATACATTTGGTTTGATTTCCTGCTTTTCTGTGCTTTTGGTACTCCGTTTAGATTATTTGTGTTAAATTTGTGCATTGCCTATCTAATAATATTATTATATAGTAGCTGTCACCTAAAGACATACACAATTCCTTTTCTTTTAAACAGTTGGTATTAGACATTGTGGTATTTTTATTCAGTGTTCTTATAAGAAGTCTATGAAAGTTCATTATTAAGATGGAAATTCACATTACAGCGTGTATACTAACAGACTTTATAGGACATTGTTAAGAAGGAGAAAATAAAGAGTAAGATCTGCATGAGTTGTCTTTTTGAACACCAGTGCATTTCTGCAACTAGTTCTACTGGAAATGCTTCAGGGTCATCATATTTAATCATGAAATATATAGGCTAGCTTTCCTTCCACATCAAGGTTCCTTCCACCATAATAGTATTGCCCTTACGTAGTTTTCTACTTATGCCAGCCAAGGCCACATATAGAAGGAAATTACAGAACTATTCAAATTCTACCTGCAATCTCAAAAGGGAGAGGCACATCTCTTAAAACAATCAGCTCAGAAATTGTTAACAGTATCATATATGGGGCTATTCTTCCTGCTTGTTATTTATGTTGTCCACTACATTACAGAATCACAGACTCACAGAATGCTTGAGGTTGGAAGGGACCTCTGGAGGTCATCTTGTCCCCCCTCCCTGCTCAAGCAGGGCTACCTAGAGCCAGTTGCCCAGGACCATGTCCAGTGAGGTCTTGAATATCTCCAAGGATGGAGACTCCACAACCGCTCCAGGCAACTTGTTGCAATACTGTCACCCTCACAGTAAAAAAGTTTTTCCTTAGGTTCAGATGTTTTCTTATGTTTCCTTATATCCAGTTATTATAAGACTTTTAGTTTTTCATGACTTGAAACTTGCATACTAATTGTTTGGGTCAAAATTATTCATGCTAGTCATTTTCCTGTGTTTTCTTACAAGAAAATACCAACAATCACTCATTCCCTTCCAAAAACAAGTCTACAAGTTCTATCAGGCTTTCACCTGAAATGTTCTTGCTCAGACACTTAGAAGCAGGTACTTCAAAGTAGCATGGTGTCTCTGGGATGGAACTTTCATTGTCTTGTGGAACCCCAAAGCAGGTCAAAGTACAATTACCTGGAAAATCATCAATATAAGTCATTAGTAATGTCTTTGGGCTTAGGGGCCAGAATCCCCAAGACATCATATCCACTCAATCTCTTACAGATTTCTTTCTTTTTTAAATTTTCTTTAAAAGTTAAACTTTGAACCTTTAATTTTTCACTGTTTATTCTTGGGGTTTTTTTTCACTGTAACTCCTTTTTAAATTGCTGTATTTGGGGTTCTTAATCACAGATGACATTCAGAGTAATAGGCATCTCACAGTGTAAAGGTTTGCTCTTTTATGTTTTCTGTGGACAATTATGTTTGGGAGGATTTGTTCACAACCAGCAAGGCTAAAATCTTTCTTCTTCTTTGTATTTTGCTAAGTGAACGACTGCATTCTTCAAAAAGTAGTATCAATGGTCCAGTCCTATTTGTCACGCCATCCTGTTTCAAGTGCATTACAGTATGTATGTACTTGAACATATATGTACAGTGTTCACAACTAACTCTATACACTTCACAGTTGCACATGGATTCACATAAACTGTACTTATTTGGGACTTTGCATCTTTCTCCCAAATAACAAAGATATTTCTCATTGATTAATTCAATTTATGAAGTATACTTACATGTGTTAAGGGCATCTGGCTTCTGAATACTGCAAAACCATAAAAGTGTACATTTTTGAAGCTGATTATATATTTTTTCTTTAACGATATCTGTAACTGTAGCTGAATAAATTTTCCTTTAAGCTTTCCAAAATAAATCAGTTTGGGGGTGACAAAGCATGGAAAGTTTTGTCTACAAAATATATTACTGCAGAATCATAGGATTAAATAAAAATAGGGTTTTGCAAGGGAAGTATGTAATTTTGAAGATAATTATGTACTCTTTACTCTAGCAAAACTCACACTGAAACGGACATAACTGCTGTTTTACATGCTAAACTGGATTCCTGGAAGTCAGTGGAAGCTTTGCCTGAGTAAACAGGGTAAGGGCCAGGCACTTAAGAGGTGAGTCAATGTCTTCTTTCAGATATTGTCTGAGTGTCTCTCAGAACTGAATTGACCATGTGACTCAAAATTCTGTTCTGAATTATGTGAAAGCAACTCCCAGCCAAATCCATGGGACTGCACACATGCACCTGGGAGTGCTGGCTCAGAGAATAGGACCAAGCATGTTGTGATAATGATCCCCTGATGTATAAACGCTCTACGTTTATGGATGTATAAACATTCTACAAATTAACTGAAACAATCAAGTTCTGTATTCCTGCCCCACAACCGGAATACCAGCTGTAGCACACTGACTGGGAGTCTGAGACGACTAATGTGAACCTTTTTGCTGTAGTTCTTTCTTTGCCACTTCCTATGGACTTTCTTCAAAATACATCAGAAGAAATTTCCTTCTCTGTTACTTCAGCTTCGAACTACTTCAGGCACACACGGAACAAACAATATTCCTACCTCGAACATGAAATGAGCTTACGCCAAACTCCAAGTAGCACAGGAGTCAGAGGTAAGTGTAGGAGAAAAAAAGTGATTATATAGAAAAGCTCCATTTTCAATGGCAGCTGGTATTCTTGTTTCCAATGGAAGTTAGAGAATGCGAAAGTTTGCTGAGGTCTAGCAGTGGATAACAGTCCAAATAAATGCTGCAGACTCGCTTGGATTCACTTCCTCTAGCCATGGTAACTAAGAGCTGAATTTGGCCCATGACTCCTCCGGTACATTTCTTCTTCTGGGCAATGTGAGCCTAAATACTTTGTACTCACAAAACATTTTGATGTGGTTCTAAGTAAATGTAAGTATGGTTTAACGTCTGGCAAAATCGAAGTATACTTGCATTAGAATAAGCACATCTAATTTATAAAACAGTATTGAGGAATCATATTGCTGGTAAAAGAAAACAATTTCTTAAACAGAGAAAAGCAAAATGCTAAACCAGTGTAAGACACAGCACTGAATTTCCTGTGTTTGTAACAAAACCAAGGAAAAATATTGCTGGGTTCATTCAGAGGCTAATTTCTATATTGTAGGTATTTTGAAATCCTGTAGTGAAATCTCGCTTTGGGAATTGCACTACTCTTCTGTCCAGCACTCAAAGTTTATTAAAGTTTTGTGGGAAAAAAGCTGTTTGGCAGCATCCCAGTCCATAAGGGTCTGAGAATGATGTGCCAGAAGGACTCGGGAGGCCTAAAAAGCCACTTTAAAATATGGAAAAGCTTGCTTTATTTTTTTTTTTTTTTTTCCAGAGGCCCAGTTCAGGGGGTTTCAGTCTGTTTCATGGATTTTTCTAAGCTGCAGCACAAAAGCAAGCAATTTGTTACAGACACTCAAAAAGCCTCTAGTATTATCATGTTTAAGCAACAGTGCTGCTTTAGAAGGAAAGGTTTTGGTTTTATGGTTTTTCATGGTTATTGAAAAACTCTTTTTTTCCACTAAGAGCTAATAGCTATCTATTTGTAGATATGTAGAAATGTATTTAGTGTGAAGATTATCTTCCAGTCACATTACTGTTTACATGTTGGCAGGGATCAAAGTCTATTTTCATCTTCACAACTCTTCATGTTTTTCTATACCAACATTCCTCAAAAAGTGAAAACTTTGTCTTTACAATTTTGTTCTGTGATGACTGCCTAGTCATATGCACAAGCTGTTACAAATATTTTAGCTAAACATATCCATCCAAGGATAAAAGCATGGATAAAAGCAAAATCATGCATGTATTCTGGAAATAAAAGCCTATTTGCTTTTCTTTTCCTCCTTTTTTAGCAACCTTTTCAGCCACTTAACAGAGCGCATCTCAGAGCACTTGAATTTAAATCACTATAAATGTCCTTTTAATTAATTTGTTTTAAAGTATTGAGACAGGTACTGACTTGGCAGAAATAGCATGCTTGACAAATCACAGCTGAAACGCATGAGTTTTAGGTATAACAGGTACTACACAGGAAACTTCTGAAAATGTTGCTTCTTTCATTAATACTCGGAGCTCAATTCTGATTTCATTAACATCACGAGGATTTTTCCCTTTGACTTCTGAAGAAAAAGATCAGGCTTAGACTATACTTCTTATCTGGTCATTTTAAGAACTGACCACAAGCATGGAGAGAGACAGAGAAAGAACGCGAGAGAGAAGGGGAGAGATTCTGTTCATTCTATCATATCTTATAGATCTCTATTGCTGAATCCAGGACAGATCTAGAAAAAGACAAAGCACTGCACTCCTAAGTATCACACCATCTGACTTTCATCTTCCTGGCCTGCATAACTGAATCCAGAGCTTAGAGTCTTTTTACAGTGCGTGAAGGAAAGTTTTTGCATTTGGTACCTCCACAAAAATCATCATGTTGTATAGGGAGCAGACTAATATAAGCAGGCGCTCGCTGAAGAGGACTCTATCCTAGGTTCTAGTCCCAACTCCTACAACAATTTTTGTACTTATCCAGGTCTGAATATTTCTCTATTTTCTGTAAAATTTGACAACAGTTCCTCTTTCTCACCAATGGGCCATAACTACAAGACTTAAATGCTGACAGTGAATAGTGAGTATCTTCTTCAGAAAGTGACACTGAAGATGGGAGAATCCTTCCTACATTTTAAAAAGTCTGCTGCCTGCTGACTAAAGCATAGTCCAAAGGAGGGGTTGAGTCCTTTCAGACAGGCAAGGGAATTGAACCTGGATCTCATCCATGTTTCTGTCTGTTCTAAGCACTGAGCTACAGTCTGAAGGGAAACAGACTTTTCCACTGTGGGGCCAGCTGTTGCTGCAGGGTCTTGGCCTGCTACGCATTTTCAGAGCTCACCTACTGGACTGAACTCTCCAGGGAGACACGCAGAGGAATGCTTCATTTCTGGACACCTACTGGGCATTAGCCTGAGTTAATTACTAGGCTGCTCAGTCGTATTAAGGCTTAAGTACCTTTGAGAGCATGAATGAGCGCTGCTGGAGTACTTTATGCACCCCATAATAAAAAATGCCTGAGCTTCCAATCAAACTCCAGGGTTACGTGGCAGATTTGTAAACATTTTTAGGGCTGCAATTTTGACCCAGGGCACTAAATTCCACCTGACTTGAGCATCAGGTGTTTATGTCCTTTTCTAGGCCTCATCCCAGATTAGAATCAACTGCTCAGAAATAATCATAATATCTGCATAATGCTGATTTTCAGAATGATTTATAAATATTAAGTAATTAGTCTTCATATTGCCCCCGGACAAATATTTCCATTGTACACATACAAAAAAAATGTGATAAATTGCCATAGGCTACAACTGAGTCAGTATCAGAATTAGAATGGAGGAATTCCTGGCTCTCAGACTAGAACTCAGCTCATGCCTCTCAGAAGAAAGAAAAGAGAGAAAATCTTACTCTTCAGAAGAAACAGTTGTTATGCTGACCTGTTTTAATTGACCAAGGACTTTTAAAGTGGTTTATGTTGTGGGTTTTTTTCAAAGAATACACAAAACTTTGCAGCACTACCTTTCAATTCTGGTAGACTATTAGCAACACTGATTGGTAAATAACAGAGAAAGCATGATCAAAACTTATCTTCAGTAAACTTTAGTTTTTGAGTGGTGTTAGAAGGAATGATTGGAAATACTATATTTAATATTATGCAAGCTTGATGCATCAGTTAGACAATCACTCAAATTAAAGAAAAGCCTTACTAGATCACTTAATCACTACCAGTAACAGCATTGTCTATACTATATAAACATGAAAGTATTTTAGGAATCTTTAACATTTTATGCTCCTGCTATACTTTTTATGATGGAAAACCCAAAAGAAAAAACAAAAAAAACCCCGAAGTAGGATGCTTTCTTCCTTCCTTGCTGAAGGAATTCTGTAATTCTGGGTGCCTGCAAGAATTGTTGCTGGCTTGAAAGGATTGCCAACTACCAACCCCTTCACATTACATTCTTGGCTTGAACAGCTAAAACAGATCCTTCCTTTTCTCTTCCATGGTTTATCAAACCACTTTCTACATACACACCTTAAGAGTATGTTAGCCACTATAAAGTGACAATTGCTGGAAAATCCTAATTTATGAAACAATTTCCAGGTTAAAGTATCAAAATTGACAAAACATGTCATTATTACCGAAATGACAAACGGCAAACTTTAACAACCATCCTACAAATGTCTCCATCGTAACAATTTTCAGAACACTACATCTTGATAAACGTACATTTTTTTACAATCAGTGATTCAGTATACCAATTTAAACCCACGTATCTTAGTTGAGCACTTTGATACGTGTTTACATTTACCACAGCAACAGAAGACGAAGAGCACAAGTATTTTGTTATAGAACATATTTAATCCTTTGTGTAAAAATGTTGCATGTATTGCACATATGATATGCACATGAGGTCTTACCACAGACACCATCCTTTGCAACAATAAAAGTTCTAATCTTAGATATTCAATAAATTGAATATGGGCATGGCTAAGACACTCCTTTAGTAAACCCTCACTTCAAATATATCTGCTAAGGATATTTGCATGATAGGAAATTTTTCCTATCATTCAAATACCCATTCCTTTCCTTACAAAACACTGTATTTTCTACTTCTTTTCCGAAATCTCCAAATGAGAATACTAGGATTTTATGTTTACATCACACTTGAGAATTTTAAAACTTCAGTCTCTTAAATACCAGGGCTTCAATTTTAGGCCGACAGCACATCCTAGTGGTTACTCATACTATTCTATGGTGTTTGGTTTACACAATACCTCAGTCACAGCTGCATAAATACTCTTCCGGTATTCTTCAGTGCATGCAATTTTCTTCTTTTTGCTTTATGGAACAACTAAGAATGAAGTTGGGTTTTGGAATGAAGTGTCAATTAATAAAACTGAGATAATTCAGGAACTTGGAAGATTTTAAAATTGGTTCCATACATCTTTTAAGCAAAAAACATGCTTCTGAATATGTATCATTGTAGCTATTTTTAGACAGAACATGCAATGAAGAGTAATGCAGTTTGTCCTTTTGTTTTCATTTTCCAATAGGAAAAAAAAAACATTTCTGTTTTTACTTTAGTTTGATCTGGGCAGCTTTACCTGGGAAATATGATTGAAGTGCTATACATGTCACTAAGTACTTAGCTAGTGAATAAAACTCTAAATTTAGTCAACAAAAATGCATCTATTACAGCATTTTAACGTGTTTTTTTGCCAGTCAAGTATGCAGCACAATCATATAGCTGTCTGTTGAAGCAGGCAGCAATCAAGAGAAAATGGAAATAAAATGTTGCTTAAAGGTGTTAAAACAACATTTTGTAACAGCCCCATTTAGAGATTTTTAAATTACTTCTTATGTGGAGGGCTGTGAAATATGGGACACCTACAAGAAAAATCTTGAAGATATTTCTCCCCAGGTAAGTTCACATTTTGCATAGCTGCAAAACCTTTCAGCGTATCTCTCACTTCTCTGATGGCTGGGATATTACCATAATGTGTATCTTCTCAGTAGGAAATATCAGGTAACATGTTTGCTTCGTAAAGGAACAGACCTGTAAATGGAGTACTATATCCCTGACAGGCTGTATGGGCTGAACTACCATTTGCCTGCTGAGCATCCGCTTCTTGCTGTGGCAGTGCTGTAGCAGTATTAATGAGAAGGAAGCACACTGTTGTAGCAGAAGCTGATATTGTGAAGGAGGGAAGGTGGTGATCACGGAGTTGACCCTTCCATGTTGTTCTTCCCTCATACTTGGGTTCACATATGTCTTACCCCTTCTTGAATCAGTTCCAGTTATTCTAGGGTTATTTTATTGCCTGATACATTTTTGGTATTTTGTTCATGGTTAAAATGTTTAAAATCATGTTATATGGGAGAAACACATTTTCTGCTACTAATATTCATGGATTTCAGAGAAATTTCAGAAAACAGATTTTCCAAAGGCTCAAAAATCAGAACTCAGTTAAAAAGATCCCTATTTTTTAGTTTACCTTCATGGTCTTCTGCTGCCTGACTCATGTTCAATATATGTTACTGGCAAGGCTAATGTCTCAATTTGGCTGAGATGAAAACCTGCCCAGAAATAGTCCCTGTGCCCCACCTACAGGCGAGTCCATCCTTCCCTATAATGCTGAGGAACATATGCAGGTCCCACATATTCTGTCCTAAGAAGGGGAGTGAAAGAAGAGAGAGGTTCCAGCAGTCAAAACTGTTAACAATCCCAGATGGGTATGTATACTATGTTTTACAGCTGTAGCTGCAAGGTAAGAGATGACAGAGAGTTTTTTTGATCACAGTTTTTTGATCACAAATATTTTCTGAATGAGCATTGACAGTGGCTGTAACAGCAGGTACAATCTGAGCAACAGTACTGCCTGCATCTCTACCAGGCCAGATCATCTCCTGGAATAACTTGCACACCAGACTTTGAGAATTCTTGTCGTAAACAAAACCTCAACAGTAACAAAGGGAGTTCTCAATAAAAATCTGCTAACTTCTCAACAGAAAGGCACATAACAGGTAAAGGAGAAAAGACGATTTGCAGGTAATGCTATTTTCTATAAATTAATATATTTTTATGCCTAATGAAAAAAGTTGTGGTTGCGTGATTGGAAGGGACCTCTGGTCATGGTCCACATGACAGTTTTCTTTCTTCACAGGTGATGGGGTATGGGAGTGATTTTCTTATATGACTTTTGTCAGAGTTGAAAAATTCTGTCATAGAAAATGTGAGCAGCATCTTTTCCACCGTATTATGCCACCATATTATTCTGGCATAGATTTTGCATCTATGAATGCCATAATCAGAATGGTTGAGGTTGGAAGGGACCTCTGGAGGTCATCTTGTCCCCCCTCCCTGCTCAAGCAGGGCTACCTAGAGCCAGTTGCCCAGGACCACGTCCAGTGAGGTCTTGAATATCTCCAAGGATGGAGACTCCACAACCTCTCTGGGCAGCCTGTTCCAGTCCTCAGTCACTCACATTAAGTAAGTGCTTCCTTAACAAATCATACCAAACAGTCCTCTTTGTTACAGAAAGCATCCCCCAAATCTGTGAATTTTTATTCGTCCTTCATCTGGAACATGGACTTTTAGCGAAGAGCTATACTGGCTCAGTTAAAACCGAATCTAAATGTTGTTTGTTCTTTACTGCAAGTCATATCTGATAAAATTTTGGAAAAGTTTTTCTATTACAGAATTCTACAGGGAGATCCTTTATTTGAGAACCAAGTGGCAAGAAGACTTCACAATAATCTTGCTGAATTTCCAAACATTTGGCACGCATTCTTTCCATTCTTTCACAGGAATGACAGATGTGCGCTTCTGAGGAGCTGTATATGAGGGTTATTTACACTTGATTATTTCATGTTCACTACTTCCTTTTACATACCCCTTAGTTGTTACATTGCTTACTATATTTTGAGGCATCATACATAAAATAAATGAATAAAACTCTGTCAATGCTTTGCCAAGCGAATACAGACATGCATTCACTGCAACAGGAGCTCATGGTTTAAAATGCCAAACAGGCTAGTGATAGTAGGTAGCTAACAAGCCTCCAGCTAGGTAACATGCAAAAATCTGAGTAACCATGAAAACAAAGAAGCTGCATCTTGAGTTAGCACCCGAACTGCTGGTTACAGATGTTTCTGGATCAGAACAACAGCCATTCCCTTCAATGATCATCCACAAAAGAAACAAGAAAGTAATCAGAACGTGATGGCAGCATTTCCATAACAAAGATCAATTTCTTAGAACTGATGACAGCTCTGTGATAGAAAATTCACGATGGAAAGAAAAAAAGAAATTAAATTGAATTTTTAACTTTCATTAAGTTTTAATAAAATGAAATAAAAATGCACTAGTAAGGTTGGTGGTGTGAGTAAGCACCAGAGTGGAGTGTGAACTAATGAGCTGTATGCTACTGGATGCACACCTCAAAGAGCTGACAGTAATACCACCATAATACAAGAGGGGAAATGTATGATTTTCACTGTAGGCGAATTTGAGTTTAATCCTTACTGTCCACCCCACAGTGAAATTCTGATCAGGCAAGATGGACAGCCCAGTTATCACTGAGGATCTGCAATTGCATAATACAAAGTAAGAGGGAAGAATGAGGAAACCTATGAAACTAATGGCATATAAATAAAAATATAATTCATGAATAATATATACCACATAGTTTTCCAACCGCAATTATAAAAATGTCTATTTTCTTTGCCATTTTAATTTAGTAAATTATTTATAGGTTTCCATATACTAAGGAATAATCCCAGTTTATTATGTTTTGACATAACTCTCTTTTAAATAAATTTGAAATTCATGAGAGCAGAATGTACATAATGATTGACACCAACAATAATTCACATCAGTCTTTCCAGTAGTGGAGAATGATGCTAGTACAGCTGTTATCTCCAAGTTCTGGGGAGTAGCTTTGTTACTCTTTTCTCTAATATTAGAAGCCTTTACAGTTAGTGAAGATGAACTCTGTTGATTTGGTTTTTAGCAGTATTTCACATGTAGCCTCTTGCTGAAAACAAGGAAGTTTGTGTGCGTTCTGGAGATAGAATTAGTCCCACACAGTGGTGCTAGTTCACTGACAACCCATACAACACTTGGGAAAGCGATCCCTTCTCTTATGAGTCAATTATGACTTTTTCACTGCACAATACTTTGAAAAATTATAAATTCATGAATGTGAATCTATGTGTAAGGATGAGATTTCATACAGCTGTTTCTTGTGTTGCTGAAACAAGACTAAGGGACAAGGAAATTTATAACTATCAGCTCAGAAGAATGCTACATTTTGAGGGCCATATTAGTACTAACTCATATTAATTTCTGTTATAAAATCATTTTGGTCTATGAACTTATTTTAGAAGCAGAATTGGTTCTTCACAATGGAAGCTTGGCACAACAAAGACAGAACATGTCCTTAGTTCTCTCAAAAGACAAGAGTAGTGAGAAGGGTATCTCCTCCCAACACAACAAAAGACTAGAACCTCACAGATCAGAATAGTTTCTCTTTCCAATCAAAACCCAGTCATTTCTGGAACATGGAGTGGAAGATTTCCAATAAGAACCTTCAATGGTGGAGATCACTGAAACTAATCTATTTCAGTGCTTAAGTACACACAATTCCTCTTCCCACAGTTTCAACACACTTGCACTATCTACATCAAAAATAACAGAATATAATTCTTATCTTTGCAGGAAATATTTACACATTTATCATGTTTCCTTTAAGTCTTCTCTAAAGACAATTATTTTAGTCTTTCCTGAAAGCATCTGCATTTTTAACATCTGATTGTGCTGGTTGCTTCTCAGCAGACACATCTTTCCTTTTTTTTTTTTTTTTTAACATTATGCACAATATTCCAGTTAAGCCCTTACCAGTGCTAAGTAGAACAGAACCATTGTTTCACCTCTCCTATGAAAGATACTTTTATTTACATATTCTAGTATAGTGCTGGCATTTTCCAAAGTTGTTTGACTATTACTTGCTCACATATTTTGACTTGAATTGGTGGAAAACCTGCTTTCCCTCTAGACTGTTAAAATACCCTAAAGCCTCAGATTTATGGTAAAAAAGCAATCTATTTCTGATTTGTTTTGTATAAAAACTTTCTGCAAGTATTCAAAGCAATATATTTGCAGAAATGCATTCCTTTAACCTTTTTTCAGGATTTATATTTACTTACATATTTACAATATGGCTTTACGTAACAACTGCCACTGGAGAAGGGTGTCCAATTTAATAACCTTATTACCTTTCTTGCATAAATTCAGACTAGGATATCAGTCCTCTAGGGCATCACACGAAATCAAAGACAACATGGTTGAAAAGGTTTATTAGGTTTTCTTGTCCAACGTTCTTCTAATGAAGTATTAATTAAAACCAATCATCTACAGTGACTGGCCAGTGAGCATGCTTGTGATAAGCAGTATGAGCTAAGTGCGGCTTCTTTCCTTCAGAAGGATAGAGGTAAGCATTAGTTGACTGTTTCCCCTTTACCAGCCTTCACAAAACTTAAAGGAACGTATTTTGGAGTTTGGGATTTTGACCCTTGACTCAGATTTGGCTGAAACTGGCCAAGAGATTCAAGTTTACTAGAGGGGGAAGTCAGGCCAGCAACCATATGACACAATTGTGTTAATCTTCACTTTCTAAGAAATATGACTATAAAGAGACCAAACCCGTTCTGGGAAAAATGCCTAGTTTGGAACCTGAGGCAAGCACGCAGAATAGCAGTAGACAGAAAAGACTGGATAAGCTCAAAAGAATGACTTTAAGTCTGCGAAGTGTTTACTGGCCAAGGATTTTTTAGGCCAGTAAGTGCTGAAGAAACCCTAAGAGTGCTACAAACGATGCAAGAACTTGTATCAAGTACATCACTAAGAAGCCAGCTCTCAGCTTGATATTCTTAAGGAAGTAAAAAAAAAAGGGGGGGGAGGGCAAAAAAACCAACCCAGTGCTTGGCCTTCAGTGAACCAAAGTACAGGGTAAATTAAAAAAAATTCCTGAACTTTTAAAAAGTATTTTGTTTATTCATTAATGATGTAAAATGTTTTCTGCCATTTTGGATATATTAATTATGGATAAGTTACCATCATAGTTGTTTCTAGTACTCATGCATTTGTGTTGTCTGCTTTTCTGGAAATGTTGGAAACATTTGGGTTTGTGTCTGTTACGTGTTTGAGAAAAGTATTTATATTTACATACTTCAATATGACTGAACTCATTAGCTTCCAATTGACCTACTTCTTGTACGGTCTTGCCAAGAACGGGTTACGTACAAAGAACAGAGTTGAACAGAATAGGCACCTTAACACTGATTTGGTAATACAACACAGAAACGTAGTATTTCACCTCAAAACAGTACAGGAAGAACTGTTCTTTTGTGCCAGTATCAGTGAACTTCTGTTCACAAGTCTGCTGTAACCTCGAGCAAATCACTTACCTCTGCTGAATTTTTATTTTATCTGTAACACAGGGATGATCTTTCAGTTCCCTTAAAATGTTTCTTATCCTTAAACTTTAAAATTATAGTTAATTCACTGACTGGTAGAAAATGGTAGCAACGGCAATTGAGGTATCAGACTTTTTACTTAAGGTGTTCAGGGCTGCTTGCTAAGATGACTAATTCAGACCATTCCTCTAAGCTCTAGATAACAGTGGGAAAGGGAAGTACTAGACTAAGTAAAATAGATGATATCCAGGTGGAAAAGAAAGGACCTCATAACTCACCCTTACTTCCAGAGGAACCTACAAGTTACTGAGGATGTCAATAATACCTTAGGTTGCTTTGCCTCCTGAGACATTGGATGGAGAAGGAAAATTTAACAGCCCATTATCATAATCTCCGTTTCTGACTAAGCCATCATAGTTTAACTGGTGGCTGTGGGCTCAGTTCAGCCTCATCAACATTTCCTTGGAGAAGACAGGGAAGAGTTGCTTCGGCAGTTCATAGCAGCCAAACAATGGATCACTTCCTTCTGAGATGAGCTGCTGCCTCATCCACACACGCAGCCCTGTGAACTATTAGGATGTCACATTGATGCAGCATGCGAAGGGCAAAAGAGATCTCACAAACAGGAATCTGGCCTTACACTGCTGATGATGTCAATTCTGGGATAAGCAGTCTGACAAGTTTTGGGGTTTTGCTATTTACTGACTGGGAAATTTCCTTTCACAGTGCGTACATCCAATGAAAATATGTTTTCAGTCATTTCCACAATACAGAGACAACAACCATTCAAAAACAACCACGTAGCTTCATTATTTGAATAAAGGTCTGCACCACTGGTAACTTAATAGCGGAAAGCCTGGGCAAACAATTGCAATGCAAAGGAAAAAAAAAAAAGAAAAAAAAAAGAAAAAAAAAGTCAGGAATTTAGCTAAAGAAAAAAGAGAAAGACTCCAGTCACTATTCCTCAGTACCTCTTACTCCATGTGGTTTCTTCCAGCATACACTTCTCAGTCCCGCCTCCAACTAAAATCTGCATTTGCCTCCTTCCAAGAATTTACAGCTGCAGCTCCTTGGATATTTGGCAGAGTGTCACCAATGGTTCCAATTTAATTCAGCACCTGAGGTCCTGTGTTTTGTCAGTGACTACTATGGGGTTAAGTGGCATTTTAGCAGTTTTTACAAGGCACTTGTAAAGCAGAAAAAATAAATGTAAAACAAATACTTGAAATTTAATACATATTTTGCATTATTCGTATGTCTGCTGGAGTCTTCATGGCACAACTTGTCATCCATTCTTGGAATCAAGTACCTCTCTACACCAGATTGCTCACTGTCCCGCTCTCAGGTGAGCATCCATGAGGTGTTTTAAACACGGCCCTGTTTACAGAGGCTTTGTCTGTCTGTGAAGTTGCAATAGTCGCCTCTGCATAACTTCAATTCCTGCAGTTTCTGCCTGTCCGCACATTTCCTAACATAAACCTCACGAGCCCCGGCTCTCCTTAGCACCCACAGGGTTGGCGTGACCCGATGTTTCCAAGGTCTTGCGCTGTGACGCGCATCCACTACCCGCGTAGGCGGCAAGTACGCTATGGTACCTCAGGAGAGGCCACCCGCTTCTTCCCTGAGGGGCTCGTTACTTAATTACTTTTGCCGGCAAAGAGGGGGATTCTCCCTCCGCCGTCAGAAAGGCACGGCTCGAGAAGAGCAACCGAGGGGAAGCGCACCCGCCGCGCGACTAACGGCTGGGCGCGCGCGGAGCCGTTACCACAGCCGAAGAAACGGCCCCCGCCACCAGCCACGCGCAGGCTTCGCGAGCGCGAGCCCACCTGCCCTCCCGCCCCGCAGCAGCCTCCAACCCCCACTCCGCGCGCGCGAGTAGCGAATCAAGGCTGCGGGAGAGACCATTGCCGGCGGGGGGGGAGGGGGGGGGAGGGGGGCAAGCGGAAGAGACCATCCTTCCGGGGAGGTTATGGCCACTCCGTTACCGGCCATTGTCCCAGCCGCGGGTACCTCTCCGGTGGGCGGAGCAGCCGCGATAGGCAGGGCGAGAAGCCAATCGACGCGGTCGCTGAGGTTGGGGTGGGGTAGCCGGAAGCGCTGCCGGGCGGAAGTGCCGCGGGGGCGTGTGCGCGGGGCGGTGCCGCGCCAAGCCGGGCCAGGGCAGCGCCGGGCGCCCCGCGGCGCGTAGGGGCGGGCTGGGGAGGGCGGCGGCGGGGCGCGGAGCGGGGCCGGCGGGGTGTGCGGGCGGCTCCGCCGGTGATGCGCGCCCCGCGGGGGCTGCCGGGCCCGGCGCCGACCCGTTGAGGCGCCGCGGGCCCCGTGTGGGTGTGTCGGTGTGCCCGGCGGGGCGGCATCGCCGCGGCCATGCCGTGCACCTGCGGGAACTGGCGGCGGTGGATCCGGCCGCTGGTGGTGCTGCTGTACATCGTGGGGCTGCTGGTGGTGGTGCCGCTCTGCGTCTGGGAGCTGCAGAAGCTGGAGGTGAGGGACGGGGCGCGGCGCGGCGGGGAGCCCCCGCGGCTGGGCTGGGGGGGGGGGGGGGGCTGTCCGGGCGGGCGGCGGGGGACGGGACATCCGAAGACGCACAAAGCGGCCTCGGTTTCTGCCGCCCTGGGGTGGCTCCGCGGGCGCCGGGCGGCTTCGGTCCGCCGGGGTGGCTGGCAGCGCGCTTCGGCGCCGGGCAGAGGCCAGGGCGGGCAGAGAGGCGGTGGGGCAGCTCCGCGGCGCTGCTCTTACAGCGCGAACGAAGCAAGATGGAACGGGACGGGGTTTGTTTCTCCTTCCGGTTCAGTGAGAGCTGGTGTTTGAGCAGTCGCTACGATGCTGGAGAAACCGGAGTCGGTGTCCGCAGGAGCTCTGCCGCGGCCCGGCCCAGAGCTTCTGTTCCGACGCCCCGTAGTGCTGCCGTTACTGCTCCTGACCTAGAGTTCCTGGTAATTCTCTCTGAGCAGGGAGAGCTGGGATAGTAGGTAGAGAGGCTTCTCCTTCATGCTGGCGGTGCTGTAGTATGTCACAACAGTAGCGTACGCGTCACGCACGCGTGTGACAGCATTACTTTTCTAGCAAAAAGTAAAACTTTAACCTTAAAATATGTATTTTAGGCTTGTTGCACTGGAGGTAAGCTTTTTCATGATGTAATTTTAAGCGCTTAATAACAGTACAGTCTGTCTTGAGTGTATTTTTAATTTCCTATTTTGAAACCTATGCGTTCTTTTCTGATGCCTTCGTATGTTCAGCATAACAGACGTTTATATCGAAGTGGTATCTGAAACTTCAAAATCACTAAATCTGATATTGGTAGAGAAGCTACTCAGAAGCAATCTTTGAACAGGAGAGCAACAGAAGACATGGGATGTTGATGTACAGTAGGAGATCGGAGAAGAAATTCTCAACCAAAAAAAAAAAACTGTTTGAGAAGAGTCTACTATATTTCTCAGGTTTTGGTACTTGGGATTATTAATATAGTTACTTTTCAGAGAGCTTGCGTTTAAAATTGTAGCCTTATGTTTTAGCAGGCATATACTTATATATATACATACATATATATTTCAGATTGTTAAACTAGTTGAAATTGATTACTAGTTGGGACTTGATTTTAAAGCTAAAAATACTTTGAATCCACAAGCTTTCAGAAACTTTATAATGAAGCACTGGACTGAGAAAAGTTCCAGACCTAAAGCAAGGAAATCCTTTGTGGCTTTCAGTGAATTAAATAGTGAGCATTGGTATGTTTTTGTAGAACATTTTGTGTTTGTTGGTGATGTTTTTGTTTGGCCCTGCAAGATTTCTCATCTCTTTCTTTTAAGTTTTTAAGTTTTACTCTAAGCCAGACCAACAGGTAGCAAGGGAGACTTGTGAGGTTTTGTGTATTTGAAAAGAAGGGTTAGAAAAACTAAACTTAGTATTGGGATATATGCTTAATGTCCATCTTAAAACTTTATTCACAGTAAAAAAAAAAAAAAATTATTTTACTTGCTATACTAATAAAACTTTAAAGTATTAATACTGAAACTTTGATCTTGCATTCTTCTTTTTCTTTGCAAGGTTGGAATTCATACCAAGGCATGGTTTATCGCTGGGATATTTCTACTAATGACTATACCGATATCTCTCTGGGGAATACTACAACACTTAGTTCATTATACTCAACCTGAATTACAGAAACCAATAATAAGGTAACATTTGACGCTTTAGCTGTGCTACAAATGTTGAATTTAATTCAGACTAAAAATACTTCTAGTAATATTAAATGTTCTTTTGTTATTGTAACAGGATTCTATGGATGGTGCCGATTTACAGTTTAGACAGTGTAAGTGCTCTCTTACTGTTAACAGCTCAATAAAATTCTGTTTGCTGTGGGAGTGAGGAAAAACAGTGTCACAGTTAGCAGAAACAATGCTGCATGGAGAATCGTAGCCCTAGAAACTTCTGGGCATTCCTATTTATGGAGTACCTCAGAAGCGTAGTTCTAGCAATATTACATTCTTCTTGTGGAGCTTGTGGGATCACTTTTGCTAACCCTTCTTAACTTTGTCTGTCCTTGAGTATCCTTTATGACAGATGCAGAAAGGGGGATGACAAGTGCCTGCTTTTGGTCCTTCTGTCTTCAGTAACAGCCGAACTGGTAACCAGACTGATCCAAGTACAGTCTCAAAATTCAGTGCTTTACCTTTCTTTCCTGAGTTAGGCTTAGTACTAAAATTCTTTCCCAAGTTATGGTGAGTGCTAAAATCCTTCCTTATTGCTTCAGGGGGCAAAGGGCAAGATCCCACAAAAAATCCACTTCTGAATACTTCTATGTGACAGATCCTATTTGCCATACCAGATACTGTTCGTGTAAATACGTCACCTGTGGTTCCGTGCACAGAGATGACTTCAGCCAGAGCTAAGCAGCATACTAAATCTGTGGACTGTACAGGATATGTGTTTACATGTTGTCATCACCTCTTGACATTGCAAATACTTGTTTCCCCCACAAAAGACAGCTTTCCAGGAACCTTTCCTTTGATTTTTCTCCCATCTCTTGTTTATGAAGTGTCACCCTTATGTACGTTTTTTTTTTTTTTTTTGAAAGACTGGGATTGAGAGTATCTCGGAGCGAAGGAGAGTAGGGAAGAAAACAACATTATCGGTTTCCTATGGGCAATATCAGCTACCTCAGGTTGATGTTAGAATTTCAAGTACAGAATTTTTCCTTTGGAAGAAAATTACTTGCTAATTAAATGAGCATTCAGGGACATTTCTGACATGTTAAAATATTTCCCCAGACTCTTGGATCTTATGGCCTTTGCTGCATATATGGTGTCCTTGTAGAGCGCTTAATCTGAGCGGAACATAAAGTTCGCTTCTCAGATTCAAGTAATGTATTCTCAGTTTGCTAGATGCAGTATCACATCTTCCACAAAGGTGTTGCAGTATCTGTCATCTCTAGTATTTCTTAACTGCGATGAGGATGTAAAGCATCTTCTTGTAGTTCTAATAAGGTCAGAGAAGGCACAACATTCACTCTGTTACAACCTAGGGAAGCGTAGTAAACTCAAAATACCTGCCTCTATTTAATGCTGCCCCTAAAAAAAACCCCAAACAAACAGTAGGACAACTTGCACTGAACAGTACAACAGCAGTGTGATACTCAAAATTAAAAATTGAAAGCTCTGACAGCTGATCTGTAATCACAGTTTTGCAAAAAAACACTTTTCTGTCTGAAATTCTGGTTTAGAGGGATGACTACCACTTCAAGGCTAATCTGCTGCTTTCTTCTGTGTTTTGCAAACATGCCAGAACAAACAAACATTTACGCATTAGATACCAAAAGAAATCAACTTGATACTGAAGGACTAAAAACTTACTTCTCAAACCCGCATTGACAATAAATACATGAATTTCGGGAAACAGTTCTAGCTTGTCTCCTCCTACCCAGGAGTAGGTTATGTGTAGGGAACCATCTCTTTAGTTACTTTTAAATGAAAGTCTGAATTGCATGGTCAAAGATACAGAGCACCTCTTGCGCAGTGCTTTAAGCGTGCTTTCATTTGAAGCAGCAGAGATGCAATCTGAAGTTCTACTTGTATTTTTACAGAACGTTATTTTCTAGCTGTAGCGTCGCACTCTTACTAGCCGAATGCTTCAAGCCCTGTTTAAGTAGTGCCTGCTGTCTAATGAAGTATTGCTCGCTAAACTCGCCAGCCAGTGTTGTCATTGGAATTGCTTGTGTCTTTCTCGCATGTAACCTTTTGTGTACCTCTCTTCTTGCAGTGGATAGCTTTGAAATACCCCAACATTGCAATATATGTGGATACATGTCGAGAATGCTATGAAGCTTATGTCATCTATAATTTTATGGTTTTTCTTTCAAATTATCTAACCAACCGGTATCCAAACCTCGTATTAATAATAGAAGCGAAAGATCAGCAGAGACATCTGCCTCCTCTATGTTGTTGTCCGTCGTGGGCTATGGGAGAGTGAGTATATGATGACGTCTTAAATTTTTAAGCTGCGTAATCAGAGACAAACCTTCTGTTTTCATACTTAGTAGTATAACTGTTGTTGCTTGGCAGAGTCACTTTATGGTTTGCACACATTTTGTTTATCAACTATGAACCTCTACCGAAAGCAGCTGTGAATATGTTTTCATCTAGCTGTAAAACATCCTAGAAATCACACTTAGTTACTAACATGCATTGACTCAGGTGGTGCTGAAGAAAACTTCCTTATTTTTTAAAAATATTGGAAAAAGGTCTCCTTGGATTTGCTTCCTTTGCTGTCATACAATATTTGCCAAAAACCTCATGTAGAATTACTGGTAGACCAGGTAGCCCGTTGCTTTTACTTCCACAGGTGAAGGACAAAAGGCCGTATGCCTGTGAACTGTTTGTTTCTGCATGCTTAATCTGATAAGCATCTCTCAAGAGATTTTGATAAAGCTGTTTAAAATGTTAAAGACAAACTATGAATGTAAGTCATTCTTAAACATCTTCAAACACAGTGAAATTGCATTCTCTTTGTTTAGCCCAGCCAGAATCTTTCCATGGCTGAAAGAAGGGAATCGTTGAGTATTTCCTGTTACGTATCTATAAAAGTCTAGGTCTTTTGTGTATTGCGCATATACACACTATATCCTGTAGCATCTGAAGTCCTGGAAGCAGAAGTTGAAATTGCCATGAAATAAAAATTCAGTTTAGTGAAACTACTGAGAACAGGAAACTTCCATAAGTGAATTGTTTTTAAATCCTCGTACAATGAATTTTGTGTTTCTCTTGCAGAGTTTTATTATTTAGATGTAAACTGGGTGTTTTGCAGTACACTGTTGTCAGACCATTTACTACCATTATTGCTTTGTAAGTACTCTCATACATAATTAATATTGATCTTCAGGATGTAATTTTGAGTTACACTGGAAAGAATTTTCATGCCCTTTGTATTGAATCAAGGCAGTTTGAAAGCAGGCTCGTCGTGTTAAATTCTAAATGGGTCCTGGCAATTTGAATCAACCTATGATTTCTTTATGACTTCTCTGTAGCAAATGACTATTTGCAGAATTGAAATAATAAATTCTTAATGCCTGCTGCTGAAAGCCGTGGGAGAGACTGTGAAGTACTGTTTATGTGGGAAAGACATTTTTATGACCTCTTAATTTTTAGAGTCTTTTTTTTCCCTCCTTCTCCCTTTTCTCATTGGCTTCAACAATTGGGTATTTTTAAAGTCAGGTTTCATGTAACTTTAAAAATTTTATTAAACTTTGCATGTGACAAGCCTGACTGTGTGCCTTCATACGTATCATATAACCTGTTGTTGTCAAGGAGTAGCAGGCAGTTACACATGTTGGTGCTGAAAGCTTCATTTCATAAACTTTGTATTGATGGTCATTACTGTTAAGTCTGTGGGACTGTGGAAAAAGTTGCTATTCACAAAGAACATCCATATAAATATTTATATTATCTGTATGTGTTCTAACAGTTAAAAGCAAAATAGCTAAAAAAAAAAAAGTTTAATTGTTGAATTCGTTCAACAATGGGATATGTTAACCCTGCATTGAAACGCTATTTCTTCTATAGAAAATACAATACAAACTTCCTATGCCATATGCTGTTGGAAACTGATAGTTGTGCAGACCCACAATACCCGTATTTGAGTACCAAAAGAGATTTTGGATTCTGACAGTTGATCAATGTAATGAAGATCTAGCACTTCAAGAAAGCGATCATTTACTGCCTAGCGAGTAATTGTAAAAATTCTTTCAGAATTTGTGAACTAGTGGGAGTGTATGATGAAGGAAACTTCAGCTTCAACAATGCTTGGACTTACTTGGTTATACTTAACAACATGTCACAGCTAGTGAGTATTGAGAGTACATCTTTCTGCTCTTTTAAGTCATCGTATTAGTATTAAGTGAATTATTGAGAGTAATTGTGTTAATGTCTGTTAATTCTTATGGGTAGAATATTTCCCACTGTAAATCAAGGTTACTATCTGATAAATACTATATATGCAAAATACTAGGAAAACAGATAATCAAAAACTTCCATTATTTTTGCTACGAAGCTCCATAGAGGAATCAAGTGTCCCACCTCTCTACCCCAAACTATTTGATGGGTGCAGTGGTGTGACCCAGGCATGTTAGAGCTGCAGACTTGTCACTCTGCAGAAGAGATGACTTCGCTCACGCCTGTAGCTTCCACCCAGCACACATACAAAGAATCAGCAGTGGCTGTGGTAAAAATCCTGTGTTACAAAGCTGGTGGTAACGACATTGTGAGGAAAACCCAGAAGCGGTGCGTGCAGTGCTGAGGTTCTGGCCTGCCTCACACCTCGTCTTTGGAGGAAAAAGCCCGCGTAATTACAAGGTTCTCGTGTGTTTTGGTAAGCCAATATTTGGGTTTTAAGGACAAAGGTTACTCAGGAGTGCCTGACAATTTAGCTTTTAATTATGAATTTAACCATAATAGACTTGAAGCACGTGTGTTTTAGAGGGGGGGAAGCTGCTGCAGTGTGGAAGCCCCTGACTGCAGTGGCCAGAAGGAGGCTGGTTCAGAGGTTGTCAGATGATGCCAGGGTGAGGATAAGATGTCAGCCCCTAGACCTGAAAATTTCATTTTGGAGGTCAGAGATTGCATTTAGTGGCTTGCTGGGAATGCAGAGGAATCGTTTTCTGCTTCACCCAGGGCACATTACACGTGAGCTACTGCAAGAGGAGAGAGCAGCAGCTCTGGCTCCTGGCTGCTTAGCCTTCTAGCCTCCAAACTTCTTACTTCTCTTGGCAAGAGCAGCAGGAGTCAGAACAGCGTGACGTCCCATCCAAAAAGGGCGTCGTCCTCCTGCTGCCGCCACCGTGTTTGATGGGTGACTGTTACGGAAGGAGCTGTAACTGCTTTCTGCTGTGACAGCAGTCCCAGCAGCAGCACATGCTCCTGCTTGTGCTGGTTGACGTGATTGCTTAAAGAAACGTAGTAGTGAGAGGCAAGGACAACTTGTGTGAAGAGGGGAGATCAGTTCCTTAGGTTTGGCTATACGTTAGTTCGGTTGCTTGCAGTTGTCATTAATAGGGAACTCGTTCAGATTTGCAGTGAAGATTGTATTCATTGCCTCACCTCTGATAAAGAGGCAACATTTCAGGCGTTCTTAGCAGAAGCCTGAAAGAACATGTGCTTTTTATGCCATTTTCCCTAGAGATGTGCTTGGCATTGAAAAGATTTTATGGCACCTTCCTATGTGTTGCTTTAGTGTGTAGATAGATGACCTCAGTCTCTGTCTGCCAATACCATGCATTTCAGAAATACAATTTCAGGAAAAAAAAAGTCTGCTTTAAAACAGTAAGGCAAAGATTCCATAAATCCAGAACCTCTTTTCTGAAATAGATAGCTTTTTAAGTTTGTGTTGTACTGTGATATATTTTTTTAACTGAGGAGATGCTGTAAAATAACTCCATCGCAAAATAAACCAGGATTTGAAAGCTTTTCTTCGTTTTCTTTTCCTTGTTAGTTTGCTATGTACTGTCTGGTGCTGTTTTATAAAGTACTACGTGAAGAACTGAACCCTATCCAACCTGTTGGCAAGTTCCTTTGTGTGAAGATGGTAGTTTTTGTTTCTTTCTGGTAAGTGAATTATTTACTCATTACTTCTTGCTCTCAGGGTGGATCATAAAAGAGCTAAAAAGGCTGGATTTGTTACTGAGGTTAGAGGCTTCAAAAAAAATCTACCCATAATCTTAGTGAAGTGCTGTGAGGGGAAAGGGTACTAGTATGTTGGACAGGGCAGTCTTGTTCACTTGAGATTATTTTTTAGACTTGCTAGTTTGTAAAGTGATTCTGAAGAACATAATTTATTTTTGGAATCTTCACTTGCAGCTATTTCAAAACTTTTTTTTTTTTTTTTTTTTTTTTTTTTATTTTTTTTTTAGAGTAAAAAAAGAAAAAACTTTACCTTTTTCAAAATACGTTACTATAGGTTAAGTTACTATTTAAGCATTGCTCACACTTAGCTGCTAATGAGTGAGTGCATTTGACTATCTAAACATTACTTTGTGGGCTGCAGTAATGCCCTGAAAGAGAAGCAACTTGTTCTAATAACTAACTGGACCAACTGGCTCACCTTTGGTTGTGTTCTCTGTTGGTCTTTAGGACAATGGATGAATGACATCTCTTTTTTTCCTCCTCTTAAAATCTAAATATATAAACAGTAAGTTTTTTGTAAGATTCTTGCTATATACATGCATATATATACATACGAACAGGCTTCATTTACCAGATTTGCTTGGAGTTTTTTTGGCACTACTGTTACAATAATAATAATAATAATAATAATAAATAATCTTTATAGGCAAGCTGTGCTTATTGCATTGTTGGTGAAAGTTGGTGTTATTTCTGAGAAACACACCTGGGAATGGCAAAGTGTGGAAGCTGTGGCAACAGGCCTACAGGTAGGAGCAGACAATTACTTCTTAGGAGGAATAGCTCTATGTAAGATGACATAGCTGATCTCTAGCAAATTTTGTCATACTCACTTTAATTAACATAGGCTGGATTAGTACTGAATTTGTTATAAGTTGGGTTAAGTTTCAGCCAGTCACCCCAAGTGAGTTTTACACTCAACACTTCTACATCCATGTGTTGGGCAGGAGGAACGTGCCCCAGTTAAATACGTCTGTTGGATATCCTTGCATTTCTTTGTGCAAGAATTCATTGTAGAGCTGCTGCTTGTTGCACATCCACTTGAGCAAGGCAGTCCGTCAGGCAAGGACTGATTCCAGCATGTGTGTAGTACACATGGCTCTCTGAGGCCTGCCAAGAATATCCTGCCACTGGTGGAAAAGTAGCTGATGCCAGTATCCCAAGGCAGGTGCAATCTTTCAACTGTAGAAGAAACCCAGGAGCTGTTTTTCTCCAGTTAGGAATGATTAAGTGAATACTTGTCTCGTTGCAGGATTTTATCATTTGTGTTGAGATGTTCCTGGCTGCTATTGCGCATCACTACAGTTTTTCCTATAAACCCTATGTTCAAGAAGCTGAAGAAGGGTCATGCTTCGACTCTTTCCTTGCAATGTGGGATATTTCTGATATAAGGGCAGATATATCAGAACAGGTTCGAAATGTCGGTAAGTAACAGATTTGTATGATGTGTTAGCAGCATAGGTATTTCCAGCTTCTGTTTATACTATTACCCATCTCTATAGTCCCATTCCAAGTTAGTGGCAGCTACATCCCTAGAGGATTTCATGGTTTTTCTGGCACTTTGCTCTTTCCAGTATGCCTGTTCGATTTAGAATCTAGTTTTTAATTTTTTCTTTTACATAGATGGATCTCGGGGTAAATTTCAGGTGTTTTAGGTAGAAGAGAGGGATGTCGTCTTTTTTTTTTTTTTTTTTTAATGGAAAGATGTACTTTTATTAATTAAAGCTAACAATGCCCATGTAAACTGTCATAAAACAAAGACTCATCTTCTAATTTAACATGCCTATTTTAGAGTTCATGTGTTCAAAGACCTTGGTATACTGCTGCAATTATTAAAAGGTATTTTCATTTGGCATCATTCTAGGAAGAACAGTTTTGGGCCAGCCAAGGAAAATGTTTTTTGCTGAGGATCATGAACAAAACGAGCATACAAGTTTACTGTCTTCATCTACTCAAGACCCAATTTCTGATGCTTCTTCAATGCCATCTTCACCCATGGGTCATTACCAGGGGTTTGGACACACTGTGACACCTCTCACAACACCAACGATGGCCCCTGCAGTTGACGGTATTTTTAACACTTCTGCTCTTCGAGACGCTGAGAAGTCACCTGAACTAGAGCACAATTTATCAGAGAAAGCTTTGGATAAAAGTTAGACTCACCTTTTCTTTGAATGTGTCAAGGAGTCTGTTACATCATACTTGCCACACATTTCTATTAACGTGTACTACTAGTGACGAAAGTTGAAAAGCTCGGAAAAGCTGCTGCTGCTGCGCAGACAGGAAGAGGATATGGCTGTAACCAACATCTGAATTCTGAATCTATAATGGATGTGAGTATCTGTGAGTACCCCATGAATATAAAACACGCACACTGTAAAAGTTTCTGTATAAATTTAAGAATCGACTCCTTAAGCTGCTAAACACTATGTTACACAAAAAGACAAGTATGTCAAAATTACACTGACTTCTATTAATAGAAAAGAAACATTTGAAAAAATACTCTGCCCTTCTAAAGATGATGTGTAAGTACTACGAGCAATGGGAAAACTTAACTTCAAGAATGTAATTTCAGGAGAGGAGTAGCAAAAAGTTTGTATTAGCTTTGGTTGTCCTCTTAATGATGGTAAATACCCCAGTGCTGAATGGAGTGTGGACACAGGCTAACTTCTGTACAGACGCCATCTTCTTCCCTTTCCTGCACAGCTAAATAAAACCCCTTCATGAAGATAATTATCACAGAGCATCAGTAAAGACTCTGTACAAAGAAAGCATTCCCTACAGGCCTCGCTATAAAATTCCATGCCCAGAACATACGGTTGGTGTATCTGTTGTCCTTGTAGCTCACAATTTGTAAGTCTTTTACATTCAGAAGAGACAGCCAGGATGACAGGTTTTGGATTAATACCTTACACTTGACTACTTTTTTCCTATCCTTGTAAAATAAGAATAATGGTTACTACTTTAAAATACGTGGAGGGGGGAGGGGGGGGGGAATAAAGGATGTCAAAAAGAAAATAGAAAACAAAAATGGTTTCTTTATTTTGGGCTGCAATAAATTCTTTAACACTTAAATTTTTTTTAAGCTGTTAAAGCAGGATATCTTGACAATGTGTCTGTAGTAATTTGTATTCATAAATGTGTGTGTATATGATTATTGTATTATGCTTCTAGTATAGTCTGGATTCAAATGTAATAGTTGATTTCTCCCCCTACTGCCCCAGAAAAGACTTTTGCTAAGGTAAACCTGAGTAGCTAGTCTAAGACTGGAGTTACTAGCATTAGATTTCAGACCAAGAAAAAGTACACTTATGTCAAAATGTTACTTTGCAAAAACTGACAAAATCAGAGGGGGATTGTTTTTATCCCATTACCAGATTTTCCCTACTATTGCATGTTTGCAATCTGAGACAAAAAACCCTAGAGCCCTGACCTTTTAAGTGATATCTGAAGTTTCTTTTTCAGCATTGTTAGCATTTACAGGGTAAATGTTTAACTAATGGCTGTTACCGCAAATTCATCTTAAGTGCTTTTTTTGCAGTACTAGTGTGATGTAAATATTGCGCCTTACTCACTAGGCTGCGTATTTTATAGTTAACGGTGTACTTGCTGTATCTGAAGTTAGTGGGAAAGTGCAAATCATAACTTTCAATTTGCCAAGTCATTGCCTTTGTTGTAAATAAGCAATTAAAGATTTTATTTAAACTGTTCACCTTCTTTCAATTTGATTTACTGCTACAGTAATTTAAGAGTGTGAATGACACATGAATACAACTGTCCTCTTTGTGGAAGGGGATCTTAAGTATAAGTAGTACAAGCGTCTGTGCTTTCAGTATTTTAAGGCTTGTACTGAAAAGGGAATTCTTATTTGAGCTTATGAAGAATCAGAATCTACTTACTTATGCTTGGTTACGGGCATCTTCCTATCCATGTAATAGCCATGTTCTAAAAGGAAACCACTTGTAAAAGCTCACAACACCTGGGGACTTCAGTGCCTGCTCTAGCCACTGTTAGAAATAACCTAATTTCCTGCATGTATACAGGTAAAAAGGGGCAGAGGTAGAAATCACGTCTGAAGGATCAGACCTGCTGGAAGCTAAATGACTCCTGTGCTCTAGCTTTCAAAAACCTCACACTGAAGAATTTTTTTGAATGCTTGAAGTTATGCCTGTTTGGTGTAAATAGTTGGTAAGGTACAGAGAAGGGACTTTGATAGGAAACCAGCTAGTTAAATGCCTTGGTTGCTTCTTTCACAGCATTTCTGGAAAGCTACTACGTTAGTTTAATATTACTCAGTTATTTCATTCTATGTGCATGGTGTTCCTGCATTTTTTTTCTGGGAGGAAAGTTATTTTTTCATTGCAGTAGCTTACAGGATCATACCTTTCCATTACAGATTGCTACTGAATTTCCAAAATAAATAGAAGTCTTTCAATGACACCTACACTGTCTTTTGAAACTACTACAACAGTATTCCGCAGCATGACCTATCAAACTTACATAGAAAAAGTTCATTGCAAATAGTTCTTCATCTTTATATTAACCATACTTGTTCCTCCCTTGGTTTATGCCTATTCTTCTCCCAGCTTTTAATCAGAAGTCTTAAAGATCGCTCTTGCCTTACTTAACACTCAGAAATGGTCATTTTCAGCCCTTTACTTAGTCTCATTGAGTAAGGGTAGAACATGTCCTTACTTTTTAATTCATTTTGCTGTCTTAATAATTGCTAAAAAGCTTAATAAATATGCCTAACAACTATTATTTAATGTTTTTGCTTTTATCGGAGGTCTTTCAGCATGAGAAACCTGAACACTTCTCTATAAAACTGCACTTTGGTGAAATTACCCTGTACCCAAGAGGTTGGGTTGTGTCAGAGAGTAACTCAGATTTTATGGCTCATGGTTTTGTTTGGGTGTGTGGTGGTTTGTTGGTTTTTTTTTTTTTTTTTTTTAAGAAAAGCTATTTTCTGTGTAGTATGAAAAGCCTCTGGCCTACTCTAATTCACTTACATTTTGTTATGCATTGCAGCCCTTGGATAAAGGATAGTATCCAGTTACTTTATCTTCAGAAAGCTTGGCTTAGTCATTACCTCTGTTTTGGAAAAAAAACCCCAAACAAACCACAAACTGGAGACCTTTCGTCCACCCTTCTATAAGGAACTTTATTACAGCAATTTATCAGGTGCCAGTTCAGCTGCAGGCTGGGGCAACCAACACTCCAACAGTCCCTGAAGTTAACCTGAGAGCGCCTATCTAAAACATTTGACCTAATGAAGAGTACACATGGATCTTGTATGCAGCGAGATTCTAGAAAAATTATTTGTGGAGGGCTCTTTCTACAGGCTCCTGTTAAGGAAAGAGCACAGAAATACCTCTTCTACATTGAAGAGGCAGCACTGACCGAATAAAGAAACAGCTCCAGAAGTATCTTGCTAACAGTCATCCTCATATCTCTACAGGGTTAGAAGCTTTTGTTAGTCTTCCATTTGGATATAAATGCAATAGAAGGAACTTGTTACCTGTATTATACCAAAATGTAATGCTGTAGAAGAGGTACAGGAGTACTGTGGTAATATTTTCTACAGCTTTCATATAGAGAGAGTTCAGGCCCATTATATTACCAGAAATGATTCTCTGAGGGATTCTAGAAAGTTTACTAGCTTTACCCTCCACTATACAACTCGAGTTATTCAACAGCACTCCTTTACAACTCTTTACAATTGTATATGTGCAACACTAACTTGTGATACTGCAACTGGAATGGTGTTAGTCCCTACTACAAGGCTAACGTCTCAATACCTCAATAGGTTGCTTTGGCAACTGGGAAGTGGAACTGCAGCTTGAGAAACAAGGACTCAATCCTGAACAGCCACAGCTGTTTATTTCTGGTACAGGCACCTGGATGCTTTTTCTCTCACTACAGACGATACGGTAGCAAGAGAAGTCTGCCCCACTTTTGCAGTCACTGCAATAGTTAGCAATCAGGTTTTTGCTGCAGTGAAGACAATACCTCCCCAAACTGCTTGGTAAGATAGATGCCCTTACAGTGCAAGTTTTAGTCCATCAATGGAAACTAAGTATCACTACAAAAGCAACAAAACAGCCTTTTTGATCAGTAGAAAATTTAGACTTTAATATAAATTAACATCAGTGATGTTATGAAGTCCATTTATGCATAGGTAATTAACCACAAATCAGTCTACACAAGACATTCTTCACCGTTTAACTGTAATGCTAATATTGCTTTTATGGTGTTGAACATCAAGCACAAGTTCATCTCCAACCTGAACTTGGATGGGCTTATCGAGAACAACTGCAGCTTGTTTCCAGTGCGAGAACTCATCAGATGTATTCAAGCTATGGTCTTCATCTAGATGTATGTGATACCAGAAGGGAACTGCAGTGACTTGGCCAGACTTACAAATTTGTACCTAAAAAAAATTTAAAATATGAATCGGTTACACCCTTTCCAAAGAAGTAAGAAAATCAAGTAGTTCAAACCACTTCAATCCATTTCAGAAATACCTGCAGACAAGTAAATTCTGTATTGAAATTTTCAGCCAAGGTGAGCAATTAATGAGCAACTCTGTGGAACAGCACCTAAGTGCACTTTTAAATTTATGTATACACAACTCACCTTCACTTCTCTGCTGGAGCTGTTCAACAGAGGGTTCATGAGATCTAGCCTTAAAAGCTCTGCTGGCTTGCTCAAGGGTAGACACGGTAACGTAGAGAGATCCAAATACACACGAACAGGCACCTAAGAGTATATACCACACCCTCAGGAATCAATTGCCATTAAAAAGTGAAAAGCTAAAAGACTTAATCATAATGCAAAAGTTCACAGGCATTACAGTAATGCCTGTAAGAGGCAGCCCAAATGCAAAATACATCCTTCTAATCCTTTTTGAAATGTGACTGTTGGCATACGAGGTGATGAAGGAGATAGTAACAGCACAGTCACTCTTCTGTACGGTAACATTGCATCTCTCCTTACTCAGACAAAAAACTCCCACACCAGTTCTAAACTAAAATGAGCAACATTTGTTTCATCTCAAGGTCCCTGTCTGGTGACATAAACCTCTCCTGATAACTTCAACAAGATAAAAAAGTTTCAGCTCTTTAGTTTTCTTGCATTTTACACCAAAACTAAACAGCTAGACAGCTGCAGGCTTTGGAACTGTGCCTGGAAGACATCCACCAACTTCATACCTTGAACTGGTTGATAAAAGGGGCGATATTAAACCCAAGAGTTGGTTCTGTTCCTTGAACAGCACTCTCCAACAACAGAGACTCTGATTCTACAAGCATCCCGTATACCAAAACATACTGCGGGAATATCTTCCCTCCACTGTGAAGTAAACATCTGTAAAAACAAGAGAGATTTCACCTCTGAAGCACATCAATTCAACAGTAATGAAAGAATATTAACGACATTTAAGAAAGGCACACTAGTTCTTCCTCTGAAGTCAAGTGCTCATAAGCATTTGGGTTTGATCCCATTTAACCAGACAGCTGTATCACAAACAAGGAAAACTTACCACTTAATACGAAAAATACGGAACTAAGTAATCTTTTCTCAGTATTAGAAACAGTGATATTTCAAGATGAAGATAGTGGGATTTATTTATAGCACCAGCATCTAATACTGAAGGACTGGCAGAAGTGCTTAATAAAACTGGAAGTTGTTAAGGAGGCGGCATACCCATAGGGAAACAAAACTCGGTGGGAATTTAAGTCACCCTTCTGGAAGTGTTTAACTAAAGTTGACAGCAATACAGGAGACAGCATTTTTTCCTGAAAAAACCCCTGCGCTCTGCTTGGTCTCTTGCTGCAGAATATCACACTGCTGAGAGGAACAACTCAACAGCAGCTTTCATTCAGCGTAACATCAAACATCTCCAATTCAATACAGATCGCTTTAGGTTTCCTTTTCCTATAGCAGGCCTCTTTTCATAGGAATTGGGTAGCTAAGTAGCAGACTATTGGGTGTATTTTCATGCCAACAGATTCAAGTCCACACATGACAAAAATCAGAGTAATTTCCCATTTGTTCTTAGAGCAAAAAAATCTTTCAAGTCATCCAAAGATTTATTCAAAACTTAGAAAAAGTAACAAACAAATTGTCTGGAATATCCTGCCATCACCAAGCATGAAGATGAACAGAGAAGACTCCCTAGCACCACAGAAGGGGATAAATCTGTTTCACACTTACTTTTTTTGCTACTTGTTTCCATGACTTCTATTTCTCTTGCTCTGCATTTCTTCCCAGTGCTCCTGCCATGGGTAACAGCTAGCTCTGTTGCTGCCTCCCTGGCTGTTCTAACACCACGTTTGTCTTTTAGCAGTCCCAGTTTGTTCCAACAACAGTTTGGCTTGTAATGATCTCGGCTTTTTTAACCTTGCACTAAAGGCTACCTCAGTTAGTACTAAGATGCTGGTTGTCCTGGGAACTTCTGACAGACCAAGCAATAAGATCTTCCGTTCATATTCTTGCATATAAAATATAAAGAAGTCTATGAAAGTGAAATCTTGATGCTTTTTTAAAAGCTAGATGTATATCATGGTCACAGCAGAAACACTCTGGGAAGTTTAATCCTAAAGAGGGAGTTCAATCCGTTCAGAAAACAAACTTTTCCTGTTCTACAGAAGCAACATGATGGTAATTTTGTAGCTAGAAGAAACATTTTCAAAAGTTTTCAGACAGTTATGGATTCCTAGGAATACTTTTGTCCATTTATACTGTACCTGGATATTGCAGCCTTTTCCATCACCTCCTGCTGGATTAAACCTGATGTCTCTATAACATCCAAGATAATAATACTCCACAATTTGTCTGATTTGGGTCTCTGTAGCACCACGTTTTCATCTTCTAAGTGGCTGAGCCAAAACTCTAATGTTTCCTTAGGGAAATGGTTAGCTTCTGAAATGACATTAAGTGCTGCCTGATGCTGTTCTTTCTCAACAGAACTGTAGGCTCTAACTGGTCCAAGTTTGCCAGCTATAATTGGCAGGATGGAGAAGCCTTCAGATACATCTAAAATGTACAAAGGATCAGGAGCCACATCCAGAGAGCTCTTGTTTCGACTCTCTTGGAGATTCATTCCACTGCCATGTCCATCAACATCCATGGACTGCAAGTCCTTACTTGGATTTAATGATGACAGCACTTTGCCCATGGCAGCTTTAAAGCATTCGTGGTACGGTACATTGTTCAGCAGGGCCATTTCTGTGGATTCCAACACGCATACTTGACCGCTGCCATCCTGTTTGCTCGTCGTCTGAAGACCAGCCAGAGCGTTACATAATTCAACCTCATTGCCCAAACTCAGTGTGTCGTCTCTGTCACTGAAGTCCATCCCACACTCTGACGTCAAAGAAGAAATCTTCTGGATCTTCAAGTAGCAGTCTTGGCAGCAAACTTCCATCGTCACAGTATCTCCAGTCTTCACAGAATAGTCTTGGCAAAACAGCACAAAAAAAAGTCATGTCAGTTACTTTACAGCAAACATCACTGAAGCAGCCATACAGTGCTTGAAAAAAACCAAACATTATCTCATTTCTTCATTAGTTGTTAATAGTGTGTACGAAAGAATTGTTCTAGTCTGTAGCCCACAAGCTGAAATCTGTGATTGTGTGTTAACATTTGCCTTAAACTGTCCCGCACTAGGCAAAATCCATTTAATCTCAAAACAAGCTTTTCTGATAGATACTACTTTAAGTGTTCTGTCAACAGCAGAGCTGAACAAAGTGTTACTGGTAAAGAAATTGCTTTTGCTTTAAAACACTAAATATTAAATATATTTACATTTTAATACCTCCTGTAGACAAAGGTAAATTTGTAGTTACATGGAAAACAATAGCTACAGTTTAGAAAGGGTAATTTATTCAAAATAAATTATACTGGAATATTTATGGTGTACAGCCCAAGATGGTCTTTGGATACTCTGTGTATGTTTTAAGAAAGTAAATCTACTGATACAGACCAGAATTTCAAAACAAAAAGGCTATAGTTTGACAAACATTTCTTTCAATGGCAATATAGGCTGTAAGAGTCTCTTCCCTCCCCTATACTTTCAGTTGAACCAGCCTATGGCACAGCTGTCCCTACTGCCTATACTAAATTAGGAGGAACTGTGGACTACTGCAAGGGTAGAGAGGCCTTACAGAGAGAAATCTGGATAGACTAGAGAGCTGGGCAATCATCAACCATACAAAATTTAACAGGAGCAAGTGCCAGATTCTCCACCTGGAGCAGGGTAATCCTGGTTATACCTACAAGTTGGGGAACAAGAGGCTGGAGAGCAGCCCTACGGAAAGAGATCTGGGGGTTTGGGTGGATGGCAAGTTGAATACGAGTCAACAGTGTGCTCTGACAGCAAAAAGGGCCAACCATGTCCCAGGGTGCATCAAGCACAGCATCGCTAGCTGGTCGATGGAGGCGAATGTCCCACTCTACACCGCACTGGTGCAGCCCCACCTCGAATACTGTGTGCAGTTTTGGGTGCCTCAATACAAGAAGGACATCAAACTATTAGAGTGTATACAGAGGAGGGCAACCAAGATGGTGAAAGGTCTCAAGGGCAAGACTTATGAGGAGCAGCTGAGGTCATGTGGTTTGTTCAGCTTGGAGAAGAGAAGGCTGAGGGGTGACCTCATTGCAGCCTACAACTTCCTCATGGGGGGCAGTGGAGCGGGAGGTGCTGATCTCCTCTCTCTGGGGACCAGCGATAGGACACGAGGAAATGGAATGGAGCTGCGTCAGGGGAAGCTCAGACTGGACCTTAGGAAAAGGTTCTTCACTGAGAGGGTGGTTGGTCACTGGAACAGGCTTCCCAGGGCAGTGGTGATGGCACCAAGCCTGTCAGAGTTCAAGGAGTGTCTGGACGATGCTCTTAGTCATATGGTTTAGTTTTAGGTAGTCCTGCGAGGAGCAGGGAGTGGGACTCTATGATCCTTATGGGTCCCTAATTAATCCAATATAGGGAAAAATACCCCACCACCCAACTTAATGAAAAGTAGTCTCCCAGATCTTAAGCAAGTCCCTTATCTGCTTCAGAGCAGAGTCCCACAAACAAGACCTGATGCAGGGACTGTGCACTACAGTCCAGAAACATGACCAGGAACCACCTCACAGCTACTTGCTGTTGAATTTCTCCTAAACCTATTTGCTGCCACTTCCTAATCTCTGAGATAACCTAACTAGCTCAAAACCAAAATGAAACCAAGTTACTGTACTGCAACAAGAAAATCCACAGGACATACCAAGGAGGCCCTGCACAGGATAGACTGCCTGTTCCCAGCAAGTTTCCTCACTGGGACTTGTAGACAGAGCATGCTCATCATCAAGCTGTAGTACAAACCACACCACAACAGCATCTAGTATTCCTCCTTCAGTGACTGGCAGGCTGAGCTTCCAGGGCTTTCTAGCTGCAAGGCTTTTCAGCTCCTGGCCAAAGTGGAAAGAGAGGAAAAGTGAGAGAGTTTTTTTCCATAAATAAAAAAATTGTTTTTATTACACTAAGTCACTCAAATTTCTGCACCGATCCATGAGGGCACCCAACAGAAACCTGAAGTTAACAAGGTGCTACAATACCAATTATCATCATTAGTACTCACTAGCATAGGAACTGTCTTCCCACATGCAAGTGCCATTATGCACACAACCAACCCGTGTCCATCAGCCATTAAAGCAAACATGCCTACATCTAAGAACATACATGTTTAAAACCACTGAAAACCGCCAAGAAAGGCTTTAGACTGGCAAGGCTTGCCTTATGAGAGGCAATAAAAACAGAGCCAGTCTTTTGGGCTGGACTCAAGCCAATGCTTGAGTTCTAGAAATACCATACATAAGCACTGAATTTGCCTGAACAGAGGTTTGGCAAAATCATTACAAAAACGCTAAGTCAAACATATTTGAAGATATTTTCTCTGCTATCTGGGCTATACGCTTTGTGCAAAAAGCTGAGGCATGTACAATTTCACTACTGGGAAGAACTAAGATCTCCCCTAAAGGGATCAGGTTATAAATTCCCCAGTACTCCTAAAAAACCTTGAATATGTAACAGGAATTAAGTCTTCTTCCATGGACAATTTATTTTCCTCAGTACCAACATTCACAAACATATAACGCCCAGCTCTAACGTCTTAGACAGTTCTGGCATAAACCGATTAACAGGAGGTCAATCACAAGGGACCAAAGATTCTCTTAGTCACAGCCATTCTGCTTAGTAAGAGCCTCGCCTAAACATTTATCAACTTCCTGATCTGCTTATGTCAACATTTGTCCTCTCTAAGTTTCAATCTTAAAATACAGAGGGCAAAAGAAAAGTTCCACTCTAAGAACATGAACAGCTCTCACACGCTGCATTTTTTATTTTTCTCTCTTTATTCTCATTCTGTGTTCTCCAAGAGTTGGTCTCTCCCTTCTCACAATTGAGAGATGGTTGAACAATGCACATGACAAAAGTACTGGATGCTAATAAAGTTCATAATGAGATCCCACTGCTCTCAATAATTAAGTGCTTTGCTGCTAGTCATTTTTTCTGTACATCCTCAACAGGAGGAGAAAAGAGTAGTAAGGTGAAGCTTTGATGGCAGTAAGCCCCTTGTAGCAAGACAGTAAGAGCACAAGCATGCATCTGTTTCTTGGTTTCTAGGAAGTTACAGCTGTTTAGAAGTGTATTTGATATCAAAAACATTTTTCCTGATTATTCCTCAAAAGCAGCAGGCCCAAGGTTCTCATCCACTGGTTCTAGTAACTGTAGTGTTACATCCCTATCTTGTGGCACACAACACTTAAAAACCCACTTGAAGGCAGTTATTTCAGCTTTCTCTACTATGCTGCTTATCCTGTATTTATTCCTCAGATTTGTCCACTGCATAAACCTTATTCTGTCATTTATGACAATTACAGGCTAAGACAGCTCCAGCACGTCAGGGTGGCAATTTATCAACTATCATAGTTAAAGAGATAGCAAAGAAAATAAAGCAACAATGCAGGAGGAATAGGCAGTAAAAAAAGAAAAGGATGCTATGCCACTTATATCCTCTGAATGAAAAAAGATAACTTGCATAAAAAAAAAGTAAATGGGACTACAAATGGAAGGCAAAACTACAGAAAGAACGCAGTCATCAAGTTTCCTATGTCTTGATCCAGAATTTCTCAAATATTCCACACAGTAACTTCTCACAAAAATTAGAAAGAGACAGTATCTGTAATTGTTGGCAATTGCTCAGTTCCTTTAGGGCCTGAAAGTGAGACTGAGCTTTAATTACTGGCTGCTGAGGTAAACACTCACTTCCACTCCCAGTGGCACTGATCTGCTGCCAGCAAACATGCACGCAGGTAGTACCTGGCTAGGTGCAAGCGTCTGCAGCCTGTAATTATAGTCACATCTCATTCCCCTGCCTGGGAGGAACTCAGCTGCTGCTGCTGCTAATAACTGCAGTAATAAAGTAATCAGCATAACTCAGCTACTTTTTTTTTTATTTTGACTTCGTATCATTACTTCTCTGATCTGTACTGATGTCTTTGAAGCCTCCTACAACTCAGTCTGGGAAACACTTGTACTGTATTTTAAGTCTTTTTCTCAGTTCTCTCAATTTAGGTCCGGATAGTTAGTACAAGCAGAATAAATGTAACATCCCTCTCATTCTTTGAAATACAAGTTTAGAAAATGGTTCTTTGAAATTACCTTACTCGTGCTGAGTGATTTCATGTCTGAATTTCAATCTTTAGTAGGTAATTCTGCTACTGTTAGTAAGTATAGCAGGTTTTTTTATTCCAATAGGAGCACAGACAATTTTTCTTTTTCAGCTGCACTGACTGAACATCCAGGTGTAGCCATGACAAAACCAAAAAAACCGCACAACACACCCCCGGGTTGAAAGTAACCTATCAGTGTTTGGAACTGCCATATTTGCCCAGTGACAAAAGTAACAAAGAGTAATGAATGATTCCAAATAAATTAATTGCATTTCTTCCCTTTACCTTTACTTATGATATCTTACCATTTCATGACAGGAACACTCCATTAGCCTAACTGGAAACTTTAAAGGAGGAGTTCTGAAACATGGTTTAAAGAGTAGCACTGCTCTCTACTCTTTAAAATGATCTTTACATGCCTGCCAGCAGGCAGATGCTTAAGTAGGCATCTCTCAGATACAAGTAATAGTTTCTTATTGATGCTAGAAGCAGAAGCAACATTAGGTCACAGAGAGATTACTCCCACTAGTATACTGAAGAAACTTGTCTTACTTAATTTTTAATTTCAGGATGTCAGACAAGCCAACTAGGAAAACCTATTGATTCAGAAACACTGCAATTCCTAGCCAAGCAGTAGCCAAGAATAATTTCATTTATATAACAGCATCTATTTTAAGCTCTGACTCACCACTTCAATGCTAACTCCTCACCACAGGGTCAATGAGCAAGAAACACACCAGAGATCAGATGTATCATCTTTTTAGTGTGCTCAGCTGCAAGTAGCCGAGGTCCGTTCTTACAGTTCAGGCCTATTTAGTACACGCATACAAATGTATTTTGTGCAAAATACACAAAATAATGCTACTGTATTTTACAATGCCATATTACAGAAATACCGTAAGATACCAAAGGAGCTGAACGGTGGAATCAAACTGGTTGAATACGGTAAGATAATTTCTTCATCTCCCCTCTTTTACACTTATGGCACATTTTTATGCCAGATGTAAAATATATCCTCTCTCTTTTGTCTTCAAGAGTTTCTTGAAGACTCTAACTTTAGAGGAATAAACTAAATCAACTCCACAACTGCATAAACCATTTAAGACGGGTCTATTGCATTCTTCCTCCCCCTCCCTGCATGGAGGCTGGCAGTTGTTTGATCCTATGGTAAGCTAGTTTAGCTCCCTAAACTATGCGAAACAAAAAACCTCCACCTTCAAAAACTCATAGACTGTCATCTGATGAATCACATCACCACATAACTAGACAAGTATCAAAGCCAGCAGAGGATTTCAGTGCAGCCCTGCCAACTCTGCACTTGTGAACTGTTCTGAAATCGAACCCGGAAAACAAATAAGATATGGGGCTCTCATTATTCATAAATAGATTACTTACAAAGGACATTAAAAAAAAAAAACAAAACCAAACAACCAGTACCTGCAGATTGTTGAAATCTACTGTCATTACTTGACAGGGTTCTGTCAGAGGTACGTAACCTCCAGGAATACGGCTGAGCTTCTCAGTTGTGTAAGGTTCGACAGTTTCCTCTGAACCAGCAGAAGCATATGTTGGACTAAAGAACTGTACTGAATTTGACAAGTGCACACCAGCAACTTCTTGCATTCCCACTCTGGGAGTAAAGGAAAAAAGGGAAGAAATGAAACTTCAAATAATTTGACCAAAAAACCCCAAAGGAAATTCTTCCCAGGCTGGCTAAGTATTTTTAAATGCAGAGTGTAAGAATAGAAAAACTAAAAAATAATGAAACAATTCTGCGGGGTTTTTGTTATGTTCATAGCAGCTCTAAAGCACAGAAAATGCACATCCCTGTCAAGAATCAGAACTGAATGCTGTCACCAGAAACTGAGAAAAAGCCCATGATGTCCTTTGGCAAAGGCCACAGACTTTTGCCCCCTTAAGTACAACTCCTTGAGTCTTGACAGAGAGCTAGAAAGAAGAAGAATATATTCTGTGATAATAAGAACAAATGAAGTTTTTCTTCTGCTGCTGTGTTAGACAGATAATGAAGGTGTTTCTTTCAGGTGAACAGATTAGTTAGAACAAAGATAGATATGCAATAGGAAAATGCACTTTTGAAGTCTCTTTGACATAAACCTTTCATTTTGCAGTACCTTTATACATTTATCAAGCGCAATCTATGCAGAATAAGGCATTTTTCACAGTTACATAGCTGCAAAGAAAGTCTCAGAGTTCATTTCTTGGTGGAAAAGGCTTTGGCAACTCAGAAAACATGTATCCTCCCTTGTAAGACAGAAGATCAACTAGGTTTCTAGAAACAACCTTATATGAAAAGCTTTGAAGAAGAAAGAATGCTATAGCTACTTTAAAACAATTACATACATACACTGTCCATCTCTTAGGTTTGCGGACTTAAGATATAGTTTCATTTTCAAAGTAAATTTTCAGGAAGTTACATGAGACAAGTCTTGCACAAGCTACATTTTAGATTATTCCAAAAAAGTACATTTGCCTGTGAAGGATTTAGTGTTTCCCGCTCAAGTGACAGCTATCAAGCAAATCTACATTCTTATAGTGAGATCTAGCACTCAGAAGTTCAAATGACAAGTAGTTACATTTCTATTTCTAGAACTATTTTTAATTCTGAATCACTTCCTTGGGAACGTCCCCTCCCTGCAAAAGATCTCCCTACAACTAAGTATGACTGTCTGATAATATTCTCGTCAGATATGGTCATCTCCTGGATCTAGAGAAGCTCTTAATCACAGAATTGAATAAGTTGCCTTTTGTCATAACCTGGATTCTTAGGCAAATATATTTTGACCATTATGCATAGCTAAAATACAAAAATTAATTGGACTCCATCTTTGGAGCAGATTCCCTAGCAATAAAAGTATATGTGACATATAGAAAGCACAAAGTAGTAAGTACTTCACAATAAATACTAAAAAATACAGCAACATTAACAATTACAATCTTCTCACCTACTCAGTGAAGTAACAGATACTTTAACAACAAGGATGAGGATGTATTCTCCTTCATTTGAAATCGAATCCATGTATTATTTTAAAAGAAATATTACAACTGAAACAGAACAGCTGCTGTACGAGGTCTATACTGTGTAAGAAGTCAGCAGATTATTATATTATGATGAACTCTTCTGGCTTCAATATATATGCACAGAAGTAGAGCCACTTTATTGCCTCTCTTTCTGGGGCCTAATTGACTAAAAATTAAACATCAAAATAATGTGAAACCTGTAATTCTTACAGTGGCTTAAATGAGTATATTAACCCATATTCTGGCATATTTTATTCAAAATGACTAAACGTAGATGCACTAATGTAGCAGACCTACGTTCTCCTAGAATATCATTTTACTGCTACATAATGACTCTTGAAAGATACCTAGTTCAAACTTGAAAACCAATATGTAGTATCCTCTGGTATCTTAACAGTTTTGTGGAAATCTAAATTTATCCTTAGCAGAACTCAAGTCTTCTCACAAGTTCGTCAGTTCATTTGTTCTCCTGGAAGTAAACACATTTCACACGGATCTGAAACAACTGCTTCCAAGAGAGAGCAATGACTTCAGGAGAAAATGAAAGCTAACCATAACAAAAAAAAAAATTACACAACACCGTAGCGGAGTTAGGCCCTATACTGAATATAGGGAACACAAGCAATGGGTACAAGCAGCACCAGCTATAGGAAAGAAACATTACAATTATCACTAAAACATCAAGTAATAAAGCTACAATAAGGGGCAAACCAGCACAAAACTTTTTGTAAAGTTGGCTTGAGTGCATCAAAGATAGAATTACAAGAAAACTGGTATGATTTACCTGGAATTTCACTATATCCTAGGAAAACCCCACCCACAAATTAAAACCAATCAGAGCACAAGAAATGCAGCATAACTTAAAATTGCTAAAACAAAGGGACAGAATACAAAGCAAAAGATCAGCATCAGACACAGACAGATGACTGTCATCTGCAAGACCATCAACAATTAGAGTGAAAGGGGATTCCCTCCCTCAGCAAGATGAATCAGTGTTTGATGCTAGATTAAACACACTCATAAATGTACTTCAGAAAAAAACCCAAACTCAGGTATTCATAGATTTCTGGGCTCTACATCTACTTGTAACCACTCAAAAAAAAAAAAAATCATGAGGAAAAGCTCAAAGAAAAGCTGTATTTATTGTACAAGACAAACTGTGTTAGATGATATAAAAAGCATGAGAAAAGAAACACTTTCACACTGCTATTTCATTAGGCATCCTGCTCAGAAAAAGCATCCAAAACCCAGAGTTTTGTTGTAAGGAAATGTAGAGACATGCACATCAGAATAATTCAGAGATCTGGATAGTTTAAATCTGAGAATAGGCAAATGTTTTACATAAAGCTTAATAGCACTTGTTAAAGTAGACTTAACACGGGTATTTATCTGCTCCTTACTGGAGCAGAAAGGGATCTCAAACTATAAAGGCAGGAAATTTAAAAGTGACATCTTTATTCTCCCTACAGCATATAATTAATTTGTGGCAATCATTTCAGTCCTGCTAGCCACCTGACCTTAAGCTATACTATTAGAGCGGATTGTTACTTCAACAATCCAAAGTTACAGTACATTAAGTTTCACCCTGTTTAAATTTTGTAAGGAACAGTCAGTGCCAGGTTTCAAGACAAAAACCTATCTTCTAATTGATGAATCATTAACTTCTCTTAAAATAAAGTTCTTCTATGACCATCTGCTGTGGGAACTTCTGTCTCTTTCTGGCCATTGTCCAGGTCTACTGCATTGGAAAAATCTCTGATGCAGCCTGGCTATTTTTTAATCCAGTACACTGAAGATCCTGTTAAAGCTAGTGTTTTCTTTTATCTGCAACAACATTAATCCTAAACAAAATACATCAAGTCCAAATCTCTTGGACAGAGACTGTTTCCATACAGTGATACTGTTCTAGAAGATGAGAATAAAAATAAATATGAAAACAATTTATACATAGTCAGAACTGGTCTCAGCAAAGAAACCCTACTGTATGCTAGTTCAGAATTAGGCAAGGCACAGATTTCGAGAGATAATGCTAGGTGGGGTTAACACTTAGGCTTTACAAAATCCTGTCCTCATCTTCTGAACGGGTTAGATCCAGCAAGATATGGAGCCGATTATAGAGAGGGTAAAATGAGGATAAAGGCCAAGTGTTAATCTAAGAATCTCCAATACAGAAATTGGGAAGTAATTTTACTATTAAGGAATTAAATTTCTTTATTTTGTGTTAAAGGCATGTATTTTAGCATAACTGAAAATCAAGAGTTTCTGATGAAGTGATCCAGAAAGTCTGAACCACAAGGGCAGGGGAGAGCCTGGAAAAGGAGTGGGGAAAAAAGAGCAGAAATCTGCTAGTGAAAGAGATAATCAGCCATTCAAAAAATAAAGAGAACAGCAAATGAAAAATCCTCAATAACACCACCAGTCTTTGTTCCCAAATAACAAATACGGGTTCAAACTGCACACGAGTTTAAACATACCTGTGATGTCTACGTATCTCTTTGCATTCCACTGCCATCCCAAATATTGTAGCACTTGCAGGAATAACTCGGCCATAGTCTCTAGGACTGACATCTTGATTTTTAGGCTGTGAAAACATGAATAACAATATGCAATGAGACAGTGACCTATTTCTACCATTACTGCAAAGCCTAGCTTACGTATTAATGAGCCATTCAAGATTACAGTCAAAAGATCAGTAAGTTCTTAGGGACTAGTAAAGTTTCTGGTCTTTGTCATTCTAGTTGACCATTAAAAAAGTTTAAATACTGTATTTCAATATATCCATGCACCAGCTTTACTTTTCAGTCTACTACTTCCTGCGCGTAATTCTAAAAGCAATTTTTAATTTGTATTCTGTCAGAATACATTGAAACATTTCATGACCCTCCTTTATGCATCATTCCTATACTTAACACTAGAGGTCATCAGTTTCAGTTCAATAAAATACAAAAGCTTTCAACCAGATAAGACTTTTTTTAAAAAATTAATTGGAATCAGGGCAATATAAAAGAGAAGTCCTTATAATTCATAAGGCCTAACAGAGGTTAACCTATATAAGACTCCTTGTCATATTACTTTGCTTAATATATGCTAGCTAAAATGCAAAATACATAAAGTAAAATCTGATAGACACAGTGGAATTGTTCAGTCGTCCAAAAAAAGTTCAGAGTTAGCAAAAATAAATTAAGAGCATAAGCACATGGCATACTTACCAAGTTATAATTGACTGTTCCCTAGTGTCATGATGAGAAATAATTCTACCATAATTCAGCATTTTCTGCTTAGACTGACATGACTTTCTGCTACCTAGTTGGTATCTCAAAATGACCAGGTTGCAATCAAACTTGCAGGAAAATAGTGCCATTAACACATACAGAAACCCCTCTGGTGTTACTTACAAAGTGGGGGGGGCGGGGAGAAGGAATGAACAGTGATCAAGAGTGAACCATCTCTCTACGCCGGAAGGTTACATCAGGGAAACATGCATTGCAAGTACCTGTCTACTCAGAAGACAAGCTCACAGAAGTACAACGTATGCAGCTGTCTCGTTGCCTTTCACCAAAATCAAATTCATAGAACAAACCCAGATCACTCATTTGTAAAATATCAATAGGTATGAAATATTTACAAGACAGTTCTTCCTCATTCACATATGTGCACACACACACGTATATATCAAACACAAACAGGAATCCCATTTATACGTATGTACCCGCATCACCTACCTTTGGTTGTAAAAGCAGATGTTCCCAAGCATGTATCAAGCTCTCCACAATTCCTTCTCCAAATAAACCAGCATCAACTGTTTCTGTGACAACCAAGGAAACTCTAGATAAGAAAAAGGACACCATGAAATAGAATGTATAACACACATTCCTGTTAACAGTCTTTCTTTTAAAGAAAAACAAAACCAAACCACCATGCCAATGTGAGCTCAGAGCAAAACTTTTACCAGTGTTCTGAAGTTTCATTACAGATGGGCAACTTAATTCTTTCAACAAGTGACATACTTTGAATTGTCATTAGAAGTTATTCAAGATGCAGATAAGAGAGAATAAATATTGAGCAAGAATTTACCATAAGGCTTCTTGGTCAGTGTTTACAAATAAATTGCGTGGGAAGAATCTAACCAAAACAGGAAGATGTTTCAGCCTAGGCACATAACAGACGATACTGCAGAATATGTATTTTGTCTGAATCTTGTGCAAGAGTATGCATCCATGCGTGTGTGTTACAGGGGTTCTTTTATTCCTTTTTCATCAAAGCACAATAAAATGACTAAGCAGACTAATGGATCCTAAAACCCTAAATCCTTTGGATTTAAGCCAAAACCTGTATGGCATGATAGGACAAGACATTTCCAGAACAGTAACAATTTATTCCTGACAGGTTACGTCCAGTAACTCATCATATACACTAAGAGGATGCATATGATCAGTTACTGTAGCTCAGCTGACACAATTAGACAAGGCTTGACTGGCATGCTAAACCATGGTAGCGTCATCATTTCAGATTATGAGCCTGTACCATCACCCCACTTTACTAAATGTTAGTAATTTAAAACAAAATGGATTATTTCCTTCCCACATTTAATCTGCATCCCTAATAGTGGTGAGCTGAAGTGATAAAGCAGTGCTTCGCATATACCAAACCAAAAATCCCCTCAGACCTCTACCTGCTAAAAATGTACGGATTCTCCCGAAGAACTCCTGCTGAATGGGATAGTGAGCAAGTGTGTTAAACAATGACTTTTATGATGTAAGTAATCTAACTTCTCTTTTTCTATTGCTGAAATATAATTGCACATGCCCCAACGCTCCCACCATCAAAGAATTAAACTTAATTTATGACATCATTGCTTTACCATAGAAATTAGCATGTTCAAGAAAACGTGTTATCATTTCTGAACTGCTCCATAAAAAACATAAAACTTAGAGAGTACCTTCTCACGTTCTGGCTAAATATCATAGGCAAAGTTATTTTCTGTTTAGGTCACAGAGTATTTTATTGAATTAAGAGTAAATTAAAACCAGTATCACAACAGAGAGCAACAACGTACCTTTCAGGTATGTGCTTTGGAATCTCTATATCAAGTGACTTCAAATGCAGAAGTTTGATCTCTCTTTCCATATTATTTGCTGCCACCACATCACGGGCAAGTTCATACATGGTTTTTGATAATTCACAGGCATAAACAGAAGATGCTCCTGCCTTTTTTGCAAACATACTAAAAAACCAAGAATCAGGGCTTTTTCCTTCCAGTTTAAATCATTCTAGGCAAAGCATGACAAGATACTGAATTTTAAGTTATATATCTGCATCTACTTCATATTTCTAAGAAAACAGTTCAAGTCTAAAAATCATAATGAAGTGAACTAATCTCTCTTATGGAAACACTGATATCACACAAATTGATATCCTCTTGATATGCTATCACCAAAAAAAAATTACAGGTAGCATAAGGATCCTCCTCAGCTATGCTAAACCCACTCTTTATACTACAGCATTTTCATTAAGTAACTTTCTACATAAAAAGCATCTCCGTCAAATAAAAAAAAAGGGTTCCAAAAATACTACTAGACCCTAACCGCCAGACTCGGTGACTTCTGAAAGCTTTGTTTCCTTCCTTAATTTTTGTCTCGATAAAGGCATGAAAGTAACATTTTTTTTCACTAGCAACCAAGTTTTTTTTAGACAACAAATATGTTTCTATTAAGTTAATGTTAAATATGCACTTATGACACACCTCAAGATTCCTGTTCCTGTTCCAATATCAAGGACGGATTTGCACCCTGAGCGGACAGCGTTCTCAATTGCTTTTAGGTAAGTAAGGTTCCTCTTGGCATCATTGAGCATGATGAAGTGCCAGCGTTCCACAAGCCAGTTTGCAACACGGTAAAAATTCTCCTTTGCATCAGCAAAATCTGGGTTGAGCTTCACCGCTTTGTGAAAATATCCAGCTGCTTCATCTCTAAAGCCCATTCTAATAGTAAAAAATGACAAATAAATAGAAAACGTGCATTCAGCTGCCAAACATCTGTAAATATCTGTAGTGAGGTCTTACATCAGTTAAAAGACAATGGAAATAGCTTGCATTGGTTAGAAAGATTCTCTTTAAAAACATTGATATTACCTTATGAAAAAGAGTGATTTACAGCTCTACATCAAAACACTTCAAAATGCAAAGGTAGTCAAAAATACCATTGTGTACACCAGTCTTCATCCACTACTACATCCTTTAACAAACAGGTTTTACAAGAACTTGCTACAACAATACAGCAGCAACTCCATAACCCAGTCTCACAGATTTTCAAGTCACAAGACAAGGCTACAACATACAGTAAAACAGTTTTGGGTTTAACTGGAACATACCATAAGAGAACCAAATTTTGAGTTGCCAGTGCTTCCATTAAGTAGCAATTTTTGAATTAAACTCTGAACTTGAAGTAAGTTTTTATGATACCTATAGCATATTCTCAAGTCAGGCAGCACTAAAAAAAACCCCAAATCTGTCAAATGCAAGAAAAACTTATATTTTAATATACTAATGGGAGAGTCATTCCTTTACACAAACCAAATCATCACAAAAGCCAAACCTAATCGAAACTATCTGGAACTAGGACCTATAATTTCAATCTTAAAATTCCAGTCTCAGAAGACCTTAGAACTCGAGCAACAGCAAAGCACCATGTTTTGCAGAAAGCAGAAAAGAATGCTTTACACGTCTGAATAAAGGTATAAGCTCAAACCATTTAAGAACAGCCCTACACAGTGGAGTATACATGACCAGCTTCCTCACTTCAAAAGTCTGTTATATGTGACCTCAAGAAGGCCCAGAATTAAAAGACTATCCAAAGGCAGTAGCTTTCAGGGATCTAACAGGAAAGAAAGGAAGAACTTCAAAAATTGTAGGTTAACCACACTAGTTAACACAGTGACTCTGAATAATTTTGGTCTCTTTTTTTCTTTAGTAATTCCTTAATAAATTGTTAGAAAATACTTGAAGGCAGCGCTTTTACTTTTAAGTTCTTACTTTAGTAAAAGTGCTTTTACTTTTTTTTAACTTTTGCTGTGACTATCGACATTTATTTTAGCATTGGCTACGCTATTTTAAGCTGACAGATCTGAAGTTCAATAGTACACACTATACAGCATTAAGCATATGCTCACATTTACTTCTTTTAAGCACATTGTACGTGCTCCGCTGAATTAGGTATTGTTTGTTGACATACAATACTGAACACGAACCTTATAAAAGCTGAATATACATTACTACAAACCTGAAAAGATGTTCTCCCATACTATTACATATCACTTCATCATTTGGATACAGCTCAAGTGCTTGTTCATAACAGTTAAACAGATCTTGAATCCGTGCAAGAGAATCTAGCTCTTCTGCCCATTTAAAGAGAGTAAACTGAAATGTTTCCTAGAAAATAAAACATATACCACTAAGTTGCTGGTAGTTACCAGAAGTAGGGAACTGAGCCCTGAAAACATCTACAGAAGCATCCTGACATGCACCTGAACACCTTCATTTCCTTAAGCAGCAGCATACAATTGTTTGCTATCGTCCCACGTTAGCTGGCTCACTTGAAGAAGCAGAAATAAGCTCTCAGATAGCCAGACAGCCACACAGAGTATCATCACCCAACAATGTATACTAAAAGCCTGCATGTATATGAATGCATGGTATACTACAAGCCAATACTAACAAGGCCCTATTTTTAATAAACTTAGTTGACACACAGAGCCCTAAAAGAAAAGTGTATCAATTCCCTTCCCATAGGCACACAGAGCTTATCAAACAAGTTACTGGCTGTCTCCATTACTACTGCTTTCTGCTTTTATTTTGAAGACGGAATAAGAAAATCCATTACATATAACAAACAGAATGCATAAGACATGTCACAAAGTCTCAAAAGGAAGAGAGTAAATAAAATTGTTTCAAGTAATTCAAAGAGCACTTACTTTGACACTAGTTTTTAACTCAGGAGCTAAATTTAGCACCAGGAGATAGTGAGCATATGCAGTTCCAAAATCCTGGTCCTCTAGGCAATGCTGAGCACTCTGCAAAGATCTGGAAACCAACTCCCGCCTGCCAGCTTCCTGACCACCTCTATGGCTACGATGAAATTTAGCATTGGAGTTGGGCATTGTGAAGGACATAAATACTCGCTCTTCCTAAAAAAAAAAAAAAAAACCCCAAACAAAAAAACAACCACCAAACCAAAACAAGCTACATATACTGTAGGCCAAGAAGGCTGCACACAAAGCTGACAGATCAAACAGCATTTTTATTTTCATTGGCATTGGTAATGACATCCTCCCCTGTGCCCCCCCCCCCAATCCTAAGCATTCAAAAACATGCTCATCTTTATACCATTGATACTTCCATCAACTTTAAAATGATTGTTTACCATTCAAAAGTCAGGTGTGCTTAACATTTATGCTATACCAGGTCCTGGAAACAGGTTACACTTCTTCACTTTTTAAAATTAATTTTTGTAATATGTGTTTTAGCATGTCTCTGACCAAACAGTTTTGCCCACTGGATGTTCATGCACTCGTAAGTTTTGTAATCAACCACAAAATCTGCAGGTGAAAGCTTTTCCACTTCACCAACAGTATCTTCATAAAGCAAAGACTCCCCCCAAAAAAGCTAACGAGCTCACACAGTTTATTTTACCCAGGGCAACATGCCTATTTTTCCCCTCAAGAAAACGTTAAAGGGTTATCAAAATCAATATACACATTTCTGTAACTGCCTCAGTCACGGCTTTAATTTTTAACACTTACCTACATACAAGGGCCTAATACCGCCTTCAGGTTTTTCAGACGTATCCTAAAGCTGAAGAAAGTGAACGTTACATGGAGAGGGACTGCAAGAAACACACCACCACCCTAACTAGGCTTTTCTTTGACTTAAAGAAACAAACCAACAAAAAACCCAACATCGGTCACGTCTCAAGCGAGCACCAGTAACTTATAGGGGGGCACGCAAAACTAGCCAGGGCCGGGCAAACCCGCCTGCCGCATGGATTTGGGGGCCGGGGAGGAGAGAGAGAGGACGAGGGGGCCGGCCCCGACCGGCGGGGAGCGCGGCACCGCTGCAGGGGAAGATCCGCAGGCCGCACTACCGCCAGACACTCCCCCACTCGCGGGGTGAGCCCCAGGGCCGCTGCCCCAGCGCAGGGAGAGCAGCGGGGTAGGGTGGGGGGGCTTCCCCTGCGGGCGGGCCAGGGCGCCGGGCGCTGCCGGGACCATCACCTGCTCGGCGCTGAACAATGCTCCCGGGCAGCCGACGCGCACGTCGCAGGTCACCGCCATCTTAGTGCCGGGCGGAAGTCACCACGCATGCGCAGGGCGGCAGGCGCGGACGCGGGCTCGAGCGAGCAGCCGCCGGTGCCTTCCCGCGCTGTTGGCGCCTGAGGGGGCGGCCCGCAGCCCGCCCTGCCGCCTCCTCTCCGGCCCCGGGGCGGGGCGGGCGCGGCCAGCGCCGCCCGCCGGCAAGCGGGGAGCCCTCTGCCCTCGCCTAGGCATCGTTCCCGCAAGCTGCTGCCGGCAGGCCCGGGCCCCGCTCGCCTCCGCCCCGGGGGCGGGACGTGCGCGTCTCCTTAACGGACGCGTTCAACGACCGTAAGGCCTAACGCGGGATTGCGCACCACGTGATTAAAAAATCGTTTTGCTTACATCTTTATTTCTGTTCAACCTGTGACAAGAGTTTCCCCTCCCCAAGCTTTTCTCTGCAATTTTAAGGTGTAGGCATTCACTTACGTTTTATTTGCTTAAAGGAACAGCTGAGACTTACATGTTTATGAACCAAGAAAAAAAGAGAATGACAGAAACTAGCATAGAAAAGCTAACGCTTTGAAAGGTGACAAGAAGGAGGCACTGTGCAGCTGAAAGAAAATTCCTAACTTTATTGGTAAGTAAAAGGTTTAACAAAAGTACAGACAAAACTCTGTAAACTATTTTTTTAATGCTAGTTGAATTCGTTACTTTTGAGGTGAAACATGCTGGATTGACTAGAAACTTTCTTACCATTTCTTCATATCTATATACACGTATGGAATAAAGGTATTTTCATTGTCCATGTTCTTTCTCCATCCACGTCCAATCTTTTAAAGCTGGTAATTCAGCTCATAGGAACACAGGACTGGGAGTGACAGGCAGCACTGCTAAATCCAGTCCCTTGCCATTCGATGCTGCTCAGACCTGCTCTACAGATAAGAACTACCACCTTAAATGTTTACCAGATGCAGTGTAAGAACCGCATGCTGTGCAAACACTGCCTTTGACTGTGGTCATGGTGTTCCTAAAATTTAATTTTAATTCCACTGTTTGTAAGTCTCAAGAATGACATTTGAGGACAACATTCACACCCACCTAGTTTTAAGTCATAAACAAGTCCTAGCTGTCTTGGGCCTTTGACTAACAACTCTGCTCTGTAGCAAGAGAGATTGCAAGGAGCAGAAGTCAGAGCTTTGCTCCCAACCTCCAGTCCCTTATCACACTCCCTCCCACGCCTATGACACCACTTACCTTCTTTCTCTGTGGAGCCTGGCAGGCTGCCTGCTCCAGGGACCAACCGCATGCAGGGCCCTGGAGTGCAGATCTTTTCTAAAAAAGCCAGAGTTCATTTGGTCTTGTCCTACTTCTGGGACAAGAACAGGCTATGGCATTGTTTACTAATTATGAAATGTTTGGAAGCTGTTCATCTTTACTTTCCTTCTCTAAAGCATGAATGCGGCTCTCCCAGGCTTTTACAGCTGTGGATATTTGTATATGCCTTCACTTCTGAGAAACAAATGAGTACCCTTTAAAAATGTCAGGCCAACATTTTGAGTAAGATGAAAGTAGAACATGCGGAGGGGGAACATGAGTCTAAAAGAAACACAGTGGCAGTTAAACTGTAATCCATAGCAAACTTAATTACTACCCTATAATATTCTAAGAAGGGGGAGTCTACAAATATTTAGAGAGAAGTGATCCAAAGGAAACAATGGAGAACAGGTAACCCGAATGACACTGGAACCAACTTCTGATAGAGTAAAAATATGCTAGAAAAGCATAAAATAAGAATGGGTAAAGCACTTCGGCTGGATGAAGTCCAAAAGGATGTACAAATATTAGTGTCAAAAAGCATCACTTTTTTTTTTATGTGAACTGAGCCCTAAAGGAGGATGTAACATCTTATGAAATCAACTGGTAAAAACAAGTACCCAGGCCTGCCTTCAGTTCTGAAAAAAAAACCTATGAACTTTAAATTAGTTACAGATGGGGAAGAAGCTTCTCTGAATTTAGCTTAATTATGCTTCCAGGCTAGAGGATGATAGCATGGGGAGAAAGAAAATATCAGCACCTGTGGGATGGGGGGGACGTACAGGCCAATTGTCACCAGTGGACAGGGAGGTGTAACAGGAGCTGGACTGTACCAAATACTGTAATGAGCCAGTATCTCTGTAGCTCCATGATTCTCCAAACCTGTTCTGCTGTATTTTTTTTTTTGGTCGCAGAAAATGCCAGATGGATAGCATAAATGTTTGATAGTACCTATTTTTAAGCATACATTAAGTAGTACTGTGTGTTAATTTGACCCAATTTAAATGGACATTTCATGGTGTTAGGTCTGTGGGAGGAGATTACTAAAAAGAGTCAGTGCAAAGTGCTTCCAATTTGCAAGAGTCAGTTCAGTTCAAAGGCTGGGGAGAATATTTGTTAATCCCGTACTCACACTGTACTTCTTTTATGGAACACTTCAGAAAAAAAAAATGACCACAGAATATAAAGTTTGCAACACTGAAAAAGCATACAGCTGCATACTAAAATAATTTGTTGGGCCAGAAAGGAATGCCCATCTTATCATATATATACATGATTGCTATAATAATCGTATTGGTTGACAGTAGATTAAATAATGTTGGTCTGCATCATGGGTGGTCAGAGACTAGTCTGTTTCTATTTGCACTCTTGACGGATGAGAGGAAAGGGAGCGTGCAGCCTGGTGGTACCTCACATACGCATAAGGCCACTAATATCTTGCAAGCCAACAGTGATGACAGAGTCATGAGCAAGATGAGATTTAGAGTGAAACTCTGTAAACCTTCTATAAACCCATGATAGGACTTTTCTCCTAACTGAGGTAAAAGTGCTTAGACAAGAGAAGAAGCGACAATACCTTGGAAAGATGTTGTTGCTAATGATGTTTTCAACAACTCAACACAGCTGCATGTTGCAAATGGTGGGAGCTGATATCAGTGCTCTGTAATATAACGTCAATAAAACTGAAAGTTAAATTCACTAATTTCTAACCCATCTCTCCATAACATACAGACCGGAGCCACAATCAGCCACAGATCAGAGCACCGTCTTTCATGAAAATCAGGATGTTGAAGTGATCAGACAAGAACATAAGGAAGGTAAGATGGAACAAAACATACACTGTGCTGGTGTGTGCCTATTGTATAAAATGACTTGAAGAGAGTATTTAATGAAACCATGAATGTTGAGGGAAAATAACCAGCAAAGATAAACACATGATATATGGACAGGATGCTGCCAGAGCAACATATGCCAGAGCATAGTCAATCTATGTCATAGTCTTTTAAAAGAGGCTACAAGGTGACTATAAAATTCGATAACCTTGAGTAGTGACTGGCAGAAGGGAATTTTCTAAACTGCTGATATAAAAACACTTCTAGCCTTAATTAGTGAAGAAAATGCAACTCCTTTTATTGCTCATTAGATAGGTAATTTTTATCCATTTAAATCAATGGGTTATTATTTCTCCTCAGTCTTCCATCTCAGTTTTTTTTTTAATGGCAATTCTGCCATTTCAAGGTCAGACAATGTTTTGAACTGGTGGGCTGGGTTTAGGAAAAGGTGTATTTAAGAATTTTGGTGATAGTAATCCAGTATGTTCTCTGGGTACCAATACTGGATAAACACTATAGAATATCAACATGATAGTGAATTTACTTCCTTGCTTTATTATGTAAATACAAGTTAACTCTTTATTCTGGGAAAAATGTGTGTTATGTGTATGTATGTATTTCTGCTGGAATACCGCTGCTCCTTTTAGCTGCTGCTAGAATGGAATACATTTTTACCTCACATGATTGAGGTGGGTGGACCAATGGGCCCGTCATTGTAGGATAAGTCTAAATTTTAGACCTGGTGGTTTTTTGCCAGCTAAAAAAACTCAGGGCTAAGCTAAACATTCAGATTTTTTTTTCTTCTTCTTCTTTTTTTTTTTTGTCTTTTCAATTTGAATGCAAGCAACTCCATGCAATGAATGTAACCCAATTACTTTACAACTCTTCAGTGGAATGTTAGTAGGGAAATTACAGTAACTATAAACAAGCATGAAAAATATTATTCTAAGTTTAATCCTGAAGACAACTACAGGACAAAGTAAACAAACTATTCATGGAAGGCATACTTAGTCTTGAAATGCTGCTCCAGTAATCTAAACAGAGATAAGGATTGTTTGTTATTTCTTTAAGGTGGCTTTTTAAAATCCTTTTTAACCAGAGCTTTGACTAGCTTGGTAACTTCTCAGTTAAATAATAATAGAAAACAAGTATCACAGCAGATAATGTGATCTAGCAGGTGGGACACTTGGCTGAAAGGCTGAGTGTTCAGAGTCTGCTCTCAGTAATGCCTCCTGGCCTGCTGTGATTCCAGACAATCTGCACTTTTAAGAAGCAGCTGATTCTGAGAGGCCACACCCACATTTAAGATTACTTTCAGGAACTATGACTACTCATGAGCCTCCAAGTCAAGCTCTCCCCTCTCCCCCTTCTTTCTTTCCACAACTGTGTTTTCTTATTTTCCTCATCTACATGAACAATGAGGACATTATCTTTGCCTTTGATCACGAAATTCTATGCTTACTCACTTGAGCTTAGTGACCGCTGTCAGGTGGGTAACACACACCCTCAGTCTGGCTTCTGAAGCACTTTCAAGTGGATACTTGGTAAAAAACCTAAATGTTTGCAAAATTGAATCCTACCTGATACACTGATTCTACAAACATGAGTAATCTTAAATGAGATTCCTGAAGTGCCCGCCTATGTCCATGTGACTTCTGCAGGTCAGTGTCTGGGGTCCACTGCCTTCATCTCAGTCACTTCCAGAAATCTTAGGTGCTACTTTTAAAAGACAGGTAACAGTAGCTTTTTTTTTTTTTTAGTGCGAGTCTTCAAGACGTTAAGTTACATCCAAAAAAGGCAGCTCTATTTTGTTTCTCTGGCCAATGCAGACTAGGCTTAACTGTGGGCCCAACAACAATACATTTAAAATAATACCAAAGCTCATTGCTTCAAAAGGAGCAGGAACTAATATTAAATTTGCCAAAATACAGAAAATGAAATTGATTGAAGTTACTCCCAAAGAAGACATCTAGACATATATTCATGACTAAAATATATAACCCCCAATCATCTAAAAAAGTCCCACCAAGTCACTATGAATTGCACTACTGTTAAACCCATGAAATTATAGCTAAATTATATATACAAGTATAATTACAAGACTTTTCCGTTTTCTTCATGAGTTTCCTAACAGTCTTAACCAAAACGATTCGGCATTGAGTGGTCTTCTCAAGGTCTTGCTCTTGCTGCAGTACTTGCTTGCAAGAACTGTTTGTATCAGTTTATTAAATGAAGACACAAAGGTGAGGCTGTATCTACTTTACATTAACATGTCACGGCCAGACACAGGAGCGGCACAGGGACCGACCCTGTAGGTGAGCAACGCCAGCCTTCTCTGGTGGCAGACCACCACAAGGCAGGCACTTACCGACACCACGACTGATTTTGGGTCAAGCAGCTCGTGTGCTGCCCTGTGCTTCCTTCCACCGAGCCTGCTATGCCGCTTCCTAAAACCTACGGACATTTCCGCGAGGTGAATCACCCTCCCGCGGCAGCTCCAACCCGGCGGCCTCCCTACCCTGCCGATGGGGACAGGCAACCCGCTGCCTGCTGCGACAAGCCGCGGCGTTCGCGGTGCGGGCTCTTCCGCCCAGCCACGGCATCGCGCCTGCACCCGCCTGGGCCCTGCCGGGCCTCTGCTCCGCCGGCTCCCCTCACAGCTCCCCCCCCAAGCAAGGGGAACTTCGCCCGGGGCACCCGGCAGCTGGCAGGGGAGTACCTGCCCGCGCCCCCCACACGAGGACAGCGGTAATGGGCGAGCGGCTGTCCCGGGGGCTGCGGGTACGGGCGCGCCCTCAGCGCCGGGCCTTGCGTAACGGCCGCCGCGGGGCGGGAAGGGGCGGGCAGGAGGCGGCCCCGCTCGGCAGGGCGTGGCGTGGCCCGGCGGTGGCGGCGGAGCTGCCGGGAGCGGGGCGCCCCTCTGCCCTGCTGAGCTGCGCCGCGCCGCCCCTCGCAGCGGGGAGGGCGGCTCCGCTCTGCTCCGCTCCGCTCGCCTCGCCTTTGCCCGCGCCTAGCCCTGCGCGGGGGGAGCCGTCGCCGCCGCTGCTCTCTTTGTGGCCGCGGGTCCCGCCTCACCGCCGCGGGGACGCCCGCTGCGCCTCGACTGCTGAGGAGGTCGCTGCTGCTGCGGCGTAGCCGTGAGAGGTTCGCGGGGAGGCGAGCCCCGGCGCAGCGGCAGCCATGGGGCTACAGCCCCTGGAGTTCAGCGACTGCTACCTGGACAGCCCCTCGTTCAGGGAGCGGGTGAGAGCCCACGAGGCGGAGCTGGAGAAGACCAATAAGTTTATCAAGGAGTTACTCAAGGATGGGAAAAACCTGATCGCCGCGACCAAAAGTGAGTGGGGTGGGGGGGTGCGGGAGGGGATGCCGGGTCGCTGCGGGGGCGGCTCCCGGCGCCTCGGAGCCCGGCGCTTGCAGCCGCTCGCCCGGCGCCGAGAGGTTTCGCCTTTGAGCCGGCGGCGCTTGCTTTTGTTGCGGTGAGTTTTGCACTGGCTTTCTCCAGCTTCTCCCGTGGGTCCTCCACCAGCCGCTTTGGGGACGTAGGTCCTCTCCAGCCCTTCGCCGTGGAGAGGGGATAAGGGATAGTGGCAGTAGCGCTGGCAGCAGCGCCGGGTAACTCCGCTTCTTGTATCGCCGGTTCCATCTGCCCCGTCTCTTGGCCGGGCCTGGCTTATGAGTTTGGCGGTGCCGAGCCTCAAGAGAGCTACGATGTTAAATCCGCTGAGAGGACTCGGTTTCAAGTTTTACCAGTCCGTTGCAAGCTCGGCGTCTGTGAACTGCATATCGCAACATAACGATGGACGTGTATATGCATTTGTAGTCTGTGAAGAAGCTGCTGAAAATACACCTTTGTCAAAATTTTAAGTATGTTCAGGAATGATCAGACTTACAGTTCTGTGGTGACAGCACTAGTTACCAGCTCTGTGTCTTTGGCCTCTTCTAAGGTGATGCTTACTTTTAATTTTGCATTTTACTCATTAAAGGTGTATGTATTTATATATATATAGTTAGCTATGCTGTGGTTTCTTTTGTCTTGAATGACCACGTTAATGCATGTTCTTAATGTAGTATTGTAATATAATTTCTTCTATTTAACTTAAGATACAGTAATGTAGTCTCCTAAATCTCTAGTAGGATGATTGACTATACCAATTGTTCAAATAAAACACTAACGCAGTGCTCTGGCACTGTGGTCTCAGAAGTGTACTGCATCTTTGGTATCATGGAAAACTTCTGAAGGCAGGGAACCAGGCTTTCAAGATATTTCCCTTAAAGTAAACTGAGAGGGATTTGGCCAATGGTTTGAGCAGTGTAGCTGCCTGGATATGATGAGGGTTTTAAAAACTGAGATAACTCATTTTGTGCAAATGAAGAAACATTCTTGTTTTTGTCTCTGTTGGATGTGCCTGGGTAAAAAAAAAGGTAGAAAATGCCATATCAGATTTCACTTGTTTGTAACTCTTGTTCTTTGGCCAGTTAATATTCAGTTATTACAAATTGCGTTCCTTGAGGCTTATTTGAAATCTGTGACTTGAAGTTTCGGTATAAATCATCTTAACTTGGAGTGCAACGTGAAAAAGCGTCCCTAAACTTGGATAAGAACGGTAGAGTGAAATCATTCCTCAAGCATCTAGACAGTATTTTGGCAACTGTTCTCATATGCGGTTACATACACAGAACTTAATTTGAAAGTGTGGAGCTGATGGTGGTGAGGAAAGCCCTAACTCGTATAAGCCCTCCTATCCACAGCAGGATCCTGTGCTGATAACTTTGGCTTGGTGTGCAGCGTACGGCGCGCGTAGCTGTGTGTGGTGGGAGCCAAGGGAGTCAGTGTGCCGAGCAGAGCCACCTGGCCTGAGAATGCTTGGTGAAATACTTAGGGCTAGCCCATGGGAAGTATTTAGAGAAGCTATCTGAGATCCTGCCCAGTGTTCAGGTCTTAGCAATTCCTTCCCTTCTGAGATGACAGTCAGAAATGTTCTTCCTGAGTTTCGGTGCTGCACCTTATTCTAACAAACATCCGTGCTTCACCATACTTGTTTGAGAAGTGGAAACAGAGGTTAGATCCTTCCTTATGCATTTCAGGTTCCTGCAGTTGTCTCTCCTCTTTAGAGTGCCTTGTATGACAGGTTTGAGGCTGGGTCATCTTTCTCTGCTGCTAGTGAAGCAGTGCCACTGTTCAACAGACATTAAAAGACAAATTGAATGAGAGGAAACACAAGGAGGAGTTAAAACCCATTAAAATACCAGTGGTTAGGGTATTGGTCCTCCTTGTGTTTTCAGAAGAAAACATCGACATCTGAATTCTTTGAGGAACCTGATTAATTTGCTGTCAGGAAACCAAATGGGATTAATATTTGTTCCAAAAACCAGGCTTGAGAAGTGGTCTAAACACGGAGCTACTTATTTACCTCTGTCAAAACTGCATCTTCTGCACAAAGACTGGCTTGCTGCAATCTAGAGAATGTGATAACAAAGCAGGGCATTTTGGGAGCTTAGATGGCTGCCTCTTAGACAACAGTTGATTACAATTTTTGGAAAATTTTTTTAGTCTTTTGAACAAAACATGTCATCTTAATAATAGCTGAAGTATTTCTCTTTCTTGAACCAGGTAAATTATGAAATTTACATCTGTTTTAATTGATATGTGGGCATAATAAGCTTTTCTGAATGGGCTATAAAATATAAAATGTAGTAGGTGCACTATTGTTCTTAAATTTGTGGGAAATGATAGAGACTGCCTGCATTTCCCTCCCTTAGCACTTTCCTTATTTCACTTGTAAAGCAGCGGCTTACAAGAAATGTTGCAAGGATTCTTGAGGTGTGAATAACTGATGTGATTGAATAGATCCCACTTCCTGCTTGACAGACAGCTTTTTAAGTGACTTTGATGCTGCCTCCACTAGGTTACATCTTGAGAGGTGGTAAGCAGATACTGCTACCGCTCCCTCTAATGACAGGAGTTGTCCGTGTCTCGCAGGACAAACCAGTAACATGATGTAGATCCTCTCTTTGGCTCCTTTCCATTTGTCTCCTCAGTTGTATGGGAGTGTATTTTTCATGTAAAACTCAGAAGAATTGATTTTTGTTAGTACAGGACTATACTGCTTAAAAAAAAGAAAAAAAAAAAAAAAGAGGAAGAAAAGAAGAAGGTTCTTTTGCATTCTTAAATTGTTGAGTTTCCAGTATGAGGCATACTTCAAGTGTATCTTTACACTTTTAAGTTTCAGTTGTTTCAAGAATCTGATAGAAAGATAAACAAGACTGACTCAAAGCTGTCTCGTTTCCTGTGTCGTGGTTTGAATCACTGAGTTGTCTAGTTCAAGCTAAATATTGGAAGAATTAATAAACAATAGGTGGCTCTTTCTTTTCTTATGATGGTTAAATAGGTTTAAAAGGAGCACAGAGAGGTTATTTTTTTCCACTGTTAGTGATCAGTAAATACAAGCGGTATACACATACGCCTTTTAAAATAGAAATGCAGTATTTCTCAGGGGATTCCAGTTCAGTTAAACAAGTGAAGATCAAAATAGTTTATAAGTAATCTTCTAGATGGAGCTAGTTGTTCTTCTGCTGAAAGAAACTGAATTTCAAGGTGCCTGATTGGAGAATCCTTGTTCTGAAACATGAGAGGAACTTGAGAGGTTTAGTTTTGAGCTCTTGAAATCTCTGAGATGCAAATTGTTGGAAGCTAAGAATATACTGGATAAATACTACATATTTGCTTCCTCATTCTTCTCCCTATATTGATCCAGCTCTTGGTCTCTTGACATGAGTGTGAGATTTGCTTGGGGTTTTCGAAGATTTTTTTTTTTTTTTTTTTTTTTTTTTGGAGGTGAGACTTTTCCATAAACATACAGTAGGAGCTGCCACTTTTTATGAGGCCTCAAGGTGGAGTAGGAAGAGTCAGCACGAGTGTAGGTTTTGGCCATGGGCACCTCATGGTGGGGTTGCAAAGGGTACTTGTGAGTGCATGCTCACAGCTATTCCATGTGCCTGAAAGCAGAGCCTCCCCACTCTTGGATTTGGACTCAGATCAGAGCAGATCCTCATTTGGGTCAATTGCGGTGGCTTTGTAACAGGCTGATGAAGACGGAAGATGGCGAAGCAGGGAAAACAGAAAAGTTGAGTTCCCTAGGAGGCTTTCAAGGGGTGGTCCGTGTGCAGCACCCATCCAAGAGAAGTCTAGACAGAGTTTGATAGGGAAGGGTGCCCCACGTGGGCCTCTCAGCTAAAAGGCATCATAAAGCCTTTCGTCAAGTCAGGACCATCTCTATCTACTGCCACGTGGGCACCGCAGTATTCAAATATTCTTATCACTTGTGCTAGAATGCAGAGCATCCACCTTCCTCCGCTTGCACCCTGAGAAACTCGCGACCAGTGGCCCCATTGTGTGGTTGTCACTGGGGCAGCCCTGTCCCGCATTACATTGCCATCTCTATTTCGGCTGACAGAAGGATAATTCCTCCTGTACCCTGAGGTTTTGGGTTGTGAGCTCGGTTCTGTGAGGTCTTGGGCATTGTATTTGGCACAGCAGAGGAAAACAGACATCCTCGCTACCCAGTGCTGGTCTCTGCAGGCAGCTCAGTGTGCTCAGGCTTCTGGTGACTATTTTTTATTGCTATTTTTGTTTTATGTTTTTTACAAAAGAGTTATTCCTTGCACTCTTCCAGACAGAATCAAAACAAGAACCAAGTTTCTTTTATCTGTAGAAAGAGTTTGTTGAAATATAAACAGTTACTGGTAATTGTTACTGAAGAGTGCTGGTTTACTCTAGGGAGTATTTCTGCATTTGTGAAAAAAAAAATAGTGACTTCTCTTTCCTTTCCACTGAGGTGTGATTAGTCACTGGTCACTTACAAGTTTGCCATCAAGAAGTTAAGCAGACAGGAAATCTTGTTGGCAACAGGAGTAAAACCATTCCCAATCCCATTTCCGACCTAGTAAAATAGGCTGAGTCTTTCTTTTAACAAAGTCGCCTGAAGAACCTAATCCAAATCCAAGACCCAATCTGATGTCTGAGTTGCCAAACCCCTATTCTTCTTCTTGGCCAGTTCTCTTAGTTTGTGGTTGTGGTTGACCTCTCCGATACTGATCTAGGTAGGCTTTTGGTCTGACCTGGTATGGATGTTGTTATGTAACCGTAAAGGCTGTTGTAATCCACATCATAACACAGCACAAAAGCCACTCAGATCGCTTGAGCCACGGTGCTTTTTTTTCTTAAGCACTGATTGTCCATTTTTTAAAGCTTTCCTTAATATAATCTGCAGTTACAAAACCACTTAGCTCAATGTGTCATGTGTGCCAGCTCTCAAAGTCTGAGGAATTTTCTGCAACAAAAATGTTCTACTGACCCTCCGGTACATATCAAAGAACTAAGGTAAAACAGTTAATGTAGGACTCATTAATAACATCTAGAAAACAAATGGACATTCACTAGAGATTTAGAAAGAATCTGAAGACTGAGTAAAAACTAATGTCATTCTTGCTTAACAAGGGGGGAGAGTGGGGAATACTGCAGGAGGGCCTTAGTTGAACTCATGTGCAGTTTCCTAAACCAGCAGTGATTAGTTAGGCCTCTATCTTTGATTAATTCACGTTGAATTCAGTGAGACTTGTGAATTAATAAATCTTCAGGTTTAGTGTTTTAGAAAGTCATTTTAGTTTTCAATTAGTACCTCAAAAATGAGCTTTATTTCTGTAATAAGGCATGCTTTAGGTGTGATAACAGTAAGCAAATAAATGCTCTAAGTCAACACTGAGATTGAAATTTGAAATATACTCTGCTAGGGCACAGTTACATAAAAATTACTGCTGGGGCAGTGCTAGATCCTGTATCACAAAGGCTACTGAGCAGTATATACCTTTAAGAAAAAACCTTTCTATTGGAATTTAGTTCAATAACGGAAACATTAGAAAACTAAGGCAAATAGGTACTTTGGGGCCCATCTGATACAGCTTTCCCTTAAGAAAGAACTGCTTATAATAGCATAATAGAGTGTTGCTTTTCCCTTCCCTTCAAGATAATTGCCACAGCTAGGACCTAATAAGCTACGACACTACTTTTTTTTCCTGCTTGTAGATAAAGTTGCTTCTGTATAAGGATCAGGGAAGTGCTTTCTTTTAAGAAAATACTCTGCAGAACATTGTGTTTAGCTCCACCCGAAATAAAGCATTCATTACTGTGTCAGTAGCTATAAAAAGTGTCAAGCTCATTCTGTGGAGGATGCCAGTTTGTCATCTTGAATCATGTCTTTTCAGCTTGGATTACTAACTAGCTCCATTACCTTCTTTGCCCTGTAGATGTTCCACTGTTGGTTTTTCTCTGTATTAAAAGTAGAGCATTGTGCTAGTGAACTATAAGATGTGATTTCAGAAAGTATGAATTCTCATGAACTTACATGAATTTTCTCAGTGATAAGAGATGAGACAGTCTGTCGTTGAATGAAGTGATTCTGTCTGTTAATCGTTTTGGGGAAATACGTCAATTTTCAGCTTTGGATAAACTGTGCAAGCAGTCATTAAAGAGGACATCAGTGATTAGTGTCGTTGTCAGTCTTCAGGACAAAACCAATAGAAATAACTAGATTGGTTGGTGATTTTTAGAGAAGTTGACTGGTAGATGATGTTGGAAAGCTTTTTCCTGATATTTTTCTTGTTTAATGACGAGCCTTTTAGAAGTGTAATATTGACTTTTATGGAATCTGAATCCATCTTAAGGAGTTGGAAAAAGGATGGATTTGCCCTACAGGCTGTAAAGTGCGAACACCTGCTTGCAATTAATTAAACAAAGAAAAATAGACCCACTGCTAAGGCTGCAGGTGTGTGCTGTTCCTAAAATTATCGTATGCTTGCCAGCTCTGTACTGCAAATATGTTGCAAATTTAACAAGCAGAGTTTATGACAGTGATACCAGTTCTCAAGCCAGTATAAAATCAACTTCATAGTCTTTATTGGCTGGTCAGTACAGATTTTTTTATAAGGGGGCAGAGAGGGGAGACGATCTGCTCCAGAGTGCTCTGTTCTTTTTTTCCAATGTAGGGGAGTAGTGTACAGGCCAGGTGCTCTGCCCTTGCTTTGGAGAGGGGCGCTTGGAAACATGTTTTGGAATGGCACAGAAGAGTTGCATGCCAGTACTTCTCTCCCCTCCCCAGCTGTTTTTTAACATGACATAATTAATATAGGTAGTTTACGTTGACTTTAGTGCTTTTGTTTTACAATACTGTCTTCAATTCCTACTGCAGCACTTAACATGTTAAGTTAAAAAATAGTCTTGGCTGTTTGAGGGAGATAGTCAACAGTGTGAATCTTGGCAATATGCTTCATATTTTGATAGGGTGGGTTGTGGCTTTTTGAGATAATTTTTATGACCTGCTTATGTTTGATGGAGTTTCCTTTTGGACTTGCTATTGTTCTGTGACGGTTGTTCTTGAGATGCTATGACATGTTAAGTGTTTTGATCATCTTTTAAGTCTTCACGTTTTTGAGTTGGCAAATTAAGACACTTTAAGCAGTTGAATGCTTTCCTGGAGTATCTAGTGACTGTGAAATATACGATAAGATGAGCTTGGGCACATATTGACAGAATAGTTTAAGAAACTACTGTTCAGGGAATTTAACATCTTTCTTTGGTGGTGGTTGCTGCCACCCACTGTAGTCTTCAGTTTTAATCAGCACCCAAAATCTGTCTTGTTGCTACATCAAACCCTTCTTCTTTGCCAAGTTTAAACTAAGCCATCACATTTTGCAATGAAAGAGTTGAGGCAGGCACATGTGCTCCATCCCAGCAGCTCCCATGGAGGTTGTGCCCTCTGGGTGTGACTTTGCAGCGACTGTACCTGCTCTCTCTTCTATCGATTTAAAATGCCCCATTTTATATGTCCAGGATAAATGTATGCCTGCTATCCAAAATGCATGTTTAGGTATATCACTGGGAAAGAAGATACTGGAAAGGGAAGGCTGTGGCTGGGTTTATGCTATCCTCGAACTCTTTTTCTAAACAGACATTTTTGGCAGGCAACCTCAATCTTATGTTGCTGTTTTTGCATACCTACTTGCACCTATGGATGGAGCTTCTTGCAGCCACCCTGTTCTTTGTGAATGCCTTTTACTCCTGCTGTTTTTGTTTCCTCCTCTTGTTGTTCTTTTCCCTCCTGCGTGTTTGCTCATCTTTCAGGATAAAAATAGAGAGAAAGCATCCAGGCCCTCAGAAGCAATGTGGCCATTGCAGGCCAAGGCCAGATCAGAAGTTCCTGTAAATCAGGGCTTGTCCTCTGTGGGAAAGGAGCAGTGGGAGGGAAAAATGATCCACAGAGATGGAAAATCATGGTGTTATTAAATGGATGTAGTTTTACTACTGCCCACACCTTTGAATAAACATCCTGTTGTTGCCTCTTTAGTTGAGAGGACTGGGCAGGTGGGGGTTATCAGCTCATTAGGTAGGTCAGAGAGGAGGCTCTGCCTCTTAATAGATCTGGTTGCTACAGCTTCCCTTAGTTCTCTCCAGCTTTTGTATGTACACCTGGCTAGCTGGGACTGTGTGTCCTTGAAGAGGGGGAAAAAAATGCTTTATTTAATTTGGCAAGGAAAATTGAGTATCCAGGATGAAACTGAGCAGGACTCTGTATCAGACCTGGGCCTCAGGGGACGTTCTAGCATGTGTAGTGTCCAGGAGTAGGTTCTCAGCCACTTTGTTGCTGGTGAGTGTGTTTTAGCTTTGAAATTTGTCCATTTCCTTCATTAAGGTGGGGCATGTGGGCTTAGAAGTGCCGAATGAATTCATGGTGAAGAGTCTGAAGTTTGTGTTGCACTTGCAGCGTTTTAGCCTTAAGAAAAATTAGACTGTAGTGTATCAAATCTCAAAAGTTGGTCTCTCTTCCCAAGCAGAGGGAGAGTACCTTATTTTTGCTTGTTTGTCTTAGCGTGTGATTTTGTCAGTCATTAGAAAGAGTTGCATGCTTTGAAAGTATTAAGAATATTTGAATGCAGGTATGATGGAATACAAAATATAATTAAATTTGATGAGGAAACTTACAGCAGATTTAAATGAAAATATGATTGCTTAGCAAATGCTTCTTTAAAGAAAATCCCATCATCTTGCAAACAGGTGGAGGGAGCATGCTGCCAGGTCACCGAGCACTTGAGAAAAACTTTTTGAAATATCATTTTGGCAGTGGGTCACTGTTCTTAGAAATCCGTCATGTGGTTGAGTTTGTAGCTCTTGTGGATTAACGGACTGTGAATGCTGCGTAGTTTAAGCCTTTGAAACACATCAGTGCCCCGAGAACAAAACAGTATAATTTACATTGTCAATACTTTTTTCTTGTTAAAATATCAAGTTGTATGCTCTCTCTGTTGAAAAGGCCTGCTCCAATTGACAAGCTCAGTTACAAACGGAATTGACTGTTTCTCCAAAGCTTTATCTGTTCAACTCTTCAGCCTGCAAGCTTTTCTGGAACAAACCTGACTTTCTCGCAGTCTGCTCTTAAACACTCTTGCTCTGTGGTAATGTTACTGCACTTTTATTGTGCCTCATTTTCCTTTATGCTTTCAGTTATTTTAAAATGCACAGTTTCAGATTTCTTTTGTGCCTCTTGTGTAGCTGTTCCCCTGTTCCAGCAGATTCAGCACCTTTGCTAAAAGAAATAAAACTACCTGGCTGTATTGCATCCTTTGTAATTTTGTTTACTTCTAGAAGTAAAAAAATCTAATGCTAAAAAGAATCTGCAAATACTCCTCTGTCACATGGGCAAATTGTTTTTTACAAGACACATCTGTGTGTCTACCAACACCGTTACTGCCCTTCCTGTTGCACCAGAGGGGGAAGGCTGCCCTCCTTGAGGGGCAGGGAACTAGCTTGTCAAGCATGAAAATTTATTGTTGGCACCTGTTTCTCTCCTCTTACTGCAGTCTTTTGCTATGTTTTATGGAGGAATGGGGCTAAGCTTCAGACATTCAGCTCAAGGTTTTGTGTAGTTAATGCAATGAAGTAAGGAAATGTCTGTGCTACACCCCTGAATCTCATGTGTAGGAACTTGGTCTTCTGTTCAGATGAACTTTTCTGAGGGCCTAGAGCAAAACTGAAGGAGACATGAACGTAGATAAGCCGGGATACTATGGTTTCAGAGAAGATGAAATGTGTTCTCTGTCTTGGAAAGACTCATCCATCTGTTGCAGAGCCCAAGCATCTGAGAACTGGTAGCTGTTATCTCTAGGTAATGTTTGAGTAGCATAACCTGCTCTGAGGCAATTGATGACTGGAAATGCCCTCCTGGAAGGTTGAGATCTAAGTTCCAGCAGCTTGGAAGACCTGTGAGAAGGGTTGTGTCTGTATCTGGCCTAGTAATTATGATTGACGTGGCAGAAAATGAGTTTTAATGTGTGTATTTAAGAAGTAGAATGCCTTCAAGCTACTGTCCTAGATGCAAATATGAGTTTGAAACTGTAGCTTTGGGACTTGACAGAAATGATTCTTTGTGTTCGCTTATCTGGAAATTTTATTTCCCTTCCTGCCTCCACTAACCACTTTCATATGTCTGTAATTGGAATGTGTCTTGGGTATGAATTCCTCTTTTTAGTTAAAAAAAACCCTTATATTTTGGTGCAACATAATTTGTATTGTATATAGTTGTTTTTTTAATTGCTACTATAGGTTGCTCTTAGTCCTGAGGAACTTTCTACAGTGGACATTGTTCATGTCTGAAAGGTTCATGAAATCAAGGGGTGAAATTTTCATCTTTTATACAATTAGATTTTTATCTGGAGGCAAGCACAATACAGTTTACATTTCCCCTCCACATCTTGCCTGCACAGGTCACTATTTACTCCTCTTGTAACTGATTTGGGTCTTTCATAATATAATATGAAAAAAAAGAACATGTAATGATAGAGCTTTTTATTTGCACAGCGCCGACCGGACACTAAGCAGCAAACAAGTGAATTAAATTAATGGAATGATGGCATGTCTTCATCCCAAGCTTCTTCCCTTAAAGCCAAAAAATGTTTTGGCTTTTTATATACATGGATAATTTTATGATTTGAACAGAACAGCAAGCTGTGTCTAGAGGAGTGACTTTGAGAGCAGCTTTGGGCAAGCCCTTCATCTTTTTATCTTATCTTTTTCTTTCCATCACTATTTAAGCTATTGCCTCAGACTTGGGGACAGTTATCTATAAAGCATTTCACAAATATTGAAATGTCATAGAGAAGTCTTGTATATCAGTCCCTTCTGCATTATGTGCGACTGCACCCACTGCTCTTTTTCTGTAGTCATTATTTGAATTGATGGGTAGTTTTAAATTTTTTTTTTAGCCTCTTCAAGTAAATTAGCTTAATATAGAATCTGATGGGACAATGTCCCGAATTCTCCTACAGTCATGTTTTAGACATCTCAGCATGGAGGGCATGGCAGTATGAACTTGGAAAGCAGCTGTTCTGCCCTTACCATGTGGATTATTCAAGTGGAAGTTTAAGTCAGTGGTTTGGCTTTTCTAAGGTTTATAGCATATTGTCATTCACTTTTTTATAGGAAGTATCCATATGTAAAGAAAAACTTAGGTATGCCGACCTTGTTGTTATGCTCCGTGAACATACCGAAATCCACTTCAGATTTGTAAAGTTATTGCAAAGCTTACTTCATTGAGAAGATTTTTTCCTCATTGTACCTTTTGCTTGTAGTTCTTTAATTTAAAGTGTTTACAAGGAAGATGGCTTTGGTAACTTGAAAATGTTTGGCATTATTACTATCAATGCATTTTAAAATAAAATTAGGAATTAAGATGTCAGTCAAGAAAAGTAGCAGTCTTGCTTTGGATGGAGCAAGCAACTGGACCACATTAGCAATTAATCTGCTAGCTTCCCCCCCCCCAACTTCTCTCTGGTACAGAGAAAAATTTCTCTGAATGGAACGTGACAGTGTTTGTAAGCAACAAGTAGCAGAAACAAACAAGCAAAGCCCCTCCTGAAACAAAAACCTCTGCCCCAAAAGCATCAAACAAAACCCAAACAATTCTATCAACATTTGTTTCGGTTTCAATCCCTTTATAAATAAAGCTTTCTGTATATGCTTTTTGTTCCTGTTGTAACAGGATTTGCTTGTGTTTAGGATCTTCAAGGCTTGTGATCAGACAAAAGGGATCATATGCTTTTGATGTCTCAGATTGGAAAGTAAATCCTTGTGAAAAAAATTTGTATCTTTAAGCATAAAGAGAGTTATCTTTTGAGTAAGGATGTCGTTCTTCATCATCAAAACTTTTTTTCCTGAGGCCCTCCCCTTCAGTTTCTCTTTTAAATATGGAAAATTCCTGTATTTTAGTAGGGGTCAGGAGCTGATCTCACATTTCATGAGGACATTTTTCAGTGGCTTTATTGGAACATTGGTTCGTGGACACTATTATTAGTGTAGTAGCTGAGAGAGATATAAGCAGCTGCCGAGTTTCATTCCGAGTGCCTGGATGGGTGGGTTGGGGTGGCATTCCCAGAGTGACAAGCAGAGGCACTGGGGGATACCAGGAAGGAATTTTGCTTGGAAAATAGTTGACATTAGCTCAGTGTCAGAAGCTTGTGCTTCTGTCTCTTCTCTCTCTGTCTCCCTTCTGAGATGTCTTAGTAGCGTGGCTTTTTAGATAGTTCTTGCCATAGCCTGCCAGAGATTCTTGCTTCCCTCGCCTTGTTTGGTGTCTTTAGCTGCCTGTTCTGGTGAGAATTTATAGAGCTAATTTATGTGAATGTTCTAGTTTGAATATTAAGGAAGAGCAGGAAAGGTCCAGTAGCATGGGTTTTAGCACATGCTAATATGGAGACATGCTCAGGGTTCCTAAGAGGGTTTGGGATAGAGCTACTAGGACACAATAAAGGCTGAATCAGTTCCTCTCTGAGGTATGTACCTCTAATCCCTTGCTAGGGTTTGGAAGAGATATATTTTAGACTTTAAAAATAATTTTTTCTTTGCTTCCATGCATCTGCCATTGCTCTTTCCTACTCAGTAGTAATTTATTGAGCAGGATTAATTGACTCAAAGAGCAAGAACAGAATGAATGCTGTCTGGTGATGGCATTGCCACAGGCCACTGATGTTACAGAGGAGAGGGATCTCTGCTGGCAAGTTAATAACAAAACCAATAGGAATGTTGTTTCTAGGCTTTTTTTTTTTTCCTTTTTCTTTCCCCAGAGTAAACTGCCATCTCTCCTAGTTGCATCCCTCCCTCACAAAACCTCCAGTGTTGCCAATGTCAGTTGAATTTTTACTCACAGGAGAACAATTAGGGGGACAACTGGGGCTTTTGTACCTCTAAAAACTAGTGGAGGGACTACATTGATGTCAATAATTAGTAATGTCAGAGAAGGAGAGCACTTCAGCTCTCTTGAGGCATGGTGGGGTTTCTTGCTTGCTTGTTTTTTTGAAGTTACTTGATTATTCTCAGTTGCTTTGGCTCCAGAGAGGGACCCATTATAATGCCGTCTAGTGCAGTTTTCTTCAGCCTTTGTAGTTGAAGAATTCTCTAAACTTTTCAGGGAAAAGAAAAATCCATACTATTTTGTACAACATTGTAATATTGCTATGATAGCTTTCATTTATTGAGCATAATTTGAGTGAATTTGCACATTTGTTTTGTGTTTCCCCTATGTTTTTTGTTTGCTCAGACCTGTTGGGTTTGGTTTCTGGCAGTCACTTCACAAATTGTCTTTCGATGCTTTATGGACTATTGCTCCTTTCTGGATCAAAGACCACAGGAACATTTTAGTGGTGTGTGAGTAATAGGGAGCTGAGAATTCCCTGGTGTCAGTAAACAGTTTAATTAATTTTTGTTCGTTTTCTTAAGTTATGATGATGTTTGTCTGTGAGGTGGTTTAATGTTTTGAAAGTGGTTTAGATTCCAGTAAGCACATAGTTATCATTGTGAGTGAGTAATGAATGTGATGGGGAGAATTGAGAGTTGTCGCTTTTATATATGCACCCTCTGTTGTGTCTCAGTGAAATGAAGTGTGTCTATCTGGCAATGACTAATCCTTCTGCATACTGTTAGCGGTATGAAATAATTAAGGACTTTTCTTTCTACCTGAACTCCTGCTTTGTCCTATAATCATGCAGCGAACAGCTTGGTGTGGTGGGGATTCTTGACAGCAAGAAGTTCCTTATTTAGGGTTGCCACTAGAAAAACCCGGTAGAAGGAGCTATATGCAGGAAATGTCATCAGGAAAATTAAAGGTGAGTTTGCTTACTTATGATCGGCCCAGTCACAACTCATTTTAAATTCTTGGGAATGGTTTCCGGTGTTCTATTTGTAGCATTGTTTTTTTCTGTCATGTAAAGTATGTACAATTTAAAATGTATAAATATGAAATTAGTCTTGAAATAAACAAACAAACCTCTTAACCTACATAGCACTTAAAAAAATCCCAAGTGTGTAAAGCATTTTAGATATTGGCCTTTCAACATCCTGTGAAGTAGGTTGGGCTGCTATTTCTGTTTACAGATGGGTGAAGTGAGAGATTAGATAAGACTGCACATCAAGTCTTTATTGGAGATGGAGTTAGTAATTTAACCTTATTACCTGCGCATTAGACTATTCTGTTTTGTAAGACAGCTTGCAGACATTGGGAGTGTGTTGTGAATTGTATGACAGTTTCAGACTACCCATTCAATTCCCTAAGCAGTGAACAGAACTGTTTTGGTGTAGGTACTTGCAGATTTGAAGACGATGTGTTGGATTTTCAGTGCTCAGTTTTAGCTTGCAGTCACATTAAATGTTTCAGTGAGGCAGTGACTGCATCCGTTTGATTCTTTGCGCTTTCTGGAATATGAAGGAAGGACCTGTGACTGTGCTTACCTTGGTGCCTTGTTGGAATCGGGAATGTGTGGGCTTCTGGCTGGAAATGTACCCCAAATCCAGCAGTCAATTCTGGAACTACATGTAGTCAGGCAATAATCTACAGCTGCTGTATTAGTTGTGGTGCGTTGGCTTTGATTTATCCAAACCTTGCCTTGTGCCTAGCTGTCCTTTCTGGCCAAAGGGGCAGGTGGCTGTCCCACCCTGTGCACGTGCTAACCCTGCTGCTGGGGCTGGCGGTGGTCCCCTGGCTTAATCCTGCCTCCCTGCTCCTCCTTGCTTCGGTCTGCCTCAGATGCAGGCGTAGCCAGCTGCACGCTTCCAAACTTGCTGCCAGTTTTGGCTCGCTTTTCTCCTTTTCCTATCTTAGTGACCCTGCCAACTTAGTCTCTGTCCTAACAGACGGTTACTGTTGAGACCAGTCCTAAATTTAGCCCTAAATTTTTCCTTCTGGACCCATCCTTAGTCCTAATTTGGTGACTGCAGCATTTAGCAGATACAAGCCAAGAAAGGAAATTTTCCCTGCTGATGCTAACATCTCTCATCATTTGGCAGACCCTTGTTGAACCCAGCAATGAGTATTCCTGCTAGCTGCTACCCAGCCCTAAAAGTAATTGACTGAATTTTTGGATCCTTCTCTTTCTGTGTCTTGACAGTGGTAACTAATAACAAAAATTATCTGAAAACCCTGCAAGTGAATCCTAACTCAGGTCTTGCCCTAACACAAAACAGGTGGCTCCTATTGAACTGAAATCTAAATTTTGCTTAGTTCTAGTGTTTTACATTGATTAATTATGGTCAAGTGTCTTAAATTAGGGTAGCATGAATCTTCAGAAACCAGGAGTGAAGATTATAAATTGTATGTAAACCAGTGTTGCTTTTGTTTATGCCAATGGGGAAAAAAAAAATGACAAAATGAGAAGTGGAAGCAAGTTGGGGTTTTTCACGGGCAACAGTCAGGAAGCCAGCTTAATTGTAAGTTGCCAATAGTCACAAAGTTTTCAGTTTTTGAGGTAATCTGGGGTTAGTAATATCACTTGCCTTATAAAGCACTTTCTTAATCTCTATTACTAATAAGGAGAAGAGGATGGTTCTGCTCTGAGTTGACCTCAGACCAAGAATGCAAGAGGACTGTTTGTGCAGAGGTTCCCATTTGCAGATGCCTGCTTTGGGATTTGGTTGCTGAATTGAGACAGATAGCTGGGGAAGATTCCCCCCCCTGCTTGCTAACCTTATAAGAGAAAGAAAATGTCTGAATGCTTTTCCTTTCCTTTTGTATCCATATAGTCAATTGTATGGGAACGATTTGTCTTGTCTGCTTGATTGCACTTTGTTTAAAGTTTTAAACACAGAAGTAGATAATGGTTTTATGTATCTTTTACTGAGAGAAATTAATTTCTGTGGGGAGGGAAAACTCTGTTCACTTACGAGACTGTAATTAGGGAATCATCTGTTTTCTGCCCTCAGTTCTATATAATCTATGCAACTGTGAACATTGTTCAAAACTTACTACTTTTGTCCAAAGTTCCCAGGCTGGTCTTTGGTATGTTTTACCTTGTTTTGGTATAGGTTGCTGTGATGTGGAAATGGGAGGGATCAGCTTGTGATAATCAGGTTTGTTTTTAATTTGCTGCTGTTATTGCTAACTCTATACCTCAAATAAATGAAGTCAAATCACTTGTTTTGAAAGAGTGGGCTATGCTGGAGAAAAGCTGTAATGTCATGTTGTGGGTTTTGGCCACAGGAGCAGAGAGGTCTTCACGAAGGAGTGAATCTGACCTTTCCATTTTTCTTTAGACGTTTCTTTCCCTTCAAACTTCTGGCTCTTTTTGACATCCCAGTGCACCTCTTCTTTCTTTTGCATCACCCCACAGTTATACAGTACTTTTGTGAGCATTCTTGCGGTCAGTAACATATATTAGTACAAGTTGCACTTCCAGCTTTAAATGTGCCTCTAAAGAAGTAAAGATGAAGAAAGAAACAAATATTTGAGATGTACCAAAGGCCTATGTTTACCTAGACGCATATTTGTATTCTGAGCCTTGTATGCAAAGCCTAGGTACAAAACTGTGATGGTAGAAGGTAGAAAAACCCTGCTGGAGCTTCCCGAGGAAAAGCTAATGATGCTTTGCAGCACTGTGCCTGAGGCTCGATGTAACCTCTTGCTGTCGGTGCAACTCCCTACTACCCGGTTGATACAACTTCTGTAAGGGCCAGAGCCTCTCCGTGACGGTCTTTGTCCTGTGCTGAAGGTTTCAGTGCGAGGTGGCAGGCACTGGAACTCTCTCCTCCTTTGTCCATCCCCACTCCCCCTCGGCTTTCAGAAATTCTCTCTGTGGTTTAGTGACATAGTATCTTGGGTGTGATGGTAGTTTGTGTGCTTACATGGCTTTCACGCTGTATACATTTGAATTTTAGTGTTACCATGCTATTGGTAAGTCACCTGCTATTAGCACAAATTGTGTTTGGTACTAGACCCTGGATGTAGGGGTGTCTTGCACGACTTGTACGTGACTAACAACTGTAGAGCCATGCTTCCCAGTATTTGCTCTTGTGTGTCCTCGTAGAACATTTGCTCTCCCTGCCTGCTCTGCCTCTTGTCCTAGAAGATGTACCTGTCATTTCTATTTAAACAATTATTTGTATAATCTCTCCTTTCTGTGCACTGAAGCAAAGGAGTTGAATTGTGAGTTATAGCAGGGCTTTTATTGTAATGTCTCTGGAGAAAGTGAATACTTTGCTTTCCTGTTTTGCATGCATGAGGCTGCAGCATGTATCTGCTATACTGGACATTTGCTTAATCAGATGTGTCAATATGCTTCCCTTTGAATAATTTTCCTTGTACTCTTAAGTTAGACACCCTTGAAACATTGCCTGAACATTTGATCACCTTGGATGGGTATTTCTGCCTGCAAACTGTAGTAATATGAGCTACCGCTGGTATCTGTATATGTGCTTATGTGTTGCATCCTGATATCTGTGTACCCCTCATCTGTGACAGGAGACAAAGGAAAGAAAAATTTACTAACCAGAAAAACTTGTAATTCATTGGTATGCTGTCCTTTCCTAGACAGGATTATTATTTGAATTGCAGGATTTAAAGTTGAGGGCAGAATAGCCTGAAGCACTCTTTGTCAAACTAACAGAGAAATCTTCACAATTGGTAGAATTAAAACCAGTATTATTTCTGTAGCTGTCATCATGTAGGAAGAGAACTTCATACATTTGATTGTAAACATGATGGGCAGTATTTCTTACACATCGTGGGTCACTGAATTCCTGCTGGTACTCTTAGAGGCTTGCTAGCCAGCGCTTACGTAGAGTAATTTATGGAGAAAAACTGTCAGCAAAACTACAAGCCTCGACTGAGCTGGGTGAGATCTGTTATACAACATGGCCTCCGCTAGGATTTTGGCAAGTGCACCTTTTTTGAATAATGTGAAAGACCTTGTCAAGCTGTCTGTGGTAATTAGGTCGGACATAGCTAATACCTGAAATACAGGCAGGACAGTCATGTGGCCAAATCATGGCTTGTCAGCAGCGAATGTGTTTGTGTTGAATTGCCTGTGTTGTTTTAGGGAAGGGAGCATTGCATAAAGAACATCTAGAAAAGTTTTGTAGATACTTTGTCCATTCTGTGCTGAAATAATAGCTTATAGTTCTTCTATGCCAAATGGTTATTTATATATTTAATTAGAGTATAAGAATGTTCCTTGTTTGATACGAAGAGATTGGTAGATGTGCAGACATTGTCAAATACTGCAAACAGGTTGATTTTGAGTGACTCTCAGATGACAGTCACGGGAAGTGCCTGTATTGTCAGTCCTTCCTAGTGCAGAGGGAATTCAGGCACAGCAACATTTAATCATGTATCTTTTTTACTTACTATTGACCTCCAGTGTTCCCCCCCCCCCCTTTTTTTTTAATGGATTATAATGTTGGATTAAGTAACACTGTCGTGCAATGTATTAGGTGCTGCTGTTGCTTTCTTCAATGGCAAGGGAAGCAGTTTAGAAAAAGAAAGCAACTAAAGCATAACTCTGCAGAAATGTCCCTGTGCTTGATAGTTGAAACTGCCGATAACACAACCAAGATCATTTACCTGTCCCATTAGAAAAAGAATCCTTTAGCAACCTGAGATTTCTACTGGCAGATCGTTTCTGCAGAAGACACATACAACATCCAAATGCTGGCTTTTAAGTTTAAGAAAAAGCACAAAGAATTATTTTCTGTTCCCTTATTGCCTTCCTGTGTCCTGTACATCAAAATTTTCTCATTTATAGTAAGAAATGAAAATATATTTAGCTTGCTAATAAATGAAAGAGAGATGCTTTAAAGCAATTCAGATGGAAATTATTCATATTGTAAGCAAATTCCTAAGAGAGACGCTGGGAAGATAAGTACATGATGCAATCTGGAGAAAAGAGTCTTTCTCCTTTCCTTTAAAAGAGCTTTGCATGGGTGTGTTTTGTTGCTTTCTAGCTTTAAGACTTTCTTAATTTTCATGTCCCACTACCAGATGAAAAGTCTGTGTGCATTACCGCAGCAAAAAGGCTAAATGGATATAGTCAGAAACAGTTGTGGTTGCTTTCAACCAAATGTGGCCATTTGCTCAATTGTCTTGATTCTTTCCTCCGCTTTTTAATTTGGTTGGCTGTGACTGCTTTTCTTTTGTAGCTCAAAAAGAAAGTTTACAGTTCAAGGAAAGAAGGGATTGGAACAGTCTTTAGCATTTTTCTGAACTACACATTCCTGCAGGTAGCAGGAGTCGCACAAGTTGAGCAAAACAACTTTTGCCTATTGATGTTTTGCTTGGAGCCACAGAATGGATTATGAAATTCCTGCAGTCAAATGAAACTTCAAATATAGAAAACACAAATAAGAAAAAAATGTGGTGAGCTTGTGACTTGCGTTATATGTAGTTTCCTTTTTTTCTTTGGTATTTCCAGTTTTCTCTAACTCTTTCCAGCCTTGGACACAAAGAGAACTTGAATGTCTGTGACTGAAACCGCTTTGAAAGCCCAAAGAATGCCAAAGAAAAGCTAGGTTTGCAGCTGTCTAAAGCAACTTCCAGCTGATAACCTTGGCTCTCTCGCACACTATTCTTTATTATACAAATCTGGCTGCTAGATTGCTTCCATGCAGCGCTGCGCTATGAGCAGCCAGAAGTTCCTTTGGTCCAGCTGACAGTAGGTTAGTCAAGCTTCACTGAAAAAGTGTTAATTCTGATTTATTGAGTCATCAACCACATTGCTGTTTCAAATAAATAGAAGATAAATTGGAACAAATGTTTGCATCTTATTCCATTTGGTCTGTTTGGCTGTATCACAGCGTATTATTTAAGTTGCATCGCAGGAATTGGTACTGTGATTCCTGCCTGCCCCCCCCCCCCCCCCCCCCCCCCCCCCCCCCCCCGGTGTGTTGCTAGCTCTTTTGGTTTTTCCTTTTGTTGTCTTTTTGCTCACCTCTGATTTCTGTGATGATGTTTGACTTTTTTGTTTTTTTAACCAAGTATAAATCAAATTTCTTGGGGAAAGGAAATTTCTTACTAGTATGTACGTACTAGGTACAGAAATGAGGAACTGATCCATGAGAGAATTAGTGCTATAAAAATGTTAGAATTTTATTTATACAAGCATCAACACTTTTTTTTCCTTAAGATGGCTGCATATCCTGGAAGGATAATGCCTTCTGGTTTTGCCAGTTCATATCTAGCTAATCTGTGCACTATGAAGAGGATGAGCAGAATGGATAGGGAAGCATGTTGCCTGATGCCTAGTGAAACTTCCCTCCCCTCAATTAGTTGAATTATATCAGTACTGTAGAAGGGGATACCAGCATTTGTAGAAGTTCCATATGTAGTTTAACTAACAGAGGATGTAGCGAACCAGTGATGCAGCATGGTATGCGAGAGTGGAAACTGTGACAACAACTTCTTTCTCTACTTAAAGACTAATACTTAGAAAATGCTGGAGGAACTTCAGGTGCAGCTTTCATGAGTCCTAAGTTACTAAAATAAACCCCTTACTTGCTAGCTTTTTAAAGTTTTTAATAAATATTGACTTACTAATCGCAACTATTTGCACAATGTGAACGTGACATGATGGGCACGCCTTCATAGTGTGATGAAGAATTTGGCAACTGGAGGATGAAACATCTGCTTAGTTGCTTGTGATCTAGGTCAGATACGAATCTGGTGATCTGGATAACAAACCCCAAAATTGTTGGCAGTTACCACACAGTAGACCTTCATTGTGGACTACAGCTTAGTGCATTAGTCTAACATTATGTAGAAGTGAATGTAGAGTTGTATCATCATCCGGTTTTGTTCTGTTGCAGTATTAAAAAGAACATTTTTAACAAAGTTCTTGAAAAAAGTTATTGCGAAATACAGCCAGGAAATGAAACAAAATTATACATGAAGCCACTTGCATTAATATGAGGTTATATTAGAAGTTAGGTTCATTTGACATTTAAAATGAAGGAAGAGTAGTGATGAGGATACTATTTTTTTCATATATAGTTGGAGCTACTGCTTCTTTAACCTCGCTATATTGAGTCATCAAGGTTAAGATTTATAGTGGCTATCCACTTCTTATAATGGAAGATCTGATAAAATATTTGTTCTGCCTCCAGGTCACATTGGGATTATGCCAGCGCCTGTAGACTGATTTTCCTGAAAAGATAGATCCCTCAATCCTGCTATTTTTTATAATATAGGTGTCTTTTTCAAAGCTTTTAGTTGTGGTTTTGTGTGTCTTTTTTCCTGAAGAATAAGTAACGCTCTGTTTAGCATATAAACAGCTTAAGTTCTACCCACTGTTTAAAAAAAATACGTATTTAAGATTCATAGGTATACTCTAGTGAAATGGCTGTACACTGTTTCATTACCAATGTACCTGTAACAGAAGTGGGAGTGAGACTTGGCGAACTGAATAACTGAGTATGTTGTTTAGGAATAGATTTTAGCCTGCTGATACCCTAGAGGCTGAGGTGCCTTCCCACGTAATAGCTGCGGCACGGTGTAAGTGACTTTGTCGAAGCCTATACATGGGCTGGAATGTGAAACAAAATCTCTTGAGTCTTGTTCTTTGCTTTGTGCACGAAGCCAGCTTTCCTAATTCAATATGTTTATTTCTACTTTTAAACACTTTATGCCAGGGTACTTGAGTACTGGTAGACATGCATTGCTTTCATTTTTAAAAATTTTCTTAGGGCGTTTCGCTAGCATGGAATCATTGCTCCCTGCTCCTTCAAAATTCCTGCGTAACCACTTCTGTTTTGGGCTTGGGATGCTCAAACTGTGCTGCGCGTAAGGAAGCGGAAGCTAGGCAGGTGGTTTGCAGCTAGGAGTATGCTGAGAGACCCTTGCCATGTGCAGCGGGCAGATGGCTTTTAGATTTGGGAAGAAGGTATGGGTCAGTGCTGTGAGAGGGCTGTGGCCAGCCAGGGCGCTCTCAGCCACGTGGTTTGTGCACAAGATACCGACGTGTTGGTGCTGAGCCGCTATAAGTGATGTCATCAGAGTCATCCTTTGTGTATGTCTTGCTGTGGGTTCATGACTTGACTTTAAGCAACAGCTGGTTAGACTTGCTTCATGTTTGAATCCGGTTTTCCTTGTAATACTGCCACATCGGTTTGCTGTCATGGCTTTTAAGAGAATGTGTGCAGTAGATCACTTCCTCTTCATGCCCTGCGTGTCCTCGGTGGCCCTTTTCCCCTGAATGCAGGATTTGCACAAGTGCCAGGCATGGCCATTCACATCTTGGTCCCATGTTAAGTTGTGGAGTTACATTTGCACATGGGGGAAGTAGCAGAAACAAAGGTAGTGCTGCACATTGATCGGGGATTTCAGGTGTGTCCATTGAATGTGCTATTTTGCTTAAATTACCAACTCGCTGTTTCTAATACACAGTCTTTCTTGGAAAATAAATCCTGTCAGTGTTATGTGTACAAGCTTTATGTCACAAAATAGTGTCTCAGTTCTGTCAGTGTTTAAAAAAAAAAAAGAAAATTTTGTTGTTTTTGTTTTTTAAAAAAAACTATTTGCACACAGAATCTCATAATGTTACTAGTGGGGATGGGAGTAATGGATAAAAAGACTTTGAAATGCTTTATGAAACATTGGTTTTGGGTGCTAACCAAACAACAGCTTTTCTGCTTGTATTTCTGTCAGTTATACCCTTTGAGAAGTGAATTCCATGTTTCAAACTGCTTTTTTGTTTGCACTAAATGCACTGTCATGTTTTCTCTGATCTACTTTTGGAAATACTTGGTGAACCTGGGCAGAGAGGTTTTCCTTCTGTGTGTAGGCCTTTCCCCAGCTCAAATAAATACTCAGCAGTCACATGCGCAGGGGTCGTCGTCCTCGTTTGAACTTTGTTCTGGCTTTTGAATGTGTTAAATTCTCCAGGATCAACAAGACGGCAGTTAATGAAAGTACAGGTCATCAGTGTTTAGTTTTGAAGTGGAAATTGGCTGTGTGAGGGGCGATGTAATTTCATGTTACTTCATAATGTGGAAGCAAGGTAGCTGGCTGGACTTTTGTGTGCTGCTCTTCAGAGCTGCTAGCCTACTTCCACCTGAATGCATTGGTGGAGGAAGGGGAGCGGGGGCTACATGGTCTTCTATGTGCTGTGGCGCAAGTGCTCTTACTGTAGTTCAAGATGACTGAAATGCTATTCAGTGCAACACTTGTGTGCAGTATCTCTCCGAATGCCTTATGTGAGTAATACTCCTCATGTTTGGATCACGGTTAGGTGGCGTCTTCCAGTGTCTTGAAAATAAAATTTAAAAAAAAAAAGTTTCCATTCTTCAGCCCAGAAACACTTTGGGCTGCGTGCTTATGACTGAAGTATAATGCTGTGATAGTGACATAAAGTGTAACTCATCCCGGTACTCTAGAGCGCGTAGTGAATCAAAGAGATGACAGAATTGGAAAAAGTGGGATTACTAAATGTTCTATGATAATCTCATTCCAGTCTTTTGAACTATGCATTGATTATTTCAATTTGGGTCATAATATCAATTGGATACACACTGTATCCAGCAATACGTATTTATATATAATTAGAACTTGCCAGCTCTATGTTGAGTCAGGCAGATTATCTCCAAAATTGTACCTGTGTCCTGCTTAATTTTTTTTTTTTAATTCTTCCCTATTCCCCTTGTATTAATTTTGAAATTTCTTCAGGTAGTCAAAACAGGTCTATTTTTCTATTCAGTGAAAGGCTCTGGTACTGATTCTACCTTTGTTGATAACTTAAAAATGCTTGTAGACATGTAAGCTAGAAGATTCAAACAAAATACCTGTGTCTTAGCTATGCATCTTACTAATTATGTGTGGTATAGCTGCAAATATCCTGACTTTGGCGGAATGAATTTGAAAGGGGGGAAAAAAAGGCGACAGTTTACAGTCAGTTTTCTCAGTAGCTCTCTTGCTTCTGGAGAGCTGGAGTCGTAATGCTCATATGGATAGTTTTATTATTGACCGGCAAAGATCCTCGATACCTGTTCTCCAGCAGTCATGTGTATCTTCTCATCTTGGTCTCAATCAACACAAATAAGAACAAAGGTAAATAGGAGTTAGCAAGTCTGTGTAGAACCAAAGTTGTTGCGTTTCTCTTAGTTGGGCGCTTGTGCTCTTGAAATAGTATTGCAAAACACCTCTGTCATAAGATGAAATGAAGCGTGCATACTCCGCACTCCCCCCCCGGAACTGTACCGTATGCAGTCACTCAAAGAACCTCCACTTTTGTTTTGGCTGGTGTCAACCCTCAGAATTTCTCATGGACCTTGGTCTTTTGGATAGAAAGGTAGGGCAGCTTATAATTTTGTGGTTCATTGCGACTCCGTATCTAACAGGTTTTGCAGTTTACTAGAGGTCCAGCAGACTGCAGTTGGAGAATTGCAAGCGTAGGGTAGGCATACAGCTCTAAAGCTTTATCTGCAGGGTGAATCCTGACCGACAGCACCAATTCAAAAGTAAAGCAGCCTTAGTTGCTGAAGCTAATCATCATTAAAGGCTTAATGCTCTTTGTTACATAGCTTCTGACTGATCCTGCCTGAGATTTTCGTGCCAGTATGGCCTTCATCTGTGCAGGACAGTGATAAACAATACTGCCATGATATTGTAATTTTTAAAAATGCAGGTAACCCTAAATCATCATGATACTGGCAAGAGTGAGTACAAACCTATTGTGGCTATCTTAGTGGCCTGGCCTGTGCTGCTGAGCCCTGCTGAGCTGCTTCATCTGCCTCTTGTCTTCCTCCCCAGAGTCTGGAAGATGCTACTTGTGTGACTGCTCTCCCATCCAGCGATGAGAGATTCTCTTTTGCCTACCTGCAAACTTTCCCCAGCAAAGTGTCTGAGAAAACCAGAGGTGTTGTACATAGACAACCTGTGAAGCAGGCAAGGTGCCATGGTCTGTGACTCTTGATACTGTTTCGTACTGGACATACTCAGAACAGCAACGGAACAGGTTGGGACAGCCTAGACCTTGAATGAGTGCTTTATGTCGAGTTGTGTTTGTAGGTTGTGTACGTGTATTGCATCTTGTTCTTGTAAGTCACGGACAAGTGCCAGCTTAAATGGGCAGAGTAGAAAATGGTAGTCTAAGTTTGACTAGTGAATGTAAAGCCTAATGCTACTTAAGAATCCAATTTATTTTGGAATGTCACAGCTGATGTGTTAAAATGATGGTTCTTTTCCCCCGCTTCAGGAATAATTTTAGTATAAAACCTGGATTTGAGAAGAAACATTAGTAAATGAAGGAAGAAATGCATTGAGGAACTTTTAGTGTAGGAAATTTTTTTTGTTCCCTAATTTTTTGGTGCTACCCAGGACTAGCAAATGAGACTAACAAGGAATTTTAAGGCAAATGTGTTAGTTGGCCATGAGATCTTTCACATATGTTGCAACTTTCTGCAACATTCATAAAATGCTTTTGTTTGTGAGGAGCAGAAGAAAAAGCAAGAAGCTATGAACTGCCACCTTGTCTTCAATTTTTATTTCTTATTTATTTCTTATTTATTTATTTTAATCTTATCTTATTTCTTTATTTCTTCAGGGGAGGTAAGCATGCTTGACTTTTAAATGCATCTTCTTCGTTCATCCTAACATAAAAATGTTGCATTAGATGATGTGACCTAGTAGGATATTTGCTAGTATCAATACAGTGCATTAGGTTGTTCACTGTGGTTCTGAGGACCAGCTGTGAACCACTTCTGTCTTTGTGGTCTGCCAGCAATTCACAGACCCCAATTTGTTGGAAGCTGTTCTGATTTACATCATTAGCACTAGGTCGGAAGCTCCTGCTTCCTACTGAAATCAACAAGTATCCTTTCCAGCTGTCATTGGCAAATGCATTCACTGAACACTTTAGGGTTTCCAGTATTTTGCTGCCTTATTTCCATATGTGGGAGAATGAATGAGACTAGCTCCTTTGTTTTACAGACTTTTTATTGACTTCTGTGGGTTTTTATGAACACTTTATTGATAGTGTAGTCCCACAACTACAAAGCGGCAGTGCAGCACAAGTGAGATTTGAAACTGGGATTCCTGACTCCTCCTTTCTTTCTGCCTGTATTGCCTTTCGTGGCAAATGAGCTGTGAATTATCCGAGCAAATGAAAATGTACTTGATTTGTCTTGTAATAGACACTTTTCTCTTTCATCAGAAAACTACTACCAGCTTTTCAAAAGCTTGCTGTGGGATACCTGCTTCAAAATATTCTACTAATTATGTTTGGTTTTTAAATATACGTGTGTTGAGTAGGTCTTGAGCACGCTGTTGTTGCAGGACCGAACTTGATGTGGCAGAGCGTCCGTGTTACTGCTCAGTAACAGCAATGTATAGTTGTTGTTCCAAGCGCTTGGAAGTTTTCTCATAAAGGTGATGTTCCAGACACACAAAGTAAACCGTTCTCAAAGCTAAAAAATGTTCTTCACGGATTTTTCCAGTTAGCCGTAAGAAACTGCCTGTGAGAAATACTAGCAGAATTTCGGGAACAGGCTTTGTCAGTTGAAGAGTGGAGGCTGCGGTGAGTTGTGACTGGATCAAGGATACTGCTTTCATTCACTGTGGTTCTTCAGGGGAAAGAACAGACTTTTCAAGTATGCTAATAGATGATTATCTCGGGTTAACAAGACCAGCTATGAAATGTTTGCAGTGTCTCCTCTCTGGTGGTTTTTTCTTTTTTTGTTGTTGTTTCATTTTGGTTTTTAATGTAGAAAGCATAGTGGGATGTCCAGCCAGAATAACTGTCTATGTAGCTGCACATACAACACATGCCTCTTCTGTGTGTATATTTAAAACCAAGGCTTTAAATTACAGTGACACTTGGAAGGGCAGGGTGGGATTAAATCCCTAGTTTGTATTTTGCATCCCAGATGGTCACCTTGATAGCTGTTGTCTGCTGAGCAAGACTGGGCATGGTTGTGGGGAGACAGAAGACTGAAACCTGAGGGAGCACTTTTATGCCTAGTGTTACGGTTGCTGTTTTCTAGCTACAGAACTTGTTCAAGTAGTTCTAGTAATGCTTTCTTTTGGGTTTTATCTTTCTGAGGGAGGAGAGGAGGCGAAAACCATTATTTTAATTCTCTAGGACAAGAAATGTATTTTCCATCAGAAAAGCAACTTCTGATATTCCATCTTTTTTAATACTATGTTAGGTCCTTAAAGAAGGAGGGAGTGGCTGAGGGAACTGGGGTTGTTTAGCCCGGAGAAAAGGAGGCTGAGGGGAGACCTTATCGCTCTCTACAACTACCTGAAAGGAGGTTGTAGTGAGGTGGGGGTCAGTCTCTTCTCCCTAGTAACAGACGACAGGACGAGAGGAAATGGCCTCAAGTTGCGCCAGGGGAGGTTTAGATTGGATATTACGAAAAATTTCTTCACTGAACGGGTTATCAGGCACTGGAACAGGCTGCCCAGGGAAGTGGTGGAGTCACCATCCCTGGAGGGATTTAAACGACGTTTAGATGTGGTGCTTAGGGACATGGTTTAGTGATGGACTTGGTAGTGATAGGTTAATGGTTGGACTTGATGATCTTGGAGGTCTCTTCCAACCAAAATGATTCTATGATTCTAAATACTACATTGTAGCTAAAACTCGTGCTGTCCTGTGACTTGATTTAGCTGAGTAATCACTGTGCTGGCAGTCAGTCTGTCTTCACTCTCTTGCTTTCAGCTTATGACTTTGAGTATGTGGAAAGTCTGTGCCACTTCCATGTTAGCCTGAGTTGCAGGTTTTCTTTTTCCCTTGAGTGTGGGAAGGAACAGGCTACTGAAGGAGCTAGATTGAAAGGTGTGACTGAGGGAAATGCGTATCTCACTTTGTCCAATAACTCTGCCACTCCCGTGTCTGTTGAAATTTGGTGGTTAATTTTATTACCCAGGTTAATTTTATGGTTTCCTTCACTGCTCACATGACTCTTATCTCATAGTTAATTTGTGTGTTTTGGTAAGGAACTTTGATAAGTATTTGTTGAAGGTTTTGGTTTTGCAGCTGGAATCAATGTGGTACAAAGTTTATGAGAAATCAAGGGGTGTTATGTTAGAAAAGACACAGGTTTGGGGTTTTTTTTTCCACTTCAAAGAAAAAGTCAAAGAGAAGGGAGAGAACTAAAAAAAAAAAATCCCCACCATCACCAGGATCAGGTTCTTTTTAATGTTTATAAGTAACTCTGTAGCAACATTAACCTGTCTTCCTTATGTACTTCTACATGCTTTTAGGAAGATATATCTTGCTCCGCCTCTATGACCATTCTTGTCACTTGTGCTAATTAGCTTTAAAAAAGGAGAAAGGGGTTTCTTCTACCATCCAGGCTAATTCCTAGTTTATTTTAAATTATGTTCTCCCATCTAGTTTTTTTTCTTCTTGAAAGATAGTACTTAAAATAGAGAAATAAAATAAATCTCCCTAAAACAGAGAGGCTGCAAAATGTTACAGAGGCATACAATAACCAGAGTGTCCCAGCATGAGTGTTGTGATTCAAGTCCTTGAAGTTTGTCTTAAATGTGGCTTTGCTAGGTTAGAGTTTTCTGCTGCCTCTCTTTTGCACAGAGAGCCCTATGATCGTACGAGATTTCTGGATTGTAGGTTCCCAGTATATGGTCAATTTACCCCGCTAATCCTTTTTCCTCTAGAGACTTGAGAATCTGTGACTCAAGGTGACTGTGCTTTCAAAAACAAAGCGTTTATTTTTCTAAAGACCTGTGATATACTGAAAAAAGTTTTTAAAAACAAAAACAAATGACTTAGGTGTATATGTCATGGTTGAACCCCAGCTGGCAGCTAAGCCCCGCACAGCCACTCACTCAGTCCTCCCTGGCAGGATGGGGGAGAGAATTGTAAAAGTGAGAAAACTCGTGGGTTGAGATAAAGACAGTTTAATAGGTAAAGCAAAAGCTACACATGCAGGCAAAGCAAAACAAGGAATTCATTCACTCCTTCCCATGGGCAGGCAGGTGTTCAGCCATCTCCAGGAAAGCAGGGCTCCATCATGTGTAACGGTTACTTGGGAAGACAAACGCCATCACTCCGAATGTCCCCTCCTTCCTCCTTCTGCCAGCTTTATATGCTGAGCATGATGACATATGGTATGGAATATCTCTCTGGTCAGTTGGGGTCAGCTGTCCCAGCTGTGTCCCCTCCCAGCTTCTTGTGCCCCCCAGCCTCCTCGCTGGTGGGGTGGGGTGAGAAGCAGAAAAGGCCTTGACTCTGTATCAGCCCTGCTCAGCAGTAACGAAAACATCCCTGTATTATCAACACTGTTTTCAGCACAAATCCAAAACAACCCCATAGCTGCTATGAAGAATATTAACTCTATCGCAGCCAAAACCAGTACAGTATATTTTTCCTTAACAGCCTATGATTTTTTTCTTTGCAGAGATCAGTAGTTTCCACGTAGCAGTCTTTTCACCTACATTTCTGTTTCAAAAGACACAGACTGGTCACTTGAGACTAAAAGTCTGTCGATCTGTTGATTTGCCTCAAACCAGAGACTGGAGAGCATTTAAGCACCATCTCTTTAGTGGGATCCACAGAAAACTAATTGTTTAAATCTGGTTCTTATTTTTAAGACAGTTTACAAAAGAGCCCTTTTCACTGAAATGTCTGCCAAACAAATTGCTTGCTTGTTGATTTTGTACTCTAAATGCATAAACTGAGGTGAACCACATGGCAGTTGGGTAAGTTGAATGATGATTTTAACTGGTAACATTTTCTATTTTTTTTGTTAATGTATGGGAGAGCAGAAGGTGGGACAAACAGGGGACAACTATTTAGTCTTCCCTATCAGCCTGGTAAAATTTAGACCTAGTCGGGCAATTATACCCCACGCTTGTCATAATATTTCACATTTGCTGCCTTTTTTCAAATTTTTGTTTTGTTTAGTGTCAGGGATTGTTAGTTAATTACTTTCCTTTCTTCCATCATCTTGGTTGTTTTCTGCTTGCTTCCAAGCTTATGTATGAATAAATAATCTAATTTAAAAGGCATGCACATTTAAAGTTTTGTGAGCAGCCAGGACAGTTTGTACCAATGAGTGCTAAAGCTTGAGCTATAAAGCCAGTACAGCTGGAGTGCAGAATGATAGACACGCAATGTTTATCCTACAATCTCAAGTTGAATAATTAACATATGCCGCTGACTAATATTTAGCGGTCAGCCTGCAGTCAGACAGACCACCCTTTTATCCCTAGTGCTGTCTGAGATCAGTTGGATAATAGGTTTTGTGAATTTTCCTAAGATGTCAGAGAGAAGGAATTGTGAATTCTCCTGGTTTTCATCTCCAAACCTCACCAAGTGCTGCTGCACTAAATGCTTTAGTAGTATAACGCTGCAACGTATGTTCAGCATGGGATATTTTATTGTTACCTTGATAACCAAAATAAATGTTGCATTTGAAGTACTAAAGCATGCTGTGTGGCATAGAGTAGCAATAATCTCTTCATAGATAATTTCAACATAAGGTTTCAAGGGATGAGTTTGGGTAAATAAAGTAGTGTTTCTTACTTTATACTTCTCCAGAATAAATCCAATCTGCATGGGACTGGGAATTTGAAGAAAAGGAGTAGATAATTTTAGTCTACAAATTCTTTAAGGTGATAGGGCCTGGCAGTAGCTGCTTGTACAGACCCGTTAGACAAAATGCTGCAGACTGGCTTAGCGATGGTGTAGTTATGCTTCTGCTAATAAATGGCAGCAGCTGTTTTCCTGCTGCTCTTTATTGGCCCAGCAGCTGTGGCATCAGTTGGGTCACTGCTCTGAGTGGCACAGGAACTGGGTGTTGGGGTGGGTGGCATGCTGTGGTGGTTCTCTCCCTATGCCCGTTTAAAGAACCTATTGAAGTACAACATACGTGCAGTAAGGTCTCGTGGGAGGGTGGCGAGTGCCCCTTCCCTTCAGCGGGGCGTGAGATGCTCGGCTTTATGCTGGGTACCAAGTGGAACTGGAGGTGACATTTTTTTCTCAGAGCCCACCTCCCTGGCAAGCTGCAGCTACCCTGTAAAAGGGCTTGTTCTGCACCGCTGAAGTTAGGCGATGCAGGAAGTGTTGATGACTAGTCTCCTGCTTATTCTTAGTGCTGTTTTGGGTTTAAGAGTTTTTCACACTTGTCAAACCTGAGGTCTTTTTTCTGCCTATTGAGAATAACCCTCAAGAGTCTTGTGGTCTTGATTTGCTTTCTATCTAGCATTTCTTCTGGTAGACTTGGTGGTGGTGCTCTTGCATAATCCTATTGCAAGATAACTGTCATAGAAGGTGTGGCACACCTTCTTTTTTCTTTTAAGCTAATTTTAAGTGATTTGGTTTTTTTTTCTCCATAGAGCAATTCTGTGTATGTAGGTGCACGCACTGTGTGCAACTCCCTGTGTTGTACAAATACAGTATGTTCACTGGTGAAAGCTTGAAGCATTTCCTTCAGATTGTTGTATAATTTATCATCCCTTATTTGTATCGTAGTAATTTCAGGCAACATCCTTGAAATTTGGGGTGGTTCTGTGAGTATCGTACATATAACATAGGTTGTCACTGTCCAAACAGCTCATTTGTGCTATTAGACTGGTAGAATGGATCTTTTTCATTTTGTCTTCTTTTAGAGAAGGAAACCCATGCTTAGATTTTTAATTTGACAACATTTGTGGGCAGTCGTAGGTCAGCTTTAGTCTTCTGCTCCCCTTTTGTCCACTTCTCACTCGCTCTGACATAGGCAGTTAAAAGTTCTGAGTATGCCGAATATGTCTTGGCTAGCAAGGCAGAGTGGTGGATCCTTCAGCTGATGATAAGCAGAGACAGTACTTGAATATAAACTGTTGTTGGTGGGTCCAGGGAAGAGAGGCAAAGCAAAAATCAATAGTTCCTGTTTTATAAACAAATTATCTGAAACTTAGTAATGCCTCAACCCCAGAAATGGTAATAGAAGCTTCGCAAATCCAAATGTTTTATGAAACAACTTTCTCTTGGAAATGCTGGCTCACTCTTTTTTCCTCAGCTTCCATCAGTGAGACTCAAACACTACTGAACCAAGTACTGAACTTCTGTACTCCTACTCTACTATATAAAGTGTTCCTCATATCATCAAATTGGTGGGAGTAATCACTTCCAGTGCAGGAAATACATAGTAGTGTCTAAGGGAGGCTGTGCATCGACTTTCACAGTATTGCTTGACTTATGCAAGAAACTGCATTATCTTCTCTCTTGTGGGAACACCTTATGTCAGAAATGCAGAGTGCATAGTAATGCAGCCGAAACAGTTAAGTTATGGAAAAATGAAGTGTTACATAGGCTAGTACTTTCACTTTCAAATTACATATGTTGTGCTCGCTTAGGAACAAAGCCAGCTTGATTTTTCTCTAAAACTGAGATAATAAGTTTAAGCTAATTGTTGTGTCAAAGCATAAAGGATGTAAGTAATCTGAAAAAGATTCTTACAGTGTTATGTACTGTAAATCTTCCTTTTGTTTGAAAACAGAATGAGATATCAAAGTTGTTTAGCAGACTAAACAAACGGCTTTGTTTCCTGCTTATAAGTTATGTTGGTATAGCTGTGTAGGATTGCAAGGTGCTTCTTCCATGCCTTGTACTTCTCGTGAGGATATGGTGGTTGCTCTTGACTATTCTAAGTTGCTTTTACTCAATGGATTTGTTTTCTGATCATTTAGTGATCTTTGATTTGGGAACCAGTTGCCCCTGATACCCAGATTGGAAACTCATTTTTGAGAAATGTACTGAAGTCCCAGAGCAGTGAGGCTTTCACATGCTTGTGTGCCAGTAACTTTAAGGTCAAAGGGTTTTTCCTAATCAGAGTTATAAGTTTGATTGTGTGTCTCTCTTACATACATAGTAATGTCCTACAATTGATTCATTTGCCTCTTGTAAAATTGCTAATCTGAAACTGACAGAAGGATTACGGCATTTCTTTGCACATGGAGTTCAAATACTGCACAACTATCCAGACCAGAGATGAATAAAGTTTCTCTTTTGGCATATACCATACTGCATGGTTGAATATTTAAATAAATATTTCCTGGCAAGCTCTGTTAGCAGTTATTGATTGCAGGACCAATAACTTTATTCTTCTGCCCAGGCAAATAAACTGCAATAATCAGAGAAGCTGGCAGGTGAAATGATGCTGGAGCATCAGGGCTTCCTCTAGCAACAACTTTAAACCGTGAGAGCAGCGCAAGGGAAGCAGGAGGCTCATCCTTTACTTTCACGTTTCATGTATTTCAGTGCTTTCTGCTGTTTTTATTTATTTACTGTATTCAGTATACAGATGTTGGAATATTCTGTGGTGTCTGTATATGGTTTTGGTCTGACCTAATTAGAAGCTTCAGTTTTAATATGGTTTAGCCAGATACCGCTCATGTGAGAGCTATTGGAAAAATTTCCTTTTGACACACAACTGTTGTGATGCTTTACACATAAAGTCTCCATTTGACAATTTTGGAAAAGTGTGTAGTAAAACTTTTTTTTCGTTTGAGCATCTAGTCTAGCTACCCACTGCTATGCTGTCTGGTGCTTTTTCTGGAAACTATACATGACGTAAGTACAGGCTGTCCTCTGCACAAGAGTTGCTGCCAGCTGTTTCTCTGTCAAAACTTGGATTCATTTCACTTCTGTGTCAAGCTACAGCAAAGTTATTCTTAAACTCTTCCCTCTTCAGGGGCCTGTTGTGGTCATCCTGTTCTCCTTGATGCTGAAGGTTCACCCTGACTTGCCTGCAGTGGACAAAAAAGTCGATACCTCAATAAAAGAAGTTTAATGCAAATCTTGCCAGAATTCCTACCCCCTCTGCATTTTGAGTTTGGACTTGTAGGGTTTTTGTGTAGAAATGCATTAACTTGTCAAGTAATTTCCAAAATGCACTCATACTCTCACCTTTTAATAAATAAATAAGTAAATAAATAGCATAAAGGTTGGGCACTTGGCTGTTACTTGTTGAATTATAGATCTCAGCTGCTCATTTGTTTGATTCCTCACTGTGTTCTCCTCCATCCTGCTGTACTTGGGAAAATAAAGCTGTACTATCTAAGGTCTTTCTCAGCCTACTGGAAGAATTTTCCTTAATTTTCATGACTCATGAGCAGAGGAACTGGTGAAAATGTAACTTTATTTTCTGAACCTTTTATGGTCTTACTGATGACAAAGTATGTGGTAGCCATTTCATGTAACACTAATTATATGTGTGCAGATGTGCTGAGTGCATGTTTGGACATGTTTTGTTGTGGAGAAATCACGGTATCTTGCAAGTTTGATCTCCTTGTGGGTTTTTGTCTACACATGCAAATATTCAGGCAGGCAGTAATTCCATACCAGTGACAATATTTTGAGATATCTGCCATTTTGAAGAGAGAAAACATTGTGAATGATGCTTTTTTTTCTTTCTTTTTTTTTTTTTTTGCAAAGGTTTTCATGTTTAACACTGACATGTCTACAGACTTGATATACAGCTTCAGTTGAACAGCATGTGCTTTTAAAGATCATAAAAATACTTGCTTCAGTCATTTATTAGGGAGATGGTTACCAGCTCTCCATGAGTTTTGGCTGCCTAACACTTCCCGTTATGAAGTTGTCTTCTGACTTCTTGTGAAAAGCACTAACATTTGCGTTGTTTGCAGATGGCCGCAACCGAGCAGACAGAGCGCTCTGTCTGGAAAAAGGCCTTTATTGCATGAAATCCTGTTCAGGATTGATGTAGCTACAAACTGTGGGGAAAGGTTGTTTGTTTGTTTGGGGTTTTTTTTGTTTGGTTTTTTTTTTTTTTTTTCCTTTTCCTCCCTTGCTTGCTGCTGTGGAGAAAAAAAAAAAAACTTACTGAAACTAATTATTGGATGTGAACAGTCCAAGATGATGTTTGTGCTCGATGGCAGCAGATGTGGCATGTGAAAAACGTGTAAGCTGGCATTTTCTCTGCGACCTTCCCTTCCCAGGTTGAGCTGCGCTCCCCTTCCAACTTTCTCAACCACATCAAGTTTCGGTCACACGTGTGCTTTCTAAGACAATAGACTTCAAATAATGAAGTTGGTACTGCTTCTTGTAAGGGGGAAATCTGCATGCCCTGGTGATGGGTCAGGTCCTCCTACTGTGTTGATGTAACAACTTTACCTGACTGCCATGAGTGAATTTTGGTGACTGAAGAAATTATGTAGACATGTCGTATTAGGTATTTGGATTTGAAAAGTGCTCTGAATTCAGAGAATATTTCATTTAAGATGAGCTGTGAGGGGTTAAGGCTGCATTGTCCATATTCAGAGTAGAGATTTGATTATGTGGGGTTGCCCCCCAATGACAAAACTCTTTTATAAGTTGGAGAATATGATGGCAAAATTGAGCTTCTACCCGTCAGTGAATTGGTCTTTTCTTTTGCAACCAAAATGATATTTCAACACAATATATTCAATTTTATGTAAACATTATAGTTACTGTGTGGAAATAACTCTGGGAAGGAAAGCAATACTCCAGAATTAAAACATTCAGAATGCTGATGTTGGGTAAGTATCTGTACAATAAACACATTTTTTCCTGTAACTATTTACTTCTTTTGCAGAGTTTCCCAGTGGAGGAGAATGTTTTCACTTATCTAGCACAATTTTTTGTCCTTAAGCAGTATGGCCTTCTGATTTACTTGCTACTGAACACCCTTGCTTGTTTGCAAATTGTCCTTGAGACATCAGTAGCTTCATTTAGGATATAAATGGTTTGTCAAACAGGAACATAGTCATCCTACAGAGTAAATATGAGTAAAGAAACCATGAATAAATGTAGGAGGGCCTTCAAACCTGTGGTGTTTGACAAGAATTTGAATTGAAGAATACAACATCTGGAAATTTATGTTCCTTTTAGCAATCAGAGTTGTCTTATAAAACACAGTTGTAAATTTCTGCTAGAAAATTCACTAATAGAAGTGTAATCTCACCTTCTGAATTCATACATCTTTACATTAATAATAGTAAAATCCTGATCTCTGAAAAGGAAGGTTTTCATCTCACGTTTTCTAATTCAGTCACTTTTGGAGGACAGGTCTGTGCTACTTATAGAGCTGAAGGTATTGTAGAAAGTTTTACCAGTGAAAGCTTTGATGGTACAACCATTTTGGTATTGTGTATTCAAACTGTTACTTCTGGATTGATGCAGAGTTTTCTTTTGGGAACAGATTATATGCATAACACTGGTGTCCACCTCACTACCGTATCTTCCCTGTGATGTTGGGAAACCTTTGCAGCAAATCCTGAAATGCTAGTTTTTATCTTTGGGAACTGTGCGAATTTGGTGGAATGCTCTCATTGCTTTCTGCATTGCAAATTTGTTTTTCTTAGTCCTTGATTTCTAATTTACTACTTCTTTTGGTCTGTTTTGTTGTCAGAGACATGGAGGTTGTAAGGATCAGGAACATGGTTATGATTGCTTTGAAGACAAAGTATCTTTGTGGTACTCTCCAGTAACTTCCATCACAGTTGCCTCACCCTTCAGCAGAGTCTTTAGGATACAGGTCTTAGGGTGGTTGCAGGAATGTTTTTCCACCCTGAAGCAGTGAGTGTATTGGCAGGGTGGCAGGGCCAGGGATGCAGCTTGTCTTTTTCTTTTGTGAATTGTAACTTACGCTGTGTTCCTTAAGAGCAGAACTGAAAGATCTAGTCACTATCTGAGCTGGCAGAGGGGTGCGCTTTTTTGTAAGAGCTGTTGGAGATGCTCTAGGAGAGCCTTAATCTCCGCTGGGATACTAAGTATGCCATTTTGCATGCAAAGAGGAAAATGCCCTTGGCAGGGTGGAGTAGGGCTGGCTTGCTGATTTCAAAGATCCAGCTAAAAAAGCAAATAACCAGAGCTCAGGAAGGTGTGGTGCAGCCAAGGGGCAGTACCAGCATGATTTGGCAGTTTGCCCATACCCGCACAAGATGCTACTGTGTGATATTGTACATATGGTAATTAACATGTTAATTGGTTGTTTCTTGATGTGGGGGGGAATGTGGAGTCTGTACCCTTGTACTTGCAAGGGTAGAAAGAGGAGAAATGAGTTAAGTCTGTTTCCACTGGTAAAAGCTGGAGAACTAGAGAAGGTAGATAAGATGATACGTGTTTTATGTTGTTATGCTGCATACTTCCCATAGGAGAAAACAATGGTTGGAGGTTATGGTATCTAAAACATTTTGCATATCTATGAAAATAGGAGTCTACTCTGCTAAAATCTGAAAGCTTTCTTAACTAGTCTATCTTGATCGATGTGGAGAATAGTGACATTTAGACTATGGGATTATGCATTTCAGAGAAGGAAAATCATAAAAAATGATCCAAGTCATCTATGAAATAGAAATCTTGCAAAAATTGGGGGCTTCTATCTCTTAAGAAGTGGGGAGGAGGTTAGAATCTCTGTCATGCCATTTACATGTGGCTTGTTCAGGCTGAATAGCCTGTTTTTACTTGTCATATAATTATGCCACAATTAATGTCCCCAGCATGCGCTAAAACTGGTAACAGGGAATGTCAAACACTGTGGAAGAAACATTTAAGACCAGTCAGTTCCTAACAGAGGCACTGTTCTGAAGGATGATATTCATTGCCCCAATATTCCGTTTTCTCTCTTTGTCTTAGATTGGACAATAAAACCATGCTTTTCTCTTTTGGCTTCTAGATGTTCACTTCCTGTTGTCATTAGTTGGGAGAGTCATGAAAAAATTTGGACTTCTAGTGTAACAGAAGAATGACATCAATTCCTATCTGTGACGAGTTAAGGAGAAGAATTCCATTAGAGATTAAGATTCCTAAAATTGTTATTCATTTCTTGTATTTACATATAAATTACCTTAGGGTTGTTTGGTTTTCATTTTATTCCTGCAATTTCCTTTTTTTTCTGTTTGATGCTGAAATGCAAAGTAGTGTGTGTTGTTTTTTTTTTAATTTGGTAATAAAACCCCTTCCATGTTAAAATTTGAAAGACTTTTCCTAAAATATTGCTGCTGCTGTTTTGCTAACTCTTCCTCTTTTTCGTTATATTTTGAAAATTTAAACTCTCATTTGTGCATGTGTGCATGTAAACTTCATCTAGGGTAACTTCCTTCTGACACCAGATTTCTGAAGGTTTTTAGTAAACAATAAAACACATCGTAACTTCGGTGTAATTGGTGTAGATTTGTCTGAGACCTGACCACGTGAACACAGAGGGTGTGTAGCTGTCAACTGCTGGACGTTCAGGAGCTGTGGCTGAAAAGGTGCCTCTGGGCCAGGAGGAGCAGAATGCTGTGTTGCTGTTTGAATTAAACTGAAATAGAGAGGCGTTGCAGTTTTTCTTATTTGTTTTAAAGGTGTGGGATGGTCCAAATGTGCTTACACTGTATCGTGCTGGGGGGGGACGGAACTTGAGAGCTACTTGACAAGTCAGTAATGAGTTGATTTTTAATCCTCATACCTGAATTTGCTAAGCTTTCGGAAACTCTTGAGTTGCTGTGGGTAATGTGACATTGTCAAAATTGGACTTCAGAAACCTTTTAGTCTTTGAACTTGATTTCTATTCTGGTTTTGGAGGGGAATGAATAACTTCGTATTTTAGCTTTATTGTAATTTTTTTCTGTTTTGGTGATTCTTTCAATATATTTATTAGCTAAAAATGAGTAGTAAAAAGTTTATTTGGTTTTAGGGAGTTGGGACATGTTCCTGCTCTTAAGAATCTGCCTCATGGCTTGCATCTGCTAAGTTGATAAGCAAGTCCTGTTTATCCACCTTACTAAGGTAATAACTAAATCCTGTTCGCGTTCTCAGTGTTGTGGATTATATTAGTTTCATTGTTTACCTTGCTAAAGGGGACACAAGAGAAACATAGAATTGCTTTTGTAAGCATTGAGATGGCGCGTGTTTTGTACAAAATGTCATACAAGTCCATATTGCAGCTCTTGGACAAACTATTTTAAGTACTCCTCTGAAGCTGCTTCGTTAGCTCTTACAAGTGAGATTGATGCCTGGGAAGAAGAGGGCAGAGGCCGACTCTCACTCAGCTTGTCCTTGCCAGTTTCACGGCGGTGTGTAGCTTGCCTCATCTTGGCCTACTGCGAGGAAAATAGATCGAGAAGTCTAATACTAGTTTTTAATGTAATAATGGAGCTTCAAGACGAGCTTGGTAGTTAAATCTAAGTATTTGTTAACCTTTTAGCTTTTTGAGGAGAATGTTGTTGAACGAGACCAGAGCAATTTTAACCCATGTTAAAGCAAGCCGCTAGAAATCTCATTCCTGAAGCACATCTGTTAGTGTCAATGAGATTTGTAGTTAGGGATGAGGAATGGCAATGTAATTCCAGTTCTTTTTAAAGAATCATCATAATAATACAGTAAAAGTGAAGCTTGATGTAGAAATCTGTATTTTGCTGTAGAAAAGTACTAACACTAATACAAAGGACTGTTGCAAGCAGAGACCTGGGATAGCCTTAGGAAGCAATATTGTCTCGCTTCATGCAAGAGTTTTAGTTTAGATGGCTAACATTGAAGTTAGTACTGATCTTAGAGTAAAGGGAGTGATTGCAGTCCAGTGCTGTAAGTGAGGGCTGGCCACTGCTTAGCAACTAATGGTGTTGTGTTGGCTCGGCTCAACTCAGATAAGAAACAAAAATATTTCCCTCCAAATGGAAAAGTATAGAGGTATTTGTGTGGGGCACCGGCAGTGTGTCTGGCTCAGGACGAGCTAATGGGAGCGCTTGTTACTGAAGTGTTTCAAAGCAAAGTGGAGGAACTGGTGGCTGCTCCCATTTCTTCTGGTGTATTTTTAAGTAGTTGCATTGAAAAAAATGCAGTGTACTGATACAAACATTAACAGAGAGACAAAATGAAAAGCCCTAGTGTCCTTATGTCCTTCTCTCTTTGGAAATGTGTCTGTCTTCAGTCTTTTGATCAAAGCATTTAGCAGATGCTTGGTTTCTTTTAGCATTTTTAGAAGGTTAGTCTTTGAAATGGCTCTGCCTTATGGGTTTGCCAGGATTATATTTTATTCAGGAAAGAGTGTTAGTGTTTGGTTGATATTTAAACGCTCCTTGATATTGAATGCCCTGTTCCTCCGTTTAAATGATAGCAGCAGCTTTCAACAAGCAACGACCCTATTACTGTTTCCTATATCTTTCTATTTGGTGTTACTGCGTAGAATGTGGAAATTCAAGGGAATAAAATAATTGATTTCTGGCCCCCTAAATTCTCACTGTGTTTTTTCAGTAGGCTACACCATTATTCTGATAATCAGCATAACTGGCTGTGCTGCTTGATACATACCATGCTCACATACTGTCTTATTCTAATGTATGTAGCTGGAATCCATATATGTTAATGGTCTGTTATATGGCACATACTGCTCTTGCAAGCTCTAATGCTGATGTGGAACAATACTGGGGTGTATCTGTCAGTGCCAGCTGAATAATTGTGCTGTAGTAAAGGTCTTCTGACACAGGATGGAAGAGCGCCAAGTTACATTTATGAAATTTCTAACTTAAGCAATAGTGTTCAGCATTTAAACTGTAGCACAATAGTAAGAGAGTACAGTACTTATGATGATATCAGCATCTAGTTTGTTTTTATAGAGGTCTATAAATGCTTGTAATTATGTGAATGTCTGTGTATGTACTGTAGGATATGCGGAATTTATCAGGGTAAAGGCTGGAGCAGTTTCATGCTGTTTGCCCCACAGTGGAAGGTTTGACTGCAGATGGTCTTAGGTGTCTCCCTCTGGCCACGGTTTGTCAGATGGCAAGGAAGTCCAACACAGAGCTATGTTGTCTTTTTGAGTCTGGCTACCAATCCTCATAATTTTTCCTGTGCTGTAGCAGAATGAGTTCAGTGTTCTTGCTCTGACCTTTTGAGAAAGTTTTCCTCCATCTCTACTTGATGCTTAGTTTTGTTTCTTTTAGTTTACCGAGAGGCAGACCAGAGGCTCTTCCATTCCTGTGAATAGCTGGGCACCAGTGGTTCTGCCCAGCAAGGTGCTAGTTTTATGTTAGATCAGTGCTATTTTGGCATAAGGAATGAAAACAGAATGTGACCTTAAATGTAAATTTAGCCAAAATAAAGCAAGACTGATGGATGATATATAAACATTGGAGGATAAATCTTGTTGTTAGCATCTGTTGACTAAGCAGGATTAAAAGTCTCTTTATTTTGGCAGCAGTTAGGATTCTGGTCACTGCAACAGTCTATTGAACCAAATGCGTGGAGTGTTCTTGCCCCAGTCAGGAGATTTGTTTCTTCCCAGTTACATCTTGCAACATGTGATTGGTTTTTATTTTGCTCCAGCGACTCCTCACCTTTGTTCAAAGTGCCAAGTTCTTAAAATATGTCAGAAAATCTCTTCCTCTTCTAGGTGTTGATTCAATAGCCAGGTATCTGCAGCTTTTCTTGACCCAGCAGGTCATTCTTCTGTGTTCTAAACCCCCAACCTCCCCCCACCCCCTGACGCTTTCCCAAATTTTCTGGAATAGTTCTTAAACATTTCAGAGAGAATTTGTGGAAAGATGTTGCAAAAATTTTATGTGCCTTCATGACTTCAATACAGGAACTCTGCAGATCTAGCTTTGGTGTGTTAAAAGGTTACTGCTTCCAACCACCTACTCAGCGCTTTGGTCACTAATTTCCAATCCCTCAGCAGATTTGGTAAAGAGAAATGCATGGGTGTGGCTTTGTGATCCTGTGAGAAGCTCAGTGGTTTGATTCAGCCCCTTGTCGACGTGACCAAAGATATTGGACTTTGCACTGGAAAAGTTGGGGTTGCGGGTACAGGTTCTGACTGCTGTCACTGTCACCAGAAAGGTGGCTTTGGTGGAGAGGTGGGATACGCAGCCATGCAGGAGGTGGTTTCGCACTGCTCTAGAAAAGCTCACCAAAGCCCATAGCGTGCTTCAGTACTTTAGTAGCCTTTCAGTCTGCGATGGGGAAAGGGGAATGGTGCGCGCGTGCGGTGCTGCATATGTTCTCTTAACATGTACCTTGTTCAACATTACTTGAATGTACCTCTACAAGTAGGGAAAAACCTAATAAACAATTCCTTCCTCTAGCATGGGGCTAGCTCTCATGTGACAGGGCTTTAGTAGGGGATTATTGGATTCAAGAAAATTAAATAAGTTTGGGAGTGTGTGTGTTGTTGGACCCATTCTCCAATAAATAAACTCCTTTCAGCCTTGTGTTGTGACCTGGCTCACAGATAAGCATAACATTAGATGTTTAAGAAACTTGTTATTTTCCATTTTTAAGCCTTTCACAGCTGATAGAACTTGTTTCTTTCGCTGTCCGCTTTATGAACAACCTTTAGCCCACAAGACACTTGAGTTAAAATATCCATGTTTCCTTTCACATGGGAATTATGTTGCTTTTTCCTTCAACCTTGTTACCCTTCTTTCTTCAACCCTGTGCAGCATCCTGCTGCTTCATGGGTTGAAGGGTGCATGTGCAGGCTTTAGAAGCAGTTGCAAAAGGGTGGTGAGTACCTAGCAGTATGGCATCACAGGGAACCGCGCTGTTACACAATAGGTGAGGAAAGGACTAATGAGAAATGGGTGAAAAGAAAGGAATGTGGAATGGCAAGGAACAGAAAGCATTTTTTTCATTTTAGGTTGTGTCTTGCTGTTTGTAGAGTATTTGTGACTTACCATTTTAAGTGGTTGAACTGAACTTTCAGTGCAGCATTGTATGTCAAAGTTGTACTTGACTATGACACATGATAAAACATACAATGTGTTGGATGCAGGACCTACCATAAAGTTGTTTAAAAAAAAAAAAAACAACCAAACGCCAAACACAAAAACACAAAACAAGAACAATAAAACAACTCCCAAGTTTGTAGTCTTTTAGCTTCAGTTAATATTAAAGAACAAAATGCTTAGCTGATCCATTAAGGGAGTTGTTCTTAGCCCTTCAGAGCTGCATGTGATAAGAAAAAGATTATAGATTAACTAAATATTTCAAATTGTCCTTAACCTTGGCTGACAACAAAAATGTGAGTAAAACCTTTACTACTGGGTAGGAGTGTACCAGGACATGCATCCTTTTTTTCCATTGAGCAATTCCTTCCTTCCAGAACTCGTGATGTTCCCAACCTGCACATGTCAGCACAACAGAAAAGTGTGTGTACACTGCTTATTTGCAGCTTTATAAATCTTAAGTGTTTATAATGATGATATTGGGGCTGAATGTAGAGTCTGATTACTTCCTGAGGGATGTAGGAGTGCAGCCCTCTGACCCCAAATTGTCAAACGCTATTAGGTAAAAATTGGGTTGAAGAAAATGTTTTAGGAATATTACAAAGCATTTATTTTACAAAATTAATTTTAATGTTGTGCATTTAACTTAACTAACTTTTGGCATAGTTTAACTCCATGGAATTTCTAGTTCCAGGGCAACAATTCTTTTAAATTTGGTTTATGTATAAAGGTTTTACTAGCAGAGCTGTCTATGTACAGTATATAGAAAATCCTAAGGTGTGTGTTTGTGCTGACAAATATACTAGTGAATTTAGGTTAGCAGAGTAAGACAACTGGCACAACTTACTCTGAGTGTTGTGCCTTAAACTTCTGTAGCTACAGATCTGTTTGTATGGCCTGTGCCCTAAATTGTGGTATAGTGAAGCATAAGAATGGGTTTAATACTGTACGCATGATCGCACTTGCTTTCTGCTATATAGCCTTGTATATAAAAAAACTGTGTGACAAATTCCCAGATAAGATCAGAAGAGGGTTAGACAATATTGGATGTCTTCTAATGTCCTTAGGCAGACCTGTGTTAAGAGTTTCTCTTAAAAAGTGATTATTCTAGGGGTAGGAGGATCTTCCAGCCTTCTTAAAAACGATTCCCTAACCTTCAGTCTGTGCTTTTTTTCTTTGCAGACCTTTCAGCAGCCCAGAGAAAATTTGCCCATTCTCTGAGAGACTTTAAGTTTGAATTCATTGGCGATGCAGAGACAGATGACGAAAGATACATAGGTAGGTAAGAAGTGATTATAAATGGCTATATTTTGCCATGCCATCCTGCAACATGATTAAACTTTTATTCTGGTTTTGTATTACAGATGCATCACTTCATGAGTTTTCAAACTTTTTAAAAAATCTGGAAGAACAAAGAGAAATTTTGGTAAGTTGCAATAAAAATTTTAAAAAGCTGTGCATATAGCAAAGAGTAAGATGAAAGCCAGTTAAAGTTGCTTACTGCTTTGTTAACCACCAAGATGATATAAATAACAGTGAAAGCTCTTACTGTGCAAGCTCTGATTCTGTAGTCTAGAGTTACAGACAGCAGTTAGTTCTCATTAAAAAAAGTTGTTATGGTAAGGACAGATAACTATGAGTTGGTTTAAAATGGTAGTGTCCTGATAAATTATGGCTGGGATGAGCAGGAAAAAAAGAATAAAGTTGCTTACCATTTACAGTAAAAAGCAAGATGAAGGACTTAATACTGCAGGACACCCAAGGTTGGGAAGTTGGCCAAATTTGGATCCAGGATCTCTGTGGCTCCAGCTTCAACATTTATGTGGATTTGGGGTGCAATCTGTTGGCTGGATGAAGTAGCAGGCTTACAAACCTTTTCTTTGTAGGTGAGCTTTCTGGTGGGGGGTTGCATCTGCAAACGTTTAGTTGCTCTGTTGTGTAGAAGGGAGTGTTCTTCATTCACGTGTCTGTGATTGCTTAGGGTTTTAGTGTAATATGGGTCAGGCTGGCCGCAGACTGTGGGCTGAGCGCTCTGCAATACACCTTGCTATCTTGATTTCCTAAGTTGTTCAGAAGATGGGGGGAGGTATCTTTCTGGATGGGGTACCATGGTTCTCCTCTGCAGTTGCGTGCCCAGCTTTTGTTTCAGAACAAGGATTTGTAGAACAGATGATGTGTACCCAGTTTTGTTCTGAGTGTGGTCTCGAGGAAATGCTCTTAGATCTGCCTAGATAGCAATTATGTTCCTCAGTATTTGCCATGTGATTATGTCTTTATCTTCCTGGAAGTCAGTGACCACTTGGCACTGCCGAGAGGAAACTGAGACTAATCTGTATTCTGTGCTCCTCTCTGCCAGAAGCTGTGCCTGCAGTGTAGGAGTACGTAGATAAGCAAGAAAAGAACTTGTGAACAGTTTTTATTTACATTTCTCTCTCTGGCAATCCTGAGCCCAGTAATAGTCATGGTTCCTTGAGTGTGCTGTGTTATGTCCTAGTATGTTGTTCTGATCTGGAACCACATTTGGGTCAGAATTAGGGTCTATGTGGTTCCTTGCACATTCCTGAAGAATACTGTCTTTACATAGGAGACAATTTTTCAGTATCTTAAGTTGTTTTGCCAAGCTGTAGGGATTTGCTCAAGTATATTTGAAGGCTGCTTTTGTTTTTCGTAATTCTGAAGTATACTCTTCACTCTGCTTTTTCCTGCCATCCATAGCCGTATTTTATTTTAGTGAAGTTGCATGCATCTAAGTAGTGAAAGTCTTTGGGAAGTTTTACAACGAAAAATACTTTATAGCCTGTCAAGTTATTTTCCACGCTATTTTGATATCAGGTTTTTGAAAGATGTCACCTTCGGGACTTCAGAATTATGTGGCACGTTTCAGTGACTGTATCAATAGATCTTCAACAGTGATAGATTATCAGCACAGTAGGCTGTGCAGAATCCAGTGCTGTCTGTCTTCATAATAAAACGTTTCAGTTTTTCAGACTGAATGCTACAAAACAGTATTACTTTTTTTTTGTATGCTGCCCATACTTACACAGAAGGCATTATCACACTGAAAGCTAATTGATGTCAGTTTCTTGATAAGAAAAGTATGAAATGCAGTATCTGTTAGAACAGTGACGGTTTGATGAAAAATTGGGGAGTGTAAAATATTGCGGGGCAAATATTTAATTCCAAATAGAAACAGAATATATTCTTCGAGTTCCCAGATGCGTGGCCTTTTCATTGTCATTTTCTCAGAGACTACAGATGCAATGTGGTGACTGGTAAAGATATCTTTCAGTGGCTGCTGCTCTGACTTTTTTTTCTTGTCGTCTTTTTTCCTTTTTGAGACTCAGTGGATGTTTTAACAGTGGCATGAGCTCTATTCTCCCATGGGGAATATTAGAGCATGTTGCACTCAGGTGTTTGGAATCAGGTCAGCAATCCAAAGGCTTTCCATTAAGATGCAAAGTTTAAAGCAGGATTTTCTTCAAAAGTGTTCAGTTGTCTTTGTTAAGAATGCTCTTTATTGAGCATTTTTCCCCTTACCATTTTAAAGATGACCAGAAGGTTTCTGACTGCTCACTTCAGTTTCAGTGTGCAGTTGCAGATAAATTTCAGTCACATAAAGTAAAACTAAAGAAATCAATGAATAATTATAGAACTAAGGGCATTTCAGATGTTGCTGTGCATTTCAATTTTTAGATATTTGAGAAAAGGATTATTTTTTTCACAACCATATGGTAAATGAAACAAATTTGTCATTAAAATACATTCTAAACTGAAATTAAATACTCATCACCTATGCTTCTCATGGTTTTCTGAAAGTATTGTTTGTGGTGAATCCGGAGTCCATAGAACTTTCTGTTACTGTTTACCATAAATTTACTTGTTTGGTTATAATTTGTCTGGTGAATATTTATTTGGTGGATATTTAATAATTTCATTCAGTTGTTGGAGTCCTGCACTTCATGGTATTACCATTTCTCCCATCTCCTTCAAAGGCTGCCGAAATTATATCCCAACTGTCAAAGGATTTAGTTACTTGTGAAAAGGGAAGTCGACATTAATCCAAACATTTCATTGAAATTATTACGGAGTGGCTAATACAAAAACAAATTACACTTTTCCATAGCACCATAGCTTGGTGACATTCCTCAGGACAGATAGGAAATAGGTCACTTTGTCCCATCCCAGTCTTCTCCCAAATGACCAGCCTGCCCTTAATTAGTTTTCCCTGTTGATTCCAGTCTTGCTAAATCAAATTTGATAGAGCTTGTAGTGTTCCCTTAGTAATCTCAGCAGTACATGGTGCTGCTGGTGTGGCCATGGCTGTGCATGCTTCCACTCCCTAGAAGTCCTCTGTCCTGCCCTTCAGCTGCCTCTGGAGTTCAGCTGTTTCTCACATAACTCTCCCTTAACCACACTGGAAGTCCAGTCACCCCTCACAGGCAGTGGCTGTAACTTTTGTCTACTTCTCTCACAGTTAGGGGCCGTGTTCAGCAGCCTCTCAGCAATCTCTCTACTGTCTAGTAGTTTCTCATGTCCTATTTGGTTAGCTTACTCCTGTGCCAGAACTGAGTGAGTTGGTTGCGTTTGCCTGCAGCCCTGCCAGAGATGTGACTTGCGGCAAAGTCACATATACCTAGATGATCCCTGATGAGTGCCGGTCTAACCTGTTCTTTAAAAAAGTTCCAGGGACAGGGATTTCTCTATTTTTACTTCAATGTTTAGTTACTCTTCTATTTTTTCACCCAATATCCATCCTAAGTCTCCTTCATTGCAAATTAAGCTGGGAACTTTTTGGGAACTTTTCTACAGTAGTCACGGAGTAAGACTGATCACTTTTCCTTCACAGTAGTATTTTCACTATTACCCTTTCAAAGTGATCTTTTACATCTGTATTTTTCCGTATTCAATTTAATTACACTGTTTAGACCATCTCTCTTTTATGTCAAAATTATTTTTCATCCTGCTTTCTGAAAGTGCTGACATTTTCTCTGGAATTTATGTTACTCCACACGTATCTTAGTCTGGAGTTATTGGTAAGTCACTCCATAAATTGGTACTGAAAATTGGATCGTGCAGGAAACTTGGTTGTAGTTTCCTATATGATGCTTGAAATGTCCTCTTAGCTGAACAGGTATTTTTCAGGGTAGTTTTGCAACCAGGATGTTGTTTTCTCGTTCTTCCTGTGGTTTATTTGTTAAGACTGTGTTGCTACCTTTGCTCTTGAGAATGTCATGTTGGGTCAACATTGAAGACTTCATTGAGGAGATCGGCTACTGTGCTGATCTCAAAAAGGAAACTGCATGTTGTTCTTAACAAATTCAAAGCAGCTTTTCATAGAATCATAGAATTGTTTTGGTTGGAAGAGACCTGCAAGATCATCGGGTCCAACCATTAACCTATCACTACCAAGTCCATCACTAAACCATGTCCCTAAGCGCCACATCTAAACATCTTTTGAATACCTCCAGGGATGGTGACTCCACCATCTCCCTGGGCAGCCTGTTCCGGTGCCCGACAACCCTTTTGGTGAAGAAATGTTTCCGAATATCCAATCTAAACCTCCCCTGGCGCAACTTGAGGCCATTTCCCCTTGTTCTGTTGTCTGTTACTAGGGAGAAGAGACCAACCCCCACCTCACTACAACCTCCTTTCAGGGAGTTGTAGAGAGCAAGAAGGTCTCCCCTCAGCCTCCTTTTCTCCAGGCTAAATAACCCCAGTTCCCTCAGCCGCTCCTCATAGGACTTGTGTTCCAGACCCTTCACCACCTTCGTTGCCTGTCTCTGGACATGCTCCAGCACCTCAATGTCTGTCTTATAGTGAGGGGCCCAAAACTGAACACAGCACTCAAGGTGTGGCCTCACCAGCGCCGAGTACAGGGGGACGATCACCTCCCTACTCCTGCTGGCCACACTATTTCTGACACAAGCCAGGATGCTATTGGTCTTCTTGGCCACCTGGGCACACTGCTGGCTCATATTCAGCTGGCTGTTGACCAACACCCCCAGGTCCTTTTCCACCTTTTTCCTTTCAGCCTTCTATAGTGTGTTCCAGGAATTTTGAGTATCACAGTTGCTACATCTGGTCTGTAACTTTCTCAGTTCCTGTTTTGTCCTCCTCACTTTAAAGTTGCTGCTGTGTTTGCTCTTCTACCATCCTCTGCCGCTTCTCCCTTTTGTTTGCTTTGCTGAGTTTCTCAACTAGTCTAAAGCAAAGCCCCTTCTGACTTGAATGCAATTAATTCTTCAGTTACATAATGTAAGAATAAATCTGATTGTTCTTAGAAATCCATACTCTTCTTAACATCCAGGTTTTTTCCCACTTTGTTAGATGGTTTGCTATAATTAACTGATTTTTTTTTTTCTCCTTTGTGAAGATTGTTAAAATCTGCCGTTGTCATACAGTCAATTGTTGGTTTGTTTTAACTCTCCTTCCAGTTATATAATGGTTTTGTAGCTTCCCTTCTCTCTATTTTCTGAAAAACATATTAAGAACTCCTTTTCGTTAGGGTTTTCTTTGCCTCTTGCCAAATAAAACATATTTTTGCCTTACTCTTTCTAACTTTGTCCCTAAGTACTTGTGTATTTCCTTTTTATTCCATCACATTTCTCTCTGTATAGGATTTCTGATACAGTTCTTTTCACCTTACTATGTTTCCTGTCATTTCCCCAAGGCAATATAAACTCACTGTTTTACTTTGATACGGTCTCTTCTATTTCCTGCTACGGTTTTGGCACACTTTTATTCCTTTGGATATCTTTGGAGGAATGACGCTACATAGTTATTATTTGAACGTTTTTTCCCTTTTTTTCTTTTTCAAAGAAGACAGACTGTTGTTCTTATGCCATAGGTCTTTTTACAGTCCTGGCCTCTCAAAAATCCTTTTGCATTCTTTGTCAGTTTTACCACATTGTCAGAATCAAATTCAAAATAGCATCTCTCCCAGTGCGTTTTTCTGAAAGCAGAATTATTCTCAGCATATAAAAGGAACATGAGAAACTGTTTCTCTATGGATTTTTAAAGAAATATCTCATGAAGTCACTATTTTATTCTTTCCTCCTCTTCTTCCTCTAAAAAAAAAAAAAAAGGAAGAAAAGAGGAGGAGAGGTTTCCCAAGTTAAAAGAAGTTGTTAAGGTTCAAAGGCATACACTCAAAAGGTTAAAGGTAGAATTTAAATAATCTGTGCAAATATGTACTTATACGTATTTATACTTACTTATACTTACCTCTTATGATGAAGTATTTAAGTGCATGAGTATTTCACAGGTTAAGTACTCACTTAACACATAGTGTTCATGAATAGCTTACTGTTACCTTTTGTTCAGTGACTCTGTATTTAGTTTACACTGTTCCTACTCTGCTGTGAAGATGGTGGTATTAATCTTTCAGAGCTTTTCTTTGGTCCTTTGCACATGGATATTTAACAGTTCATAAATCTTCACAGTAATCTGAAGAAATCTGTGTGAAGGAGCAGTCAGTTTACTCACTGATTTAGGGTAAAAAAAATACCCAATGGTTTTGGATGTAAGGTGCATTCAAGATCCATTCAATAAGAGTTCATGGCATTATATAGTACTCCATATGTTCAGATCCTGCTAAGTCCACTGACGGCGCAGACTGCTAAATATATCTGCCAAGGCAGCGGAAAAGACGCAATTGGTGACCACTTGTGAAAAATTGGGCTGCCGACAGCATATTGAACATCTCGGATGCAGAGAGGGAGGCACAGATGAAATGGAATTTCTCAGGAACAGCATTTTGACTACCTTAATCGCAGGACCTAGATTCCTTTTTTCCTTCCTGCAAGTTGTCCAATTTAATAAAACATTTTCCAGTTTTAGAAACAAGCAGAACAATTGCTGCCGTATCTCATTGCTCAGCCGTCACTCTTCCTCTGCGTGGCATGAGGCCAGATGGCAATCATATAATTATTGGAATATGGAACATGAATACAGAATTAAGACTACTTCAGGCACATCTCTTACGTTTTGATGATTCCTGACACGAAATGTTTGATTTATTTATTTGTTTATTTTTGAATGTTGTATACAGTCTTCTGAAATTGTTTTGTAAGTTACATATGAACTTGTGCACATTAATCTGTAAAACAAAGATGACTGTTGTCTATACAACAGAAAAAAGTACAAAGCCCGTTCTGGGTGCGTTCCTCCCACCTCTGAGTGAATATGGCTGAAAAGTTCTGTTACCACTAGCTTCCTCTTTCAGATAATTTTGTGGTTTCACATGCATCAACATAACTCACTAGAGAATTTTCATTCTGTTATTTCATCAATGGGAAATGTTTGGAATTTGCATTGTAAAACTGTCACCAGTTTGGATTTTGCTGGTTGTTAATAACACCACTGTTTCTTGTGGAGGACAGCGCTGACAATAATCGAGCAGTTCATTCTTGACTGAACACTGAAGCTGTTGTTCGCTGTTGGATTCCTTGGCTTTCAGTGGCATCTTTTTGCTCAGCGATGAGCTTTGCCATGAACAAAGAAAATGGGCATTATGCTATTTCCTTTCCTGAGCAGCCTTTTCGCTTTGTCAAGATCTTTATACGACTGCTGATTTCAAAGCATGGACTGGAAGTGATTCTCTGCTCGTATGAGAACCAGACCAATGTTCTGGTGTGTCACGCTGTTCAGCTCTTGCATATTCGCTTTGCTAAGGGAAGCTTGCTCTTTGGAGGAGTTATCCACAGCTTTCCTCCACTTCAGATGGGGAAAAAGCTGATTTATTGCTGTTTGTGCAACTCTGTGTCTCTTTCTTTCTTTTCCTGTTTGTTATGTTTATGGCTTTTGTAGTGGTTTTCATAGTGGAATGTATTTCATAAGAATAAACTTATTCAAAAGCCAGGACTATTAGATAGCTTTACTAAATCTTTACTAAAAACCACTGTCGGCATTTAATTCTCTTTTTTAAAAAATGAAAGCATTTATTATTTGTATTGTCTGCTTATGATACCAATTTAATTTTTGAGGTCAGCAGTTTCATGGCAAGTGAATCAATGCAAGCAGTCTTTCAGAGCAGAGCACAGCATAGCAGATGGGTCACAGGAGGCATTTTTTTAGCTGTCTGTCCTTTACGTCAGTCATAAACTTCCACTGAACAGGAAATAACCTTTGGCTAGAAGGGAGGGACTTGGGAGTCCGGCTATTATATTCTCTTTAAGCCAAGGCTACTGCTTTTAAAAGAGCTAGAAAGTGCAAAGCACAGGAATCTGCCCGACTCTTGTTACCAGATGGCTTCCTCCACAGCAAATGAACCCGGAGGAATGGATGTCACTTCTTTTTTATAGCTTTTGCACACATGCAAAGAAGCACAAGTATTAATGTGCTATGAGACCCTCTTAAAAATCCTTTAGTCTATAGACTCCAGTCCTAAAACCCAAAAAACTCAAACACCCATGTTTGTTGTCCCAATGTGTGGCTGAGGGCCTTTCATTATTTAAGATTGCAAAGCTATAGGGAAAGCTCTAGAGCAGTGAGAAAATCCAGACACTTTTACAAGAAGAAAACTTGCCTTTCAAAACAAACGAACCAGTTTTGGGTGTGGATTGCACTGACTGCAATCATCAGTGCTCCAGTTAAATACAAAATCAGTGCTGAGAAGTGGTTAGAGAGATATGCCACTCTATCTGCAGGGCATACTGGCAGGAGAGTTGGCTGTGCAACTAACTGGGAGCACATTCGGGTAACTCTAAAAGCAAATCATATTCTCGTGGGAAAAGAAAGAATAGAGATATTAAGGCTTTACAAGTAACACCTGATGTCCTCAGTAGTGGAATTGTATCTGTAAAGTTACATAATACAGAGTTTCAGGCATAGAACTTAATGCTTTGAGAAATTTCAGTAACAAATCACTATGTGAAGCAGGAAAGCTTTTTGGAGGAAAAAACAGTTTTTATATATTTCCCACTCCCCCAACATTGGAGGTATCAGAATCAGCTTTTTTATTAGACTGAAAGTTGCAGTTTCTTAGGAAAAATACAGAAGAGCTATATCCTCTGGAAGCAGAAGTGCAGCTGTAAGCAGTGAATTTCTTTATTAGAAAGTAAATTGATTTAGCAGCAGTGTTAACTACTTTGTTATTGAATCACTGCTAGGTATGTCTTCCTTCCCGAGTTCTCTGTTGCACTGAATAGGGCAAAACTTCCTTCCTAGTTGTAGTTTCATTGACACTTGCTCAGTTTCATGAGCTCTGCCCTACTGACTGGCAGCCTCCCTCTTTGCTTTGTCGAGGGGAGAAACAATCCTGCCTCTGTCTACAAATAAATCTTCCTAGTCGGTACACTGAGAAACTTAAAACCCTTTTTCTGTTTGACATCTAATCTGCATTCCAGTTCCTGGGATGAGAATTGGCAACTCGGCACTCCTGTGTCGCTCTGCAATCTGCAGCAAGGTGTATGTTTATGGCTCCTTTTTTTTTTTTTTTTTTAGTTTCTCAGTAAACCTGACTTGTACAGGAGAATGCTTAGATTCAGAATGGAGCAGAGTCAGCATACATATTTACCTCACCACCAGAGTTATTGACGAGCAATGTGTAATTTCCAGTTCTTCCAGTAAAGGCTGAGGTCTAAGGACACTTTTAGGATGAAAGCTGGGAGGCCACTGCTGCGTTTGTCTAATAGGCAAAACAAATTTTGATTAACTTAAGTTGGTCTAGCCTTTGTAGCCACAGAGGCTGGACTGAGCTTCTGGGAGAGCTCTTGTGGGTTGATACTCCTTTACAGCCCACGCAAGCAGCCTGCCTCCTCTGCAAGACAAGCCTGGTTGTGCCCGCAAGCAGAGCGGGAACTTAGCCAGACTGCTCCTGCCTACTGCAGGATGGTGAGAAAGCGTGAGGAGCATTGAATGCTGGTGGACGGTGCTGTGTCTGTCGGGTTACAGTGCATAGGAGGAGGTGTTTGGGGAAGCAGTGTCTCCCTAAACAGCTCTACTCCCCCCTTCTCTGAGAAGGGAAGAAGTGACAGGCTAAGTGGAGTCATCTTGTGGACTGGCACTGACTGGTAAGTTACCTGTTGGATCTTGTTGATTTGACTGATGAAGTAGCAAACAGCTGTAAACACACTTGCTAATGGATTTAGTCTGTGCCTTTGTGGGCTGCTCTGGGAAATGTTGGTTTGGGCCCCTTCATCTGCAACCTGTTACTTATTTCTTTTGAAAAATATGGAGCTGGAACAGTCAGGATTATCACCATTCTGTGCAATTTCTCTGCTTGAGCAGGTGAAGTTTTGTAAAGGCATCTGAAATTAGGAGGTATGCATAAAGCTGAAAGCCTGCTTTAAGATGTTGGTGGAAATGTTGCATACAGTGATCTTCCGAGGTGATGATGGCAATGATGATGTGGGGGTTTTTTTTGTGGTTTTTTGGTTTGGTTTTTTGTTTGTTTGTTTTTTTACTGCTATTGCTAGGTTTATGTTCAAGTTAAGTTAATTCTTTGCCCTTTCCATAGGTGCAGCAAATAGAACAGGAATAGCATAAGCAGTTTCAGATGTCTGCCTGAGGCACGTGTGCACATTGGGTTAAACATTGCTTAAAGCATTCCTGAGACTTAGACATTTGTAAAGCTGGTTAAGATACTGTTATCTGAGACATGACCTCTTCATATCGATTCACTTATGACTTACACTTACCATAGTTTGCCTGCCAGATTTTAAAATTGAGTATATATTCCTTTCAGGTAGGTTTGGATAGATCAGAGATATAAAGAAAAGAAAGGAAATTTTTTGTGCCCCTTAAGTAGTACATTCCTATCATCATAATCTGCCAGGATTAGAGGAGCAGAGGGGAGAAAATTAATTTAAGAGTCAAGACAGAAGTTGAAAGAGGAAGGAATGTGCAATTACATGTTAATGAATATTGAACTTAAATGCCTAATATAACTTTTCTTGAAAATTTTACATTTTAACATGGTCCTACTTCTTAAGAAAGGTGCAAGTGATAATGACAAATATATTCAAGTGGTCCTTAGCTTATTTCCCTATACTGGGAGAATTTTACTTTTTCTGTCTACTGATCTGTTATCCATGGTTTAAAAATAGAAAAAAGGAAAAAAGTGTTGTTTTGAGTTTCCAAGTTATAAATAAACTAAGTTAACAATGAATAGCAGTGTAAATAATGTTTTTGTTCTACAAATAAGTACACATCTATTTGTAGCTTTTCATGACAAGTGCTGGATTCTAAGTACTGGAAAACAGTGCAAATGCCTCCCTATTTAATCTAGTATTGTGCATGTTTTAATTATGAACTTTGGTTTTATTCTACCAGTCAGAACAACAGCTCTGTAATTCACTGTTAAATTTACCAGTTGCATCTTGGTTGACAGTTTCTATTTATACACAAATTGAGTCACACACATGCTCATTTTGGTGAGGAGGAAATATTCCTTTTATTTTTTATATATAGGCCTGGTGTGAAGCTCCATGAGAATGACCAAAGATAGATCTATGAAATCCCACTTCACTAAGAAGTAGTCAAGAGCCCCATTGTTTAACCCAGACACAGGAAGCAAAGGGGGTGACACATCATAAATACCTGTATGGCAGGCAAAATACTGCTGAAGAAGCATCTGTTAACAAAAGTTTGTTTTAAGTTGTGCAAAATTTGTTTAAGTTGCAGAAAAAGACTTGAGGTGTTGGTCGACAGCTGGCTGAATGTGAGCCAGCAGTGTGCCCAGGTGGCCAAGAAGGCCAGCAGCATCCTGGCTTGTATCAGAAATAGTGTGGCCAGCAGGAGCAGGGAAGTGATCGTCCCCCTGTACTCGGCGCTGGTGAGGCCCCACCTCGAGTGCTGTGTTCAGTTTTGGGCCCCTCACTATAAGACAGACATTGAGGTGCTGGAGCGTGTCCAGAGAAGGGCAACGAAGGTGGTGAAGGGTCTAGAGCGCAAGTCCTATGAGGAACAGCTGAGGGAACTGGGGTGGTTTAGCCTGGAGAAAAGGAGGCTGAGGGGAGACCTTATCGCTCTCTACAACTCCCTGAAAGGAGGTTGTAGTGAGGTGGGGGTCGGTCTCTTCTCCCTAGTAACAGATGACAGGACAAGAGGAAATGGCCTCAAATTATGCCAGGGGAGGTTTAGATTGGATATTCGGAAAAATTTCTTCACCGAAAGGGTTGCCAAGCATTAGAACAGGTTGCCCAGGGAAGTGGTTGAGTCACCATCCCCAGAGGTATTTAAAAGACATGTAGATGTGGCGCTTAGGGACATGGTTTAGTGGTGAACTTGGCAGTGCTAGGTTAACGGTTAGACTTGATGATCTTGCAGGTCTCTTCCAACCTAAATAATTCTATGATTCTATAAAATGAGAAACATCTTTTTTGGAAGGAGGGGAGGCTTGTTTTTCTTTTAATGAAAGAGTTACTGGCACATCACACCACTGGCAGCAGTGGAATCTCTGTTTGTTGGCAGTCACTGAGGGAACATCCCATTTAGATTTAAAGATTATTTTCTGCTTCAAACAAATTCCTGTAGTGGTTCCCATGGTTAATGCTGCACAGGAGTGTAGCAGACCAAGTGATTTGCAGCCAGGCCTGCTGGTTTATAAACCACAGCCCTTTCTGCCTCTGTGTGGTGTTTTTGGTTTGGTGTCATCCCCTGTCCCATCCTGTCCGTCCGTCCCCCCCTTTTATTTTTTTTTCTTTCTGTTACATCAGGGTGCTATGGTTTTCTTTGAGTGAGACTTCATGTTCAGCATACATTCACTGCCTGTTGATCTTACACTTCACTTTTTTTGTGTAAAAGTTTAAGCAAGTAACAAGCAACTTGTCATTAGATATTTATTTTTAACCTTCTGGCCATTTAAGTGCTCAGTTGCTACCTTTAAATGCTTTTAAATGATTCTACTCACCGTGGTGCTCTGGCAGCTAGTGTCATCCTCTCTGAGTTATGCTCTGAGGAGGCCTCATAGCTTCCTCCCTCACTTTGTCAGTGTAGAAGAAACTGGCAGAAACAATTTAAACTTAAAGTTTTCCAGTACAGAAGGACTATTCTGTCATTTCCATGAGCAGTTCTCCACTCTGATTTGTGAGAATCCTTGTGGTCAGCAAGGAGAGAACCTTCAATCCTCAGGTGCTTCTGCTGTGTCCCAAGAAGCTGTTTCTGGTGCTTGATTCAAGTGTAAATCCAAACTGCTGTTTCCTTTCAGCCCCTAAGAATTTCCAGGAAAGTTTTGGGAAAACCTGAGTATTCTAAAAACTGCCCTGGAGATTCCTGGTAACTGCTTGAGTAGTTAGGAGATACGTGCACAGGCTGCCAGGTGGGCTAAATCCTTCCTAGAACCACACTTCAGCTCCTGTTTGGGGCGTTTGGCTGCTCTGGTTCTCTTTCGGTGAGAGCGGAGGCGGCTCGGGGAAGGAATGGTTCTCCAGCTGCCGAGAGCATTCCCAAAGCCTTGGGATGAACTCTCAGGAAACCTCTTTGCTGGGCTGGAGACGTGGCAGAAGTGGCTCTGTTGTCCTTCCCCTGCCCTCGATGCAAGGGTCTCCTATGTCATGGTTAGCCCAGGGCTGCTGTACACTTTTGAAAGACAATATTGTCAGGTTTCCTTTCTGTTTTGTTCCCACCAAGGGTGCGCTGAAGGGTGCTTCAAGTGTTTTTGACAAAACCAAGAAATGGATGCAGAAAGAAAAAGTTTGGGCCACGAGAACTAGTGCTGTGAAGTTAGGAAGTATCTGTTATATGGATGACTGTACAACATGCAGTTTGGCCCAGACTTGCCAGGTATTTGGGTTTCTAGGTAGCTCCATAGGCGAGCAGGCTGCCGTGGCTGGGTTGCTCTGGTTACAGTGCCTTGGCAGGATGACTCCTGCAGTAATCCCTGCATGGCTGCAGGGGTGGGTGGGAGCAGACAGATTTGTGTTGTGCCAGATCTCTACTACATCCCTCTTGAGTTTTATGATAAGAGCTTTTTCAGAAGTGATCCAGAAGGCTGGTTTAAACCTGCAATGTTTTATCTGAAACATTTCACATTTGAAGGGGGGGGAAGAGAGAGAAAGCCTTCTGTTGTATCTAAGGTGGGCTTCCAGGGAGCTCTGCCTGGACTCCTGGCAGCTCAGCCCCAGGGCTGTGATAAACCCAGTCCTGGGCATGATTTACTCTGTGGGTCTGCCTTAGGACTGAGAACGTAAGGATCCCACCTGCTCCTAAATTCTAAGACTTGTTTGCACCAAAACCAAACCAAATCCTGCTCCATCTCCAATGAAATTTTGTGTGAACTAGAAACTATGTTTACTGGGCAGATCTAATAAGCTACAGTTTTCTGTCTTATACTGGCATATTCTGTCCTTTTTGTTTCTCTTTAGTATGGTTATGAGGCTGTTTATCGTAAGTGCACTGGTGGATGCTCACCCAGTCAACTAAACCTCTTGTTTCTTAACTTTACACCTCTTAGTTTTATAACTTAGGTTAACTTAAGGTTTTCTAAATGTAACCAAATGTAAATATTTGGAAATATATATGTCAATGCCTAGTGGTTTTACCTGTGTGTTAAAAGCTTATTATTTGCTTCTCAGTAGTCCATTCTGCAGTTGTTTGTAGTGTTTCTTGTTGCAGAATTTTTGTGTCCCCAAATGAAAATCGTTTGCCTTGTGTCTCATTCTGATGTTCAGTTGTTGAGACCATTGACCTGATCTGCAAGACTGGCACAAGTAAAGCAGTTTGGCTGCAGCCTGTAAATTTCTGAAATTCTGCATTTGTTTTAGATTTAATTTTTCCTAACAGTGGATTGAAATAAGGGATAGAAATTTTGAAAGCTTGAATGAATGCAGAGATGTGATTTTTTTTGAGTTAGGACTTAGACTCCTAACTTGCATGCTTCTCCTTTATTTTACCCCAGAGCTTGTTTGCTTTTTTTCTTTTTATTGCTGATGCTAAAGTGACTTGTCCGCCTGGCTACAGAAACCTAACCCGTGCTTTTTTTTCTTTAGGCACTCAGTGTTACTGAAACTCTGATCAAACCTTTGGAAAGATTTAGGAAGGAGCAGCTAGGAGCTGTAAAGGTTTGTCCCTCATTTGCCTTTATGATAAGTTTGTTTAATTTCTCTACTTGGATTGCATTGCAGTAATGACATGTATTTGGCAGAGAGATACTGTTGTTTATATTTCATGTGTTCACACTTTTTTTTTTTTCCTACTTTGAGAACTTACTTCAGAAACAAATGGAAAGTATGTTTCAAGAGGAGAAGAATGTGTCCTTTCCCTTCCTTCTCTCCTCCCCCTCCCTTATCTCTTGTGCCTGGAATAGGAGCAATCCTGCTAACAGCCTGCCCCCCCCTTCCTAATGGGTAACCCTGTTCTGCTTTGTATTTGCTTGCAGTTGCACAATCAAAGGCTGAAAAATATTAACTAGCCAAAGGAGCTCATCTGTATGCTTTTAACCATAATTTTGCAACCTGCAAAGTGAAAATTGCCTTTATTTTACTTTTTGTTTAAACAAATAACTCGTTGCCTTTGTGTGAGTGGAAGAAAATAGGGATGGAGAGGTTAAAGACAGGATCTCATTCAAAGTTTTTATGATGGGGGATTTTTTTGGTGAAAGCATTCAGTAATTTTTTTTTTAAGGTTGTCACTGTGTTGTGTATACTTAAAAAAAAAAAGGCAAAGTAAACTTCATGTATTAAATACAGACTAGCTTTGCATGAAAGTAACAAGGACAAGTTTGGCCTCCTTGTACCTGTCTACCTTCCTTCTTCCAGTGAGAAATTTAAACGTTTATTCAAAAAAAGAAAAAAAAAAAGGGGGGGGAGGAAGGAGAAAAAAAAGACAGCTCTTCAACACAGTTTTCTGTTGCAAAACTCAATTCATTCATTTTTAAACTACCATTCTGCAGATGCTTTATTTTATAATTTCATGATTTCATCAGCAGTGATATTTAATAGCTAAGATAATGTTTCAATTATGAGAGCACTATACATTTTGACTTTAGCAGGAATGATTAACAAGTTCTGAATATGTTCAGTGTTCATGAATGGAAAATGCTCTGTTGATCATATATCATTACAGTTCAATAGTACAATGGGCTTTGTGTGATTTTATGGACTTCTGAGAAGTATATTGGACATCCTAACCAACGTACAATAAAAACTTGGTCTGTAACATAGGGAGTCTTCTAAGGAAAAAGAGAATTTGTTCTAAATGTAACCTATTGTCATAGAAGCAGCTGTAATGAATGGGTTATTTCAACAGTATTTTTGGTGTTAAAGAACATTGCCATTTTTGGCATGAGAACTCCTAATGCTTTAAATTCTCTCATGATCTTCACTCATTTCCTAGTCAGAATTCTGTCCTAGATGTATCTAACATGACAAGTTACATTCACACAGTCTACATCTCACATTTTGTTTGGATGGATGTTTCTTCCCTTCTGTTTCCCTGCATCCTGCTTCTGTGAAGTTGAAGCTCATTTGTGATTTAGCCATTTTTTTTGGACAAAATTCTCAGTGACCTTAAATAGAACAGTCTTGCATAATTGTGTAACATTTAAATAAAAATCCTCTAAAAATATTTAACTCTGAATATTCTTAACTGAATATTTATTCAATATAATCAAAGTACTGACAGTGGAAATATAATACTGCTTAGCTCTGAAAACCAAGTTATGGCATCTAGTAGTGAAATATATCTGGAACATTGTGTAGTATTTGTTTTCGGAAAAATTTACACACTACCGTTACAAAATAAAAGTTGAATCTGCTGCCTCAGATTTTCCTGTATCTTGCATCCCCTGCTGATGAAATGGTCAGCATTAGGCTTAAGAAGAAAAAGAAAAGAAAAAAAGTTTAGCTCCTTAGTGCTGGAAGCTGAGACCCTTATTGAATTACCCCTTAGTAAAAGATGTTGCTGCTCTAATCCCAAAGTGCATGTGTGAAGTTTCTGGCTTTGCCTGTTTTGAAGTTGGTAGCTCTCTTCTGGCAGCACTCAAAGGTTGACCAGATCAGTGGAAATTTTGCTAATGTAAACACAAAGATTTCCCCCTGCCCCTTCCTTCTTCCTAATTTCCCATATACTAATGTTATATCTAATCACAATAATACTAAATGCATATCTTATTGTTTCTCAGTTGGTAAGGAATATTGTGGCTGCTTTGTAAAAGGAAGTTCTTAGACTCATAGTGTAGAAAAAATCAGCATTTTTTGTAAAATCCCTTGCTCAGAAGCAATCCTAAACATCTTAGATCTCCTCTTCAATAGAATGCCATCTTTAGAATCCAATCTTTCAGAGAACAAAATGTTGTATCACTTATTATATATGGTATTACTTATTAAAAATGAAAGGTTAAGAGAAAAAAATGGACAAGTATGTCTGTAGAGTCTAACTAGTATGTTGGGTAGAATACATTCAAATGAAATTCCAAATTGACAGATGATGGAAAAATTTTTTAATTGAACCGATTATCTTTCTGATGAATAAATATGTCAGTTCTTGAATATGGAATTTAATATTTGATTTTACTTATTTTAGATTATTTTCAACTGCAATTAGTTACACTGAAAATAACTTCAAAACCGGTTGGTTGATTTCATCAATACTGATTTCTGTTTTAACACACACAGTTAAGAAACTAGAACTGAGGAAATGAAAAGGTTGTTTTACAATGTCGTCTTCTAAATTAGATCCAAGAACTTAGATTTCCTAGAAACATTTAATGGCTGTCCCTTTTCTGATACATTGCTTTTGATAGTCAGAGAAATGGATTTGCACGTGCAAATGACATTCATATGTGTCTGTGCAAGATTCTCTTTTGCTAGCATGATTTTATGTTTTAGGGAGATTTTTCTTTATTTTAAAGAAGTTTGTGGCTTTTTTTTTTTTGTGGTGGGTTCCCCCCTTCACGAGCCCAGTCTGGTAGAAGCAGGAATTCAGCACAGAGGTCTTTGTATGGCTTTAAAATCAAGAAATCCTAAGGAATACAGAGCTGTAGTTGCTTTGGGTTTGTGGAACTGTTGAAACTTACTCAAATGATGTTTTTGTGCTTTTCCCCTGTCGATTACAGAAAGTTATTTTTTTCAGTGAAACTGATATTTCTCTTGAAGTCCTCTATTCAAAAACAAGGTGATATGGATGATCCCTGAAAATAAGGAAAAATGCAATAAATCCAGAAGAGGTGGTTTTTTGGGCTTTTTTAACTTAGAAGATGTAAGCATTCATGTGATAAGCTTCACCATAGTGATGCAATGGGATTTCATTTCACGTTAGCCTTTATATTAATTCTAAAAATGAGTTGGAAGCATACTTTTGCTTAGTTATTGGAACTATGACAGTTTGTTTCTCTTTGTTTCTGATTAAGTAGAGTTTTAAAAGAAGGAGGAGGCTTTTCTTACATTTTTTGTATATAAATGAATGTTACTTTGTTTCTGCATCTAGGAGGAAAAGAAGAAGTTTGATAAAGAGACAGAGAAGAACTACAGTTTGTTAGAAAAGCATTTGAATTTATCAGCTAAGAAGAAAGAGCTACAATTACAAGAGGTATTGTTGCCTCTCTTTTTTTAATGCAAGCTACAGGCTTTTGAATAGATAAATACATTTTATGCAAATGCAAAACCAGCATTCATAGTAGTAAAAGAAAAACTTGTGTCAACTGGGAAGGTTGGTTAGAAAATCAGTATTTGCTGAACTTAGTGGTGTACCCCTGCTGTTTTCTGAATAAAGGGCTTTACTTGACGTGTGTATGAAGTACTGAACATCATGTTAATTTTTTTATATAGTTAAGGGAATAGTATAGTGCAAGTATATTGTGAAAAAATCTGCATTTCTTATGAGGCTTTACCATATATGTAAATTGCATTGTATGTATTGACTTGGTGTCCTGTGTTAATGCTTAATGCAAAGTATAGCAAGACTTACATTCCTGAAGAAAGTAATTTTGTGCCTTTTTTTTTTTTTCTTTCTCATGTTTTGAACATCTGTTTTTTTCAAGTAATGCTACAAAAAAGTTTGTTGACAGTTTATAACTTAAAAACAGATCTGTTTTGCCTGGCATTCCTTCTGTCCCTGTGGGTTTATTATCATCATCCTTATTTGTAATAGCTTTTATTTCTGGAGCAACAGCAAATAGTGTGTGAGAAAATAGCAGAGAAATCTTGCAGAGACTCGCTGTAGGCAGAAGGATTTTTTTTCAGAGAAACGTAATTATGTCAAAATGATTAATGCTTAGTCTATGAATGCCCTGTATCATTAAACACTTAATGTTTTCCTCAGAGATAACTCTTCTTCCTGTGCTTTACCCCGCCCCAAATAGCCTATGCCATCTTTCATAAAAAATGGTTAATGTAACTGGCAAGTTAGCTAGGAACTTGAGAACTCGGATTGTTGTCTAGTTTCGCTAGGATGTTACTTCTCCATACTGTATTTGCAACATAGGCCCTCATATACATAAACAAATGTCTTTTGGGGAGTTGAGTTGTCCCACTGAAGTTAAGGGGCATTGCTCGTGTGTCAGGACCTGTACTTTTATCAAATTGATCAGCTGCCAAAGAACTCGATGCAGAAAAAATGAAAAAGTATTAATTACGATCTCTTACTTGATGATATTGAGGACCATATTTCAAAGTCTGAGAAGAGACCTGGCCTCAATGGAAAAATACAAAATGCCTTCAAGAGGTATTTTGAAACTGTATCAAATATAGTCTGAAGTTTTAAAGCATGTGTGAAGACTGGAATGAGCAAATAGATTTGTTTTAAATGTCCTTCAAAGTTTCATGAACAAAAATTCTGAAATTCTTCAGTCAGGCTCTTTGATTTGTGCATTTAATTTTGGAGTACAAATGTATAAGCAATTAAAAAACAGTAAAAGGACTTGCAGTATGTTGTCAGAGTGCTAAACAGGAAAAACTTTCTTGCACAAGCTTTGAAAATAGGTATATACAATTGCATGGGAGCTTCCTAATTTAGGATTATACTGGCTAGTTGTGTCAGTTCCTGACTGGAGTAAATAAAGGATGCGGGTATAAATTTGACAAAAATTTGATGAAAAACATGTAAGACGTACTCCACATCATGACATTAACATAGGCTTTGACTCTATTAGTGGAGGCATATTCCTGAAATTTCACTGAGGCACGATGTGTGCTTATTTCTGTATTTCTTCGGCAGTACACAAATTACAGTGCAACAGTAAGTGAAGTTGCTGGGTGCACGGGGAGGCTTATGCCTCAAAAAAATGAGGAGAGATGTGATAATTTATTTACAGGGGAACTGAGAAGAATTAATAAAATGGCTGTACTGAGTATTGTGTTCTTGGAGGGAGGAGAAGGCAACCAAAACAATAAACAACTGAAAAACAAAGAAGAGAGGGAAACAGGCTTACATGGGGCTTTGGTGTATATAGAGCAGTCTTACCATCGATTAGCCAGATGTCCTAGTAGACCCACTTCACAGCCTTTTTCTATGGCTACGCTGAAGTACATGTATATATCATTATAAGCTTTGCTGACAACTCAAACAATCCCTATGTGGCATGGTTTACAGGATGCATCGGAATGGCTTGGCTTTTTGAAACATATTTTCTTACTGATGTGCATATCAGTGCTTTATTTTTTTAATGGCATTTGTTGTTACGCCCCTTTAGCCACTGACAGCTTTCTAGCACAGAGCAGCAAAGCAAAGCACGTCTTAAGGCAAAACTGTCTTGAAACTAATTTGACTTATCCTCTTAAAGCATAGCAGTCACTGTTCTGCCTGAAGGATATAGTCTCAGTACTTAAGAGGGAGTGTATGATAGTAAGTCTGGTCCTTCCGCCTAATCCTTTCTCCGTTCTCTTTCGTAATTTGGTGTAGAAGCCTTTGGTATTATCACATGGGCAAAGACTAAGTGTTAATTACTTAGAGTATCCCTTTGTAGCCTTTCTTTAATGTATTTGAATAAAGGTTTCTGTTACCCAGTTCTTGAAGTTTTATAGTTTAATGAGGGCACATGTACCATAAATAATAACTTAATGAAATAATACATATATGCTAGAAACTTAAATAGTTATGTACAAATGAGTGGTAGCTGAAATACAACTGTTCACCATCAATATGATGTTGGCATTTCAGCAAAGCTGAGCTAAAAATCAGCTGCAACTAATAAGGCTGCATTTTTAAATATTTGATGCTCTGTGGAAACTTGTGAAGTGTCTTATCAATAAGTGAACTTTTTTTCCTTGCTTTTCTTGCCAGTCAGAGTGAGCACAGGTGTGGAATGGGTACAATAGCATTCTGGCTATTTAGAGCATTTATTTGGGCTATAGAGTAAAGCTTACAGTACCAGAAATGTGGTTTTCAACAATAACATTTTCTTCCTTAGTTTGACTGGAGAGATTATTTCCCCCTTTTCTAATGGAAGACACTGCTAGCCCCATCTCTCTGTTTGGGCAGGCACCTTTCCAATGCTATTAAATTAGTGCACAAGTACCTGCTCTGATGTATTTGGCTTGGATTCTATTGAGAAGAACCTTGAAGAAATGTTATTGGAATGTTTCTAAAAACTTAGCCTCATGTTTTAAAACGACATATGTTACCTAGTAAAAGGGAATTGCTGCTGCCTTTTAAAAGTAAATGAATGAGCTGCATTGTAAAGGAACAAATCCTGGTCTGGAGAAAATAATCTTATTGTTTGCCACTTGTATGCTATACATGTGTCATTTTGAAGTTGTCTGCAAAATGTCTTTGAAACTTCATTAGCTATATTCTGTGTGTAGGCAGATAACCAAGTGGAGCAGAATAGAAAACACTTCTATGAACTGTCCCTCGAGTATGTATGCAAGTTGCAAGAGATACAGGAGCGGAAGAAATTTGAGTGTGTGGAGCCTGTAAGTACCAGTGAATTCAGTCTACCCTGACTTTCATAAGGGATGGAGAAGGAATGCAATTGGACAAAGGCCAAGGAGTTGTGTTTTCTGAGAAAGCATATGCAATTGTGTGACTTAACAGAATTTAAAGCACTCTTGTTACATCTGTGCAAATTCCTAATACAGACGCACTTAACCAGGCATCTCAAAACTTACCTCAGGAAGTACAGTTGATTTGGGTCCATTGATGTTGATTTTCAGAAAATGTGTGAAGCCTTGTGCTGTGCTGCAAAAACCCCAATTTATGGTGTGAGTTAGAATAGAGGATTCAAGAAGATGATGTTGGGGTCAGACATTTTGCATTTTTTGTTGTTGGGGTTTTTTTTTTTGATCACTGAAATGTTATTCTGACTAACGTAAGGAATTTCAATTTCAATGTGAAGGTTGCACTTAGAGGTCTGTTAATGAAGAAGTGCAGATATAAATTAACTAAGAGGGTGCTGTGGCTAAAAAGCTCATTATCAGGTAGTGTGATATGTTTGATTTCAATTGCAATTGAATCTGTGCACAAATCAAGGGGTTCCACTGAATTTCAGTGGAAGTCATATATGTACTGACCAGGCTTACTTAAATATCTGAAAAGAGCTTATTCTAAAATTTTCTGAAATGTGCCTCAGCTTCGTAGCATAGATGCAACTTTATGAAACAACACAAGAGCAGTAAATGTAATACTGAGATAAAGGGAGAATGGATTGTAGCAGTGATTTCCGTTCACTCACGCTCTGAAGTCTGTGTTTTTGGGCCAAGTCTGTCCCTTTATTCTGACGCAACTATTTTAATGTAATAATGAAAAAAGTCCCATATAACCCTAATAAAAGTAGTTGGTCATTATGGAGTTAATGAGAGCTGTATATTTTTATATAGCTTATTCGTGTATGAAAAAATTGCTAAAATACTTAAGAGGGAATAAATTGCTTTAAATATATATTAGCATTGTTCAAGGAATGGAAAATTTTGTGAAAAATGGTTAATTTTTTTTTTTTGATTCAGTTCTTGTGTTTCAAACCATCTGAAGTTTCCTCAGAGCCAGACTAGACTAATGAATCTTCAAATTATGTTTTCAAAACACATCCCTTTCTCCTTTCTGAAAGATCCCTTTGGATGGGGTTGACCTTTATGTTGCTCAATTTGTATTTGAAGTTTTCACTGGGGTAGTAAACGGAAATTATTTAGTACCAAATTCTTATCCCTTTTCTCCTACATAATGCTTTGAATTTATGTGGTTTTTGCATTTTTGAAAATGGTTTATTTGCATCTGAATTTAGACTTCATTAAATACATTCTTTGGTTTGTTCTCTTTAATAAAGAGAGTTGTTCTTTCCTGTGTCACTTGCTTCTTTCCAACAACCTGAACCAAACAGGACACGTAGGCAGTACTGCAGCTCACCCCATTTCCAATATAGTATAACTCGTTCATTCTTTTAAGTCGAAACACTGAAGTTGGAAACTGCAACGTGGATCATTTACTGGTTCTGATAGAGGGTCAGATCTGCATACCAAAGGCAGTGATGGGTAAAGTTGCTGGAGGGAGAACTTCCTTCTTCGACCAAACCAGTTGACTCTGTTATAAAAGTCATCTTAACGTGGTCATTAGCTGGCGGGGGGGGACCGACCAGGGAAATGGTGACTAAAAGACAGAATGATCATTACCTCCTTGTGTACAAAGATTTATTCCAGACATCGTTGGTATCAAAACAGCTGTAGGAAAACATTACATAGACAAGTTTGGGAGATGGGCAATATACATTGTCTGTGGTCAAATTTAAAGTAGAGATCAGTTGTGAAATTCCAGAGGCAGAACCACCCAAAAATGTCTATATACATAGCTGATTGTTTGGATCTAAATAGTTATTCATAAATTGTAGGCATTAGTTGGAATTTGTTTAGAAATAACCATTTTGTCATCTCTGATCTTTCTGAAAAAGACTACGTGCAGCAATCGTATTCTGGTAAATGGAGATTTTCATTCTAACAAGTCTTTTGTTTGTATTTCAGGTGCTATCATTTTTTCAGGGTTTGTTCACTTTCTATCATCAGGGATATGAACTTGCTAAAGACTTCAATCATTACAAAATGACCCTGCAGATAAATATACAAAATGTAAGTTGAGATTGATATCTATGCCTTTTGTCATTTTTTGAATAAAATCGCACACTTAAGTTACTGTATATACAGTATCTGTATAGCCAAGACTTTCCTCAGTGTTAGTGTGCATTGCCTGTGAACTTTGGGGATACAGTGCCATCTCCTGGCTAACGAACCACATCACTGAACAAATCATCGCTAATTCCAGTGAGTTCTTACTTCGTTATTTCTAATACTCTTCTAAAAAAAACCAAACACCAGGTAAAAAGCCCCCACTCCTTTTTCCAGTTTTTTATAGAGACATAACACAAGGATTATCATGAAAGAGTTTAAAAATGAATGAAATCTGTTAAAATGCATACAACACTGGAGAATTCAGAGGACAGGTAATGAAATGCCAAGGTTCTCTGTTTTAGGTGTTTGAAATCAAGTATGTGGTGGTCATGTCTGGGGGTCATTGCTTGATAGGGCTATATTATCCACAACTAAGAAAAGGAAAGAAAAAAAGCTGGGCTTATTGTTTTGGGCATCTCTGTCAGTGGTGTGACCTGGAGTTTCTGTTTTTCTCAAAGCAGCTCTTTCAGGCAAGAACATCCCTGTTGGTTTGGGATGCAGAACTGTATAAGGAGACTTGGTGTTAGCATCCATGTAGGCTAACCGGGGCCCACCACTAGTTAGTGTACCCTCATATGAAATTGCCCAGTGTTGTGGTTTAACCCCAGCCGGTGTCCAAATACCACTCAGCTGCTCACTCACTGACCCCCTCCCCCATGGGGTGGGGAGGAGAACCAGAAAGAAAAGAAAACTTGTGGGTTGAGATAAAAACAGTTCACCAGGACAGCAAAGAAAAAGATAATAATAATTATATTATATATTAATAATGATGATAATAATATATAATGATAATAGAACATACAAAGTGAATGATGCACAATTTCTTACTGCCCGACGACCTGATGACTGATACAGCCTGTCCCAAGCAGAGATCACGGAATGAAACCAAGAGCGATCTCGGAACGATCCCGAGCAGCGATCTTGGAACTGCAAGTTCCAGAGACAGTGAGTGAGGGAGTGAACGCAGAGTGAACAAACGAACAAAAGGCCACCAGCCAACCCCCACTATATACTGGACATGACGTCTATGTTATGGAACATGTCCTTTGGCCAGTTTGGGTCAACTGTACTGGCTATACCCCTCCCAGGTTTTTGCACCTGCACATTAGCAAAACCTGGGAAGCTGGAAGATGTCCCTGATCGCTTAGCAGCAACCGACAACATCAGTGTATTATCAACGTTCTTCACATACTAAATCCAAAACACCGTAGCTACTGGGAAGAAAATTAGCTCCATCCTGGCCGAAACCAGGACACCCAATGTGATCTGCTGAGGTCTGGGAGAGCAGCAAGCAAGGTGACAGGCTGAAGCAATGGGACTGACAGAGTCACTAGTCAGATGGTCTGTTTGCTTCTTTGAGATTTGTTGAAGTATAAAATTCACTCAGAGGAACTTGGATGTGCCAGAGGCCTGTTGGTAGGGAACAAACCATGTACCTTACTGCAAACAAGCAATTCATGATGATGCATCTGTTTTGCTGACCCCTAAGGGCACCTGGAATTAAGACACAGAAACTACTTCTCGGAGGGTGCGGTCTATTTTTAGAAATGGCTTAACTGGCAGGCAGTAGCAGGGAGATGGGAAAGGCGGAAGAGAGGATTATGGCTGTTGTAATACAGTGACATGATTCATGTGTCATGTTACCATTCCTTTAATTTTCTTCCCGTATCTTTAACTCTCAAGTTTCCTGTTGAGCTATTGTTTGGTTTGGACAGGGGAACTGAATAGTGGTAACTTCATAAGCAGACTGTCATGGCAGAAGTCAGTGCTTCTGGAGGAAATTTCAGGACAGACTTGCTTCTTTTGTGTGTTTAGCTTAACAGAATGAGGAGCAGCACGGAACCGCCGTAGGTAGAGGGGAGCTGATGCAAGATGAGCAAGAAATGAAATGTGAGAGGGAAGATATGATACAGTTTTGAAGAGCTGGATTTCAGATTATAGATGAAAAAGAGCCAGTGAAGTGGTCTGAAGAATAGATGAGCAGTAAGAAAGCAAGCTAATCTCAACAGCTGCTTTTTCAGTTGACTGAATGGTATTATAGTATACCCCTGGAAATCCAAAAGAGATTGAGCATTACAGCTCAAGTTTTATGAATAGATAGAAAGAATGACCTGGATTTCAAAACACTGTAGAGAGAAAGAAGGCAAAGCTTAACAACTATCTGAGGTAAGAGAATAGAAGGAAGCATCTGAAAAGATCATGAGAGGACATGACACGACACATTCTCCACTGTGTTGAAGATGAACAAAACATCCTAAAGGAAAAATGAACTAGAGCTTGGCTGTGCTGCTGGCAGAACACTGGATTGACATGTTAGAAATTGAAGGGTACAAGATTCAGTACAGAACACCTAGCTGGATATGGACAGTTATTTGAGAGTTGCCAGCATAGCTGTAGTAATTGCCTTCCTTTTCATTCAGGTCATCTTTACTTTGAGAATTATGCTATGGATTTCCTCTCCACACCCTGCTCCAGACCCTGCCTTCCCCTCACTCCTCCCCAAAAATGAAAGAAAAAAAAAACAACCCAGCCTTGTATCCCAAGCTCCAGTAAGCTGATTCTTCCAACACACAGTCTTATTCTCTTGTAAAAATCCTGCATCTCCAACTGGATTCCCCTGCACTCCCAGGACTTTTCTCATGTTATCTCAGTTCTGTGCCCAACCCCATACAAGGATCCTCACAGCCCTGACCCTGCTCTCCTGCCCTGCAAGCAAACCTGGCCTTCCCTGGGAAGAGGAAGCATAGCTGTGCTGGTGCAGTGGCTGTAGTCCACCCTTGGTTAAGTGCAGCTTTGTCACAGCACAAAGGGAGATAGGAATTTTCTTGAGGTTTCTGGAGCCTGTGGTGCTCCATCCCACCGTTCTTAGGATTTGTGATCACACCCAGATTTGTGATCACTGCACAGCTAAGACAAAGGTCCTGGCAGGCTCACTTAAAGCATCTAACTTAGAAGCGATCAGTGCTCAGACAGGAAGGTTTAGGTATGAGCAGTCTGTTGCTATCAATTTTTTTGCCTTTGTCCTGAGTACAGAGTATATTTTTTAATGCAGCTTTTCTAGGGAATTATGAAAAGGAGCTTAGAAAATTGTTTGGAGCCTTGAAATGAGTTTATGTGCAGAGTCTAACTCCAGAATTTGCAAGCTCCAAATGTGACCTGAAATGGAGATGATGGATATGGAGAGGGTTCAGAGCAGTCGTTTTGCCTGGAGGTTAGAAGGCAGTTGTTCTTAGTCGTCACCTAAAGAATATCTTCAGCTTTCCTCTATAAAACATATGGTTATGGGTGGCTGCTCTGACCAGCTTGCGGCGACTGTGTTTGTGCCCATGAATAAACTCCTCCTAAGCGTAAATCTGGAATTTGTATGTACAGGTGGCCAGTCAGGAGCATACTGCTAACCATCTATGTACCAGAATGGATACTTACTTATATTCATGATGTATTTGTCAGTGTACGCAACTGTATGCTTGTCCTGGGGAAAAAATTAAAATAGGTGAGGCGGCATTTTCAGCAGCTGATCTGTTTTCAGAAAAACAAAGGCGCTCTCAAAAAGCAGCAAAACCTATAAGCATGCATCTGGAAGTATGTGCTTTCCTCAAAACACATGTACCAACTGGGGAAAATCCCAGCTTGGAATTTGAATGCATGTTTTCAGTTTGTGCAATTTGGGGAAGTGGGTATGTGGAGAAAACTAAGTGTTACCATGATTGTTTTCATTTTGTTATTTGGTCGTTGGCCAATTGCCAGTATTTTTCAGACCAAACTGAAGAGTTTCTTGTGTCAGGTGTGAGCTGCTCTTTATTATACTTATATTCCAATAAATATTTCTCTTGCGACTGTTTGCAAACTTTGAAATGAGTGATGTTCGGGAATAGTAATAAACTGGACTTTGTTGTGGGTTTGGGTTTTTTTGTGTGTGTTGTTTGTTTGTTTTTCCCCTGTGCTTCCTATCTGCCAGGAAGAGTAACTCATTCTTCCACTCTCTACTGATGTTTTTTTGCCATCTTGTTTTAGACACGAAATCGTTTTGAAGGAACAAGGTCAGAGGTAGAGGAGCTCATGAACAAGATCAGAAGAAATCCTCAGGAACATAAAAGAGCAAATCACTTCACAATGGAAGGCTATCTCTATGTACAGGAAAAAAGTAAGATCTATTTTTGTATTCCTATTATGCCCGTATTGTGCGTACAGGCAAGTCTTATTTCTACACATAACGTGAATTTACAGTTTATTGAACATTCATCTGGGTAAATGTTCAAAGTCTCTAATGGCAGTGTTACCGTGGCTCGTAAAAAAGCACAGTGCTGAAAGTGTGACAGTTCTTAGCGAAGGTGACTGAATTCGGGTAGGTTTTATTTGACAGAAGGATGTATTTGATGTTAGTTTTAATCCCTTACTAACGACCTCCCCTAGAGTTGTCAAACAACACCACGAATTGTCAAATTAGCCTCTGAAAATTGGGCTAGTTTAATATGATGAAATTGACTGTCATTTCCTTGGTTCAGTGATATGGTTTCATTACCGAATTGTGATCATAAGGTAAAATAAAGTAGGCTATATGCTAGGTGGCTAGTGTTGAAAATCGTGCTGTGAAGGTGCATGTCACACAAATCATATCCTGTCAATACTCTGAACAATTACAAATCTTTCTTACTCTAGTAAAAAAGCCAAATAAGATGCAGAGCTCCTACTGCTCAAGGAATGACCTCAAAGTAATTTATTTTTGGTGTTTGGTTTTTGGGGCTTTTTTTTGTTTGCTTGGTTGGTTGTTTTTTTTGTTAGTTTGTTTTTTTTTTTTTTTAAAAAAACATTTTGCATAAATCATATTTTTAGATGTATGCCATCATAGAAAGATTGTTTGCTTATTCTGATGAGAGATTTTACTTTTATGATGTTTAATTGATTACTGTTTAGGTAAGGACTTCTGTAAAATGTTTCACAAATTGAAGACTCTACAACATTCTTGATGGAAACATTGGTATTAGTGTTCAGAAATAAGTTTTAAGAGAACTAGCAGTAAAAAATAAGAGAAATCACTCTTCTGTGAGATCAGTTCACTGGTCTTGGTCATCATGAGCTTTAGAATCAGCTGAAAGGATTCAGAAGAGGTGGGTGCGCCTGAAGCTGAGTTGGGGAGGAGCAGGGCAGTGACACCTTCCAGGTTAGGAGCAGTGAAATCCTCTGTCAGCTTGAGCCACTCGTGAAGGGCTTCTCTGATACTCTGAGGCAGAGTTCTTCAAAAGAGAAGATTCCTTTGCAGACCTTTTTTTTTTTAAAAAAAGTGAATTAACAGAAGTGAAGGAGGTACAGAGGGTCAGAATCCAAGTTTTAACAGTTAACATTATGGTGCAAATCTCAATAATACTGTATGCTGTAGGCTGGGCCCTAAAGTAAGTGTATTCTACGTAGGGCGTGTACTGATGAATGGTTAGGAGTGAGTTTTGGCATCAGAAAATGTGATCAGACCTTAATCAGTAGATAATGTAGAGCTAGCAACACAGGTGTGTTAATCTGCAGTTATTTCGCTTCAAGTTACCAAGTGTAAAACTATGTTTCCATGTTCTGCTTAAATAAAGTTTCCAAGGGATAGTTGTTTTGTAGGGAAAAATGATTTTGTCCGTAGTAGCGAGACAAAGATACATTAATAATTCTTTCTATTTGTCATTAAGCATAGATGTGAAATACTGCATATATCAGTTTTTAGAACAGGAAGCACTGGTTACGATTTGGATTACTTTGTATGATGTTCTTAGTTCATACCTTTATTTTAAATACTGCATTATTAGGAATTAAGTAGGACTCTTGAAGTATCATTTTGGAAAGCAGGAGAAGAAAACACACAAACTGGAAAAAATACATACTATTTAATGCTTCCATTTTATGTAGGGCCTGCTCCCTTTGGTTCCAGTTGGGTGAAGCACTATTGCACGTATAGGAAAGAGACAAAGAAGTTCACTATGATCCCATTTGAACACAGATCAGGAGGGAAAGTTGTAAGTATATTTTTGTATTCTACTCTTATATTTGCCCTGTATCAAGATCAGAGGATGTGTCAGATCAGATGCATTGAGTACTTTCCCTCTCTAACTCCTTGCCCCGTTTTTTCTTCTTTCTTGACGCGATTCAGTCTGCTATTTAAGGACATTAACCTAAAGTAATGGATGGATTAATAGATACGAATTCTGCAGACTTTTCAGTTGCTTCCTCTTAGAAGACTAGAGAACATGGTACAGTTAACATGCACTGCTTCACCATTTAGAATCTGGTTTATCCATGATGCATTTAACTTGTTAAAGTACAAATCAAGAAAATATAGTAGACTTAGAAATTTCTTTCTTACATGCTCCAGTCAGATTTTCTTTCAGAGATGTAAGTAATAGAAGAGGGACTAGAAAAGAGGATTTTTAATAGGAATATAATTTGTACTGACAACTGAATGTAATTTCAGATATCTTTGATAATATCTGAAATATTCAAGACGCAAGACTGTTGATCTTGAAATGGCTTTAATTCCTATTGAAATAGTTGGGAATTGAGGGTACTCAGCACCTTCATAGATAACGCATTAAATGAATGCATTAATATGGATGAAATGCATTTTGTTGCAAGGAAAAAGGATATCTGAAGCTGGAAAATAATGCTTGAGTCAATATTCCTGTAAATGCAGCACCCTGCACTATCTTCAACTTTGGTTAGAAAATCATGTTGTTGGAATTTTATCAGGGTATTATATCCCATTAGTATGAGCAGAGGGGAGATGGTTTTCATCATTTTTGAGGGCTGTGTATATTTACAAATATATTGAATTTGGGAGAATCTTTCAAAAGCTCTGGAAAACCTGCCATACTGAAAATTAGTGGCATTTGGCTTCCTTAATCATTTCAATACTACTATGAATTTTTTATCCTGATTTACTCTAATTGTAATAAGCCATTTTAGTTAATATAGTATGCGTGTAGGCATTTGCTATTCTAAAACACTTACGAAGCCATTTTTGCTGTATTAAAAGATCTCTCATTTTGAAACCCGCAATGCAATTACTCCTTCAGTGAAAACCTTCTGTGTCTGGAGATGTTGAATAAGACAAGAAATAATGAAAATGTACAGTTAATCCTGATTAAATCTGGTACAACTCATGCAGCATTCACAGATGAATTTATTTATTTGATTTCTGAATTCCTAAGGGTAAAATATGATCCTAGTGTTGGTTGGTCTTGAAGAAAGGACTGATTCTGTAAAACAGATTACAGATAGTGAAGAATGCTTACTTTGTTCTAGTTATTGTAACAATAGCCTTTACTATGGCAATCACTGTGTCTGACATAAAATGGAAGTCTCTTACACTCATTGTGTGCTTATATTGTAACATGCAAAATTTTTATAGCAAAGTATTTTTGTTAGTTTAAATTACCGTGGTACTGTGTCATATTGTAAAGTACCAGCTGAAATGGACTCAATATTTTTTCATCTACATTCTGTAAATGACCATGGAATTTATGTGCTATTGTGCAGAGACGTGAATGGCAACTATGAGTGAATTCTTTTGCAAGTGTCAGTTTTTAGTATATCTTTTTGCCATTATTTTAATGTAAATTTACCATACTTAGTTTGTATAGCTGGCTTACTGAAGCTTTCAGTTACTTGGTCAAGCATATAAAAACTTTCTTTTCACAGGGTGATGAGGAACTCTTTGTCCTTACGTATTGTACCAAAAGAAATATAGATACTATAGACAGGCGATTCTGTTTTGATATAGAAGCTTCAGACAGGTAAGCTCATGAAACACACTAGAAAGGACTCTTAGTCCTTACGTAGTAGTTCATATTACTGTAATATTACTCCTGTGTTTTCTCCTTGTTTTTTTTCAATGCTTGTTCAGACTGCCAGTGGGAAATAGTCACTGGAGGAGCAGGCAAGCGCTGTCGTGCCTCACTAGATTTTACCTCAGTTGTGTGTAGCAGAAGCAGTGAGGATCTAAAATGAAATGTAGACATTGTCTGAGCTCACATAAAAGAAAAGCATAAAAAAAGTTAGAGAAACTGTTATGAATTGCTATTATTGTAGTGAAGAAATGTGGCTTAAAGTGAAGTACATATAGCTACAGTGAAAGACTATGATCACAGTAATAATTTATACGGTCATAACCATATTGTATCACAAGACTACTTTCCAAAATGACAGGTTGCTAAGGGTTTATGCTGGATTCTCAGATTTGAAAATAAGATCATTGGGATCTTGAGGCTTTTTGTGGCTGGTGTAATCATCCAGTGCATCTTGAACATTGTTGCCACTGCCTTTTTGAAACACCACCATTCCATTGCTTTATTTCAAAAGAGAAGAATTGCTTCTTTGTCTCACTAAAAGGATCTTAAAATATGATAAATATTACTTTTCCTCAGCATTGTAGTTTTCTGTCATTTATGAAGATGGGAGAATCCAACTTAATAGGGTACTGCAATTAAATATGGCTGTGGTAAGGCTGCGTTCTTTTGATGTGGATTATATCTGTGCAGAACAGGATCATATCTAGCATTAAATACTAGACAGAAATCAGTGGACTGTTGCTGAGTTTTTGCATCCACCCCTTCTGAGCCATTTTTAACCAATACATTTGCTCCTTACTTATACCAATTAATTACATTCTAATTTATCATGTAGTAGGTCTTCAAGTTTTATAGGTTTTTGGTTTTTTCCCATCAAATTCGTAGTGCTCTTCACTTTAAATGCAGTGTGGTCAATGCTGCCAGGCCCCTCTGTCCTATGATTGCTAGTGGTCTGAAAATATGCCTGTGATAAGGATCATATGCACACGCAGAGTCTTAGGTCAGAGGCTCTGCCTAGCTTGCATGGCCAGTCAGACTGGCCTGCCTGAGGCCTGCCTGTTTCTGTAACAAGCAACGGGTAAAGGAATGCGAAACTACCACTGCATCTGAAAACTTCCAGCTCGCGTGGCAGGTGACAAGATAGTTTTGGTTTGAACTTGTATTTTTTATTTGAGGGGGATGTGGCTTAACTATTCTAACACTGCGTCCCAACAATAGGAAAGGCAGTAAAGATTTAAGCTCTTGACATCAGCTCCTCTTGGGTCAGTGTATTGGTCAGTATGAATAACAGATTTCAAACTGAGTCTGATAAAGTTGCTAAAAAAGTACTGAGAGAAATGTCAGTCTACCTCCCTCTGTGGGTCATCTCTGCTCAATAGCGTATCTGGAGTTAAACAAAGATGGATGGGAAGCAGTGCTTCCTTGATCCTGCAAAACAATTTTTCATTCTCCAGTAAAAGTGGGAAACATCTAATCCATCTTTCTGTCCAGATATAATAGACACAACTGGTCCACTGTGACCTTGATATCAGACATTTTTCTTTTAATAATATATGTGTGTAGTACTGAGATGTTCCCATGGAGATTAGTTCTGTGCTGGAGGCCATTAGCTTGTTTCCTTGGTATCAGTTCAGGGCACACTTATCCCTTGGCTTGTCCAAGTTAAAAAATAACATACAGATTGACAGCTGTCCATGGGGTTTTCTTTGTTCCTGTGCTGTGGAAGGAGGCAAGATGGTAAAATTTTAGGAAGGACTTTTCAGTGGCAAACGTTCAGCCTTGTGCGTGACGTGAGCATAGTTTGGATCTGCTAGCAGAATATTTACGGATTTTTCTTTTAAAAAGAGAGCTGAGATGATTCTTTTTTCTTTAAATTCTGATACTTAGGACTATAAGCTGTGAGGGTGCTAGGACCCTACTTCATCATGTTTAGTTGGAGGCGATTAGTGGTAAGTGTAGAGAAATTTACCTCTTGGAGACAGCAGAGGTCTTTTGGGGTAGGAAAAAGACTTTCTATTGATAGAGAACATTATCCTTCTGAAATACTAGTTAGGTTTTAATTTTGCCAATACAGGACAAGGAGGAGGGAAGGCTTTGTCTCTTTTGACTTTAATCTGATGACAAATAAATAGTGTTTCATGGACCGTATACCGAGTTTGAGGTATTGCCTCTAGGTGATACTCTTTGATATCTTGACAGTTATAATTTTAGTGAAAAGAAGGAAAGTTTGCCCTGCATAAAAGTAACCCGTTTGGTTTTAGTTTTAGCTGGTAAAAGAAAGTAGACAAGAAAAAAACAAAACAGCATGTGGGTTTTTTTCGTTCATTTAGCTAATTACTTAGAGTATTTTTTTGTACAGAGTGATTAAGTTTGCATGTTTATGATGGTTGCAGCTCGGCGCTACTAGCAGATCAGTTTGCACTGAAAAAAGCTGGTATGGCTTGAGAAAGCTGCTTTGCTTGCTGTTATTATTAATACCAATATTAGCTTATTTTAGTCATAAATGTTATAAGTTGCAGAAATTAAGGCAAGGCTTCCCTCACCCACTCTAAGAGCTCAAAGTCTTATCACTGAGGATAGTAAGAGATTCCATTTTTATGGCTTAATAGTCTCCCTGCTTTAACTAATCAAAAGAGAATGACTTGATTGCTGCCATTTTCCAAAGTTATACTTGGGTCTCCTGAGTTTAGCTTGGATTGCTAGAGGGTGTGTGCATGCCTTGTCCTCACGTGCTGTCTGAAAAGAGATTTGGAGCAGCAGGTATTTGTTTTACGCTTCAATTAAATTGTGTGGTTTGATAAAATTTATGGCAAGGTGAAAACGAACTAGAAATGTCTCTGGTTGTAAAAATATGAACATGGTGTGTAGACTGTTACCGTTTTAAGTGAAAGTGGGATTTGTGCTGGTTTTCTGTGCTGTTGTTTTTAGATAACATTTTCCCCTACAGCTATTTTGCTACTTGAAGATAGATTTAATACAAAAGAGAGAGAGAGGGGGAGAATGTTATGAATTAATTCTCTATTTCTATCCATCTCTGTATAATGAGATTTACAAATTTGCCAAAAGTATGGGCAGGCTGAATATAATGATTTTTTTTTTAATTGACAGAAAAATAATTACCCAAATAACGTGTTCTGCTTTTAACTCTCCTCGCTTTGTACACTATGCTGAACCACACAATTACTCTTTTTAGTTTCCTATTATATAAACACAAAAGTAGATTTATGTTAATCTCTCTTCACTAATCCCTACGTCCCACAGTTGTCCATCCTTGCTTTTTAGGGAAGTTATAATAGTGTAGTTTTGTAAGGAGATACTGCATTAAGACTTGATTATTTTTTGTAAGATATTTACTGGAAAACTATAATCATTGTCGCTGCTCTACAGCTGAAGACTATGCATCGAATAAGTTGACAAAAGCCATTTTTTATGTAATAGCACAGCAATACAAGAGCAAGTTTATTTAGAATTCACAAAACTTAGTAACTTCCAGCAAGTGTTGGAATCAACAAACTCTCAACAATGAACTATTTCAAATAAATAGTTTGCAGATTTCATTCGCTTTCCTTTTTCCTCCCTGTCCTCCCTATTTCCTACTATTATCCTAGGTATATCAGTTTTATACCTTTTATTTTAAAGATGAGCAGTGTTCAGTAATTAAGGACAAAAAAAACCCCAACAACCCTGACTTTTAGGACAATGGGCTTCTGCTTCTAGTTGGAAGTAGAATTTGACAAGACAGTGTTTTAGTTGCTGGTGAATGCGGTTACTCTGTGTGGTTGCTACTCTTGCAGGCCTGGAGTTCCTGTGACCATGCAGGCGTTTTCTGAGGAGGACAGGAGGCTGTGGATGGAAGCTTTGGATGGAAAAGAAGCTGTAAGCAACATTTTTTTATGTTCATTTATAGGGTAATGGAGAAACTTTCTCACCCCCCGCCTCCTTATCCCATTTATACTTTAATAAACTGGGATTATGTAATTTGCAAAATGATAGATTCAGTGAAGAAAGAATAAAAGTGAAATAAAACTCAGGAGAGATGAGTAACTCTGTAAAGCTCAGTGCAGATATCTGTTAATGCTGATATGAGGTATTTTTCATTGTAATAACAGACAGCATTGATTTTTATAAATAGTTTCCCATCACAATGATGATATTGGTATTCTAGAAAATGTCTAGTATAGGCATGTACACTTAGTCTTATGCTGACATACTGCATTCCAGTGGCAAGACTAGCGTGAGTTAGTTACATGGTAGTATTATTATTATTTTTTTTTTTTTTTAAACTAGATAAAAATCTGTGTCAACAGGAATCAGATTGTACTTGAGTTTGCTTAATTTCTGGTTTACATCAGGAAATGGGTCTGAACTGCAGAATTGAAACACACTGCGGATTTTTCTTCCAATCGTATATTGGTCTTGTGGGCCAAAAATAATGGTGTTTTCTAGTCAATGACACAATCATGTTTCTGTCCCCAGTAGTTGGCTACTGGGGATTTTAGCAGTAGGTTTTATTGGCATCATTGTTGTAAAAATCTTGTTTCATCTGCAGAGGTGTTTATTACTGTCACATGTTATCTGAGCTGGACAACCCAGTAAGCTTACAACTTCTGGGAATGCCAAGCTGGGACATAATTCCCAGAATTCATCAAAGCAGTTCACAATGATTTGAGTGAACTTGAACTGTGGGAAATTAACCTGCAGAGAAACGCATAAATCACAGCTAATTTTAGTGACTCTAACTAACATTGTTCTGCTCCCCAATGAACTGTATTTGTTGAGAATTTTTAAAAATTTCACTCCTTAAAAAGTGCAACCGTATACGTTTTGAGGGGGTATGGAGCTCTGGTCCTACTGTTAGAGCTGTTGTAGTTAGAAGTCATATATTCTAGCTGTAAACAGCTGTATTTGTGCCTACTGGACATTAAGATTGGGGGTGTCTTGTTTCTGGTTTCATAAAATTCTTTAAAATAATTTGTCTTTTTACTCTTTTTTATGTTAGCTGTTCATCAATTTGAATAGAGCAAATGCAAAACAAGAGGGAAGTAAGTATTTGAATTACTATTAAAGCTGATTTTTGTTAACATTTTACAGTTGAGAAAGGCAAAGGTCATTCTTTTCTGTGGATCCAACATAATTAAATATTTTATTTTTAATCTCAAGTTCTGAATATATTTTTGTGAATTTTGTAATTAATGGGTTTTCACAGTAACGCAGTTTAGTACAGATGTAAGAAATGTAGGACTGGACATAACCTAGCGAAACAGTCTGATTTTTTTTGCCAATTTACTTCATGCTTCAAATTGACTCAAAGAAGGGTTAATTTGTATGTAAATGCATCACAATTTCTTAATCCAGATTGTGTGTACACATCTGTTAGAATGCATAAGTATGGTTTTAAAAGCAATCACAGCTGAACAAAAAGGGCAGCAAAAAACCTGAATGCATGTATTTAAAATGTAAACCATAATATGGAAGTAGAAGAGATGGATTTCTTTAAACGATGTTAGCTTTCTTCTGTTAGCAAAGAATATGAGTGAACAGTTATCCTTCTTGCATTATCAGGCAATTTATGCTTGCTTTTTTGAATTAAATTGTTGGTTAAAGCTGGATCCTGGTGTTATTAATAGAAGTTTTTTCACAGATTTTTATTTTCGTGGTGCAAGACCAGGTCCCCAGGAGCAAGGCCAGATGTTTGGGGGAAGGGCAGTTTTGCAATATAAGCTTTTAAATGAAGTTTTGATGTGAAGAAAAAGAATAAGATAGGAACAACAAAGGAATGTTGGATCTCAGCTGTTGTCCTGTTAATGCATCTGCTTTTATGTAGTCAGATCATTAACTGCTGTGAAATGATATACATGTGTCCTGTATCTTTAGTGTGGGAATTTCTTTGGCTTAGGGTAAGACTCAGTAAAAGCCCTGCTGTTGATGATTATATTTTTTCATCATAAGTACTTCCTTGTCCCATTTGATTAATTCTCTCAGATGTTGTCGATGTTGCAGTAAGTATTGTTAAACCCCATTTTGCATCTGCCAACATATGTACCTAATCAGAGATCCCATTCTTCAAAGGCTGCTGCTGTGAACAGATTCAGTGAAGCCGCTGCCACCAGAATGAGCCTTTACTTGGGCTAGGCAGGGTTGTGAGGGAGAAGCGGGGTGTTTCTCTAGAAAAAGTGATGAAGTATTCCTGTTCCAGAATATTTAGTTTTACCTGAGAAGTACTAGCTATGTGATTAAGTCCAGCCTTATTTTTCAGCGAACGACATAATTGTAATGGTGCTTTAAAACTTTTCAAACTTTTTTTTTTCCTTGTAGGTGCACAATTGGATAAGATAGGGTTCACCATCATCAAAAAGTGCATCAGTGCTGTTGAAACACGAGGTAATGATCAACCCAACCTGTTTGTGGAGGGGGTGGAGCAGCTTGTCTGCTCTTAGAAGAAGGCCTGTGTGATCTAGTCTCCCGTAGATCTCTGGGAAAGACTTAACATGGTAGATATTGCACTGATTACACTGACCAGGGCAGGAGCTTTCTTCTGTCCAGTCCCAGCCTTTTATGTATGGCTTTCCCTCAAGAAATGTGTTTTCAAGAAGTACTCAGAAGGGGGTAATAGCACCTCTCTTGACAAAGGAAGCCAATGTTTGTGCACATCAGTCGAGAAAAAAACCTGTGTCTTGTAGGCAATTTCTGTACCTTTGCTTTGCTGTTGGATCAGACTAATTACTTTTAGTATTCCTCTTGTGAACTTTGAATGGAAGTTTTCCTTTTAGTCACTCAAGACAGAAGAACAGGAGCTGAGCAGGCAAGTGAATAAGAAAAAGTGTGGAAGTACTCTGGTGGGGTTAGTCTCACGCCAGAGGCAAGGATACTCTTAGGCTTACTATTGCATATACTCCAAATTGGAGACAGAAAAGTCAGTATGCAGACAGTATTCAGGAGGTAGTTGAGATTATGATTGTGCAGAGGCTCTATGTCACAGACCCTCTGTAACTTGGGCACTGGATAAGATCAGCTTTTCAAATAGCTGCCATGTGAGGAGACAGCAATCTTTGTATGGACATACTGAAATGTGAGGTGAGCAGCCACTCTGCGGCTGACTGCGTTGTATGTGGTATTGTATGGAGAACCTCTTTGGTTGTTGTCTTTTAAAATGAGGTGAAGAGATGAAAATAGGTAATTGGTTACAGTGTATTTCTTAGTTTGTTACAAGAGATGTTGGTATTTCTCTGTGTGAATTTTCTTTTTCTCCTGAATTGTTGACCTTCTGGCTCCCAAAGGGAAGATTTATGATTTTTCAGGAATTGAATCTTTTTTCCCGGAGATTTAGTGTTGCACAAGAGCAGAATATTTATATCTTTCTTTGTATCACAGTCCAGCTTAAATAAGATAGCTGGACAGAAGAATGGGTTGGTTGTACTTCCTGTCAATGCAGGGGCTTAACAGCCGTGTCTTCCACATATGCACTTACTGTACAATATGACTAATAAGATCAAGCAGCCTTTGTGATATTGAGAATTTAGCATTGAAACAGCAAGAATTACCTGAAATCCTTTTTCTCTTGGACTTTTTTGTCTCAATCCTGTCTCATGCATTAAAGATGTTATTCCAGGTTAGACCATATTCTGTCTGCTGTTCTTTTTGTTCATTCTATTATTTTGAATATTTTTTTCAAATAAGATTTGCCTGTCTCATCACTTCAAAAATTTCAGTTACTAGCATTTACAATCTGAATATTTCAGCTGGGAAACACTGCGGATAAAGCAGGCATCCTACAGATAAGTTGCCTTCACTGCAAAACCCTGCTTTGATACAGAATAGATCTTCTCTTTGCACTGGATGAGGCAGATTTTATGAAAGGGGTAGTGTGTGATCACGTAATGAAAGGCTGGGTTTGGTCACAGCACAGCGACTGGTTACCTTACAATGCCTTATGAACTATGTTTACTGCCAGCAGCGTGGAGTACACTATATTTTGGTTTATCACCTGTGTCCTTTATGCCTTGATTTAGGGGCATGTAAGGAGGTGCAAAATACACGTGTAACCCCACCAAATATTGTTCAAGACAGATGATAAGCTTGCATAGATTACAAGCATGTGTTCCATAGTGAGATCTGCCCTGAAGCATACTTGGAAGGGAATTAAAGTTACCAAAGTTAGCTGCAGTATTTCCTGTCCTTGGAGAGACCCTTGCAGCCTTACTGTCCTTTGTACACAGCCTTTGTAAGACCTGCAGTCAATAGAGTGCTTTGTGGTAATTACTACCAATGCAAATGACTTGTATTTATTAATTTTGTTTTGGGGAGTACTTAAGAAAGAAAGTATAAGTATTCAATAAATATTTCTTTTCCCAAGGTTTCAAGAATGGGTTTAGGTGAGATACTACCTTCCAGGAACTCAGCAGTCCACCTAGTTCTGTTTCAATGAACTTGATTCATCCATTGCATTTCAAGCAGTTGATGGTTTTCTGTTTACCGATTCTGAACTTAACATCAACTGCATTTAAAAAAAAAAAGGCCTAACAAACAAAATCCTGACTTCATCCATGAGACTGACTGAAGCATTCCTAAAGGATCAGTTTCTGTTTTCTGCAAAACCTGCAGGGCCTTCTGCTGATGTCTGTCGAGCTAAACAAATGGAGGGCCAGGAGAACATTCAGTTGTTTGCCTCAGAAGGGTTTGGCCAAATAGTTGTATGATGAAGTAAATCCATCTTTCAGGCTGCAGATTTTGTACGTATACTTGTTCTTAAAACAATTTTTGCTTTAATGATAACACATCAAAGGCAAGTTATGTTCGGCAGAAGAAAACAGGACAGATGCCTCTTCAGAGACTGTGCTTGTGTGCCATGTTTTTATCTCTTTTAATCATAATGGGTGTGAGGTTGGCGTGGGTGGAAAGAGAGGACAGTCTAGTGTGGGTGGAAACTGAGAATAGTCTTGTCATGTCATAGCAGAAAAAGTCTGGTATTCAGAGAGAGAAGAGCATAACAGAGATATTGAACATAAACTTGTCAATGGCTGGATAATTTTTTTCTCAGTTATGTTCCCTTTTGTAAAGCCAAGAAGGAAATTATTTGCTCTGAATGAATAGAAAAATTAAATACAGTGTCTTGGTAAAAATGCGTATAAGCTTCTGATTCAGCACTCTTTTGCTTTGCCTTATAAGACATTGGCTGTGCTTTACCTGGTGGGAGATGCTGAGGCATCAAGATATGCAGCCTGTCTCTCAAGTACTGAGCCCGATGCTGGTTGGATGTGTACCCGTGTTTTGTCTCTCAGAGAACATTTTGGGATTCTTTTTGGAGTATTTAATTTTATTTATAATTCTGTACTGAGAATAGTACAACGGGGTAAAAGTTTATAGAAACATCAAAGAACTGTTTGCTCTGGTAGTGAGGACTCTGTGCATGTTTTTGTGTGCAAGTAGTTGGTTGTACCTTCTGTGAGGATGTGGTAGGTGAGCGTTTGCCAGAGCAGCATTTGCCTTGATTTTAGAACTCCCGGAGCTGCTAATTTGAGCTTCAGAGAGAGATGGCAGCATTGAGCTGTCTGTCCGGTCTGTCTGCTCATGGTGAGGAAGAAGTGGAAAACCTTTTCACGTAACAAAAAAAACCCCTGGCATTACCTTGAATTTAGTGTTGCTTGTGTGGCTGTTTCTCTGCTGTGGAGTTTGATATAAAAAGTTGTATTTGCAGCTATATTACTACCCTGTGTCAGCACACGTACAACGCCAGCCACACAGTAAACTTGCCTGCATACCTTGCTTACAATAGTATAAATTACTATTTTACTTACAATACCTTATTTTTCTAAGCGTGTTTCACAAATTGTGTTCCTGTGCCAAATTCCAGTATCAGACAGCCAAACATCTTGAGATAATGTAAATACGAAGAAAATTATGCTATGGGGCTTTATTGCTCAAAGTTGCCAATAGTGACTGGTTGAGCCGGCAGACAGCGTCTGAACCCTTCAACATTTTAGTCAGTGGTAAGCTATTCCTTGCAATGAGTCATCTTGTCAATTGTGTTCTGTAAGTGCCAAGCATTATCAGTCTTGGATGTGCTGAAGATCTGAAATGTGCAGACTAAATCAGAAATAGTACTGTTTCAAACTGGGTTTGTGTATTTTAAATAAAACATCATTTAAAGGTATGTTTAAAGGTATAATTTAAAACTATGTTGAAATATTAATTCCTCTTTGCACTTCATGATGTCTGCTAGCAATTAGCTGTGCTTTTTGCAGGTTGATGAATTTGAAACTGATCAATTATCTGATAATTACTATCACAGACTCATGATTATTGCTGGAGGATTGTCTTAGTTTCAATACTGCCATAATTTCAGAGACTTTTGCGTATCATGTCTGTTTTAATATTGAGCAGTAGTTTCTGTGGTTCGATCTTAATTATTTTTAAGCTTGTAAATGTATGTTTGGGGTCAGCACAGTTTGGTTCCCCCTAGTTTTAATGTTAGAAACACAGGAAGTCACAAAACAACTTTTGAGATAAGCAAAAGCTGAGCTGTATTTGACTGTGGCAGTATTTCTTCAGCTTTTTAGCTTCTGGCATACGATGCAGAAGGCTTGTTTGGTGGTACTAAAAGTAGTGGTGGACATTGTATACAAAAAGTGTGATGCATTTTGGCAAAGCATGAAAAAGCTTGGTGTTACTTTTGTACCAGAATTTTCCTGGACACCTCTGATAAATTTCAAGTAAAAAATAATTGTTGCTCTCAGGACAGATTCCCAGTGCATCCTTGTATGGAGTGAATCAAGGACTATGTTTTGGGGTTTTTTTTGTGTTGGGAGTGTTTAAGTGGCGTATAGCGTGCTATCACACTGTTCTGAGGGTTGTTGGAGAACTTAGGTGGTGGGTTGATAACTTCATATTTTGAGAAGAATAGTATTGTAGCCACATAGCTGGTTTTTGCAATTCTTTCTTTTGCGCACAGCTGAACTGTGAGCATACTCTGGAGTTGTGTTTTTTGATGACCATAGATGAAATACTGGAGATCTGGCTTATTGTGTTGCTTTGAGCCAGCCCTGAACATGACATCTAGCTTAAGACTCAGCATCATTACAGTGGTGCCTGCATCCTGGGGAAAGAAAAGGCCCACTTTTGCCCAGGTGGAGCAACTGAGAGAAGTAGCAGCTGCTGCCATAGCCGGTCAGCTCCCCGCTGGGACAGAGGATGGAGCAGTGCTAACGCGGAGGAGTTCAGCAGGCTCTCAAAGATCTGGGATGGCTGAGGAAGCTGTAGACGGTGTGAGGAAAAGGAGGGAATGAGAAGAAGGGAAAGATGTAGCAAGACTAGGCAGGAAGAGGAGGTAGAAAATGCTAAGTTCTCTCTACCGTATTGAGAATTATTGCTGTGTATTATGGTTGAGTCTGACAGTAATTCATTAAAAGACTAATGATTTTTACATACTTCATTTAATATTTATTTGGGAAGAAACTTTTTCTCACATGACTGGTTTTGATTTTCCTTCTCTGGGTTGGAACGGTTTGGTATTGAAAATGGGGATTCTCCACAACTCTTCCTTTGTTGAAGGATGTTTTGAATAAGTATACCACATAATCTGTTATTTGAAAATGTTTCCTTGAAGTAGAAACACACGTATTTTGTGTCATTTCTACTCTTCCAGGCCAATGTGAATATAGAGGTAGAGTATGGTGGTGTTTGTAGATGGCTGCTTATTATGTGGCCTCTCAAACATCTGTGTGAGCTTCAGGACTGTAATATTTTACCTCTCACTATATGGGCTCCGAAACAATGCAGCAAAGGCAAAGACATAGCTTATTTTGCCCTTTTCCTTCCCTGCCCCTTTTCTTCCTCTTGTTTTCCTTTGATTTATAGTCATTGTTTAACTTCTCTGGGGATAAAACTGGCTATGGTGAAGGAAGGCAAAAGCAGGGGAAGAAAAGGAGTAGAGAAGTGAATGTGTGTGAGAGGACGAAAGGGCACAGAGGAATGACAGGAAAGCGCTTCAATGTCCATGTGAAATGAGAGTAGGGGACTGAAAACATGATGCTGATTATGGCTGCTCTATTCATCGCAAGCAAAACCAGAAGTACCAATCTCAGGAACCTGTGGTGGTGCCTCTGGATGGAACTATTATGTGGACCACAGTGGGTTGGAATGAGGCATCGTATCTTAAATGAAAAGCATTTACAAATTTGAAAAAACATTGGTTTTGAGGACTGGGAATAGGCTCAAGGTTTTATTTTACCCGAACTCTTTTTGTCAGCCACATATTTGGGAAAAAGCAAAATTACAACATTTATTAAAGAAATCTTAATTTAGCATTTGTTGGTTCAGTTCTTGCATTATTAGAATGTGGATGCTGATGTATCCAAAATGTCATTTAAAAAAATCTGAAAACAGCCAGTGATTTTTTTCAAGCAAAGGTTTGTCCCTGTTTGCTTCTATTCTCAGTTTCTGAGGTGGAATTGAGGTACCTGAAACCTTTATCAAAACATAATATGAACTTATCTTAAAAACACAGAAGAACAAAAGAATTCTTGCAATACTTTATTTATAATGTTGTTCTCACGACTATGTTAATAGTGTGTAGTCTGGCTTTCTTTGGGGAGAATTTGTTGCCCGGGGAAAAGTTTTAATGCTAAATTTGACTGTGGTTGATCATCTGCCTCTTTTTTTTTTTTTTTTTTTTTTCCTCCTTTTGCATAATAGGTATAAATGACCAAGGATTGTACAGAGTTGTGGGTGTGAGTTCAAAGGTCCAGAGACTTCTCAGTTTGTTGATGGGTATGCCTCTATTTACAATCATTTTTTCAATATTTTATTTCATGTTGTTTTACTGTCAATATTTAGTCTTAAAAGCACTTGCTTGTAGTTGTTCTTTACATGGGCCAAATCTAGTATACTTTAGTCCATACAAATAATCCCCATACCATTGTAAGTTCCCCTGGTTTAGCAAGACCAAGATCAGTTCATAGGAATAAACTAAGAGAACTGCTATGGGACATGTAGGAGCAAATCATGGGCTTTGTGCAAGGCTGATGTAAGTGGGATTAAAGCAGCTGAAGTTGAAGGGTCTGATCAAAAAATTCAAAATACCAAATTCAAGACAGTTTGAAGCTTATTGCTTCATTGTTTGAAGTTCCCACTTTTCTTCTTTCTTGTTGAAGATGTACAGGTGTATGCGCCCATACATGTCTTTCGTTGATCACTGTGCAAAATAAGACATTTAGTTAAGCCTACTGGTGAAGAGCTCTTTGGTTTAAGAGGGGGAATGTGGTATACATATTAATAATAACTATATGCCAAGGCGGGAGACAGATGGAGAAAGGATTTGTTTTTATAAACTTAGTAGTATAGCTCTTATATGTGGGTAACTTCTTAGACTCTCTTATACCTAGTTAGCCATGTGTAGCTTTTAAGATTTTTTTGATTCATAAAATTATTCTCAGAAACTTTTTCCCCTTTTCTTTCTGGAAATTTTGATGCATCTTTAATCCCAGTGACTGTAGTTCTCTTGCCACTCTGCTGTCCCTGGGGGCGGGGGGGGGGGAAGAAGTATTGGCACCTGCATGAAATCCCTTGTCTGCCTGATATCTCTCACCAAAGTAGTAGCCATGACTGCAAGATGTGCCGTGTTTCCCAATTTCTTGTCCTGAGCACTGACAGTACATGCAGTCAGACAAGACCACTGGGATTAGTTCATTTTTATAGAGCTTCCAAACCTGTCACTTGACAGCAAAGGTCTGATTCTCAGGGATTCATTGGTATGCTAAGAAGCTTGTTTGCAGTTTGCACCAGGCTCTTCTCCAGAACCATGCATGCTCCATCTGTGCTGATAACACAGTGTTCTTTGGCACTGCAAACTGGAGGAAGCCAGAAAGTGAATTCATTTCATTACCCCAGACATTATGTGAATGACAAAGCGCTTTTATATTATATGCTGCTGTCAGTTCAGTGCCACCTGTAAGACTTTTTCTTTTCCTTACTTTATTTTTTGAAACAGGCTGTCTCTTCAGAAATTATAAGACATCAGGCTTGAGGACCTGCATGTCATATCAATCTGTCATAATGACCTTGCTAAATATTAATTTATGATATCGTACTTTAATCAATATTAACAGCACCCTGAAGTTCTTCATTAGTGCACATAAAGCTGCCTGTATCTTTAAAGTATTGCAGCAAAAGAGACTTTTTGGAAATATGAACTGGGATTAATAAAAATGACTGATCTAGAACAGATTCTCGTGGTTGTTTATCTGTGTTGGAATTAGCCCCAATAAACAATAACCATTTTTAGCCATTGACCATAGGAAAAATGACGTGTTATCACTCAGAGAGTCTCAATTAAATGCATTTCATATCCTAAAATGTTTTTCAGTTTTGTACTTACTGGCTTAACTTAGGCGTGCAGGTCTGGCAGGCAAATTTTCCTCTTTGCCATTAGTGGTATCCAAATTAAATAGACTCAGGTTGCCAGTGGTTCAGTAGCAGCTGGAAGAGTTTACTGGGGATTCCAACATCTGCTTTTAGTTATTTTTTAAAATTAGAAACATTTTTTGTCATTCCCAAGATTCATATATTTATTTGAAGCAGGAGGATGACAGTGGTATCAAGATGAGGGAAGATACTGAACAGGAAAAAGTTAGGGTGCAAGCAGGTGCTCCTTTTTCTGATGATTTGTTGAAAGCGATCCTGTCTGTGCTCTTTATCTGTCTGTCCTCAGAGAAGTATAAAGAGGGTTTCTTTTTGATATGCAGTGGTACAGAGAATTTAAAATGACTGATTAATCTTTAATCCTTTGTCTCTGGGTGTACTTTTAGATACCCTTTTATATGAAAGATCTTTTCAGAATTATAAAAACCTCATATTAACTTTCTGTATTTTAAAATGTTTGATAAGATTTCAAAGTATTTTAAGCTACCTATCATTGACCATGAGGTTCACAGTCTGAAAGGCCCAAAGTGCAAAAAAAGTCTTCCAAATGGTAACCAGGGACATAATAGCATGTAGTTTTGTCTCTTTTTCAGAGTATTTTCTATAAAACTTAGGAAAGTACGTTGAGAGTCGAGAGAATGAGAAGACCAATATATACTTTTCTAATGCTACAAATGCACAGATTTTCATATTTAATGTAAAAATCTAGTGAAACTAAGTTTGCTGTAAAATGAGGCTCAGCAGTTAAATACACAATTCTGCTTTAAAAAAAAAAGTTAATTTTGCAATTAACTTAGTCCTTGAAGTTACTTGTAACTAGCATTGCGCTATGGTGATCTATTTTGCAGTAATAATCTTGTCTAAATTTAAGTGAGGAATTTGGTAAGGAAAACACTCATTACATTTCAAGGGAAAATGTTAAATTAATCTGATGTCTCGTTGTAAACAGGGATACAGAGTTCGGACTTCCAGTTCTATGGGAATCTGTTATACGCAATTCAGAGTGCATTGTCAGCTGTCAGGAGGCTCAGTTTTTCAAAGGTGTCAGGAACCAATTCCTGTTTCATCTATGATCTACACAATAGATCTGATGTGACTCATTTCATACAAACTACCTACATACATTTCACACAAACTACTACATAGGTTAGCTTTCATACAGACCCTCGTTCATCGTGAAGTGACTGCTAAGGTCTTGGAGTTTCTACTGATGAGTTCAGTTTTGATTTCTGATACTGCCTGGCGTGAAAAATGCCAGACATTACATGTTGTAGAAGAAAACTTTCTGGTACCTCTGCTTTTTCAAAACCATCAGCTTTCAAAACAATTGCACTGAATTCCTGATTATTTTATATACAGTAAATGACAGTATGCATACACTCCTACAGTGGGCATATTGCATATGAAAGCAGAGAGAGTCTCCTCCTAACCTAGTTTAGTGAACTGGACTGTTTTTATAAACTCTAGCTCCCTTATTGTCAGAAAGATTTGCATAAAATTTGGAGCTGATCTGTCAAAAGCTGTTCCATAAATGTGCACAGTTATTTTTATATGCGTAAAGTTGCCATTCAGTGCACAGTGACTGCTATGTGAACAAATAGCATGAAAACTAGTAGAGTCATTTTTGAAGTCCTGGTTGAAGTGTCAGTTCATGTAATGGCCTGGGATGTTTGGAGTAGAGGGAAAAATGGAGCAGGAACAGTCAAAATATGTATTGTTATGTGTATCTGAATATCTATATATATACGCACACACACATATATATGTATGGCATGGTGGGGCACAGAGCTATGTAGGGCAACTATAAAACCAAAAGTGAAAAAAAAGTCTTTAAGACTTGATGGCTTCTAAAGTCAAACTAGTATTTGTTTGGGGCTGGTAGCAGGGCCAAATTTTGTTGATTTTTAATTATTTTTTCACCAAGAGATAATGAAATATTTCAGCAATACCTTCTATTTTTTACTTTAAGAGGCTTGTTTTGGAATTCGGACATTTGTTTTTTTTCTTCCCCGAATTCATCAACAAATTTCACGTAACGTGACTGTATCCTTTGACTGTAAAGGAGGTTGATGATTATGAAGCGGTTACTTAAGAACTCTGCATATTACATAGTGGTTTGGTAACAAAATCCCCATGGATTTCACCAGTTTCTGATGCGATGGCAGTTTTTATTCAGTAGAATAGTTTTCTAGTAGAAAGGTTTTCTTCTCAAAAAAGAGAATTTGAACACAGAAGCAGCTAGCATGCTAAAAAGAGGAAAAAAGAAACTTTTTCCTGAGACGATCTTGAGTATTTTGAGCGGTGGTTGGTGAGTAACAATTTGGTAGAAAATGTTATCTGACTTGTATTTTAAAATGAGATTTAAATAATTGATATAATGAGGGAGAATATTCAGTTACAGAAATAATTGCTTGGCACAGCCTTTAGAACAGAATTATTTAGTCCCAGTAAAAGGACTGCACCTTTAATCAGGGATCCTAATTTGATTTTTTAAATGTGTCTGTCATTTGTCTGACAAGCAAAGTAACAAATGAATTCTGAATTGTATGAACTGGTCAACACGTAATCTGTGTCAGCTACTGCTGTAGTTTACTATAGCGACTGATGGAAGGGTAGCATTAAGCAGAAGCTCAGGCACTTGAAGTTACCAAATACATTGTGCTAGTTTGACCACATTCATGTGATCTTGTGTCAACTAGCTGTTGCTTCCTGTTTTGAGGCCAAAAGGGTTTTTTTGATTGCATAACATTCCAGCGTACTGCGTTATTTTCTATGTTCTGTCAAAAAATCTTTCACCTGATGGGTTGTTCAAACATAACGACCGTTCAATTTGATCCGTCTTCTTATGAGACTCCACCAACTACCTGGTAAAAGATAGCAAGAGCTCTGAGAACCTGACAACTGGTTAAGCAAGCATTTTTTCCCTTTGGCTAAATCTGATCAAGTAAGGGAAACTTTCAGGCCATCTTGTAGATGAAGCTAACTGATAGAGAAGAGTCCTTTTTCTACTTTTGAAGCAGCTCTTAAAGGTTTTCACACAGTAAGGAGGATCACACTGCACTTTGTTGCCTATTTTCATCAGCAGTCCAAAATAACAGTTTACAAGCAAAGCTATGGAAAGGATTCAAAAAGATTTCTCAGTGTACTTGCGTTTTAAACAATGAAAGAAAAGAGGAAAAGATAAGTTATGTTTAGTGGGTCTGTCTTCTAAACTGTTTTTGCATATCTTTTCTGTGTTTGTGTACATATTTTTGTTTAATTAAAGATGTGAAATATCAATTGCTATAGAGCTCTTCTTACATTAAAGTGATTTTTAATCCTTCATTAAAGAAAAAAACAGCAGTAAATACTTTTTAAAGAAAATACAGAAATAGGTTTTATAAAGAGGTTTGGATAATAAGTCTTTTTAGTATTAACTAATAGTAAGAAGGACATATTCTACATTCATGTGAGCAAATACATAATGATCAAATTCAACGTGGTGTTGTTCCTACAGGGCATACCGATTTAGAATTCTCATTTTTCATGTCGCTCTTCTCTTTCCAATTATTTTCTAGATGCAAAAACCTGCAATGAAGTTGACCTGGAAAACTCTGTAGATTGGGAAGTGAAGACGATTACTAGTGCTATGAAGCAATATCTGCGGTAAGCCTGTTTCTCTTTCTCTCTCTTTTTTTTTTTTTTTTTTTTTTGGCTATGAATTCTGTATTCTAATTCTGTCCTATGTAGTGTGTTAAGCTATGTTACTATTCCTATATTTTGGAATAGAGGTGCATTTTGTGCAAATACCATGTTTTTATTTGTCTTTGGGGAAGGAAAATAATTTAGCATCACTAATAGTCATGTTCATATGAGACAAGCCCCCAAACATTTTTGTGTTAGATACATAAGCATTTCACTGATGGTTCAGAAACGTGAATTGTTAGTAAACTTACTGAGAGTCCTTACTGAAAGTCAGCTAAGATTGTTAAAAGAGTTTTTTGCCTTTTTGTGTTTTAATGTGGTAGAATGAAAAGGGAAAATGTTATGAGATTTTTAATGTTTTCCTCTTTTACTTCTGGCCCTTGCTCTGATGTTCTAGGTGCAATAGCAATAATATTTTGAATGTTAAAAGTAAGAATTTTAGATGTGTTCTCTGTTCAAATGGCTTGGCCAATTCCCGATCAAGGTATTTTACTAAATTGCCTAAGAACATAGAACGTAGAACTTTTGTGTATCTCTGGTAGTGTAACACAAATACAGTATTTTTAATCTGCTGCTTTTATTAAATAAAGTATTACTGAAACCACTATTGAAGAATGCTGAAGAACTATTATCAAGATAAAAGTTTCTCTTAGGGAGTGTATAGAAAAGGAAGAAAAGGTGCACATGATGAAGTATTTCCCACCTACAGTATTTCCCATCTGAGTGTTTACTCCAATATTTCATAAGCATCAGTAAAGTCAATTTAATAAATGAAGGTTTTAACTCTGTGTTTTAACTCTGCTTTCCATTATTCGCTACAGTTTTCATTGATGACTAAGGTTTTCAATTTCAATTTTTCCATTTGAAACGCTTTAGAAGTTTGATTTGTGGATGGCTGCTATTCAGCAAACTTAACTGGTTTAGGGCCTTTATTTCTTTCTAGTAAGACATTGACTTGTGATTCTTTGTATCTTAAAAACACTGATGAAGAATGAATTACATAGTGTATGTCTATAATCTTCATCTGAGAAACAGTCTTGGTGGTGTAATTTGGAAAGGTGCCTTATGATAGACTGGAGGCATCGCTTCAGCTCATGGAAGGTGAATGGATGTATTTAGTCTTATTTTCCTGATGATACCAAGTTTTCCATTTGCACTGGAAATCATTGAATTCAACGGCCACCGTAACAATGGTTCCCTCCAGTGTGAGGATTATACTACTGAATATTAAAAAAGTTTCCTGCTTAGAGTAAATACAGATAGAAAAGAATATAGATAAATTTATTATATCATCCTTGTTTTACAGAAGCCTTCCAGAGCCACTGATGACATACGAGTTGCATGGAGAATTCATCATTCCTGCCAGTAAATATATGACTGTAGTTTAAATAGAAATCTTTTCTTATAGTACTGTTGTGGCCTTAGGAGTGTGCTGCAAATGTAATTTCAGAAAAATTCTTCAACTCAGTAAAAATATAGGAATAAGAAATAAAAGTTTTAAAAATAAGTACGTTTTAACCAGTGTTCAGTTCTAGTATGTGTCACATATGATGTTATCTATTGACAGAGAAGCTTGTGACAGACTTAGTGTAGTGCGATTTTTGTGGAAAAACTTTTGCATAGACATTGCAAACATCATTCTTGTTTATCATTATACAATTAAGATAATATCTACTTAGTTTGTGATTTTTTTTTCTTCCATTTGTAAAAAGTAGGAAGCTTAGTAAAAGAAAATACGCTAATTCAGGCTCATTTGAATCCTTAAAGCACAGCTGCCTGACCCTTGTTTTCAGTGCCTGGTTAGCTCTGTATCCAGGCTGGCTTGCATGTTCCTTACATATTAGTAGAAGAAAGGAAAGAGCATGCCAGATTACACTATGGCAGTTCAAATACAGGCTTGGAGAAGACAGAACAGCATTTGTAGTTCAGCTGTATGGTATCTAATGTACATGGAATTTTTTGGAAGAGGATGGAGGGAAACTGTGTAAGAAAATTTTTGGCAAAGTATCAAACAGATATTTAGCTGATTTTCTTTCCAGCCTGTAGCACTTCTGGCAAACTGTGGAAAACAAAATTAAAATAAACTTTTGAGACAACTGCTTTATCTTCTTCGGATTGCTGTAATGAATTCCCAGGACTGCAGAATGTGTTCATTTGTGGTCCTTAATTCAAAATGAGAATTAGCCCATGAAATTCATTGCCAAAATACATCTTAGAGGCCAAGTGCTTAAACAAAATTCAAGACACTTACCTAGATGGTGAGTCTGCCCGTTTGTATTGGAAAGTGTTAAAATAATTTCTTGACCTATGAAGTTTTGCCAGCAGTTTCTTGCTGTATTTTCCTTTCTCTATTTTATAGTCTCCTTCAATAAAGGAATTCAGTTGAAGTTACATGTTTTAAATAGTACAGTGTTCATAAGTAGTAAACAATTTTGTAGAGGGGCTGATTCTATGTAGTGGGGAGGGAAATTCAATCAACATTGCAGATCTGAGTTACGGTATACTTAAAAATAGGTAGTCAGTGTTGTTTCCTATGTTGGCTATAAAAAACCAACACCACCAGGAATAGTAAGGAATATCCTTTTCTCTGAAACTATTGGGGGCAAGGGGAGCCAAAATGAAAACGGTCTCCTTTCAGTTTTCTTTTCTTTATACATATCAGTGTAGATTGAAACTATATAAGCCTTGACTGCATCTTGTGATTAAGTTGCTTAGCCATTCTTTAATTAGGGTTTGTGATTTCACATATATGTAAACTAGTCTTTATTTTAAAGAAGGCTTAGGTTTTTCTGGTTGTCTGAATTTTGATTAGCTGACTAGGAGCTAAATGTTTTGCATTTTGGTAGCCTTTTTTCTTGCAATCTGTGCAGGGGTGTTCACTACAAAAGAATAAAAAAGCAACCCTAAAATCTGTAGCAATATGCAAAGAAAAAAAAAAAAAAAAAAGAAAAATCTGTAGCCAAATGCCCTGAAGAAATATGGTGGTATTTTATATGAAATACACTTAACAATCAAAGTTGCCTTAGAGTAAAATGGGACCTTATGAGTTGTCCTGATGTCAAAACTTCTTATATTCAGAGTAGGTTCTAAATTTTTCTCTTTATGTACCTTGTACTAAGTATCATTATATAGAAGAGAAATACTTACACTCCTCTCATTGTAACCACTACTGAGATGTAATTTTGTGATTTAATACAACTTTGAGAAATAGGAAGGTGGATTATTTCCATCTTTTACAGATTCTTGTTTTCATCTGTGTACTAGTGAAACCTGTAGGGGCCAAAATTATTCAACTCAACAGGCAACACACAAAAATAAAAAGCCCCTTGCTTACTGTTGCTTTATTTCTGTACTATACTAGGGAGGGATGCTGCTGTTATTCAGGACCCTTTATCGTAGTAATCTCACTCAGTAGGTTTTTTGCGTGATTATTCTTCTGTGTCTTCAGAGGTCATTAGATTTTCTGAGCATATGAATCTTCTGCAAGCGTTGTCTTACACAGTTTCCATTGCAAGGTAGCATAAATGCAGTGCTATTAGCTGCATAGTACCAACAAACCTGAATTCTAATGATGATGACAATCAGTTAATGATGCTAAAATGTAAAGTAGTACAATTCCACTCTGTGGCACCCAGTAACATCACTCCTCACCTTGCAGTATATTCGTAAGCAGATGAGTTCAATGCAGCAAAACAATAACTACATCTGTCAGTTTTTAAAAATAGATAAACAAAGGCATCCCTTTGCAGGTGGATTAGAAAGATCAGTTCACAAAATAAGCAAATAAGTTGATAATTCTAAAACAAGATTACTTGTGAAAACAAAGCACATATGTTCAATATTGCTATGTTTGGAGATATGTAAGTGTTGAAGCGAAGTGTGTGCAGTATGTTTCTGTGCAGGGGTGGGAGAAGCTTTATGTTGCTGTGGATTTTATTTTATTTTTATTTTTCGAGATAGTTATTTATTTCTATGTCCCATAGAAAGTGGGAGTCCTGAATCTCGAGTTAATGCTGTTCACTTCTTGGTCCATAAACTCCCAGAAAAGAATAAAGAGATGCTGGAAATTTTGGTGAAACATTTAGCAAAGTAAGTGTTATGACCTGCTTTTCTGCCTTGTCAGAACTCTTGTCCTTACCTTCGTTTAACTACAAAGGGCCTTAGTTAAGTGTGGCTGGAGCTGAAGCCCATCTTGATGCTGTCATACACAATACCACGAACCAAACGTGCAAAAGCAGACAAGACGTTTGACTCATGCTGTGTATATTTTGGCGGGAAAGGCAGAAATCTAATCCGTTAATGAAGCCATATAAGTATTTACTTTAGCAGTCCTGCCAGCAGTTGAGGGTTTGATTGAAGTGAGAAAGGGAACATTATACTTTCTTTTCGCAAATTCTGGCAAAGTGAATAGTGGAGATCTGTTAGCAAATTTAAGTTGGTTTCACACTTGCCCTGGTCCAAGGCTAAGTGCATTTCATATATTTAAGTTCAGTAAGAGACTGCTTTTGTTTTTAAATTGCCAGTGGAAGAATGGCTTTTCTGTTTTCCAGAATTCAGTAAGACTTTATTTGAAGAAACTTTGCACAAAACAAACTTCTAAAACATAGATTAAGGAAACGTAATGTTTTCATTTGTAGACTGCAGTTTCCAACAGTAATGGAAATTTTTCATAACCTATTTCCTGTTTTTTCCTTCAATTCTTTTCAAAAAGTGTTTCAAAGCATGCCAAGAGGAATCTAATGACTGTAGCAAATCTAGGGGTAGTATTTGGACCAACCTTAATGAGGCCACAGGAAGAAACTGTAGCAGCCATCATGGACCTGAAGTTTCAGAATATCGTTGTCGAAATCCTGATAGAAAATCATGAGAAGGTAAGCTTTGATACATCTCTGGGTTTCTAAGCATAGTCTATAACAATCTGCTAGGCTTAATGGGTAGTGTGGAGTTAAGTATGATGTTACAAATAGCTTAATTCTAAAGAATATCCTCTATACACTGTACGCATTTGGCTATTTATACTCAATTAAGTATTCCTGTTCATAGGTAAACTGACATTTCAGAATACATGCTTCCTCGCAATAACGGTGCTTCTGTGTGTATAGTACACAAATAGATTTTCATTATGATATTTGTGTATGTTTTTTACTGAGCAAAAGTGATACAAACTGGAAAAGAGAAAGCCGAGGCTCAGTTTTTAGCTCTTCCATTAAGTACTTTGACCAGGGTCTGAATTAATTTTTCTATGTCTTCATTTTTCTCAGAGTTCACACAGTAAAAAGACAACTTTAGTGTACTCTGAATTTTATGGGTAAAAACATTAAGAGAGCCAGGTATTAACGTTTCCGTTGTTTTCAGCTGGATGTGTGTTATTTTAAGCCTTTGCATTTGAGGCAATACTGAAAATAGAAGTTGCTGCTGCTGCTGTGGCAGCTGCCAGTTACTAAGGTGCCTTACATGTACAAGGTACTGTCCAGAATATCACTGCATGTAATCTGGGCTCTGGAATTTTTTTTTTTTTTTAAAAAAAAGTCCTTTACTGGTCTGTTTGTTTGAGTACTCCTTTGGGAGTCCTTTGTGTCTAAGCTGACTTCTGGAACTGGATATTTGAGGTACTTTGCTTGTACTGGGAGGATGGGCAGCATCTCCCTTGCCCTTATTGTCAAAAAAAGTGCTTTGGAAAAACTCCAGGATGTGCTTTTTCCCCCTCTTCTTTCTTAAGCACTCCGAGCATTGAAATAGTTATTTCTTTTAAAGGTTAACAGTGTTGAAATTGGCTATCTAAGTCTAGTCTTATCTACTTTAAATAATATCTGTCTCAAGTTTTTCTGACAATGTAATTATGCTACCTCCTTGAATGATGCAGGCTGGCCAAAGCTGCTGTTGGCATAGCTGTATCCACATGGTGGGTTTTGTCAGCTTAGTTGACTTAGAGTGTAATGCTGCCCTCAGACGCACATTGAGCAGATACAGTATTGTTCTGTTGGAAAAATATTGTGCTGCAGATGTGGCTCAAGTTCCAAGTGATAAATATGCCAAGAGTTGTAAGCCATGCTATTCATTTTGGACCTTATAAATGAAGGTAAACCTTGCAGTAAGCTCATGATTTTGAAGCTATTGCAGTGACCACACAAATTTAAGAAATTGAAGAGAGAGTGAGAGAGGCAGTGTTTTAATAATGTATGGAGGCTGAGGTTGAGTTGTGCTTTTTCAAGTCACTAGGTCACCACAGATTAGCACCATTTTATTCTTATGCCAGCTCAGTCACATGTCTTTAAAAACTGGACAGCAATTTCACATTTGAAACATTAGTTGTAGTGGCCTTTCTTGTTCCTCTGAAAATGTAGAGAAGCAAGGAATGGCAAGTACATCAAAACGATACTGCATCATTTTCCGTAATTCCTTGTTTTTATGCCTTCTTTAGAACTAGAAGGCTATGATTTTTTTAAAGCGATTTCTGTCATTTCACTGTCATTTCTAACAGTGAACTTGCCATCAGTGGTCTGCCTGCAGCAACCTCTCTCCCACACTAGAGCTGCTTCCAACATGGAAGGAAGCCCCAAGTGTGACCTTAGTGTATTTATAGCAAAGGCAATGGAGAGGTGTGTGTTAAGGCATTACAAAGATTTTTATAGTCAAATTGAATATGTTACTTTTAAAAGTGAGCCTTCCTCATTTAGGTCAGACCAAGGACCTACTTTTAATGGCAAACAGGCTTATTGTCAGTCTAATGTTCATTTTATATTGTTGATTTGAGTTTTTAGGCATTTCAGACTTTCTAAGAGTCTTGCATTACGTATTCTTATTTATAGCCCTGGTGAAGTCCTAGGAAAAGTCACCAGCTGTGGGTTAAAATACTTTCAAATATTTTATTCAGCCGCTACTCTGCCTCTGCTAATTTTTAGCAGCTTCTGCTAATAGAAGCAAAGTTTGGAATTGTAGAAGAGTGGTGGAGTCAAGATGGAGGTACACTGACAGAAACAAACTTGAAGCAACGCTTCACACTTCATGCATATGTAATTTATGGCTCTGGCAGACTGCAGAGAGGCATTTCTTTTCCCTGTAGCAAATGAAATGACTAACAAACTTCCAAACTGTAGAAGCAATAGCAATCAACATTTCTGGTTTAAATACAGTAACTTGGTAGGCAAAATGGTAAAAAATTGTTATGATTCCTCAAATACTTTTAAATTCCATCAACGTTCATTATGTCTTGTGTAGACAGCTTTATTGAAGGAGATTCACAGTTCATTTTTAGGAGGAGACATAATTAATTGGGCTGCTAGCTTTGAAATCCTGGTGCGGTCATTCCACCATCATCACTCTGCTGAGTCCTAATTAGAGAATTTCTATGCAATTTATGTGTGAAAACCTGGATATGGGGACTTGCCCTGAGATAAGAACATCATGCCTAGTGCATAAACTGGTTTTTTTAAAGCTTTGTTGATATGTACATTTATTTCCTGCTAGCTAGAAACCAGTCAGTACCACTTTCACCTTGTTTACAGGCTGCATACATACTTCCAAACCATGGCTATGAACCAGTTATAGTAGGTTGAGGAGGGGAATGTTTTGCAAAGTCAAACCAATGATGAGACTTGAATGCTGGAAACTAGACTGTGCAGCCTGATGTGTTGCTTAACTGGCATTAGAATTGCACAATGATTAAGACTAGAAGGGGGGATAGAAGAGCATTAGGAAAATAATTGTTTAGCTTTTGTTCTTGTCAGATATGGATAAGTCTCTTCCAGGCAGAGCATTTCTTAGTGTCCAGTCAGAAGATGAGCTGTAGAAGCAGGTCTCTACTTTGAAAGAAAAAGCAAAAACTAGACCTAAGCTGAGACAATATTTTACCCAGGACCCTCAGAACCACCTGCTGTGGAAGGGAGGCCAGGCCAAAGGAAAATGAGACCTGTGAATTGTCTTGCTTGCTTCCGTCATATGGCTGTAGAAGGCCAGATGGATATGTCAGGCAAAGTAGGAGCATGTTCACGTTTGATATTAAATGGCCTCTCTATAGTTCTGCCTGGAATTGCCATGTTTTGTGCTGTCTGGGCTGTGTGCACCAGCACTCGTTTCACTTCACTTTGCAGGTCCTTAATGTCATTGTCCTTTCATACTTGGCCATCTTGTCCCCTTCTCCCTTGCCATATCTCTCTAGTCTCCCTTGATTCCCATGTCCCATATCCTTCCCTTCAAGAAATTCATGTTTGTGTCTCATCATTGTGTTCATTTTGGTTTGAAGCTGTACCTTTCCTTGGTGTTCGTTTTCTTGAGGTAATGAACTCAGGGGCTGACCAGAGCTGTGCTTGTACAGTGCCTGGAACAATGTTTACCTGGCCTTCAGGTAATCCTCTGATGAAGAGTGGTAGTCAACTTGGACTCAAAAAAAGGGTTTTGATTCCTCTTCTCCTCCTCCCCTAAATGAGTTTCCAGGGTATAAATTACTTTTTCTTCCCAAGGGTTTCACAGACTGGGAATCTTGGACATCTCCGTTCTTCTGGTCTTGCTTTCTGACTTGCGGTGAGAGAGAAAGGCAGTCTGCTCCATGGCAGTATGAAGAGCATGCACATGTTCATCTTGCTGTTCATTATAATGTTTTGGCATCTTGCTGGAATGAATGTCACTATTCAAAGGGCTTATTTATTTGCCATTTAGAGATGCCTCAGTGGTAATGTGAGCCATTTTGGTTTCTCAATTCCCTGAACATTATTTTAGGGGCGGGGGGAGGAGGAAACAGGATAAAAAAAGAAGTCTAAGAAATGAAAGAAGATGAGGGAGGAGGTTGGAATAAAAATCTCAGTGGGACTGGAATATTTAAACCAGCATATGGGGGAGGAAAGCATAGTGAGTACAAATAGCAAGACTGCAAAAACAGAAAGAAGATGAAAATTACAGTGAAAGAAAATTAGAAGAAAAAAAGAGAGGGGCTAGACAGAGGTCCCTTAAGGAGGTCTTATGGAGGCTGGGAAGCCAGAGTCTGCTGAAAGGGAATAGGCACGGTAAAAGATACCTTTTTCTAGAATTCAGACAACCTATGGGCAAAATTATCTCAAAGATGTTCATTCTCAAAAACTCAAGAGTTCCTATATAGAAGGCAGATACTGTTTTCACTTATTTTCTGTATTAATCTTTTTATAAGGGGCAAAGATTTTACCTACTTTAGACAAAATATATCTTCGTTTTAGCTTTACATTTTGTTCAAAACAGTTCTATGGAGAAATCTTTTTTTTATGAAATATAAATGTTTTACTTTTTCTTACTTTTATAATTTTTTTTTTAAACTAAAGGGAAGAGAAAAATTTAATACTACTGAGCTCTTAAGCCAACATCAACTTCATGTAGTAGTACTTGGAAAATCTTTAGTCTTAAAACATATTACAGTACATAATACTTGCAGTATTCGTGAGACAGAAGAAATGGAAGCAGATGAAGTCAGTTGTTCGTTTGAGAGTATGAAGTGGCACGTGTCTCCACTTAGCAATCACTGCATGTTTAAAGCAGGCCTGATGCAGGTAAATGCTTTAGGGTACAGTGGCACTGCCATCATCTAAACTAAGACTATTTTTTGGCAACACAGCAGATGTTTTGAAGTCCTGGTAAAGGGGCATGTGAGAAATACTAAAGAGGGCTTGTTCCAGCTTTCGTATTGCTTTGCCTTTGGCTAAAATGGAGGACCAAGAAGCAATGCATTGTAATTGTGGTGGTTTGCTGTGGTATTGCAATTTGAAACCTCCCCAAGCTGAATGTTTCTCAAGTCAACAAGCATTTGACTTGGAGGGGGTGGGGGGAAATTACATTAAGGCATCTCCATTAAGGCAGAGTTTGCAAAGAAACACGTGAGCTTCAGTTCAGGAAGGCATTCAGCATGTGCTTAACTTTAAGCACATAACTAAACAGAAGTGTCATTGAAACTATTCTTGTATTTAATTCAAATTATATACCTTAATGGTTGGCTGAATCTAAGGCAGAAAGAGCAGCAGGCACAACAAAGAAATTCATCATGTTTTCTGGTGGAAGTCATAGTAGCTCTTTCATTCCACTGTAGTGTGTGCAAACTAAAACCCTTCATCTGCCCTGTGGATAGCAGAAAGCCCTTCCATGTGAGACACACACACATGGTGTGGTAAATTGACTGCAAATCGTTTGTTTGTTTGTTTGTTTAAAAGACTACTGTTCTAAATCTTAATGTAGTTTATGCATAGTAAGAAGACTGTATCAAATCTCCACTCACGTTTGTGACTGCAGTTGGTGACATTAGAAGGAACTGAGTCTGGATCAATACCTGGATTGGTATGCTGTTAGACTGCTTCAAAAGAAACAAAACGTGTACTATGAGTAACCATATTAAATTAAAAAAGAAAATCAAAACAGAAGTCATGCTCTCAGCCATAGAAAGCAGCCTGCTGAGATGCTGCACTACAAATACACGGGGTGTACAAATAGTATGGACACAGACTTCTGCCTTCTTGATCTACCTGTTATTTCCAGTTAATTTTGGGAAACTTCCCTCAATTTTATATGAAATTTCTGAGTGATACAGATATCATCTTCCACTGCCCACAGGCAATGTTCCTAAGTAAGTAAACAGAAATGATGATAAGGGAGTGGAATTCAGTTGACTAATATTTGCTTCAGTCTTGATGGTCAGGGTGCTGTGCTTGCATGTTTGGAGGAGAAGGCAAAGGAGAAGTCCTTATGGAGAATGCAAAACGGATGTTCTTCAATAAAATTTTGTTAGTCAAAACAAAATATTCCATGAAATGCTGCAGGAACATGGAGAAGGGAAAAGTTGTTGCACTCCTGAAGAGTTTAAAAAGTAAATTCTTATGCAGAAGCTGTGTGACATAAGAATTATACTTTATTGCAGTTTTCAATGGTAAGTGAAGTATTGATTTACAAACTTTTTTTTTTCTTTATATTGGGTAAACTGACCTGAATGCCATCCTGTCTGATCATTGCTAATGGATAATAGTGCAATATGTGCTTGTGTTTTTGTACATACTCTTCAGAATTCTAGTAAGCTTTTGCCTTACCAAAGAGGTTACTGTATTTCAAATCATTTAACAGATTTTTGAATAAACAAGATGTGCAATCAGCTGGTAATTCTTTAGTTTCAGTATTTTCATGTGCATGCCGTTTACACTAATGAAGCATAAGTACTTCATTACAGTGGGTGCTGGACATACAAATGAAAAACATGTTCTTTGCCTCCAGAGACCCTACAGTCATAATGTGAGATAAGAAATGTATTTTAACAAAAACAAAGAGCAGAGAATATTGTACAAAGCAAGGATGATATAAATCCTTGTAATGGCAGCAGGGAAATTTGTGGAGAAGAAAATACTGGCAAGGCTGTGTGGTTGGCTACAGTAGGAACAGTGTGATTTGCAAAGATCTTGACGTTTCATTCTGATGCTTTGTACAATGACAGTGTGGTATGGGGTCAAATGTAGGTTTTTATTCTCAGTGTATAATTATTTGTATTCCTGTTCATAAATTTTATAGAAAACTAGGTGTGACATATCTATATATTTATATTTGTGTGTGTGTGTAAATATTAATATATGTATATTTATTACAAATGAAGGGGAGATCATGTTTACCTGTGATGTGTTTGGCCATGGTTGTTGCTTTTACTGGCTCCTGACTTAGGTTTGCAAGTGCCGCCTTTTATCTTCTCAGGGCTTTTCACACTTTTTGCAAGAGAAAATACAAGCACACATTCTCCTTCTGCATTATTTTCCATTTAGTAACTAGGAGTATGTTATGTTTTAGAAAGCTAGGTAATTGGATTGAGTATTTAATCTTTTAATTTAAAGGCTTTCTTTTGTTATTCTTTTAAGTATTTCCCGTAACTAAACAAGATACACAAAGGTATTAAGTGTAGCTGTAATAGGGAAGGACAACCTTTTAAAAATACTCTCCTTGGTGTGAGTTACAGTAGGTGAGCATAGAAGAGAAGGTGAATCTGCTGTTTCTGCTGGTGTAGTGGACAAATCTGTAGGTATTTCAAGTCTGCTGAATTGTTAACTCTCTCATTTCCTTCAATGGATAAAATGGATTGGTTGATAGCAGTGAATGGGCTGCTATCAGGAGCGTTCTCCTCATGAATTGTTAAACGTGGAGCGAGATGTGATACAGTGGAAGCTGCAGTCTTTGTATCAGGAGTGCTACTTTTAGAAAGGCTGAGTCAACAAACTCGTAATTCAGAAGCGATCAAAGGACACACGTTTTTAACCTTGGTATGTTTTTTTTTTTTCTTTCATCCTTTCACAGCTGTCCTCCAGACTGTAATGTCATGTTTTACAGGCTACGTTTAGTTTCTTCATTAAAGCTCAAACATGAACTACATGGTTCAAGGTAGTCAGGCCAAACGAGTGGCTATTAGGGTCTACAGATACATCAGATTTGTCTGAAAATTTCCTTGGTTCTTTTGTTGGTCTAGTAGTTTGCAGTTTGTCTGGAGTTCTAGTTCCTTTGGTATTAAGAGGAGCAGATAGCAGATATTCCAATTTTAGTGTGAGATTGAGACTCACAGTGTCCACAAATCCGTAAAAGCGGTGTTTCGTTTGGTTATTGGTAGTCAGGCTGCTAGGCAGATGGGCTCAGCAAATGATATCTTTGCAATGAAGAAAAGACTGTCTTGGATTTATTTATTTAATCTATCTATCTATTTATTTATTTATTTATTTATTGTGCTTTGTGGTTTGGCTCACAGCCAAGGATGTTTCCTCTTTCTAGTTTTGACTTATACCCAGTTCCTTTTCAGGCTGCATCCTCTGTTGCACTGTAACTAAATAGAGTGTGCCAGGCAACATCAAGAGTGTTATTGATGTTTTCTGGTTGGTGGCCCTCTAGAGGCTTAGCTTCAGGTATCTTTCAGCTCTTGATCTGATTTTTTTTTTTTTTTAAATATAATGACTCTGAATATTGTACAAAGATGTTTTGTGGTTTGTAGTGGAATTCAAGCCTCAAAATCCAAAGCCTCAGAAAATCTGCGTCCTGTGCAATCTTGTAGAAGCCAGTGCACAGCCAATCATATTTTATAGTGTATAGATGCTGAAGTGCAAAATTCAGGATAACTTCAAGGCAGACAGACGTTTTTTGCAGTGGACACAGTGGTAACCTTGGGGAGGTAAGTTACTTAAGCATTCTAATGAAGTTATTGATAATTTTTATTGAAGATTTTTCTAAAGCTTTTTCAAAAATATTTAATATGATTTGTAGAAATAATCAGCTTTATCACATTTTGTACACTGAATACAGACTCTATTTAGATGTCAAGAATTTCTCGTGCATGTATTTTATATTTATTGAATCATGTGTTTGAGAACCAGAAGAAGAAATGGATCATGTTGACTAAAACCAGAAATGAAACAAGTTGATCTAACATGGTCCTTAATAAAGTAAAATGCAAAAAAGTAAGAAACCATATTCACAAAGTATCATTTTTTAAAGATTTCAATAAATGAGAAATTTTATAGCATTGTTAGAATTGGCGCGTAAATCAGTTTTGAAATAAAACTTTTGTCCTATCTCTCCAGAAGTTGATCTTTTGTAATTTCTATTATGCGTAAACTTTTAATAGTTCCAGTTGGCTTCTGCAATCCCTTCAAGTAGGGAAAAAAAAAAATCTAAAACTGTTCATCTTATTGAATGTGGTTTTTACTGTTAAAAAAATGGATTACAATTAGAATATTAGTGGCTGAGCTACCACAATGTATTTTAAGATGCTTATTTTTACCTTACACTTCCTGAAATGCTTTATGTTTGCAGAAAATGGCAAAAGGAATTGCACCACTGTGCATTATCTTAAGAGGAAAACAAGCTTAGAAAGTCTATCGGGGTAAGAGCACATTGTGAACCACTAAGACAGTTAGCCTCCACTTTTTTGAGCATTTTTGTTTCTAATATAAATATATGTTTTTTGGTTTTGTACAGGTTGCTGGATCTAACCTGAATTGGGTTTGCATTACACTGAAAATAGCTAAGTCAAGAAAAGGCTATGGTGATGCTAAGTTTCTCTTGCACTATTCCATTAGCTACTAATTTATAAAATATTCTTTGATCAGCATATATTGTAGCCAATTGTCATGGAAATGCAAGGAGTACGTAGCCATAAAATGTGTAAGGGCAGAGCAGTATATGTGGCCTAGGTGGATGGCATTTTATATTGTTCAATAAACATTAGTTGAAGTGTCTGTGTGTGTTTCTTTTATTTACCAACTGCAAATCAAGTATGTATTGAAGGGAAATTACCCAAATAAAAACTTGTACTGATGTTCTTCTCGTCTTGAGAATACTGTCCTCTAAAAAATATGTCTGTAGTAGTGGAGCCTATACCACTAGCTGAATTTCAAAGAATTCGGAATGACATCGCAGGTTCTAGCCTTCTTTGCGTTAGACAGCGACTTTTAGTACTCTGATTCTTGTTCATGTATTCAAAGGAAATAGATGCATGTTCTGTGTGGTAGGTGTTATGAGAGTGAACGGAGGTTTTGTCTTGCAACAAAACCATAGCACAGCTTTAAGCTGTTAATGATTTTTTTATAAGTTTATCCTCATTAGCTCTATTACTAAGCCTCCAGTTTTCTCTCCCCTCTTTTTCATCCCACTCTGTCCTTGCTGTTGCCTCCCACTGATTTTTAGAGGAAATTTTAATTACCCCAGTGATACAAAGCAGACAGAGATGACCTGATGTCTGGGTCTTTTCCTAAAGTGATTCCTGGCAAACATACTGAAATTCATTAATTAGTTCTGCTTGAGACCAGAAAGAACAGATCAGTATTCTCTTGTAGCAGCAGAATCTAATCTACATTTCCATGAACAGCTATACATCTAGTCATAGACTCATGAAATAGGCCTAGTTAAATCCTCCCAGTAATGGGTTTTTTGAATTTCTAAAATCGGCTCTAGTAAGAGCTCAGGATCTAGAGTCCAACACTGTTGTTGCAGATTAAGGGGAATCTGACAAAATTCCTTGTTGCCATGTGGATCTGCTGGTAGAATACAGTATGATACGTTGAGTTTGGCTCATTACTCTCAAGAAATGCTTCCATAGACTTTGTGGAACACAGGTTTAGGAACTGGAATGGTTGTATGTAGGGATGGTCTTGGGCTCACTGCTGTAGAGAGAGCTGTTATTAGAGGTGTATATCCAAGATGGTTTGTGGCTTGTTTAGCCCTGTAAAGTATCCATTTTGTACTATTGCATAGAGAGAAATGTCAAACATACCAGTGTTTTAAATAGCTGGACAGGAGTCTCATCTTTTTTGTTGTAACTTTTACGCTGCAAGCTTGAAGACTGATCCACCACTGAAGTCAGTGTGCACCTTTAAATTCTGATTTCATGTCAGGTCAGACCTAAACAACCATTTAAAATACTGGACTAGCTGGGATAGGAGTGACTAACAGTTGGATTTGTTGCTTGATAAAATTTTGAGTGCTACAGTGTTAGTCTTCTCTCATATGTAAATTGTTTCACTTAGCTTCCGAGTTTACCCCCAGAGTAGGTCAATAGCAGAATGCCAATGCTTTTGAGAACTAAATTGTAGAGAACTGATATTCTATAAATCTAATGCAGTTTGGCCACAGTCTCAAAAACTCTGTGTAACACTGAATGTGACTGTGAAGTCCTTAACTAACCTTTGAGGTTGGTTTAGTACATTTTTATTGCTTCTTGAGTGAGGTAATTCAATGAGCAGACTTCATTCTTGTCTTTATACAGGCATTAGTCTAAGCTGTGGTAACTTCTGCAATTGAGATGAGAGATGGCGGTAGACCTGACTTTTACTTGAAGGGAGGCTTTTTTTGGAGTAGCAAAGAAATCTTCTATTAAATAGCACGTTCCAATCCTGTTCTCCCATGGGAGGGTTTCCATCCGATTGGATATATGTGGTTGCCTTGCAATGCGTCTGACAGCAATGGCTTGCCGTGCAAGAAGATATTCTGAAACTTGGTCAGATGTGGTCCCATACTGTTGTGCAAGTCAGTCAAAACATGGGAATGTTAGTACTGTTTCATGTGCTCACGTAGTACATTGCGTGTGTATGATTTTGAATTCCATCTTCTGTGCATATGCAGTGTGCTTCTGACAACAGGTCACTCACAGCAGGCATCTTTTATTAGCTGTGAAACATTTATACTTCAATGACATTTAAATAAATAATAAGGGTAGGAGCAAATTTGAATAAAACTAAAACCAAAAAACTTTTCTCCTTACAACTGAAATAAAGCGTACCTCCATCCTCCCATTCTCAGGCAGACATTACAATACTTCTGTCAGTGCAGCAAAGGTCCACTAAGGTATGATGAAAAGTACTTGTCTATTTAAGTGAAAATAAAGCAAGAAAGAGAAGCTGAATGCTGTATGTGCGCTTTTTAGGGCAGAGGTTCACCTTCTGCTTGCTCTTCAGATGCTCACCTTTTCAAAACTGTGGTACGAGCTGTGGCTTTGGCCCGCAACAGAAGGAGATTTCTGCTGGTGAAAAAGCAGGTGTAGTAATGGATGGGCTGTACTGGATTTTATTTTCCTACTGAAAAGACAAAAAGAAAATACCAACGTAGGGATGAACACAAATATGTGCTGCTTGAAAGAGCAAAAATGACCCCAAATACACTTTTTTGTGCAACATGTGAGGGCAGGATGTTTCCTGTTTCTTTTATATAAAAAAACCCATACCAGTCTTTTTAGTGGTGGTTGGGGGGGGTGGTGGTGGGGGGGGGGGTTTGTTTGTTCTTTGTGTGTCTCAGAATCCTTCAGGACAACTCGTGATACTTGATGATTTCATTGCTGAGTATGACAATTAGGTTCAATTTGTTCTGCATGGGTAAATTTTCTCTGCAGATACTCAAGAGGTTGCATTCTCTAGTTCATATCTAAACACCTCTTTCAGGGAACCCTTTTCTCTCTGTGGAGACAAATATTGAATGTGAACACAAGAGAAAAAGTGCTACAGCTTCTAATGTTGCATCAGAGAAACGTAGGAGCGAGCGGATGGAGTTTGTGTGTACCCTTGCCCTGGTCCCAGTGAGTATAGAGAACAGATGGCCTTGCGCTACCCAGGAGCTCTCGGGAGGTGATCTCTGCTCCCTAAGAAAGCAATATGCTACTTACTGACCTTATCCCAGAAATCTTGAGAGCAGAGTGAGGTAAAATAGGGGACGGGCCTGACGCTCGCCTGCGCGTCTTGTCTGCAGAAGGAAACTTAGACTGCCTGCCACCAGGCCAGTGCTGTTACTGGGTAGTACTGGGTCGTGCTGAGCAGTGCTGTTGGGAAACTGGTGCACAGCTCTGCCACTAAAAAAATTAGAAGTAGAGGTGATATGCTTATCCTGACAGTGAAAGAGAGGACTCAGTACTCCTAACTTTTGTTTTATTAGAGGAGAGAAAACTATTCTGGGGAGCTCATGACGACCTGCCACCGGTATTGCTATGAAATTAGCTAGCATGTGCTGGACTGCTACTGGTTGAAGTGCGACTTCACTGCTTTCTTGTTATTTCTCCTGTTTATTGTATAGGGTTTTTTCTCCCCATAAAACAGAACAAACCACCAGCTGTTTTTTTTCACATCACATAGCTACTTGCAATTAGAAATCTACTTGGATTCATTACCTGTCTCCAATTCATTATCCTGTTACCTGTCTGGCACTGAGTATCATTGAGTAAGGATTGCCTTTATGGTTTTCTTGGTTGTGTTTTGCTTTTGTGACTCTCGGTTTCTCGTGCTAATAGTTTTAGAAGAGTATATTGAAATATATGTGAGAGATGAGGAAAAAATGCTTAAGAACTTTACTGCAACCACTGCAAGTCACCTAAATGCATACAAGAAAGCTCATCTCTTACGAGATGGGGAATACTTACTCCTGGGGAATACTTGTTATTCTCACCATCATTAATTTCAGCGGAGTTGCGTGGATAAGGCTGTACAAGTAAACACAGCTGCGGAATGTGACATAGTAAACAGCATGCTGAAACCTCTTGGCAGAGAGTTATTTACCAGAGAGCCCAAATGCAACACTTAGTCCACGGAAAAGATGGCATTTAAAGTTTTGGTACTTTTGAATTTTTCAGAAGCAAATATTTATCCCTAAAACCGCTCAATCTAGCCTTGTATTTACACATAAGGGGGCAGTGTGGTACTGTTAGCCAAGTGCCATGTAGGTGCACATTAGATTTCATTATTATAAATTGCATCATGTTTTAAGAAATGGCTTTAGCACTCTGAGCACAATTAGAGCTTTGTCACTGTCTGAGAGTGCTGCCATGTCTGTACTGGGGAGAACCAGGTTGGACTGTTTCCTTTCTTCTTTATAAACATTTTGTTTTTAGAGAGTTCCTTGCACTGTTTTGGCACTCTCTCGTAATCTGTTGTTCATAGGCACATGAAGGAGTGGGAACCAGTTTTCTTAACAGTGGTATGGGGAAGTTCAAATTAAATCATTTTATCTCCCCCATAGCAACATGCACTTATTGGGAAGGAAGGTAATATTTCCGCTGGAGCTTTCCTTTGCACACCAGATATAGGCTTCTGGCTTACTACTGCCCAGTTTTGGCAATATGATCATTCATCCACAGTCTTCATGGAAAATGGTGTTTCTGATTATTTTATACCAGCACAGTCTTCTACCTGCCAGTATGAGAGTGATGGCTATAAGCCAGTGTATACATGGGTTCCTGGGTCATCTTATTCCTACGCATGTTAACTTTTGGGGTTAACAGGCCAGGATATGATGGCATGTAAAGTTTCTTACACTTTTAACATGATGTCTTGAGTGCCTTACCGCAGGGTACTTATAGCATTTTTCTCACCTGTAGAGTAGCCTAGCTGGCTTTTAGCTTCACGCTGCACCTGAGATGTGTTGTAATAATCCAAAAACATGTTATCTGTGACATCTCTTTATACCTTCTGCATGAATTTCTACTTCATAAAAAGCTTCTCCTTCGAAGATTCATTGTGAGTCTCCTCTTTATAATATTTCCCGTACAGATGCCTGGCAATGTAAAATTGCAGAGTAAAAGAACATCATATACTGTTTCATTATATCTTGTTATATTACTGTGTTGCCTGGCTGTAAGGTGCCGTACAGACACAGGGCTTTTCTTGTACAGCTGCTGTTTGTGTTTTTCTTTATCTGCTGGTTTGACTTTGATGAAATACATGTTAAGCTAATTTGTTCATGTGAATCTGCCATGATCAGTTGTAAAAGGCTGCTGTTAAGTTGTACATCAGCATACTGATAATTTTCTAGAAGTAAATCAGCATCATTAGACTGTACCTTATATGTACAGTTAAAGTAGAAATGCTGTCACGTTGAGCAAATCTACATTGCTGGCTAATCCAGAGAGAAATGACATGGTGTTTTGTATGGAGTAAGGCTAATGGTCATGACTCAAAAGACAAAATTATGACAAGAGGTGAAATCCTTTTTATATGCATCTGTGAATATTATCATTTAATATAAATGTGACTCAATATGCAATAGTTAACTGGAAAAATTCTCACATGGTATGTTACTATGGTATCTCTCACTAAAAACCCCTCCCCTCAAATTTTTCCCCTTGCTGTCTTCAAGAGTATGTTTTTTTGTTTGTGGTGGTTTTGTATTTTTTTTTTTATTAAAATTGCACTATTATAATAATATTACAGGTTTTGAAAGTTAAAATAGGTATTCGGGCAAAATTATAGGTCCTAGCTAAAGCTGTAAAACTTTTTGGTTACTGGTTCATAAAGTTAGTATCCCCATCTTTCCCCTTCCCCTCCATCCTAGCTGGCAAGTGTGGCTGCAAATATTTTGTCTTTGGATTAACTGATTTGCAGCTTGCTTAACGTGTAGACAGTGCTCTTGCTTATTTTCATATTATATTTATTTATTTATTTTAAAAGCACTCATTAAAGACCCACGGCATACTCCCAAACTTTGAAGGAATGGATTTTTGGCTCCTGCCTTCTTTGAATGAAATCCAAAACAAATGTTGTTTGATAATGGTTTACAGTTGCATTACACAGGTTGCTCTTTGTGATAAATAATTAACACCCTTTGTGTTCTTGATTGCAGATTTTCAAAACCGTGCCTGATGCCACTTTCCCTGAGCCAATCTCTATGTCAGTATCTCCTCCAAATGCCCCACCAAGGCAATCAAGAAGACAAGGACAACGTATTAAGAGGCCTCTGGCTGTGTACAATCTCTGTCTTGAGCTGGATGATGGTAAGATGCTAGTAATAATTTCAGTCTTTGCAGCAGATGGGCTGTGTATCCTGTCTTCAGTGGATGTTTTCATTTCATGTTTCATTTGTGTACATGTGTGCATGCACCTGCATGCTTGTTTAATTGCTTTGGAACATGTAAAGAAGCAAGGGGAGTACAGAGAAAGGAGAGTATAGGGAGTACTGTCCTGTGACATACGTTTGAAAGTAGGATGAACTGTCTTAAATATGCTTTTCCTCTCTAAAAAAGAAGCAGCTCCTGTTTCTTTGGGGAAATCTCTTTGACCTCTACTGAAGATTACACAGCCATAAGATAAATGGAGAAAGAACTGAAATTAAAGCAAAACTTTTATGAGAAGAGCTAATGCACTCTACAGTTAAATTCATCTGGATTAAAGGCTCAGGTCACCACTGCACTAGAGAATACTACTGCTTCACTTGAATCTTTAATACCTTGATGTAACTAGCAGTAAATACTTGTAAATTTGCCTTACTGTTGAGAAGCAAAGAAAAAAGAAAAAATCTTGCTTTTGCATGGAGTCTGCAACATACAGTGAGGCAAAGGGTGTATAACATCTTATATATTCTGACTGTTGGCCAGAAACATAATCATTTTCTTGAAATTTCATTGCTTGGGGGTACGTACAGTACTGAGAAGGCAAGTCAGGGCTCATTTTGTGTTACAGATTTTCTCCACCCTATTCCCTTTCTCCCTCCTAATGTTGTTAGTCAATTGTCTTTTCACATGAAGAATCATGGGATCAGGGCACAAAGTCCAGTTATCAGTAAGTGAACATAAACAGGAAGATTTTGAACTCACGCAGTAGTATGTGATTCACTGATGAACTGTCATTAAATCAGTGGTCAACAGTCGTTGATTTCTTAAGAAAAGAGCACAAATACCTACAACAGCTGTAAGGGCAGGTTTTAGAAATAAACTGAGGACTGTTTATTGTCTCAAAGCCAGTTTTAAAAAGAGTCTGCAAGACATTCATCATGCCTGCCATCAGGTTTAATTCACCAGAGAGATACATAATCTCTGTGCCTTTCTTTTCTTGCATCAAATATGAAACTAAATGCCTTGACTGGAAGGTGTTTAAGGTGCATCTACTTAAAAAGCTTAAGCTATGTTAATTGGAATAATATGCTACCAAAAGCTAAGAAAGCTCTTGAGTTATATCTGCAATAATAAATTTATCCTCATTTGAAAAACAAAACAAAATTGAAGCCGCTCACAGAGTTGTTTACATCTAATTCTGAATGTGAACCCCAGCAGATCACAAGAAGTACCACAACTTCTCCAATTCCATGCTGCAAAGTGTGCACTGAGGACCTGACTTTGACCCTAACACAGTAGACAGAAAGTATTTGATGGCTTCTTTTTATTGTTAGATCCAAAAATACAGTGTTACTGTTGAGAACTGTTAAAATGTTCAATTTCTCCTAAACACAGTTCATATTTTCGTCTAATTTGGGCATCTCAACAAAGAGAACAACTGGGATTGTTAGAGGCTGTAATTGTTATATATCATCCAGAAATTTGGTACTTGTCTGGGAGTTCTAGTGGGGTGGATTGCAGAATAACCTAGTATGTCATTATGCATGGTAGAACTCTGATGAAGGCTGAATTGCTGCAGGTGAAGTCGTAGTTCCAGGATGGATGGCACCAAGTTTTAGTGGTATATGAAAATAGTATTTCCCCTTGTAACTTCTAAAAAATATCTTCTGTAGTGTCTCCAGGCGCTACTGCAAGTTAGCAGTAATCTCAATCTGTTGTTGCTAGAAACTGGCTGTTGGTAGGTCCCGGCTACATGCTAATGCTTATTTTATTTGCGTTTAGCCAGATAGCTGTGTCAGGAAGGTAGTCAGTAGTGGGTACAATGGTTGTTTGGCAGGTGCGCAGTATACATGGCAGTACAGTGCCTTGAGCCCAACTGCATCATTGCATTACCTGAGGAACTACCCCAATGGATACAGGGCTGATTAATTATCTAGTCGCTTAGTAGAGCTCGGTGCCTCCAAATACACGCCGTGGCCTTCAGTTACTTTGTTCTTTGGAGAGGGGGGGAAGAAATAAAAGTGAGCCTGGGCTTTGTTCCATATTTACCTAGTTTCTTGGCTAACAAATGCATGTTTTATAACTGCTCTTTGGAAGATTTTATCCTGTGTGTGTTTTTAACAGGAAATTAAACATTAAACCCCTTCCCTCCCCCCTCTTTATTCACAATGGCATGAGTTAAGCACCAGGCATAAGCCAGTGTTTTGTGTTTCCTGGATATGGCAAAATTATCATAATCTTGTTTTCAACCAAGTAGCTGATACATATTTATATGCAAATATATTTGTAGACAAATACATCTCTAAAGTTATTGTAATTATTTATAAATATTTTCTATGCCTTGAAACTAGAAGTATGTTGGAGACAAAATCTCTCTGTGCTGGAAAACTTCTTGAGTGTGTTTCTTTTAGGATTGTTATGCAAACCAGGAAATTGTTAGAAAAGCGGAAACAAGTCTTTAACTATCAGCTGCTCCAGGGAGTTAACAGGCTTCAGAATCCACTGCTTGAATTGGAAATGCAGGGTTCAGGCCAGCTTTTCTTTCTAAAAGCACGTTTGCAGTCGGGAAGCTTCTTGACTGCACACGAAATGTATGCAGCAACCACCCAGAAAGGGCTGTAAGTGACATAAATATTGATAGGTATAATAGTTGAAGAACACACACTATGTTTGATAAAAATCTTTATTTTACCTTCTAGTAATTAGCTGTACTGAGTTCTGATAGCACATAGATTTTCCTTGTTCGTGGCAATTAGGTGATTAAACTTATTTGCAAACAATTCAAGTATTATATTTACTACCATAAGGATCTTCATTTCCTGAAAGACAAACTTACGTCACACATGATACCGTCTGTTTTTCTTTCAACTTCTTTCTTCTGTGGTAAGCCAGTTACTAAATTTTCACTCTGAAGTTTTTCAACATCTCAGTGTCTCAAGTAGAACTGGACTTAATGGGGAACTCTGAGCTACTTTCATAAGTGACCTAATCCTGAAGTTCTTGTTTCAGCAAAATGCAGATTTGTCTGAGATTTACATTGGGATCATTTCCAGAGTTTTCTTGACTTCTAAAATGAAGACATGGGATTGGGGGGGGGGGGTGTGGAGGGGGGGGGGGGTGTTCTTTTTTTGGAAATAGCTTTTTTCTTTTCTTTTTTTTTTTTTTTCCTTCTACTATCTGAATGAATTTTCGAGTGAATTAAGTAGCAATGCAGAAACTCCTGTGGCTTACAGTCTCAGCTATGTACAAACGATTTTACATTCTTCCTCTGTCTCTCTATGCAGAGAGAGAAAGACTGTTAGCTAGAACAGGGAGTTGTTTATGCTGTTCTTCTAAAAATGTCATTGGGTCTTTATTTTCCATTTGGGCAGTCAGTATATATCAGAAGAGAGCTCTGTTTATAGTTCTTCTCTTCTTGAGGGCAATGCAGAGTTACAGTTTTGTTCCCTCCAAATTTTATTTTAATTTTTATATAATTTTATCTTCTTGTAGCAAAATAAACAGTTTTTTTTGTTTTGTTTTATTTAATCTTTTTCTGTGCTAGAGATTATTAAACTATTTTGCAGGGCTACTAGAGCAACATGGCAAGAAAAGTCCTGTTTAAGGTAGGCAGTATAATGCAGTCCAAGATGAACAGAGAGTCAGCATGAGTTGCATAAATCACACCTGGAGTCAAGAAATGGGTCTTGTGTGGCAATTTGTCCAACTACAGGACAACTTGTTTTCTAAACAAACAAAAATATGCTTCTTAAGCCACAGTGCTTGCTGATGTCTTACTCTGTTTGAATACACTCTAGGTGTCAAAATTTCTCATTGGCACGTACATGGACACAGCACGCTAGTATCTTATGGAGGGCTGCTTTGTTTTGTTTTTAAGGCATTTGTCTCCTGTCCCCGCCGCTCTGGAACTCAGGAGGCATACGGGGTGGTTGTGATAGCTTTCTGCTGCTGCTGTAAACTAAAGATTATATTTGTAGTGCTTTAGAAAACAAATTATTGTGTGGAATTCTAAAAGAAATAAAAATTAGAACTGCTGCTTAACCGTTTAAAACTTTGTGCTAACTTGTATTACTCTCTGTAGTATTTAAGGAAGCCAAAGTATGAATGGTATGTTAGTGTTAAATAGGAGTAGCTCTTTTTGATTTTTTTTTTTTTTTAAATTGGTGGGAATTGGAGTGAGACAGTGTCTTAAATTGGGTGATAAATTGATTTGCATGAACTACTGTGTCATTCAGTTAAATCACTTCATCAAAGTAAAATGGGATACATGTAATGGTTGCATAGCTTCCATGCAGTATTCCTTCTCCCTGCTCCTCCCATCTGTTCCTGCCCCAAACAAATAAGTAAAAACCCATAAACTTCATTTGGAATTACTGAACGTAAAACCTGGATGTTAGAGAAAGCCTTGGATTTATAATAAGGAGACTGGTCTTCAGGGCTGTAAAAGCCCAGAGCTGCAAGGTTGCAGGTGTGAAGCCTGGCCTTGAACTCTTTCTATTTCTGAATCTGCTGCTTGGAAGTGTTTCTGTAACCTGGCACATGGTAGGGGAAATGGAAAGAAAAGCAGCTACATAGGCATATCAAAAAGCCATAAGGGCTTGCAGCACTTGCTTACAAAGCTATTGTTAACAGCTGAGCAAAACACACAGTTATGCTGTTACAAAATAGGTGCACCAATATTGGTTATGAAGATCAGGATGATTACTGTTTGCCGTGTAGAATTTAAGATAGTTTGTATTCCACCTTGCTGCAAGAATAGTTCCTGCAATTCTACGCAATCTATCGCAGCTTTTTCCACCTGATGGCTCTGAGTAGGATGAGTGCTATGCAAAGTAAAAGTCTCTTTGATCTACTGCTAGTGAAAGTGAAGCTTTTTCTTGGGTAATAGTGGGTATGTATAGGGTCCCAGTTTCCTATCAGAAAATTAACTTCTGCTCGGAAAGCTTTGGGTCCATAGAAAGTACCTATTTTCTTGGAAGTATGGAATAATTTTGGTCCATGCTTTGTATACACAATATCCATTGTCTTGCCATTGTAATAGCTGTGAGTAATCTACTTGCTACAGCCTACTTGCTGCAGTTATCTGAAAGCAAATTTAGCTGTCATAATGTAGTAAACATTTCCTAACTTTTACTTCTTTTCAAATGACGTGTGTCAAATCTTTGTGGTTGGTGTGAGAATTGCCTTAGTATCATCGCTAGTGCTTGTCCGCTTTCAGTATATGAAATTCAGAGCCTGTAGAAATGTTAAAAATAAGCGCATCCACATGTGCACACACATGCACGTAACAGGAGTCAGAAGTGCAGGGAAAGGGAATATGAATAGACTTAGAACTAAAATCTGAATTTAAAGAAGGGATGGGAAGTACAGGAGAAAGGGTCAGTCTTTTCCTTGGGGCCAGGCATTATTAAAAATCTCTGATCTGCTGTAATAATCCTTCATCTCTAATTCTCTACCTTCTACACACAGACATGCAAGGGCACATAATACTGCAAGAAGGCCAATTTGGCATGCTAAAAGCCATTAATCCCAGGCATGGAAGTCACTGACGTATCTTCGCTACATGCCAGCTGTGCCCTGGCCAGCCTCTACTGGTTGAAAGCAAATGCTCTCACCCAGCACACAAGAGTATAAGTAGAATGAAGAGTTGAAGCTGTTCAACTCTTCAGGCAGTTTCCTATGGATGAGAGTGTGCATTTCACTGAATAAGGTGTTTCCTCACATATGGTGCTCTTGCTTCCCTTCACTAGTGACAAGGATAGGAGAGAAGATCTTGGAGGGGGGGATGGTGAGCTTTCTGAAAGGCTGATACGCGAGTTAGAAAATACGATTCCTCTTCCTGTTTTGCTCCCACTCTGTCAGTGTTTTTTGTTCGGTCAGAAAAAAATGCATTCTTGTTCTTCTATTAACTTCTGGAAGTCTTTGTCCTATTTGCTCTTCTTTTTCCCTTTTATTTTCTCTTTTCTTCTTTTGAAAGTTGCACTTAGTGTGAGGTGGATTACACTACTATCACTTCCTTCCTTCCTAGCTGTACATAGAATCATAGAATCATATAATTGTTCTGGTTGGAAGAGACCTCCAAGATCATCGGGTCCAACCATTAACCTATCACTACCAAGTCCCCCACTAAATCATATCCCTTAGGGCCTCATCTAAACGTCTTTTGAATACCCCCAGAGATGGGGACTCCACCACCTCCCTGGGCAGCCTGTTCCAATGCCCGACAACCCTGTTGGTGAAGAAATTTTTACGAATGTCCAATCTAAACCTCCCCTGGCGCAACTTGAGGCCACTTCCTCTTGTTTTGTTGTCTGTTACTAGGGAGAAGAGTCCGACCCCCATCTCTCTACAACCTCCTTTCAGGGAGTTGTAGAGAGCAAGAAGGTCTCCCCTCAGCCTCCTTTTCTCCAGACTAAACATCCCCAGTTCCCTCAGCCGCTCCTCATAGGACTTGTGTTCCAGACCCTTCACCAGCCTCGTTGCCTGTCTCTGGACACGCTCCAGCACTTCAATGTCTGTCTTGTAGTGAGGGGCCCAAAATTGAACACAGTATTCGAGGTGTGGCCTCACCAGGGCCGAGTACAGGGGGATGATCACTTCCCTAGTCCTGCTGGCCACACTATTTCTGATACAAGCCAGGATGCCGTTGGCCTTCTTGGCCACCTGGGCACACTGCTGGCTCATATTCAGCTGGCCATCAACCAACACCCCCAGGTCCTTTTCCGCCGGAATGCAACTTGCTGAACCAACAGGGAGATTGAAGAAGTACTTATGGGGATATCATGGAGAAGTAATAGTGGTGGGACTAGTTTGGTTAGGACTGCGGTTTCATCTAAGACTACTTGACTGAGGCCAAGCAAATTAGCCTCAGAGATCACATTAGTGGGAATCTGCAAGCAAGAAGATGCATGATGCCTGGCAAGTTTGGTTATCTCACTGAGCAAGTGGGTTTCTGTTCTGTAACAGATGCAAATTCACTGATGATGAGCGTGTTCACTTCTTCTGTCTTCGTGGCCATTAGCACTGCTTAGTGCTGCCTGTGTGCTGCACAGCCTCCTTGATCCATCTCCACAGCCTCCCTTCCACACTGCAGCTGAGTCCAACCCTGAGCCCTCTCCAGATGTGTAAAAAACCAAAAACCCCAAATTATTAGAATTACACTTGCAGATATCTAACCCTGGAGTGTCAGAGGCATGGATAGTGGTAAAAGAATCCAGGCATGGAAGAAATGATTTACCTAACTACACTGAGGTAGCAAAATCTGTCTTCCAAATTGCTGCCCTTTAAATTCATCCGCTGGAAGATTAGGAGGTTCCTCAACAAACGTGTCACCTGGATATTCAGTTAAAACAGCTGATAAAATTTTATTAAGGGCTGCTCAGCTTGTTTTCAGTCATCTTTTTAATAAGCCGTAGGCATCCGGCTTCAGCCATCCCTCTGTTGAAGTCACTGTTACGGCAAAAGGAGAGAGGTGAACAAAATGAGGAGAGAGACACAGCCAAGTGTCACCAGCATACTGGTTTCAGAGTGGCTTTCTTGTGAGAGACCCGTCACGTACACAATGTGAGAGCAGTTAGTCTTGGTCATTATTCAAGTACCACCATGGATTGTGGAATTACTGGTAAGAAGCTTCTCCTTTTCATAAGTCATGGGAAGGAATTGCAAGTGAAGTATGCTAAATAGCAAGAGAAGAGGAGACAGCAGCATGATATGATCTCTGTTTGACAGCTTAGGAAAAGAATTTTTGAACACCTTACCTTTTGGGGGTGGAAGGACTCTTACAAAGACATTTTCCAGCTGATCAGTGGCTGAATTGCCAACACAACAAAAAAGAAAAGGAAATAAGGAAGAATATTTTTATGGACTTCGGAGTTTTTGATGCCATTTAAGAAGTGCCACTGAATTAGGGAATTTTAGCACTGATTATAGCATTGTAACCCTTTTTGACCTGCTTTGGTTTTTCACAGTTCTCATTGATTGGACTAGAGCTGTTCTGTTGGTAGGTTTCAATATAGATCTAGACCATAGGTAAATGTTGCCTGGACTTAGGGAAACCCAAAACATTCAGTGCTACCAAAAAAACTATGAAAGCTGTGGGACAATCCGTTTGTCTTACTATTTGTCAGAATTTTCAGGAGGTAGCTTCAGTTCATCACTGCATTTTTCAGCCATGAAATTAATGTGTGGCATCTGGCCAGCCTGGTAAGGCTAGAGGTTTTGTGTGGTTTCCTGCCAAGTAAGCTCTGGTAAAAAATGAGTAATCTTTGAGTTTAGATACTGCTCTTGTTATCATAGTATACACAAATCAAAAGAGGAACCACTCTGCATGCTTGTATCTGATTTCTGTTGTGTTTCAAAATTTAATTATGTGATATAAATTAACACCCCAACCTTGTATCCATGACTCTGTCTTGAACTGCTTTTCCACAGCTTGAGGAATAAATTGGAATTCTTTACGCATTTTAGTTTTAGCTTGCTCAGCGAAAGGCTTACCTACAATTCTATGTGTCTTTGGGATTTTATTGAAGTAAAGAAGTAATCCAAGCAATATTTGTCCTGAATTTTGAGAGACGACCTGCATTGAGGGAGGTATTTATTGCAATAATTGCTTGCTATTACAGGTTAAGTGAATGTCTAGAAAGATGCTTGTTTGAAATTGAACTTTGCATTTTAGAAATAAAAAAGTATCAAAAAGGAGCAGGGCAGGGGAATGGTTCCCAAACCCCACTTGCCCTTAAGTAACTTGAAGATGAGCACATTTCTTTCCCTTTCCTAGCCCCAACTCAGACACCCACCTTTCTGGCTACAGTGCTTGAGTTACATCAGCCAGTCTTGAGGCAAATTCTGTCTAGTGCAGCTTCCTCCTTTTCCTGACATATCTGAATCATTACGGAGTTGGGAAAAACAATCTTTCTACAGGAAAGCTACTTTGTGCCTAAGATTCACATGCTTGTACGTGTACACATTTGAAAAATATATCAAAGTTGGTCTTTATCTAGGAAAAAATCTGTAGTCAACTATAATAGTTGTGTTAATTATTTTGTCTGAGAGAAAAAAATAGCTGGCGTAGAGATCTAATTCTCACTGCATGTGTTTTGAAAGATAGCATGAAACTAATGGATATGTGGGCTGTCTGCTGTCCATTTGCTCCATTGGTTTTAGGGTGTACGAGCCTACTGATGTCTAAATTTATGTAAGAACTAACGGCATACTAAGAGAGTACTGCAATGTATAGGATTTCCTACATCATGAGGATAGTGAATACTTTTCGATAATGAAATGTGATAATATAGAGCTATTTTTCTGAGTGTTTACAGGAACCTGACCTCCAAAATACCCATTATTGAGGAACAGTGAAGTAACTCTCTTGTTTAGTTTTAGCATTCTCTACGATTATTTTTAACCAAATAATAGATCATTATTAGCTTGCTTTTATGTGATTTCACCTTAGTTTGGAAACTTATGTGTTTAAATAGCACAATTTCTGTAGTCTGGAGGTAAGTAATAAACAATTCTGATGACCAGTTTCAGTGGTGTGATAAACAAAAGTACACTATTTACTCAGAAACAGATGACTTCATTAACTCAGAAAACTTTAAAACTTTGAAGTAGAGGTAGTCTGAGTTCACCTGGTGCTTGGTGTGATTACTGCAGGATGATTTGTACTGTAAATAGTGAACAAAGGATGCAGGCCTGCGTCTAGAAAAGGCTGTTCTTGACTGCAGAGTCCTCTGATCACTCTGACTATCACACAAAGCGCTCTCCGCTAGAGTTACTGCTAGCTTTCTAGGAACGGCTGAATCCTTTCCAGAGTGAGGGTATTCCTGTAGGCACAGAAAGATACAAATACCTTGCTCGTGTGAGCTAGTGGCATCTTTTCTATGGGTTTGGCCAATTAAGCAGATTAACTGTTTTTTTTCCTTTCAGTTTAGATGTGCTGATTCAGAATAAATTCCCTCTTGATTTCTGTTATAAATCTGATGTGAAAATTCTGGTTCTCAGTACCAAGTAATTTGTTTTGACTTCTGTTGACATTGTAACCTAACTAGATTTCTCATGTCAATAATTTAAATCATATAGGAATTCTTAGAGCGTCTTCTAAAGAAGATAAGGTTATTTTTGTCATAATATCATGCTGATTAGCTGCCTTTGACTTTTTTAAGTGATTGGTACTTTGTATCATGGGATCACTTCAGGTTTTTAATTAACTGAGACAACTAATCTTTGGTTATGTTTTTCATGCCTGTTTTCTGTGGATGCTGAAGCTCTAGCACATGGAACTAAGTTCTCGCTTGGCAGAGGATATATATATGATACTCATATTTCCTTTCTATCCCTAATCTATGAGATTCCTATTAAAATGAAAACATAGTACATACCCACAAATTAACATAAGAGCAAAGCTACTTTCTACTTGGTTAAACTTCTGTATTATTGTGGAAAGTTAGCTATTTATGGTGAATGAATGTTTGTTATCTCAGAGCTGGATGCAGCTGTGATGCTGATGGGGGAGGATGGGTGGCTGCACAGCAGTGCAGCTGCGGCTTCCCCATCTCGTGATGCAGAAAATGTCAGACTTGAAGGTGGTAAAAGGGATTTTGCAGCATCTTTAATTTACTCTCATCTGTGATTTTCCCCATCACCCCTTGTCTACAACTAGACCTACGTGACTGCATCAAAGTGGAATAAAACATGTCTTTTATCCTCTTATTTTGCCACAATTTGTGTTTCCGATGAGCACTTAAAACATATACAACAGTTCTGTTCTGCCCGTTCTGTGTATCTCAATAGACACTGTCATATATTCCTCATTTATTCCAGAAACATTCACTTTCATAAACTGCTTTCATCCTCTGTCTACCCTTAAACTATAGACATTCATTGTAATGTTGATGTTTAAAGATTAGTCTTTCTTTTAATAGTAAAGTATGTAATTCTTTAGTTTACTTAAGCTGAAGTTGGAAGAAAACTCTGTCACTCAAGCAAGTAACGTAGTGCTAGCTCTCTGGTTTTTGTCATTTTTATTACAAATGTTTTTTCTTATTTAGAATTCTTGGAGTAAAGTAAGGATCTGATTATTGACACTGCCAAAGTATTTCAGTTTCTTTCAACTTTGGATGCCAACAAAAAGTATTCTTAGACTAGACAGATGGAAAAAGGAGGAAAAAAAGGCAACTGGGAGGCATGTCATGCTCAGTTAGGTAGAAGCTGAGTTCAGATTTCTGATATGGAGGGTCTGAGACCCTTTACTATCTGAGGCTCATCCAGACAAAAGGGAGAAGGAATTGAGGGTTACATATTTGTTAGAGAGAAGCTAAATGAGGTGGGTCTTCGTCTATAGCGGTACTTTCTCACCTTGTGGGGATTTTTCATTATGAGAAACGGTGACACGAGGCAGGGAAGGGGGGAAGAAGGAAGGATAGTTGGGTTAGAAACCAAATGGTAAGTAGTACCAGCTAGACACAACCAGTAAATGGTTAGGATCAACCTAAGCTGTTTTATTTTCTAGATAGGGCTGGTCTGAACTATGAACAGCCATGAAGACAAAGCACGGGTATCTGTTGCAGAGGCACAGTGAAAGCTCTAAGGCTTGGATGAGTGTTGTGATTAGAACAGTGAAACAAGAAGATAATTTAGATGACAGTTTAAAAGGATCTGAGCAGTCAAAAAATTTAAATAGTATGCAAAAGGTGGTGAGAATGTGAAGCAAGTTTTAACTCTATTGAGAGTAAAATTGGATCTTACACCTATTTGCATAGGATGAGGAGGTGCCTTGGTGGCAACTCTAGAAAGATGGCCAAGCTGAAGACTGAAGGCACTCAGAGGCTTCCCACAAATATAAAGACGAAAAGGTGAAGAGTTGATGGCTGGAGTGTTGACAGAAATTTATGAGACATCATACAGAGTTATTGCTTTTATACTGAGAACCCTCATGTCCTTCATCTGTTCTGCACTCTTTGGCACCCAAAGATAAGAGCATAATGGGAGAGAAGAGGGAGGGGGATTGACATTTTTAGGGAGAGAAAATGAAGGCACCAAGAACACCAAACTGTATGCACGAAGAATGATGTAAATGAGCTTTAAAAGAAATCACATCTTCTCTATTTTATAGTGTAAGAGCTCATTAGAATTCAAGTGGTAGAAAAGCAGAATAGGAAGTTTCTGGAACTCCTCTTTGAAAGGACCTGTCAGTCCAATGTGGCAGTCAACCTTTTCATAGAAGTGGGAAACCTGACAATGCTGCTCACTGGAGAACAACGCTGGAGATAAAGAGGAGTGAGAGGAGAGAAACAGTAAAAATATTAGACTATCAATATTAGGAAGCCTCTGAATTCTGAGGTAAAATGAAAACCATAAACCTGATTCAATTCCAGCAATGTACTTAACACACTCTTTAGGAAACAAACCATGTCAAAACTTTAAAGGCTTTTTAAGCGCTAGCAGCTTAGGATCTTTCCTGGCTCCACAAAGCAAAATACAGGAAGAAGGGGGGGGGGGGGGGGAAATAGCTAGCAGTTAATATATGTTACAAGTTTTAAAGAATTTTTAAAAAGAACTTAGCTATGACAATTGATGTGGGATTTATAATCAGCAGGATCAAGCAGAAACGTTCACAGGTAGGCCTGTTGCAAGGTGAATATTTTGAATAATGTGAAGCCATCTAACTTGTCCTAAAAAAGTTCTCTGGTCGTGGGGTTATATGGCTTGGCAATGTTAATTTTTAAAACATCTTGTAGCATGCTGAAGAAGTTTGAAGAAACTGGAGGAATGCTAATGTAGTAGCAGTACTTAGAAAGGTAAATATAAATCCTTGATAATATATTTACATACGGGACAAAGTTAGGAGGAATAGGAAATAATGACAATGGCAGTTACATAGGAGTTGTGGTCATGTGCTAAGCTGCGCCCATTCAAACAAAATAAGCTTGGTTGTATTAAGAAATAAACTTACAGATTTTAGAGGAAAAACGTAGCCCAGAATGGAGGACTACATCCTTAAAAACAGTGATTCTGTTAGTCACAGTGGGCAATCAGCTCATGATAAACTATTAATTTAATGCTGTAGCAAAAAGTGCAGGCCTTGGATGTATAAACAGGGGATTGATAAGTAGGAGTAAGTGGTGGAATTAATGCTCAACGTGACATTTGTGGGACCACAGCAAAAAATCATTAATTCAGATCTGATGTACACTCTTCAGAAAGAACTCTGGCAAATTGAAACAGGTTTACAAAACAGGTGCATGATTCCAAAACTGCAAAATCCCTTACAGTATGAGATTTAGTGTTAGACTTACAAAGGAGATTGTTTAAATACCTTCACACAGCACAAAAACTGGACGTGAGAGATACTGTAATTATTAGCAATGCATATTACATGGACCATGCCTCAAAAATAAAGGCTAACGAAGTGATGGTAGATGCATTAATTGGTGACTATGTTAATTAGCAGCCAGTTGATTCTCCATTGCCTTTATCATCTGCTGATGTCTTCAGAGAAGGACTCTTTGGAAGATACAGTTTGGCCCAACATGAGATGGGCCTTAATCAAAAGCAGATTATTAAGCTTAATAGAGAGATAATTAGATACAATTCTGTGGCCTCCCCATGTACAGGAGTTACTATAGTTTCTGAAGTTAGCAGAACTTTTTGTCGCCAACACACAGGGTGAAATCTTTGTACTGTTGAAATCAGAGCAATGACAGTGTATTTTGAAGACTTAGTTTTTGAGCATATATTGTTTTTAATTGTGAAAATGTGCCAGACGATCATTAGTCATCTCTTTTTGCAGTTATACAGAATTGCTTTTTCCTGAATAAAGGCGTTATTTTACTTAACAAAACCAGATAATTCAAAACATCAGAGATGTAAAGTATCTTTGAATGTGTTTCTAGAGGGTGTTCGCTTGATCTCATAGAATTTAGCAGGCATTTTCCTGTTTAAATACCTGATTTGTTTTTTGTGTTCAAAACCTGATCTTATTCTTGAGAGTACAACGCAGTATTGACCGTGAGAAAAAACTAGCTCAGGAAGGAAGGGAAGGAAGAAGTAAAATTTGAGGAAAGATTTAACACACAGTTTCATCTGTCATAATGTCAAATGCAATAGCCTGTATACTGCAGTCTCCAGTGTGGACTACTGCGTGTGACTGAAGTGTTTAGTATTCTTTACTTTTTCTATGTGCTCTGAGCAACGATTCAACAGAAAAACTTCTGCTTTCTGTAGGGAGGTGTGGTGAGTTGGTCATATTAATACTATTAAAGAACAGATTGATATTCCTTTCTACTGCTGGTAAAGTAACGTTAAGTGAATGATTGAGGTAAACATGGCCTTCTAGTACGGTGTATGTTGTTTGATAAGCAGGGTTGCATTAATACTACTATTTTGAAAAGAAATTGTGATGACTTAAAAGAACTCAAGTCTATTTAGTTTTAAGGAATTCAGTTTCTTAATAAAGTAAAATTGCAGTATTATTGTCTAATCTCTCAGATGTTTATCATTGTGACACATATGTCTGCAACTGAGATGTAATTAAATTGGTTTTTACCTGATGGTCCTACGGTTCTTATGTCATGTCATGCAAACTTGAGTGGCAGCATGGTGGCCTGGGTGCAGCGAGGAGGTAGCGGAGCTGCTGCTGTGCGAGGTGAGCAGGATTGAGCTGGAGCGCGAGTGACTCACTTTCCCAGGTTAACGTTCTCCTCCTCGGAGCTTATCATACTTTGTTACTACGGGCTAATTTAGATCCTTAAATTAGCACCTACTTTTGGGAGAAATTTCCAGATGATGACTTTTATCATTTCAGTGGTTTTAGTTGTATGTCATTTTACTCTCTAGGGAAGTTGTTCTCTGAGAGTTGCTGGGAGGGGGTGAGGATGAGACGGCTGGGGAAGCGGGTGAGCGCTTTGTTAGCTTTCTGCTTTTGAAGCAGAAGGAATTGAACTGGTTGAGGCAGTAAAAAAGTGGTGAGAATGATTTTTATCCAGTGAAGGTGGCTTTTCATTGTCCACGTTTCATTGTTGTTGCATTTTTAATTAATTAAGAAAAAACCAATAAATGAAAAAAATCATTGCAACAGTACTGCTTAGCTTGATGGAGTAGAATTAAGCTCAGTTGTTTGCTGTGCAGACTAATTAATTTAGAATTAGAAAGTAATATTGCACAGGACTTTGTCTTGTATGGTACTGTATATAGGAGATACAGCTTTTCAAGCAAGCACAATATTTTAACAGCTTTTGATCACATTATTGTGATGCTGTGTTAGAACTTGGTTGTTCATTTTTTCCACCAAAGCTTTTGGTCCTGAAGGAGCAGAACTCTTTTACCAAGACTGTGGGGTCAGCGGTATCTAATCCACTCTAGAGGGACTTTGTGATGGTGTTATTTAGCAGGGCTGTGGGATGTGTTCACGGGTGCTAGTGGGAGTAGAATGGACAGAGGAGGAGAGGAAAGGATGTAGGGAGCCTTGTAAAGGGTGGCTGGAAATGACCTCTATTACTCTTAAATATTAATATTCTCAAAACAGCCACAGAGGTCCCATTTGAGACTGTGGGCTTAGCTGTGCTGGACACTTTAACGCTTGCAATCGTCCTCATTTCATACGCCTCCTTTAGAATTTATAAAATGCATAGCTGATATTTAAATAAAAAATTAAAAAGGAAAAGCTATGTGGGTGAAGGTTAGCTTTTCAGTGAAGAATGTGCTGTTTGGCTCGATGTGTCAGCATGGTTTGCAGTGAGTGCTGTGACACGTTTGTAACTTTTTCTTACTGTCCATGGGATAGGAATCGTGTTCCTTTAATGTTTTCTTAAGCAGTCATTTCTGAATGTGTAGCCTCCTGATTTCTATTCTAAGAGTAGCCTATGAAAACAAATAGTAGACCAGAATACAATGAGTTCTCTTAAAAGTAACACTGTTAAAAAGGAGCAATAAAATTAATATTCTTGGGTAATGCGTGTTTGTTAGAGATCTCCTGCTTATTCTGACCTTTCTAAATTTCATTGTTTCACATTTGATAGGATCGTGCTTATGGTACTTGAGAGCAATCATGTCCTCAAATGTGTATTAAATTATTTTTAGAGACTGTGTTTCTAGAGAGACATGGAAATGTGTATGGCTTAAACTGTTATGTTATCTGAAGTGATACATTTGTCTGCAAATACACCCCCCACCCCCCCCCAAAGAAAAAAAACCACCCACCAAACAAACAACATCTTGCATTTCATCCACATAAAATACCTGTTGAAAAGGGAACCGGGAATATATTGTGTTGTGAAGATAGCCTGGTGATAATGATGGGGGAAATTGCACAATGGTACCTTTTGGGGAAATGCTGGAATATTGCTTGTCCTCCAAAATATCCTGTGAAGATGGGACAGTAAGGTTTGTTCTTGTATGTATTTTGGGACGTTGTTACCAAAGCAGCTTCTTTGGCTAATGAGAAGATTCTTCTAGTATCCTTCTGACTTGTGCTCTCTTTTTTAGCTGACAGTCACAGCTCTCCCAGAGAAGACACCCCAACTGGGAGCATGGATTCTCTTTCTTCCCAGTCTCCAACACCTGCCTTCTCTAGTAGCCCCCCTGGGCTCCTGGATGGAAATCACCTTATCATGGACAGCGGAGATCTTGCAGGCTGGACAACAAATCTGTAAGTAACCTGAACGTTAAATAACGTTTTTTTCCACTAGTATGAATGTGCACATGAAACACATTTCCCTTTTCAGCTGGTGGCAAGTGAGTGATTTTTAGAAATTACATACAATTGTGTCTGTTTTCTTCTGCTGCAAAAAGGTATGTGTTTACATGTTGTGGTGGAGCTTAGAGGCTACTTGAATGGGGCTGAGTTTGTAGGAAAGAAATGTTCTTTTTCTACAGAAACCTAGTGCATTTTACTGTAACCTGTTGTAAAATTTTAAATGTTTTTTTATTTAGGCAATGAATCTCTGTATGATGTATTACCCTAGTGTTATTTCAAGACAGCATTAAGCTACACTTAGATGCAGGGCCATTAAGATTTAAGGCCAAATTTTGAGTTTGGATAAATACACTGTAATGAATGTGTGCTCAGATGCTATTGTCTAACAACATTATTGTTGTTAATCTCTTGTTGTTAACAAATTAAATGCCTGTTTTCTAATGAAAGTGCAGTTTGTCACTATCAGTAGACTCTGTAGATGTTCAGTTATTGAGCACGACTTCAGTTTAGCAAAAATTGACATTACCATGTTAGTCTTATCTCTGTAGTACATACTCAGGTTTGATACACAAAAAGCTGAACGTGCCTTGTTTTTTAAATCAGAAGTTGAACTTGAATTGAATTCTCTGGTTTGCTATTCAGACAAACTTTAACATATCAAGACAAAGTTTTCGACCCTTCAGTGCCAAGAAGATGGAAGGAGCAGGTCCGGAGAAAAGATTTGTTACAAATATTTTCCATAATGGCATTCTGAGTAGCCTGTTCTGTTGATGAAGCGAGTGTGTAAAATATATGTGTAGGTGTATGTAACACATGAGAATATATAGATAGCCGTATGATGGGTTTGTATTTCTATATGCACACACAAATAATTAACTGTTGATTAGAGTACTTATTAGCTAGAACAATATTTTCTCATATGTATTGAAAGAATTCCAGATTTATAGGTATTTTACATAAATATTGTTTCTTCAGTAGAGGACTGAAGTTATTCTTTCTTTATCCTCTTGTACTGTCCACTAGTAGTAGGTAGGATTAACAATAAGTTGTATTTGACGAAAAGAGGTGCATGCATGGAAAACATGCTGTAGCCAGTATAAAGCTGGAATGTCTATGAAAGCAAGCATAGCTAATTAAGGAACGTGGTTAGCAGAACATTGATAATGTCACTTCAGAGAATAAAAGAAGGAAGTGTTGGTTTTATCCAGAGGGTTCAGGAACTTCAGGTGTTTGAAAGAACATTGAATTTTTTCATTTGTTAATTTTAATGGAAAATTATACTGTACTGCTGTTTTGGAAACTTTGAAGGCTTGAGGTTTTGTGCTCAGTTGGAAACAGTACTTAAACAGTTCTGTTTAGAAGGAAAAAAAAATAAGTGAATGGTATGTGCATCTAGATTATTTGTCAAAAGCAATTTCTTTCTTCCACTCACCTGTCTGAGAAGTTTGCTTAAGAGCTACTTCTGTAACAAGCCTGGACAGTGACGGAGAGTAGTCTGTGAATGGTACATTCTTTCTTTCCTCTGCTTTCTCACTCCAAATTGGCTTCTCTTCCCCTTCTAGTTCTAATTACTCAGAGTACCTTGCCTTAACAAAAAAAATCAACCCAAAACAAAACCCAAAACAGCCCCACTGTGTTAATGGCAGAGGTAGATGTCAGCAACGGAAAATGTACTTAGTGGACTTTGTCAGTCGTTGTGCATCATGGGGTCCTGTGGGCAGGGAAAGATGGTGGCTGACTTGCCATTGTGTTCCTGTGGTAGCCCTCACAGCTCCAGGAAATGTAGCATTGGCTGTTGAACTCTGCTTTGGTCGTAGACTATTCTCATAAATGGGACTATCCTAAAATTAGGTGGAGAATGGTCCTTTCTGTTTGTGCAGGATTTCAAAATGTTTTGTGCCAAATTGGAACAAAACCAATTCTTAAAGTCTCAGTATCCGCTCTAAAATGGTATTGCAGGTCTTCGCTGAGCTGCAGTAAATACCATACTGAGTCTAGGGGAGATGGAAATACAAGAGGATCCGGTTTCTCAAGTTTCTGCTGATGTTTATAACACATGGGTGTTACTTGTAAGAGATCAATCACTATGGAGTTATGTAGTCAACAAGGTGATGGTGATTCTTTGCAGTAGAATAGTTGCTTGCATTGTTTCCCGGGGGAGGGACGTTGCATTGTGGGTCAAGATATGTCAGATATTCCAAGGTTGGTTTGTATCAGTAGTTTGCTTTAAGCAATAACACGTGATGGATAGCAAGAATGCTTTTTGTGGTATTTGTTTTCAAGAAAGGAAGAGCTTGTTTTTTCCTGAATGATAGCTGTTGTCACCATGATGTTTCTTGGCAGAGTTTTTCGTGATGCGTGCCCTTTCCTTGTCCCACCTTTAAAAACAAAAGGAGCTACAGCTTCCAGCATGGTGAGAGGAGCACCAAATGAAGGCAAATATGCCCTTACCTCCTGGCTGGCACTAGGAGGAGACTGCATGGCCGGAGCGGTGAAAGAAGCTAAGAGAGCAAGGGCTATACAACCAATTTGAAATGTCTCACAAAGCCCTGACTGCTCAATTGTCATGTCAGTGTTTAAAGATGTATATGCATACGGTGTAGCTGAAAGGTGATGTTTCACATATGTGCCATTTTGAAGCCCCGCTAAGCTGTTGGTTCTCATGTCTATAAGTGTGCGTCTGCCTGATGCTAGATTTTCTTTGAAAGCTCTGTGTGGATCAGACATATGCCCTGTGTTGTCATGTACTGCTGCAGGGGTGTGTAGAGAGTTGGGTGACGGTTGGCTCTTACTGCCCACGGCAAGGGTGGTTCTCAATGGAGACCCAAGTTTGCTGTTCTAAGATTATCTTGCACCCTAAACTTTTTTCAGCCTTTTTCCTGAAGATATTTTTAACTTCACACTTCCATCTAGAGCCAAATACTAAAAATAAATACATTTTATTTTTACATACACTCTATGGTAGAACAGAGAGAGCTTTCTTCCCCTGTCAATCACAAAGTTACAGAGTAGTTTATGTAGATACAGGATTCAAACTCCAAATAGCCCAGGATGGGCAAATTACCTTTTCTGCTTGATGGAGCACCGTGTCATAAACGTGTATTGTTTGAAAATCCCTTCTATCCAAGGATGCTGAGCACAAGCTAATCTCAGACATAAACTGATAATTATGGTAGTGAGCTGGACAGAGTATTCCTCCCTTGTAGTGCTCTCCACTGGTATGGGCATTTTTTCCCCTTTAAAGCGGAGCAGCAGTGGCAATCTCAGTTTAATGTTAACCAAAGCATTTGCATTTTTTCTTTTTCCTCTCTGCTTTCTTTAAGCATCTGTACACACTTGCCCTCAAGCTACAGAACTACCATTGTACAGCCATCTATCGTCCTCAGGTTGCGCTGGAACTACTGTCAAAGTCCACTTTGCTCTGACAGAGCTCCAGGTGGTTACTGTTTCTGCAAGGAGACCATGTTTCAGAGTGTTTTGGGACTGATGTTGGTATAGTTTCACCAGCGGTACATTCTCAAAATGCTCATTATTTCCCTCAAAGCCACAGTTGGTTCTGGGGAAAAAAAAGTTTCCGTGTTAGATTCAGCCAGTTCCTTGCACATCCTTTCTAATTCAGATTGCCACCATAGCTGGCATTCTGAAGGTAAGCAGTGTCTTGTAGATGAAATACAGTTATCGAGATAGGTATTCGTTAGCAGCTTTTTTTGATCTTTATCTTCTGCTATTTGAGACACTGGAAAACAGGCAATATTCCCTGTTCCATGAATTTGCCAATACAAAAATTTGTAAAGTAGGATGTACAAATACAGTGATGTTTGCCATGTTGTGCCTTGGGTTTAACAAGTACGTCATGTATTGTAACATTTTATTCCCTCCATACAGAATAGATATATTTTGTGAGTTGCTCATAATATTATTCTGACCTGGATTTAAACAAAAACCCCAACCCTAACCATGCAAATTCCAATCATCTTTTATCCATAGCCATCGGTTTTCCCCCAAACTGTTGTATACCCTACAATTGCAAATTACCTGAGGAGTTTAGACCTCTCAATCCACCCTTCGCTCCTTCCTTCAGAGTTGCTTCAAACCCTGGTTGATCCGAGGAAGGGTTATTGCTGATCTCTCATGGCGAATGAATTGGTGTTTTCTTCCTCTCTCTTTCTTTCCTAGTAATATTTTTGCTGTTTCTTCTGTTCTGGAAGCTGCTGCAGGTTGCTGCTCCCTGCAGGTTCCGTGGCAACAGGCAGTCAGTTGGCAGTGTTGGTAAGGAAAAGTATTCATATAAAGGTGTCACCAGAAGCACCAGGAATGTGCTGATAATAGGTGGTGGGAAGACATAGAGTGGAAAGGGGGAAGGGTGAGTAAAGAATAACACCATGCTGGAAATTCAGGAAATAAAATGATTGACATACAAAATTGAGCCATCAAACCAAGAGCAAGGGGAAGAGGAAGACAAAAATACAAACATGTTGTGGCCAATAGCCCATGGTAGTAGTGGTAAGAGGGAAATTTGAATTTATTCCCAAATTTCATGGAGGAGAAAAAAAAAAAAAAAGTAGTAGGAGAGGACAGGGTTTAACAAGAATAAAAGGTTGGGAATTACTTAGGATTTGCCTATAAAGGAAAGTGAGTGCTCAGTAAGCTAAAGCCTGAGTTTGCAGCATATAAGACACTGTACACTCCTTGTGTGTGTATTTAGTGCTGTGTCTGCTTTACAAGTGGAGGAAGCCTGAACTTTGTGTACGAATGCGCTTAATGCAGTGTGAGCTTTATAGTTGTGTTGCAAACTGTTCTGCAATTTTTGCTTAAGGTATTGGTGTTGCTACCTCATCCTCTTTCTCACTTCCCCAGTTAGTGCATGTGGCTGGATCTGGTTTGTGGAGGGGTGGTATTTGTTTCTAACGCTTAGTTGGTGAAGACTGTAAAACAGCTTAATTAGTTCCCTTTATGCAGCTCATAGTTGAGCCATACAGAGAGTTATGCCAATGTTTCCATGAAATACCTTATAGCGTCACATCACAGCATGGAAGAGTCCACACAGAATATTAGTGTGAAGCATGTAATGTAGTGAAATTAACCCTCTGGCTTAATTTCTGTCCTGTGCAGCTTCTGGTTTTCCTATTGCATTTGCCCAAAAAGTAAATAAATCTGCCACATCTTTTTTGCAAGAGGCTTGATAGCTCTTTACTGGAGGATGCGACCCTGACATTACTTTCTGCCTTCCTGATCGGCACTGAAAAATATGCACCTTAATCACTAAGATTTTTATTCCTATGCTATACAAAACTCAAATTTTTAATAATTCAAAATACGTAGTTTCCAAAGAGGAGTTCAGGATTTCAGATACTAAGAAGCTGACTAGCAGTTCTCAGCTAGTCCCCAAGCTCTTTCAATAATAGTGATGGTCTTGGTTTTGGAGATATGTATTAGAAGGGGTTATGGATAGCTCTTAAAATGCAGTTGAACTATGGAACAATAGTCAATCTTCCCTTTTACATGCAGTTGAAAGCCAGTGATACATGGTTTGACTTTCACCCGATTGTATTATGGCTTTACACATGCAAACAATATATAGATACAGTGACAGCTAAACTAGATATATACATCTGTGTCTAATAAATAGATATAAACAAATAAAGGTACAGTGTAAGTTAGAGTCCATAAAATATGACACATTTTTTCATTAATGTCCTCTTGTAGGGAGTGGTAGTGCAACAGATGCAATATCAGATGTGAAGTGATAGAATTCAATTAAAAAAGGGCAAGGGGAACTTTTTTTGCAGCTGTTGTGGTTTGATTATAGAATTTACTACATAGCTTTGATTACCTATATCAAAATTGTTTTCCATCTTCAGCCTGTTTTATATTGTTTAGGTAATATTAAAATACTTTTTTCCCAATTCTGTTTTATTATGCATTATAAATTATTACTTTTGAGCATTTTAACATTTATAACTAACCTACTCAATGCCAAAAAAGATAATTGTGGTAACTGATGTCTCTTATTTGAGAAGTAGAAACATATTGTGTCTTAAATCATAGGACCTTGTATTTGAATCCATCTGAAGTTCCAGGTCCTGCAACACATTTTCCTCAGAGAAAATATTACTTATTCTGTTTGGGTTGTATGGCCTGCGCACACTCAGTTCCCAGTGTGTTTTGATCCTCTGAATCTGAGTAAGGCTTGGGCATGCCCTACTTCCATCTCCTCCTACCGATTTCTGCACTTCCTATGACTCTTCTGACTGAGGTGTTACCTTTTTACGTCTAGGTTAGGTATTGGACTGGTTTGCTCCTGTGTCTGGTCTCGTACTTGTCTGCGTGCTCACATCACTAACTGCTCTTTTTTCTGAGGTGCTGCTTTGCCAAGAGGTCCTTCCCTGCAGCTGTAGAGCCTCTGATCCTAGCAGAAGAGGTCATAAGGCAGCTGCTTCCTATTACCTTAGAGGGAAGGGAGATTGTGACTTAATACTGGTCTTGGGAATATTGACTTAATTCACAAGCTCAGGCTACCTGCAGTAATTCCAGAATTTTGGAGTAAGGACTAGTTTCGCTCATCTTGACCTTCAGTAATCAGGACGGTGGTGTTCATCAAGCTCTTCACTGACTTCCCAGTGGGCCAGAACCATTTATTGATATGAGGTCTTTCTTATTCAGCCTTGCCCGGAGTGCTGGCTGTAATGGCAGCTCACCTCCGATGGATGAGTGTAGGCTTCCCTTATCGAGATGACTGATTCTTTGAAAGGTAGATTACAAGTCATATACTAAAACACTGTGAACTGCCTTATGTGTGTTTTCACTTGACCTCGGAATGAACCAAAAAAGCTGAACACTTGGTATTCTCTGGACTCGGTATTTGTTGTAATTAATCTTTCTGAGGATCTTTTTCTGATAAGGAAATGTTTGTTACTGTAACTGGCCCATTGTTGCCATGAGATCTTTTCTGCTTACAGTACAATGCCCTATGCCAGAGCTTATCTACAGACCTTACAGACTTACCCCTCACAGTGCTGGGTTTTCAGAATTGGGTCAGAGTCTTCCTTTTTGGTTGGAAGTCCCCTACATGAACTGCATGGTCTCTTCTTCATTCAGATCATGAAAACCAATGTCTTTTTCCTCAGCTGGAGAGTTCACTTTTGGGATCTGAGACTGCAGGGTCTCTGGGTTTCCTAGGGAGCTGGAACTTGGTGACTTCTAATGGTTGCTCTGGATGGAGTCATGGTGCCCGATGTGGGGTAGCCTTCCTCAAGATGAAGGCCATCTGTTTACCTTTCCCCGCGTCCTCTTTCCTTCTCTGAGCCTTTGGGATTTTGCAGCTGGAGGGGATGGAAAGTGTCCTGTCCTTCAAACCTCTTCACTGGGTGTGTATATGAATGGGGATGCATGGCTTGTTAAAGCAGTTACATTTGCACCAACGTAAATGGCTTTTCAGGAATATGCAAGGGACCAGTGGCAGACGAAATAATCCAGTCTTCTTTTCATTTCTTTTGCAGTTGTTCTTTATTGGTTCTCCAGACGCTAAAATATTCTGTTACCTAGCTCAATGGTGTATATGTGCTACACTATGGGCATCGTTTTTGGGTTTTTAATATCCACAGAGGCTTTCAAAATGGTGATGAGAGCCATGTTGTGCTGCATCCTGAGTGCTTTCAGGGTCTTTGTGACCAGGCTGGGAAGAAGCTAATTGTTCTTTGTGAAATCTCAGACTGTTCAAATTCCCAGTGAGCAAACTAATGTTAAAAGAGCCGTCAGATGGCAAGGGAGGGCAGAAATAGTGGTGTTCTGCACATAACAGAAGTCTTGGAGATAGTTATTAAATTTATTTGACTGCTGAATTAATTCCCATCAGCCTTGTTACATCTACATCAGTAGACTGCATCTACAGTCTCCTTAAAATTGGAATAGTTTCCTTTTGTACTTTCTGGCAGTGGTGTGAATTTGCAGTTTTACCTAAATGATGAGTGACGTCAGTTTCAGTGTCTTGAAAACTTATTATAATATCTAATGTCATCATCTTATTTTAATAAAAGAAGATGCTTCAACAGCTGCAGAAGGCACAGTCCAGGTATGTAGCATTGCTCTTCGCTCATTGTGCCTATTTTGCAGTTTGTTTTTGTTTCAGCTGCCACCTCTTCGGTGACTCAGCAGTTTGAGAGCGAGTTGAGCGGAGCAGGCACTTCTTTTTTGTACCCTTTTGTTATGCAAGCAGAGCAATAGCCCTCATTTTGCAGCTCCTTTGAAACAGGCATAATATAACTCAGTCATGTGGTTCATACAAAATAGACTCTGCCATCTCCTTGTCTTCCAGTGGGCTGGGCAGCCGGGCTTGCCAGCAGCACCGCTGTGTGAGCGCAGGGTAAGCGGTGTGCGTGCTCAGAGCAGGGAGAGATGTGGATGCAACCACTGTGATGAGCTAAAGTTTCTTCTCTTTTTTTAGTTCTCATCTTTGTCCTTTTCTTTTTTTTTTTTTTCTTTTCTTTGCATGATTCCAGAGAACACAGACCCCTTATTTTTTTTCTAAGAACAACAGCAGTATGCTATAAGCTTCTAGATGTACATACTTCATTTTTGCCTTGTCTAAATTCTCATTTAAAAATGCTTTAACTTAGGATAGCTGCTGTAGACGTTAGCTTCAGATTTACCAGACTGGCGTGAAAGATCAATTCACTAATGTGTTAGCTGCTTCACTGAGACTTCACAATCCAAGTTTAACAAAACCTCTATTTCAGTGCTGGCTAATGTGTTCTCTGTGAGGGTTCAGGAATGTTGCATGCATGATACATACCTTAAGTTTTGGGGGTGGAGTTTCTTTTCAGAGGGGACATGGATGAGGAAATTCTGTCCTTCTGTTTTGTCTCCAGCTTTGCTGCAACTATGACAATTTCTAGAATTTTGTCCATGTATTTTTCTGCTCCCCAGCCTCACCGAGGCATAGGGGTTTTAACATGCGGAAAGATTGTTGTCTGGTGGTAAAGAGTATTGGATTGCATATCGAATCAGAAATAGCCGACACCTTTTGATATACTGTGTCGTCTTATAATGAAACCTTTTAAGAACACTTTCATTGAGTTTGCCAGCCAGGCACTGTGATACGACAGCCATGAGGCTGCCAAACCCTTCTATGAAACAACCCCTTTTTTCTCAAGAGTTGCAGTGTAGATTCTTTTCACAGAGTCTCTTCCTCGCTGTCAAGATAAGAGGCTGCTCTTTAGCTGTGTTACCTTAGGAACCAGCCAGATAAACATCCAATAAAATCTTGTTTTCAGCAGTTTGTTTCTGAATATCAGTACAAAATCTCTAGCTTATTTTCAGTAAGGCCATTTCCCCCTTCTCCCAATGTTCACTATACCAGACAATAGAATTTTTTCTCAAAGAGAGATGGTTATGTTGGGCTTTTTTTTTTTTTTTTCCCTCCCTAGAGGAAATGCATTGCCTTCATTTTGGCCCTTAGGAGAAAGGATTTCTTCAACATACTTTCTTAAAGTTGAGATGCTATATGATAAGATATGCAATACTTTCTAATATATCATCATCCTGATAAACAAGGCATGCAAAGCTTTATAGCAAGGTAACTTTGCTATCACAAGAATCTTTTCAAGAAAAAAAAAAAAGTAAAATCTGGCAGTTTGTTGCTTACACGCCACAGCACTGGATCTGATTTTTCCTATTGAGTAAAACCTTCTGTTTTAATAATAAAATTAAGTGGTTCCTGAGATAGCCAAGTACAGTAAATAAAAAAACCCCTGAAATTCTAGAATGTGCTTAGTATTTAAAGCTACTAAATTTTTTCTTTGTTCTTCTTTTTCTTAACATGGTGAAGCTATTGCTATTGAAAAATGTTTTTTTCTTCCTTGCTGGATCCTAGAGCACGATCTCTTGCTTGGTAACCAGGAGCTGAAAGTGAGAGGCGAATTCAGGAGCCGTGTGGCAGTGCTTTTGCTACAGCTGAAATGTATTAAGGGAATTCATCAAAAAGTAGGGGAGGGAACAGCCCAGTGCTCCACGTACCGGCACTTCTGGAGCATTTTTCCACTAGAACTGTTGGAGTCGCTCAGAATTCGTAGAAAACCTGCCAGTTTTTACGTGCCTTTATATAATGCTGCCTGGTAAAGGACAGTGTAGCCTTACTAGTTTGATAGATTACCCTTGAATCTGTGTAACTTGAGAAATAAACATGCCATGACATGGATCCGAAGATTTTATTTCATCCTCTGTTCCTTTATTTGCACACCTTTCCTCTTTTTTTCTTTTTCTTTCCTCTCCAAGTCTCAAAGAGAAACCATCTGGTATTTATTCCAAGTATTCTTATGACTGACTGCTGCTTTCCTGGGTCAGAGGTATCTTTTGTAGACTGTTCTGAGTAGTGTTTTGAAGTCATTAGCGCTGTGTCCTACACAGAAGGCAGTATGTGGTGTTCTAGAGCTGATCAAGTAAGTTGCATAGATTAATATGATGCATGTTTCAAGGAAATATTTAATAAATGCAATATTTTATTATCCACTTGTTGAAACAACACACATCTGAGGTATGCACTAGGGAAGACTACTTGGTAGAATATTCCTGAATTGTGATTAGTTTGAATTAGAGACATTTTAGTAATCTTCTGGCCATATACTTGGTATATTATTTTTTTATTTTCTGTAGTTTTACAGGTTTCAGAAATGAGCCTGACACCAAGCTTAATGTTGGAATTGATTTGAATTGAATAAATAAAAGCACAAGGAAAATGTTTTTTTCTTTAAATATCAGTATTGTTTTAACTATAATAGTTTAGTCTATGCAAGTAGAATACTTTTTTTTTAAATTCACTTTTGAAAACTCTTGTCTTAGGTTCACCTTCTTTTTTTATGGAGTTAAAATGAATTCTACATCTATGCATTATGTGCAGAGTGAGGGAGAAATAATCTACTTTCTAGCAAACTTTATAAACTTTACAGTACCATTGAACAATTTTTTATCCTCAGTATTTAGAACAAATAATACAAATGCTGGTGTTCACTTTTTGGTTTTCTTCTTTGAGTGAAGTCACTTTTAGTTGAAGGTTTTTGTTTTACCTGAGGAAAATTTTTCAATGATTAGATAAAAATGGGAGGAAGAGGACAAGTTCAAGTAAAGTTATGTAGGTGCTGGTCTTCAAAGATATGTAATTACTGGAAGATGTAAATAATTGTGGAAGATTCAGAAGCAATGAAGCAGACTAGATGTCTTCTTCCTGAAGTTAAGCACAAAATATGTTTCTAGTCAGCACAATCCAGCTTTTCATTCAGTTTACTACATATGATTCCTTCCTTTATTTGGTAAATCTGATAGTTTTAACAGCAGAGCATGTTTTGATAAACCCTTCTGTTTATGATTCCAGCACATTTAAGTTTCATTTTTATTAGTGGAATTAACTGTAGAATGCTCTTTTCATACACTGTGAATTCCACTTTTCATCCAAATGCTGCCTGACACAGATCCAAAGGAAAAACTATTGTCTTATTAAATAAGGAATGTGCCATTCACCATTTTATAATGCACTAAATTTAAAAATTAATCATCAAAATAAATAGCTGCTTAACTATGAAACTGCTAGAATGACTATGAGAAATATTGGCTAGGAAAATCGGTTTGTAAAAGTTGAATTTGGTTGTAAACCATGTTATACAAACAGACAGTAGTGATCCTTTCTTCTAGAAATTAAATATCCCAGTGCACAAGATTAAAATCAGCTATATAAGTTAGGTTTCCTGCTTTCTTTTATTCATTTAATATTATAACTGGGGTGATCGTTGATCCCTTTTTTGTTTTTGGCCAATCCACCTTGATTAGGTGTGCATTTACACCCCCACAAAACCCTTCTTGACGGGATTCCTAGATTTTGGTGGTACTTTGCAGATTTATGCTAAGAGATTAATCTTGGAATAAGTCAAATGGATAAATGCTGTATTGTGAAGTCCGTACTTCTGAGTGATGATTCCTGGGTGAAAGCTGTATGCGAATGATTTTAATTCTGTTTCTGCTTAGAAACTGCTTCAAGTCCAACTCTTTGTTCCAAAGATATGTTGACATTAAATGCTTGGACTATTTGTTGTTTTGCCCACGCAGTGAAAGACAGCCTTGCAGTGCTGGAACGCGTTGTTAGTTCTTGCAGGTGTGAAATTAGGAACATCCTTTATATTGGGGAGGACTTTGTATCTTTTTCAATGACTAATGAGAGTTTTAACTTTGGCTGCTATTTCTTCTCGTCTTGTGGCAACTGTGTGTTCAGCCATTGATTTAATACATATTTGAACAGTGTGTTCATGAGGGCAGCCACTGAGGCAGTGTCTACGCAGTTATGCGAATGAGATCTCAATCCAGAGCCCGCATCGTGATCCCAGTGTTGTAGCAGCTGTAGCCTCTTTTGAAATCTTCCCAGTCGTACATGCCTTAGTACAGCACTGAGAAGATTTTTGAATAGATTCGTCAAAACTTGTAAAGGCAAAGTGGCAGCTCAAATAATAGCCTGCTATATGCAGTTTCATTGTACCTGTCTTTATTAGATAAGGAATGTGGAATTTTTTTTATTGGTTATGTCATACATCTCAGGTAATTCACCTTACCTTAGGATGGTAAGGCATGTAGGAGAAATACTTTCAAGGAGGAAATGCAGAATCATACGATGGCCATGTCTGCAAAATCAGCTCAACTTTATTATTGGTTTTGAATTTGAGGATCTAACCAGCTAGTCTAGTTATAAAGATTCAAACATTTTTGGTATGAAAAGAAATTTTATTCACCTTGTTAATTCTGCCTTGACAATATTTCCTCTTAGTCCTGGTCAAAGCCGCTCATCGATGGTCTCGTGGATGAATAGTCCGTCTGCTAACCCAGCTGCCACAAATACTGCACCGTCTGCTTTCTTCTTCCCTAACCTTGCCGCTGGGAGTGACAGAGCAGTGGAAAGGTATGATTTACACTTCAACTTTTGCTGGTTATTTATTTGCCTCCTTTTTTCTGGATCTTTTTTAAAATAGTGAATTCATGTCTTCTGCAGTATGTGAATGATTATCTCAAATCAAGAAATGCAGCCTTTGTGATTTTGACAGACTAAAATGTCTACTTTGTCTTATTTTTCCTTTGAACACCTTCCTTGTAGAAGGCACATAGATTGAGCCAGTGGCTTGTTGGTTAATACAAGCAGACTTTGATTTGGGTGGTGAATTAGGTCTTATTCACAGTGTGTCTCTACTGTGATTCTCTTACTGTCTTTTAAAATGCAAGTTCTTTCTTCTCCCTAGCCACCCATGTCAAATTTAAGTTTCTCAACCTAGCCTTCTTGCCTCTAAAAGACTTTCCCATGTCTTTACTTATATCTGTGGTTTCATTCTTTTCTTTCACTCTTCCGGCCTGCTTTCCTTCTATCCTCTTTCTGCTTCCTTCGATGCTGTTGTCCATCTTTTGAAGTGTTTTCTCTTTTTCCTTTGAAGGTCTTCACCATCGTAGCTTTTTCTTCAAGTTTTATAATATTTGCTTTGCAAATTAAAGTAGTTGGGTATATTATAAATTCTTTCCAACACTTGGTAACAAAATTCCATTTCTCATTACTGGTCACGTTTTGCACCAGAACTACATTGTTTGGCTGCAAGTTCCTTGGGGCAGAGAGAATCTTTCCCAATGTTTTGTGTGTAGTTATTGTTGCCTGGGCTCAGCAAAAGATGATTTAATGGTGTGGGTGCTGTGTCTAAACAAAGCATCATTGGGCAGCAGCGAACTGTCAGTTCGCAAAGGCATGATTAAATAAGACGTGCCAAAAATACTTATATATTCCAAGATCTCTGCCTATGGTACTTGGAGAAATGAGTACTTTGGATAAATTGATGGCTTATTACTGAGCATCCTGAGAACACCTCTAAAAGACTGCCTGAAATGTTAGAAATTTTACTGTGTTTAGGACAAAACTGCATCTTCAGTAGTTTAGTAATGTTATATTGTAAACAAATATAAAAAGAGAATTCTGTACAGTGATAGTGAAAAGCTGAATTGCAAGATTCATGAAGAAACATTTCAGAAGATATAATGATGATTAGTCTATAAATTAAGTATAGTATGCCTACTATTGATTTCATTGCTGATTAGCACTTGGCAATATTTTAACTGTAGTTGAAAGTCGAGTTTAACTATCATAAAAATAAGTGTGTATGAAGTTGGGAGCATGATATTCAGAAATGCCAACAGTAAGCTGTGAAGCTTCAGCTTTGGCATTTGTGTATATGAATTATAAGCCTGTAATGATGCATGTGAGATTGTGTTTAAAGTTTTAGTCCTCTCCAAATGAGAATGGAGAGAGAATGGTTAGGAAAGGAGAGCGTCTTCATAATAGTCGAAAGTGACTGTAATTCATAATTTCATTTTTCAGCGTTGCCCACCGAAAAGCGAGAGCAGTTTATCCATGCGAAGCAGAACATAGCTCTGAGTTATCATTTCAGATAGGAGCAATTTTTGAAGATGGTAAGTACTGCTTGAGTAAATATAAAGCAATGAAAAACAAATGGACAAAACTGCTAAAATGGCTTTGGATAAAAATACAAGCCTAGCTGCTATTCTGCCAACGTTGCTGATGGCACACAGTTGGTGATGTAGAAGATTTCTGGTACGTAGAAGCTACTTAGCATATATGAAGTCACTGTGAGGCTATGCCTTTGATTTCTGGTGAGCAGACACTTTCAATTGGTCTAATTTTTCAGCAGCATTGACATGTGTTGTAGTACCAAAAAAGGTTGTTCAGCGATAGAGAAAAACATCTTGGCCTACGAAACTGTATTTTTTTTTTAAATGTGAACTATTGTTGTAAAATAACATATGGGCTTTCATTTAAAGAAAAAAAAAAAAAAAAAATCTGTTTAAGGATTTTCAAGCAGGCAGAGTTCCAGGTAAAGCAGGTGATCACTGGAGAGAAAAGGGAGTGTTTACTCTTTTGATCAAGGGGTGCCTTAGTGTGTGTAAGTACTTGTAGAAAAAAGACTATTCACTGAGATGTAGAATGAAGGTCTGTGTTTAAAGATTTCTGTGGACCCAAATATGGTATTACATATGAACATCCAGAAAGCGATTCCTGTGCTCGAGACTCTGTCACTCCTCAGAGAGCTTCCGTGGCTTTATTCTTCAGCAAATGCACAGGGACTTCAAACTGACAGGAACGCGTTTAGTTTTTAAACCTTATGCCAATGACTACTGTAATACAAACTCGGAAGATGCAGAAGACGACATTAGAGCGTAGCTTCTTCCTATTGCAAGCAAATTCCTGTTATAAGAAAGAGATGGTATGGAATGGCTCAACAGGGCCTGGACAAATTCAGCCATTCTTGTTACTTGATTGCAATTTAATAATAACGCTAAGCAGAAATTAATTCATAGCAGCTGCATGGTAAGACTGTTGTTTGTTACAAGACCTTGATAAAAAATTACATTCATAGTAAAAACCGGAAGACTCTTAAGTTTGGCCAAATCTTCATCCAAGTTTTGTGCAGACTGAGGGATGCAAGGTGATCTAAGAATTATGTTCTTAAGAACCTAGTGAGTACTGAGACCAGTATTTCAGTCTTTCAGTCTGTCTAGAGGCAGTGGGCTAGTAAGAGGCATACTGGCCTCTGAAGAATCTGGAAATTCTGCAGTGATGCCTGTTTTCTTCTCACCCATTGTCAGCTTTTAGCTTGCTACCAGGTCAGAAATCTGATATGTGCTTTCCAGAGGGAAAGCGGTATTTAATTCTGCATGACCAAACACACTTAGGGGATGTTCTGCCCAGTCATTCAAATACCGCATGTGAGAATCTTTCTTTGGATGTCCAATAAAGGAGTAGGAGTATTCCAAATTCCCAGTTTACATCCAGCAGGAAAAAAAGTACACAGTCTAAAACAGCTGGAAAACATCAACCTGCAGGCATTAAAAAGCTAACTAAATATGTCTTGTATTTCCCAAAATGCTCCCTGTTAACTCTGTTAGCACTGGATCAAAAGTGTGTGTGGGAAAGTTTCTCATAAATGAAAATCCTTTCATCCTGTCCTCTCCAACCCCAGTAGAATGTTCCTAATTTTTTTAACGAGCTGAAACAAATGGGAAGCTCAGCAGAATCTTATTTTTCTAGCATGTATAACAGCAACAACAAAATCACCCAGATACAGACATTGACATCTCCTTCTCCTTCTTTGTGATGCTTATTTTAAAGCAGACGGAGCATAGGACATTCCTGCCCTTTGCCTCCTCCCAAACAAATAAATAGTAAGCCTGGTCCAGACTTCAGTTCTGCTGTGTTTTTTTTTTTTGCAGCGTAAGGCGGTCTGGGGTCCCCACGAAGTTTCTCCCTACTAGCACCCACTTTACAAGATCATATTTGATGTTTCCTATTACAGCTGCCTTGCAGGCAAATCACGTTTGAATCAAGTCAGGTGGGAAACCTTTTAAAGATGAATTAGCTAAATGATTGCTCTTTTTAAAGTCTCTAACACCAGTTATTTTAATTTAAGTTTTTTAAAACATGACTGATAGGGATCTTCAGCAGACATAAAACTGTACAGGAAAAAATCTGGTGCATGGAGGAAAAGATCTGATGGATAGAAGAGAGGCATTTCTAACGCAGAACAGCAAGGGTTGCACACCTGTTGTGTTGGCATGGGATAACAAAGTCTTGCAAGAAGCAGTTGCTTCTGTATCGCGCGTTTGTGTGAGAGCAACGTTAAGATGCTTTTCTTGTGCAAAGAGACCTCTAGAAGTTATGGCAAAGCTACCGTGGGTTTGGTGTGTCACAGCCTCCTTTGAGCTTTTCAACTAGAGAGTTGGGTTGCCCAAGAATGAGTACTGAATTTGACTCTTTGGCAGCTTGTGGAGAAATGTTTCAACTGTAAGAGTCTTTTTCCATATCATCATACAAATAAGGTTGGAAGCTTAGGAAAATGTTACATGGATTGCATTTTGAAAACCTAATTGGAGATTTCCAATGGGAAAGATCACATTTCCTTAAATACATTTGTTTTGATTCATCCCACTGTATCCTGGTTATTTTATAGGCATTGTCCTTGCCCTGCAGGGCTTTCAGCCTAAGGTAGGCTGTGGATTGGCAGAAAAAAGGAGAGCATGCAAGTAATAATGCAGTAACTGGATGTACATAATAACTTAAGGGTCATTCCATAATGGTTCCCAGTAGCTTATGTCATGGATGGCTCTGTCAGTATGGAAAGGTATTCTCATGAAAAGTGCAGACCTATCTCCATATTCGAAACCTCTGAAGTGCCTTCACATAGGCCTTTTCTTTTTGCGCTAGGCACCCTTGTGTCTATGCCAGGATCAGATTCCAGTGAATCAATTCAGTTCTTTACTTACTCAATTTAAATTCCCATATGCCCTAATAAAGCCCCCAAATGAAGAATTAAAGTAATAATACATCAATTCTGCAGCTCTACCAATAACCTTAACTATCAAAGTGACAACGCATCAATCAAGTTGACATACAGCTAGTATCAACCATTAAAGTAACTGTTAAATTAATGTCTACTAAAAAGTGCTGCTTCCATTAGTGAAGGTTTTATCCGTCTCTCTCCACCCTGCCTGTCTCACTTTTCTAATCCTGTCTCTTTCACCTCTCACTGTTTGTTGAGTTCTTTCTCTTCCCTCTCTTTTCTGCTTTGTTTCCTTCTCTTTTTCATTTCCCTTCCCTGTTCTTCTTCTGTTTCATCGCTGTTGGTCCATAGGTGTTGATTGCAGCAGTTCTCTCTTATCTGTTATTATCCTGGATGAATCTTTCTGGCTGCTCTAGCCTGAGACAGGATAATGGCATTTAGTCAGTCTTGCACCTGTCGTAGCTGCTAAATGTAATGTTGGTGCAAGAAGGTAAGAGTTTAACCTTTACTCCTGTCTCCATTTCCTGTATCTAAATGGGGGAGAAAATAGCTGTGTCTGTCTGGCAAGGTTAGATTTACTAATATTTTAAATCAAGCTTTACATCACCTGATAGGAATCAGTATAGAATCTGAACATTTGCATAGTCAAGTGTTTTCAATATTGCATGTACGTTGTGCTACCGCGAATCCCACAGTCTTTCCATTAAAGTGTCATGGAGTATAAACGCTAAGGTGCCATCTGGTAAGTTAAAAAGAAGAGGCAAAGTTTTCTATTTAATTGAATTTTGTAAGAAAATGAATAATATAATCTGAACAAGATCCACTGGATTTTTTTAAAAAAATCTTCAATTCAATTTACCTTAGGCTGTGCCAATATTTTTATTTCCCAGTTGCTACAGGCTGTATTATTGACAGCACATAACAATATAATTCAAGTGGTTAGAGGCAAAGCTTGAAGAGTTTGCAGCTGGATAAGGGCACATATGGGAAGAAGCAGAGTATGATCTGAGATTGTGGGACACATATGCTGGCTGTATATTTTGTTGTTGTTGTTGAAGCAGATATTCCCAATAATCATGGAAAGAATAATCAGACTGCTTGGCATTGAAACCTTGCCAGCCTTGGAGCCAAGTGTTATTAAATTTCTGATTCTTGACAGAGACTGCTTAGAAGTCAGTAAATGGGAATTTCACTAGGGAGAAGTGTTTTAGATAGGGTAAATGGTGTTTACACAACAAAATTCCTTGGCAGTATTGCTAGCAGGAAGGCTTCCTGAAAACTTGTCAAGATAGCTCTCATTAAAGCCTTCTACGATTTTTAAAATCAGGTTTCAGGGGAGAGAAAATATGGGGAAAACTGAGAAAGTGGTTTGTTTGGTTTTGTTTTTCCTCAGGAAAGGGGTGGCACCCGTCGTCCCTACCAAGCATAGTAGGAACACAGAAAGCCATGTTCAGGCAGCCGTTGTCATCGCCCTCTCTCTTTCCTAGTGTAACAAAGTGCCAGCCTTAGTTAATCTCCCTGGTTTTGACTCCAAGGCACTCTCGTCCCTCCTATTCATGCTGTGGCTTCTGGGCTGTCTTTCTTTATGGTATTGACAGATGAAGGATTTACATCAGAGAAGTAATACTCCCAAAATACTATATTGCACTGTATGTGCAAATAATTCTGTTGAAGTAAAAATGAGGATACAGCTACTTCTTTGTGCTCCTTTCGTCTGTGGATTTCAAAGCACTTGGAAACATTCATGTGCATTAATTATCTCCATCTTACACCTGGAGAAACCGAGTGTACAGGCTGTGGACAGATGTTCTCCTTTTCAAATACCTGCATGCCATTTGGAGGTAGTTACCTCAAACTGCTGCTGAAAGTTACAGTCACAACTTCGCCAGTAAAAAGTACCAGATGAGCTCTACCAAATTCCTATTGACTTTGCTGGAAGTTTTAAAAGGTCACGGAAGGTGGTTTGACCTTAACCAGCCTGACTTTGCTCATGCCAGCAGCGTTGCAGAAGCAGTGGTCTCCAGAAGAGAAATTTTAATGGAAAGCGGAGTGTTAAAATGGGAGGTGTTTAAACTGATGTGTTTTACCTTGTAGTTGGGGTGTGTGGAACTGTCAGAGGTGTTGAGCTGTCAGGTGGGATGGGAATCAACTCAGGAGAAAGACCCCAAGTCTCAATGTGTACGCATAGGTCACCAAGTTATAGCAAAGGGAATTCAGCAGCAACTCAGCTGATCAACCACTTGTCTCTATTTTAGGGTGCGCCAAATTGTTCTTTGAGCACTTGTTCTATTCATTGTATTGACTAGATCTCCACCAGCTATAATAGGAGCTTAGAGACTTCTCTAAGGGAAGTCTCAGTCTGTGAGCTGAATTCCACCTTCACTAATTTGTCATGGTATATCAGTGTGTTCACTCTCGTTCAGAAGCCTGAGCCCTTATAGGCAGACTGTTTTATTTGTGGTCACACAGTAAATCTTTAGCAGAGGCAGGAAGAAGGCCCCTGAACTCCTAGCCCTGTGTCCTGTCCACAAGATAATTCTGCTTCTCACAACAAACTTAAGGGAAACAGCAATTTTTAAAATTTCAGATTCAGTGCTAACCCTAAGCATGCTAAATGTTTGTGTATTTCTGCGGTCAACTTTACCTGTAGGGATTGTTTCAAAAACCTACAGGGATTTCTAAACACAGAGGGCTTGCAAGCACATTTTGTTGCTTTAATTTAATTTCCTGGTGAAAAATTGGCCAGTGTGATTGAGTTCTATGGAAGTGTATTCTGGTGGTGTAGTGGTTTTAAGCAGTGAGATTTCTGTTGCCCACAAAATGCACTCCTCATTCATGGAGCTTGTTGGGGTCATCACTTTGGTAAAGCAGTCCATCAGAAAGGGAGGCCCTCGTGTGCCAGGCACCACGCATGTTAGATTTCCTCCTTTTTCTGTTTCCTCCCGAAAAAAACTAGTTTCCACACAGGTGTGGAAATCGGTGTGAATCAGTGTCTGCTTCAATCCTGCTAAAGTTAGTGGCACCTAGGCAATGAACTGATACCATTGTAGAAATGGGTCTTGGTCTCATTTGTAGTTGAGACCTGTGAAACTTTTGAGTTGCCAAAGCAGAACAAGGTCTGCTTATAGCATTGGGTCTCTGGGAAGAGCTGCTTGCAAATTGTATGTATTTGCAGTTAGATAATCATAACATTGGCAATATTGAAGCTATTTCCTATGGAGAATACAGCAAAGGAAGAAGAAATGCTGCAATTGCCAAGTTAACCTTATTGTGTTTCTTGATTAGATGAAATCAGAAAAGCTTTTACTTAGAGATCTCATTGCAAGTTGAAACTCTCTTTGATTTTGTTTGTCCGTTCGAGTTGGGGTGGTTGTTCCATAGCACTTGCCATCATACTGATGGTCAGACATCCTCCTCCTCTACAGTTTGCCTCCACTGGAGTCAGACTGCTGAACTGGCCTTGCAGCAGGTATTGAGGAAGCTGCCGTCCTAGTCTGGGCTCTCAACTTTGCTGCTATTTCCACTGTCCTAAGAGGTGATGGCTTTTGGTGGTGGTTCTTTGATTGGTCTTGTTGTGCAGGCTTGCTATACACTCGTTAAACCTTGTGGAAAATATTTTGGTTTTAGTTCTCTGCTCCATATCTTTTACACTACGAGTATTTTCCCCTCTTGTCCCTATCCAACATAAGGGTAAGTCCTATGGGATGCTTGGTCCAATAATGAGTTGTAGTTTTAAGGCCAAATGTGTCGTTCCTGCAGCAAAGTATTTTTAAATGAGGCAGGCCTGAGAAAGTGCTAAGAACTGTAATCGTTGTTGACTGAGAAGAAATGACAGAAAGGGGACACTACGGAACATCTTCTCTCGAGCAGGGTATTTTTTCAGAAATAGCCTGTGTCCTGGGTTTAAGAAGAGCTGTGCATGATAGCAAAATGTCTTTTGTGTGGTAAAGTGGTTTTTATTTTAAAGGAATGCTGTGGTACACTATACTTTGGAAATGGATTAGCAAAGAAAACAGGCTCATTGGAGCTTAAAGCGGCTTTACATTTGGACAGCTTCCTCTTTAATATAACTTGCCTCCAGAAGTAGTCAGTGATGTATGTGGGTATCTTAACGCTTCTTGCATAAGGCGATTTGAGTGGGGGCAGAAGTCTTACCCTACATGACAGTCACCACAGCTGCGGAATATGAAGCATGACTTCTTGGTGCGTTTTTTAAAAAAAGACTGATCTCAAGAAATGGTGGTCTTGGGTGTCATCTGAGTGCTAATTCTTTCTTCAGTCTGCAAGAAACTTCTGCTAACAAATAATGAGGCCCTGAGCTGTGTAACGTACATGCATGATATTTCATTTCCCAAGCAGAGAGCTCAGTTGTACCATCCAGCTCTAGTCTTCTGGGGTGAAAACGGTATTTGTCACTCAAGTCCAATTGCTTGGCCATCGTGCGTTAAATCGGAACATGCTGCAATGTGCAGAGTTCAGTATTGCATTATCAAACTTGTTTAAGAAATATTTCTTTTGAAATTTGCTGTTGTGTTGAGCCAAGTGATTCAGTGTAGTTTGAGCATTTCCTCCCCTGGATAAATTTTAGGTACATGTAAATTTCGGTGTGATCCTCTTAGATGAGGGCTGCCCTCATTTTGAACAGGCCTTTGATTTATAGACACTGACATGCCAGTAGTATCTATCCTCTCTCTAATGTAAATTGGCCCAAACATTTAGGTTGAGCTCCAGAGGACAAGTAGAAATTTCCTACTTCCAGGTTTTCTAGTTGTTTTTCTTCCTAATCTGTCATTTTTTGGAGTTTGTTTCCTGTAATACAGATGTGCTCCGTAGGCATGGGAGCCTTCAGGGAGAGGTTTGGCCGCCCGCTAGAGCTGCTGGCGTATTTGCTGGAAAGGGTAGAATTACAGCCGCTGCGGTGGAGCTTCCGGAGGGAGGTTTGTGGTGGTGTCAGCCTTGCAGATTCAAATGCATGTGTACTCTGTAATTGTGGAATAAAAATGACAAAGGCAGAGGAGGGCCTGCTAATTACTAATAGTAATGTAAGTTACTGTGTGTGCAGAGATCCTAAAAGGTAATTTTCTATGTATTTTTTTTCCCTTTGGAATCTTTCTGTCGAACGTATTAATTATAAATATAAGCCCAGTCTTTTGTTCTAAATCTAAGCTATCAGTGTCATTTGAAAGCAGTTTTGTTTTCTGAATACCGTGGAGGTATAGCTGTTGTTTAAACCGTGGTTTCTGAGCACAGCTTCTAGCTTCACTGACAATGACAGGACACAAGGACAAAACTAGGGGAAATTGTGTTTTAGGTGGTCAAATTTAGAGCCTTACAATGCTTTTGAAAGTGAGACTTAACATGTTGCTCTCTCTTAACTGTTACTTCCCTGATTTGTAGAAGGCTACAAATATCACATTCCCCGATGTGTTAATGTGTTTTAAATAAAGCACTGACATGGCTGGCAGCATGTTTCAGCATTTGTCTGATCGCTTCCCTAAATAATGTCTGTCTCAGAAGCACTGCGAGGATAAATTAATATGGTAGAGAATATCGTAGGTCGCTAGAAGTGTGGGATTTTACAATTACATAGGTAAGTAGGTACCTGTACCGTATTCTTGTAAGAAATTTGAAGGGGAATTTGAGGACTTTTTAGTCTGTTTTCCAAAGAAATGAGGCTTATGCTTCTTTTTTAAGTTCCTGTCAAATGTGGTCAAAATATATATAGGAAGCCAGATTTCATTAGTGCTGCTGCTCACAGAATAACTTGTGGGGCATTTAGAGTCTGAGCTGAAATTCTTCTTATTTTAGATTCAGGGATACTCTTGCATAAACTTTGGGATCAGCAGTGGCAAATACTTAGGATGGCAATAAGGAACAAGGCGTATTGTTGAAGCCTTTCCTTCGTGTTTTGTGAATAGCACTATGTATTTGAATTTCAGAGAGAGAATTTAACCAGAATGATGATTTAGATTTTGTCCATTGGTCTCTTCCAACAGCAGCTCTACTCTGTGAAGAGATGATACTTGGAATGAGATCTGGCTCGTTTCTATTCCCCCTGTAGTCCTTTACATGCTTACTTTTCATGCAGAGTAAGGTCCTATACCATTTTTCTCTGCCTCTGAGATTTCCAGATTCATCACCTCTGCTCAAGACAGGTTTTTGGTCGTGCTTTGCCCCCAGCTACTGAAGTTTTTTGCCACTATTTGATATGAATTCTGACTTCTCCCCGAAGGCGTCTAGATTTTCTATTTTATAAACCTGTCCTAAGTTCCGTTAACTGTTTCCTTAATGAAGTCTCCTGCACCTAAAAGCTATTTCACCAGGTGTACTTAGCAGAAGACAGTTCAAGCACCTATATTATGCAAGTATTTAAGTTAATCATCCTCTTCATCTTTCCTAGCCAGATTGTTAAACTGGTCCTTGCAGAAGACTGGATGTTTTTATGGATGCTTTGCATAGTGTCATGGAGCTAAAGCTAAAAGTACTAATTCAAGCGTAAAAAGATGCAGTAATTTTTTTTCCTTTTCTTTTGCAGTGCAATTTTCCAGAGAACCAGGATGGCTAGAAGGCACGCTAAATGGCAAGAGAGGACTTATTCCACAAAATTATGTTCAGTTTTTATAGCTTTGTGCATTGAACGCCAAGAAGGTGTACATGGTATCCATGGATTTTTGTTATAGTCACTTCTCTCTACTTTTGTGACTGCTTTTAATCAACGAAGAGCCTGACTATGGGTTGAAGATCCTAATCTGTATAAAGACATTAAGTGTTGCCAAATATGAATCACAAAAAAAAGATTCTTTAAGGGTTGGAATGGGTGGGGGGACCAGCAAGGGGGATGAGTGATAGATTCATTTTTAATAGGGTGTTTTTTCAAGTGTAAAGAGCAGCAGCGGTATGTTTGTTTGCAAGGTAACTAGCATTTTAAGTCAGATTGGTTGATCTGTGACTCAACTATCAGCTGAAGAAGATTTTTATAAACTTAGTGTCCTGGAGATTATGCATCGATAACCAGCATTTTTAACAGAATATTATTTGGGTTTGGAAAATACTGTTGGATAAAAAAAGCTGTCATGCTGACAATTAAATTATATTTCAAAGTGGAATAGACAATACGGAACAGACACCAGTAAGTAAAATAATAGGTATCAAGACATGACATTTTTCAAATGTCTTCAAAGAAAACATTCGTTTAAGTTGTGTGTATGATTTCATTTATTTTATAAAGGTAAGACACATGAACTTTTACTACAGGCTCCTATATGTCACAGTTCCTTTGCTCCTCAAAAATATCACTGTAAATGAAATAAAATGGTATTTGCTATTTGACCGAAGTCATTCCTAAGTTGGAGACTATTTTGCTCTGGTTCTGTAAGTTATGACGAGAAATAATTATTGGCAGCTGTACGCAGTCAGCCACAAGCAGGCTCTAAAATGGATGGGGAACTTTCCTCACTTAAAATAGGCAACTCTGCAAGCTCAAGCCAAAAGGAAAAGAGAATCTCTGGCTATGGTCCTTGTGTATCCTGGAGGCATCTTGCACTGTATCTGGTGTCTGTCTGTCTAGCTCCTCCTTGAGCTTCCCTTTCTTCCTTCCCTGTAATTGTCGATTGTAAGGTCTTAACGATACTCCATAGTATCAAAGTCCTCAAGCAGCTGCCTCATAATTTGTAGAACTATTTGAGTAGTAAGAGAGTTATCTGTGGTCATAGAAAAAGCTTCCAGAAATCTTGTGGTGTATAAATCTGTGCCTCGTGATTAAAAAAAAGTTACGTGCAGTTTATCATTAACGTTTGTATTTTTCGCTCCTTCAAGTAAGACCCTCTGGGAGGCAATGGAGAGGATGCAGGAAAATATGATGGGATGACATGCTAATACAGGCTTGCTTATTTGTTAAATGGGACTCTGTGGATTTTGAGTCAGTTACTGCAGATATACTTAGCTTGCAAGTTTTTCTAACTAACGTGATTAGTAAAGCAGTTAATGGTTAATGCTGCCTTAAGGTTGAGATGGCTTTGTTCCCCCTTAGGATTTAACTCCATGCCATTATTTTGTTCCTTTGCCCAGACTGCACAGACCATTGGAGTATGCACAAATCATTTCCAGATGGAGCGATGGTGGGCCAAGACAGTACAGCTCTCCAGCACTAAACCTCATAGCTTGGAGGAGTTTCGCTTGGTGTATTCTCGTGGTAGTTGAGCAGTGACTCCCTGCCATATAGCTTTTGGGCAGTTTTTGTCTTGGCATAGCGGCTAAGTGACCCAAGCACTAAAGATGACTTTTGGACTTCTGTGAAGGAGATCAGGTTCTTTAATGTGCTCCTTGACTCAGTATTGAGGAAATAGTGGCACCAGTGCATACAGCAACAGATTGCAGGTTTCCTTACTCGGATTTGTTCACATGGCGGAGCACTGTTCTGGCTGGGTATTGTGTCGCCTGGGCCCACAACTCATTGGTGGCCCTAAAGAGTCATCCTGGAGGCAGCAGGGTGGTTGTGTGGCCAGGTTCAGTTTTCATGGCTACTAGTTGGTGAAAATGTTGAAAGCAGAGGGAGAATGTAAATCTTTGGCATTAGCCTAGCAGGCGTGGCAGCTAGGTATGCTGGCTCGTCAGGTAGCGAAGCCGTGATAACTTGAAGCTTACAAGCTTTGTAAGTCACTTCCATTTCTTTTTTTGTTTTAAACGTGCAGTGCATGTTTGATCTTGTTCTGGCTGCTGTCTTCCAAAATTCTCAGTGTATTTCTCAGCTCTAGCTCTGTGGCTCAGTTGGGTTTTTTTTGTTTTGTTTTTCTTTTTTCCTTTTAACTGAGGTGGTTTAAAAAGGCAGATACATAGAGAAGGAATAAAAGACTTAGTGTCTCTTCAATCCAGTCCTGTGACCCTATTTACCTTTAGGTGAGATGTTTTGAGATTCCTGTTACTTCTGGAGCCACGCAGAACCCAAAGAAGAAAACTTTTCTACTGAGCAATGATGCACTAGCAGAGGTAATACTAATCCAAACTTTCTCATGTCCTAGACGTTGTCTGAAGGCAGTGGTGTGAGCTGAGCCAGATCAGATCCAGCTTTCAGGCTAACCACATTGCCTCTGAGGAATTTAGCTGTGGTAACTGCTACCCACCATACGGGTTTCCACATCAGCCTGCTCGTACTAATGCTGAGTACAAGCTTGTGCAGCTGAGTAGCCATGGCACAGCTCATTCGTCATTGTGACTGCTGAACAGTGCCGTAAATGATGCCCTTGTACTGACCGTTTGGAAGCAGAGATTAAAGGATGCTAAAAATTAAAAATCATATAAAGAAAGTCAGGCCCCTTTCCCATCCTTTGAGATTGTTTTCTTTCCTGAAGCTGGGCCTTAGACCGTGTCTCTTGTCTTTTCCATGGTTGGGTAGATTTGGGAAGAGCAGAGTACTGCACTGTTAACTTGCAGCAGGAAGGAGGACAGGGCATCAGCTGTGGAGAAAGCCAGCCCAAGGGCTCTTCTCTTTGGCCTGGCAGCAGGAGTGGTGGTTCTCCGTGGGTCTGGCCCGACTGTCCTCCCGCAGGGAACTGCTCTTGTGTGGCAGCTGTGGGTACCGGTTCAGCTTAATCCTCAGGTTGGGTTCCCTTCCTTTGCTACACGCTGGTTACTGCGCGTAGAGTTTCAATAGCTGAGACTCCTGGTAGTGAATGCATGGCACAGGCTGAAAATTACAGAGTGAATTAGGGAAAAAACCCCAAACGTTGTGCTTTTTATGCAAAATGACATTTGCCTTGCCATCACTGTGGGCCCAGAGATTGAATCCCTCAGCCTGGGGATTAAGGTTGAATGTGTGTTTGCAGAATAATTAATGGAAAAGCTGACACTCCCGCCTAGCTGGGCTCAGTAGGAATTTACAGTCTGTGTTAGTCACCGGACAGTGCGCAGCTCTGTGCCTTGGCCGGGCAGCATTTTCACTCTGCTGGGTGAAAAACCCTGGGGTTTTCAGGCTGCTGAATGGTGTTAATCATTGTCCCATCTGATCTTCATGGCAGGTTTCCTTCTGATGCCATCTTTCATTGGGACGGAAAGAAAAATCTCATTGATTTATCTGCCCTGTAATGAAAATAAGTGTTCCTGCTACATTGCTTACAGCTTTTGCTAGCTGAGCCTCTGTAATTGTATAATGGAAAAGACTCAGGGAGAAACTTGCCTTTCTCAGTGCTCTGTTCCTTGTTCTCTTTCTCTTAATCCATTTCACAATTCTTACCTGGTTTGCACCTTAAAGAGAAAAGGCCATCCGTTGCTGACAGAGGGCTGATGCGGGCTGTAAATGCACCAGTGCTAAACACGGTTTAACTGAAAGTCTTCACTGCAGTTTCATCTTTTAAGCTAAATGTGCTTTGGACATCGTTTTCTAGGTCAGAGGAGTTCAACAGTGTGCCCTCCTCTGTGCTTGCAGTAACCACAGGTAAGCACCAAATAAACTATTGACATCTACAATTAAAGCGATCTTTTAAAAACCGTACGGTAGGGCACGTTTTACCTAGCAAAATCTTTGACATGAAAGGGCATTTTTTCACACCTTTCTATCTCAGTGATGTTGTACTCATCATAAACTCCCAGTCTTTGTAGATACCTGAAAAAAAGCAGTGTCCCAGCTTGAGGTCAGATTACAGGTTTCGTTATGTTTTTAAGTAGTGATAGCGTTTTCTTATTTCTAGAACAGCATATGACAGATGCATCTGCTTCCAAGCATATGGGAAATTTTTCTTAACACTGCTAATCCTCTACACTATTCTTTCCTTCTGACAATTCAGCAAACAGAAGGCAGGTGCAAGGATTTTTGGCAATAAAAAGTTTGTGTAACTTGTTATTAAAAAAATGAAATGCAATTAAATGGTGGTCCTACACCACAGACCTAGCTTCGTGCAGAGCTTAGCAGTACATACTTGAGATACAGTACACAGAACCAACCAGGCCAGCAAGAGTTTTATTTCCCCTTCTAACTAACTGTCTTACTATAATTGTAATTGGAAAAGACCTGACCCCGAGAAGGCAGTTTGATTTAGTCACTGGGGAAACCTTATGCATGGGAAATGGCAAATCCCTGTTTCCAGGAGAGAAATTCTAACCTTGGTCAACGGGTACAGCAGCGGCTCCAGGTTAAGCGAAACTGGCAGCCAGACTGGTCTGGCTGTTGAGGGTTGCTGGGTTGGTTTGAGTGGGATGTAGCTGGTGCGTGTAACAGTGTCGGCACGGCGTTTGGCACACACGGTTATCCAGGTTAAGTGAACCGAACTCCTCGAGGTTGGGCATGCCTTATCCTACAGAATAAGGAGCTGCTCTCGGGCTGAAGCCATCGTGTGCTGCATCGCCCACATTACTAGAGCCTGATAAAACCAAATTTCTAGATGTACGAAGAAAGATGTTATCTTACATTTTTACTTACTCTCTGTTGTTTAATATTGTTTCTAGATGCACAGAAGCTTGTCTCTAAGGATATCACTGCACCAGCAGCTGAGATTAAAATGCAAGAAATACTTGCAATCAAACCAGTTTAATTCATGTATATTTGTACAATTTATATAAAAAAAGGAAAAAAAAAGAAAAATAGGTACTTGCAGACATTAACATAAAGACCAAACAATATTTTCTATTTATTTAAAAAGCTTTAAACATACAGAAGCAAACCCCTAATTATAAATGCATCATTATGCATAGATTTTACTGTTTACACCATACTGCTGGCTGCTTTTATTTTTCATCCAGGAATCTATTTAAACTCCAAGAATTCTTAAACATTCCTCTGAGCTTCCTGGCCTCAGAACTGCTGTCTATCTTATCAAGTCATTGACCTCCAGCTGAAAACATTGCTCTAAAAAAAGAAAAAGTCAAATCTTTAATAAACAATTAAAAGTGCATTAACTGTAGAATTGTTTAATTTCATAAATGTTTAAACAAGTCAGTGAAAAACACCACCCTGTGAATTAGCTTTTTGCATTATTGATTGTAAAGAATCTTTTTAATAAGATTTTGATATTGCGAACTTTAGTCTTTTCTATTTTATTTCGCGCGACTGTTCAGTCGCGCGACGTGTAGTATTCCTGAAATACCCACTGCAGTACATTAACACTATTTTACATTTTTAACTGTGTATACAATACTCTTGCTGTATATCCCCGTTCCTTCTTACAACAAAATAATTTATCTCAATGAACAGAAGCCCACTTCTAAAAGATGTTTTAGTTTGTCTTGTATTTTGCAGGAGACAAATGCCTATTTCATTCTAAACAAATTCAAAAGAACGTAACTTCCCGGTAGCTAAAAACTAGGGTTGTTTTTGTTGCTGTACACAGGTTTAGATAAAAAAAGTGATGGCTATTCTGCTTAAGTGTCCTTGATAAGAGAATACTGCCTCTTACAACATCTATATCCAATTGTATCTATTACTTCAATGAGCTCTAGCAAAAAATAATCATCAATGAATGGTTTCATAAACAACAGGTGATTAAAGTAAAGGATTTATTATAATCTGCTTACAGTTGTTTGCAAAGACAGACATACGTTTTTGCATAAAGATATAAATTGCTTTTTAAAACTAATTTAGTGTGTTTAATTATATGAAGTTTCTGTGAATTATGAATTGTACCAAACCAAGATTAAAAGTAATAAGGTACAAAAATAGGAGCAAACAGACAACAATTTGGACTGGGACAGGCATTTAACAGTGAAGTGTAGAATATGGCTTTGCTATTTTAATCAAGCAAAGTTACTCTGAGACAGAAAAGGAGGCAGTAACTTTGTTAATATAAAAAGCTGCTGCAGACTGTATTCACCCAGAACCTGGCTTTGAAATTTGCTATTTTAGACTTTAAAAAAAAATGTAAATGAAAAGATGGATGTATGACTGTTTCTTTACTGTAAACAACCAGTCTGCATGCTGTGTATCTAACATTGGAAGTTTGGCTTTCATATTGCTGTGCAGGTCAGTATTTAAAGATCTGCCTATGAATTAGACTTCCAAAATGCAAATAATACATGTATGTATATATTTATATATAAAAAACCTCTCTGAATACAGTCTTTACAGATTACCCATTGCATAAGGCAGGTGTCATTTAAAAAGACAAGTAGCACTGACTGTCTTCAGCGCACCTCAAAATTTGGACTCGGAAAGGGTGTAGAATTCTTAATTCTTCATCCACCATTTAAAAGAAGTGCTACATTCTGACCGGCCAAGGGACAAACTACAGCTCAAAAATACCAGTGGCACCCAGAGAGAGCGCTACGGATTAGGACTCAGAAAAACTGTTCTATTTAAATGAGGATATGGTAGCAACAGTTGAGCCTCGGAAAAGTTCACCTGTCCTCTGTTCTACTCCAAAATTCTGTATTTGCTTATAAATTGTGAAATAGTGAAAATCACCTCAAAAAGTTTTTCTTTGCAGTCTTATTCTAGAGAAAACATTTTTGAGACAAAATCAGACCAACTGAGTTGAACTTGCAGCGTGAACATTTGTCTTTTCGGATGTGTTCTGATTATTACAAAAATGCTTACAAAATTACATACGGTTTATCACTAAAAATTCTACTCAGTTAATCTGCCCTTATCAGTACCTTACCATCCCTCTCACCAGTACGAATCTGTTCAATGTACTTACTGTAATGATCTGCATGTTCCCTTCCTCATAATCAGAAATCGCTCTCCCCCATCTGAAATAATCATCTGACCTTTTAAGATGTTTTATGTATCCAGTATTCAAAGGAAAAAAAACCCAAACAATCTGGGAAACCTTAATAAAAAAAGAAAAATCATTCAACACCTGATTCCCCTCTGTTCCCCTGAGAGAGAAAGGGAATAGAGGGCAAGAACTCACTACATCATTAAGCTGGCAAAAGCTTTGGAGAGACCGGAATTTGTCTTGTTAAATGAAACCTTCGTAAAGTGGCAAACACAACATAGTGTAGTTTCCTACAGAAGTATGAAGCGGGATTTCTAAGATGTGCTCAAGTCACGTACGCTTGCAAGCGAGACAAAAGGGAGAAAAATAGAGAGGAAAACAGAAAGTCTTAAATACAACCGAAAAGGTTAAGTGTGGTTATTTACAACAGATACTGTAGGATGGTAAATTAGATATGATGCTAAAAAAGGCACAGCTTTCCCTTTCTTAAATACACTGTAAACGGTTCATTATGCATGCAGAACATTTCACTTTACAAAAAAATTACCTTGTTTGTTTAGACAAAGATAGTACTTAAATAGTCTCCAGCAAAATAGAGTTCTTTCAAAAATACTTTCCCATTCATCCTATTAACCATTAAAGATTTTTTTGTCTCATTTACAAAAGTTCCTTACACCTTATTTCAGGTCCTTCACAATTTATACATACAGCAATGTACAGTACAGCAAAAGACTGCAAAAAATTATTTGTAAAGCCAGCACAATAGATACTATAAATTGATACCAGGGCATTTGTTTTCACATCTTATCCTTTTTAATTAAATAGTAAATGGACACTTAACACAGTGTATATCATCTATGATGGGATAACATGGGATAACAAATGCCACAGGTGGGGATAACAGAGTATTCCACACCAAATGTTCTGTTATTACTTTACACATTAGGGTTTGTTTGTGTGTGTGTGTGTGTGTGTGTATATGTGTATATATATAGTTTTTGTTGTTTTTTTTTTTTTTTTACAAGAAAAGAATATTAATGCCCCATATTGACTTTACGTTTTATGTGCAAACCAAGGGTAAGCTTTAAAAAGTTCTCATTAGTTCTTGAACCCTTTTAAAACAAGCAAACAATACCAGAAACTACATGGCATATTTAAAACTCCATCTGTTAAAATATCAAAATCAAAGAGTTATTGACTAGATATGGCTTTTCATCCAGAGGAACAGGAACATTTTCTAAGTGTTTTAGGGTTATGGGGTAATTTCCAAACATCTAGGTCTTGCCAAATCCGAGTCAACTGTTTTCCATTCCCCAAACCCTTCACGTGATTTTTAGACTATTCAGAGACTGCTGAACAAGTGTAAATAGCATGTTTAAAATATGGTTTCTTGGGTCCTTCATGGGTGTGGAATAACACAGGGAAACTTAAGGCAAAGTTCTTCCATTTAAGACATTTTCTATCACTTCCTGTGAAAGTACAGGGGCTTGGCATTCCCAGATTCCACCTTTGGTAGCTGGTCACTGATGATTTCCACCAGCATGGCTGGAAACTCTACTTTCAGTGCCTGAGACTCTCGGAAGGTGTAGAAACAGAATTCCAGTAAGTCATTAACAAGCTGAAATGCAGAAAGAAACACTTTTTAGGAAAAACACAGAGAATTTCACATGCAAACAACAGCTTGTTGATAATGGTGGGTTATCACCAAGAAATGGCAGCTTACTCTGACTTGGCAGTCCATTTGCAGAGGTTAAAAAGCAAACAAAAGAACTCAAATCCCAAAGTGCTACTTTGAACTGGTTAAAAATCAGCTAAAACTAGGAAAAAACAAGATACCACAGATGTGATTTTTCAGCTGCATTTTTCATTTCGCTAACAGGCAACTGGCCACCATGAAAACTATAGGTACTCAATGTCTATGAAAATAAAGCCTTCTGCCCAGAGGGAAAAGGTCAGCCGTAAACTGTTGTATCTCTAAATTTCAGCTGGATACACGTTCGTTAAATCAGATTATTTAGTTAACTTCAGCGCGTTCTCCAGGGGCCGCAACTGCCAGAGCAGTTGATGTTGTTAAGCTGAACAACATGAATGCTGTGTCACACGGTAGCATTGCGGGTTTTACAGCATCACAGTCTATAGGAACCTGTTCATCTGATAAAGCATTTCTATTTATTTATATATGTACACGCATTTTTTAATACACACCCCCCAAACTTTTTTTCTGCTTACTACTCATTGAACTATAGAAGCAATATTTAGGGAAGTATTTCATTTTGAAAAACCTCCTAAGTTAGTTCTCTATTTTTGTAGTGGCGGCTAACAGCACACTTTCGCTTTCTCAGCGGCTTAAGCATAATGCTGAGAATTTTAAAGCTGAAAATTCCTACGCAGCCCTTCAGTGACGGAGAGGGAAGCTTTGGTCTGTAGCACCCCAAGTGCTGAGCTCTCGGGTAGCGCAGGACAGCCTCCACCGGCAAGCAGAGCAGCCCTGCAGCTGCCGGGGAGCCCTGGAGTCCTCCAGCCTCCTCTGGCTGGCAAAGGTGGTCGCAGGTGAAACCCTACGGCAGTTCTCTCTCTGACAGCCATTTTGTGATCCTACTCAAGGGGGGCTCCAGCTGCAACAGGAATGCGAGCTGAAGCGCTAAATGGCATACAGGTACCACCAGGTCTTTGGTGTGTGGAAAAAAAAATACCCTGTCTCTTCAAAGCACCAATAAATTTAGTCTGACTTCTACCTTGTCTCAAGTTTTGTTGTTCTCATTTGTCAGTTGCAGAGCTTCGTTTTGGTCTACACATTACGGGAAACTTAACCATGCTACGAGAATGAACATTAATTTTGGCTTTTCAGCATTTTAATTTGTTTTGTGCTATTTTCTCCACACAAAATTGCAAACTGCGGCTTATCTTTGCCATGAAACAACATGCCATTAGAGCAAGAGAACCGTGAAGACAAGACAACCTCTTCCAGCATGACAGCCCAGGGAATTACTTCTGGTTTAATGATAAAAACATGGCTAAGCAATCTCGGCTCAACCTACGTGCACTTGTTCGTGACCTTTAGTAGTAAGAGAATATTATTTCAAAACTAGATATTTTTGGTTAGTGTGATCTAAATGAACCTCCTAAAGCCTTACAAGTTGGACCCCTTGTAATCTTTCCGTTAAGAAAAGCACAAGTCAATGAAGAGAGAGAGGCGAGTTGACTTTTGAGGCACCCGTGAATGAAGTGCGTCTGGGTTTCAGTGAGCACGTTACTTCCCACTGCAGTTCACCAAATTACTGTGTTGTGCAACTGAAGAAAAACTAGAGCCTCTACCCTTTTAAAATTCAAAAACTACGCACAGCTTAATTTTGGTGCCTTTTGCCCTTGCAAAGGACTTCAGCCCTTTTTGCTTGTTTAGTTTATCAAATACGAGTTTGTCATTTCAACTCTTAACATGTGGAGCTGCACTCTGCAGGGAAGCCCCTGTTGGAGTACATCAAAGTGTACTTCTGCAAGGTAGAAAAGGAAATTAAAAAAAATACAGGCAGCAGCAGACTACCTTCCCGTAGCACCGTACCTTATTACTTAATTTCAGGACTTACTTTCACGGCTGTTCTTGCAAACATATAAGCAATTTATAAACAACACAGAGCAGTGCTGGGATCCCTCGAACACACGACTTTCTGCTACTAAGCGCTACCCGAGTCTGTCTGATGTGGCTTAGTTCATTCCCGATGACCTGGCATGTCATGAGGCAATGCTAATTAATTAAACAGATACATACTAACTAAGTACCATAGACATAATTTAGTTTTCAAGGGAAAAAAAATGCTGATGTTCAAAGGTTTACTTTACCCATTAGGAGGAGGTTGTTTCTGCAAATACTCTATGCCGAAAATACTCCAAACATACACAACGCTGAAGTGAAGGAAACTGTCTCTTGGTGTAATAGCCGCTACCTCCTCCCTGCCTGCGTCATCGGATACCAGCGCCTAAGCATCTAAGCCTTGCACCCCAACACGGCTTTGATCGTGACCAGACGAATGTACCGCTTTTCCTAAACTTGAACACGAGTAGTTTCGCGTCACAGAACGTGAGCGGGTTGGGATCATCTCTGCCACACTGTGCCAGCCATCCTCGCTGTGCTGATGGCTCACCTTCTGCGACAAGGAAACGAATTCCTGCCTCGTCACGCTCATGGGAAGCCTCGGAATGCAGTGAGATGGGTAAAGAAAAGCCTACGCGGAAACTGTTAATTCTGCCTTCTCAGCAAGCTTTTAGTAGTATCGAGTAGGTATGTATGTCTGGTGAATATGTGGACTAAAGGGGAAATGAAAACCAGCAACATTCATGAAGAGAGCACAATATATTCTATACAATAAATGAGTTAACAGTCCAGTGGAGGAAAACCAGGATCTGATCACGGATACTGTCGTAACATGGCACAGTGTGAGTATCACCACAGAGGAGAAAGGCTATGTTTACACAGCAATTTAAAAGAAAATACCTAGAACCTCTTATCAATCATGTAATACTTGGGTTTGGAGCCTTAAGGATAATATATATTCTATACCTATTTCGTCTGCTAAAATTTTTCTTCCTCTATTCCCTTCTTAAGCAAAGTTACCAACTTTAACATACTTGACAATAATCAACCGCTTTAAGAAAACGGGAGTATTAGGAAGCACGCTGCGTGTGTCACAAGAACACAGGACTGCGGTCGCGATATTTTTAACTGCAACCTTAAAAGCTGCATGGCTTCTGGGGTTGGCGAAGTATTTCCAGCACTAATTCAAAAAAATGAAGAGGAATGAATGTGGAAGAATCAAAGGCCAGCTCGGAGGTACTAAAATGTAATCAGTATGATAAGGTCAGCTAGAGAAGGCTGCAAGACCGAGAACGAAGCCACAAGCAGTGCTCTTTTCTGCAAGCGCGTTCTCATACGTTTTCAAATGTACCATTCTGCCCCCAGCCCAGCAGCCTTGGCATGAAGATGCACTGAAGGGACAAAAAATTCAGGTTCCACTGGCAATGTTAATTTTTAAATTTGAGCACCTGCCTTTGCATCCCAAGCAACATTCGTCTGATAGAGTTTTGATTTAGAACAGGTAAATAATTTAGCTAGTCTTTGGCTTTAAAAGAGAAGTTCCCACTTCAGTGAAGAAATGGAAAAGTTTGCTGCCTTTTGTAACACACAAGCTCTGTCATCGCAGTGACAGCGACTGACGCGCCATAGGTTACAAGTGGTCTCTGAATCAGTAAACTAACGCAAGCTATCCAGCACCTCTAGATTTGGCTTATGAGTTTTCTAGATCCAATATACTGCTGATTGTTCTTGTTCTTCAAAGGCTTGTAAAACCCCTGTGCTCCAGGAACTCCTGACTACATTTTACCTGAGCGCTTTTACCCTCTACTTCTGGGAGTTTATATTGGAAATGCTGACACCTCCTCTAGTACAGCAGCGTGAAAGGCAACTCTCTAATTAAGCAGTGTGAATGAAAGCACCGCTGTTTTCACAAGCAGTGCAACAGCGACTAGAAGCGTTATTTACTTTTACAATCTCCGATTATTTCGGCTACTGAAGCACGGTTCTGAGAAGTTACAGCTTAGCAGAGCGCAGACAGTTCAGTTAAGGCCACAACTAAAATAATTCCCGTTTCCTCGGGACGCAACCAGGACATCGTTCTTACCGCTTTACTAGGTAGTTGTTCAGCTCTCTCTGGAGCCGTCAGTAAAACATGGCTCGGTACCTTCGACCGCATCGCAGCCTCCCTCGGCACGCGGGGGAATCGGGCCGGCGCCGGGGGACGGGAGCTTGGGAACCGCCTGCTCCCGGCAGCCAGCGCCAGGCTTTGCCCCGCCGCGCCCTGCGCATCTCCCGGGATGGAGACTGCAGCCTCTCTGGGCGGGCAAATACCATTAAATAAATTAACATGAGCTGGGTTGCGGGGATGCAGGCACGCAGGTCAGAATTATCACATCCATGTCACCCAGACTGCTTTAAGACATGACAGCTCTTCTGCAGGCAAATGGATCAGCTGTTAGCCACAACCCTTCACCGCTTCAGTCATTCATTACGCAGCTTTCTCTCATCACTACCCTACAGAGTGTGCTGCGTTGAAACATAGTCAAGGCTACAGCAGTCTTAGTAATTCCGAGATTTTTACTTAATCAATCTTTGCATTTGTATGCTGTATGAAGCACCTCTGAGAAATAGGAGTATTAATCAAACATCAATTTCTGTTATTAGGGTGGGGTTTCCATAAAATGGACTTTTTCACCCATACTGCTCTTCATAATTAAAAAAATGAATCCCTTAATGAAGTCCTTGAAGTTAATACAGTTCCAGTGACCTTCAAGCACTTGCAGAATTTTTACAGCAAAAAAGAATTGATTTTAGTTTGGCAATCTCACGCATGCCCTTGGTATTTCCAGAAACGGTAAGAACTGTCTGATCTGTAAGGGTGCACATTTCTGTGCTCCATTAGTTTTCTGACTTCAGAATCTCTCACAATCACTGAGTGGGGTAGGAAAGTCCGCCGTCGCTTCTCTATCAGGAGCATCTTTGCGATTAAGCCTACTGATACAGCAATTAAGACGGCAGTAGGGTAACAACACAATGCTGAGTAATTTCTTGCTATTATTAGCTACAGCTATTACTGTCAAAAACCTCAGTGTTCTCATATAAAAATGACACTCCAAAAACTTTCTCCGTCCTTTTCAGGCGTGGGTCTCTGCCCTTTTCCTACAGAGCACGGAGCGGGTGTGTTGGGAGGAGGCAACCTTGCAGCTCTACACAGTGCACCTGCACAGCCTTGGTGACTTGGTGTGCCAGCTGCTGCCCATCCGCTGAGCAGCAGCGTTTTGCCTCTTGCTTTCAAAACCTGCGCGTTTCAAACCGCGCAGGAGTCAGGAGCCTCCTGCCCCGCCAAGGCAGGAAGCAGCAGCCGAGGCCAGCCAGCATCCTTCACCCCGGCGGCAAAGAGCCCCGGGTGAGTTTGGGACTATTGCAACCTCCTGCTTTTTCCCCTCCCTGCAGTGGATACAAAGCTCCTGCTTCACAACTGGTAAGGTTAAGGAAAGCCATCGCCAGCCAGGTCTTGATTATTCCATTACCACTATATTCCCTTTTGCTCCCAGTCCTATGAAAATCCCATGGCGTAAATTAATTATTACTCTGAGGGCTCGGAAAGTAAATTATTCCCCCTGGGATGGCTCTGAGGCTGATTCTCAGAGGTACAGATGTGCTTTGGTGCCACAGTGGCTAATTCCTAGCTGCTTATGAAATCTTGAACTCTAACCTAAAGAGTAAAACTTCCCACAAACACGGAGGGAAAACGAGGTATGTCCAAGGGATGAAGCCTCTGAATACACCCATGCAGTCTATTTACCTCACGCTAGCAAGTAGTAAAGGTGGATAAAATGCATACGGATTAGCCAGTAACAGTATCTGACCAGAGGAAATGTGGAAGCTAGTTCTGCCTGGACAGGTGCATTTATCTGATTTAGGAACTGCACTCATTTCTTTGCGTTTTCTTCAACATCTGCACACCGAAACCACAGCACTTGACATCTGGCCAAGACATGGAGGAACCCGAGTTGAACTCATTTTGTGTGCTTGGAGGATGCATGCAAACGCACAGAATCGCACACCAAGGAAGCATCCTCAGCCCTGGGCCAGGGTACATTTTGGGCCAAGTCTCCCTTGCTCTTCGGTCGACAGTAGGGAGGTTCTGCCTTCCTCCAACAAGCACCTATTAACGTGAAGGAGAAGAGATCCAACCATCCCAAACTGAGCAAGACGACCCTCAGAGTAGCCCCTATCTAGATGAGGGAGCTGGGAATCCATTTCTCACTTGACAGACGCGTATTAGTTGCTGCAACACACACCCACGCACGCTCTTACATCGCTGCTGCTTTTGTAGGGGCCACACCAGGAGTAGGGACTGGATCTAGCCTCTGAGTAAACAGAGAAAATGCCTACTCTGAGAATTCAGGCACTGGGACTAAACAAGGCTCCAAACAGCTCATCAGATGTGGGACAAAACTTTGGCAGATCAGTAGCAGAAGTAACTGCACCCAAAGGTGTTGGCAACAGCTGAGGGGCTCATCTGCGGCTTCGTATTTGTGGGATGAGGCACCTGCAGAGGCACATTTGCATCCACCACAGCGTGCCGTGCAAACCTGCCCCTGGAGGATCCGTGCCCTTCTTCCCACTGTCAGCTTTTTCAGCGAGTGTAATCCTGGCGCTCGCAGCCTATGGAAAGATCCACCTCAGCTATAAAGTATTCCCTTCAGGAACCATAAAAAATTAATTATTCAGCAGCATGAGCCTTAAAGAATTTATTTTTGTTTGGCAGAAAATATCAACAAGCAAATGACAGTGCAGTGCTCTGCCTTGCCAAGGCAAGGGGAAGGTTCACATTAGGGTTTAATGTCATGGCATCGAAACAAAAGCCCTCTTAACTCAAAGTCTGTTTAGTATCAGCCAGATTGAAACCAAATTCAGCTTTTGTTCTGCAAACCGCCTAACCATACACTACGCTCCCTATATGAAATGAGGCTTGCCATGCAAGATACAACCCTTCCTGCCAAAGCCAACAGGAGATGTTGAGGAGGATCCAAATGAAGTTTTTGATACCATGTGTAGGTACATCTGTTTCTAATGTTCCTGCGTGCCGTTTGTCTGATCACATAACGCAGTTCACCTACATCCAAGTGCTGCACACGCATCTCTCCCCGAAATGCCCATGGCCATTTATGGGCACACGACCAAAACGTTTTATGTCCTGGTTGTCCTTATTACGCTATGGTTCTCAACACACAACTCTGCTTCATGAAATGATGCACTCGGGCCAGCCACAACAGTAGAAACACAATCCCTACGAGAAGGAAATACGGTGATTACGCTGCTGCCCGCAACGGCCCCAGAAGATACCCACGCTGGGGCCCACCCACACACGCAAGGCTGAGCCATAGCACGCTAGCGAGTAAACGGCAACAACCTGCTCCCCTCCGTCACCTCGCGCCGAGGGAGAGGAAGGGCGCGCCGTGTCGCCAGGCCGAGGCCGCCAGCTAGCGCCTGCTGCATCAGCAACCGCTGCTCCCGCACAGCATCACACGAGCACCAGGCATCTCGGTGCACGGCAGCAGTAACGCAGACTGCGCCGCAGCCCGCGGGCGCGCTCCCAGGGCCGAGCGCCGGTGCCCGCACGCGCGTGAAACTGTGCTTATCTTGTCTGCTCGGGATGGGTTGCGATCTCTTGTTTTTCGGTTGTGCTTTTGGGGCTTTGAGGCTTTATGGATCATTAAATAAAGTTGCTGATTTCTTCAAATACTTAAGTGCCTACCTGGCCGCCTTGAAAATTTCGTTTTTCCTCACCTCGGCACTTTTCTACCTGCACATATGTTCACTGTGTGGATGAATGATTTAGTATACTGAGCAATGTAAAACCATCTTGTTTGGGGTTTTTTTCCTTCCTCATATTATATAAGCCAAGCAGATTGTAATTCGATACTCCCATGTGGTTTATTTCACATAGTCCTCCGGAAGACTATTTAAAAATGAGGTCGATGAAAGCAAGCGTGAATGCGCAAAGGAGCGGTACTCTTTTGTTGTTTACCGCTACACTCAGGTAAAGCGAACTCCACGAATGGCAAGATGCTGCTTTGCTCTGATGGAGAAGCTGGAGGCAGTAGGAGGACTGAGTAAGTATGAATTCTGCATCAGTCCCTTCGGGCTTGCACTGTAAATGCCAATGCTGTGGCTACAGGAGCATGTAAACATGGGACTTCGGCTCTAGTTAAGACTGCTCAGCACCAAATATATTCTGATCCTCTAAAATTATAATGGAGTAAGTTAAAAATGCATAGGTGACAGCTGAAAAAGTATTCCTCCTATACTAAGGAATCGAGCAGAAAATTTGCATTTACTTTGAACAGAGAAATTCTGCACTAACAGGCAGCGGAGGGAAGAGTAATTCTCACTTCTCGTTAATATTATCACCGCTCTAAATTTATTCTGACGGATTTCAAAACCCGAAAAGTGAAAAATCAGTTTTAAAGAGAAAAAATAAACAAGTGCCTTTGTTGAACAAGTCTCCAGTAACATCTCTGAAAGGAAGCACTGTTGTGCAGACAACTGGCCTTTTTAACGGGGAATGCTGACAATGGGACTTTCTTTAAAAAGTCCTTTGTAAGAAAGTGCTCTATTAAAACAAAAGTAATGTAAAAATAGCTTAATTAAAAATTAAATAAAACACAAGAGCAGTCTGCTTCCTCTGGTTAGTTCAGCTCCCAATGGTTAACGCTGTGTTTTGGAAAATGTCTGTAGGACACGGTAGCGTTCTCGGTAAGCGCGAGTCTGCCATCCAGTCACCTTAACCACACAAACACACCCATTTAAATAACAAATCGTAGACACTGCCTATTCTGAGGAGGATTAGAAAACTACATAAATGCAGGGGTTTGTTACGCTGCCCTGAGGTTCAGATGTGACTATCTTGCAAATGATTTTATCACCCATCCCCTTTCTTTCCACTAAAACGCTACAACTTCCTTTGCTGGCACGGAGCAAGTGAAACTCGATCTCTGAAGAATGAGCTATTACTGCAGTACTAATAATACTCTCCCTGCCTCCCACTAAGATTTGCAATGTTTTAATGAACAACAGAACAATATTTGAAAAATAATTCCATATGTACGTTCTGTAAACAGACCTCAGGCTCTTATACAGCTTTGACCTGAAGTGCACTGTACTGTACTGTACCAAAAATGAAATTTAAGTGGAGTACAAAGAAGTACATTTATATGCAGGCTCTGGAAACAAGTGCTGTAGGTTCTTCATGCAGCAAAGTTACTTCCCTGCCCACCCAGGATGGAGTAGGGTAGTTTCTTCCTTTGCTGCAGTTCCCCAGTTTTTACTGGGAGGCGATCAGCGCGTGCTGCCGGGCTTCAGCCTCTGCTCGCGGGACCCCTGCTCTCCTGCACCCAAACACAACTAAAGGGGGCTCCGGCTGGCCCCACCAGTCTCCCGTCACGCGCTGCACCGCAGCGCAGCCTCAGAGAGGATGGGTGCCAGCCCTGCCGGCCCCAGGCTCGCTCGGGGGGCACTGGGGAAAACCCCTCGGCTTGGGAAGACCGCTAGAGCTGGGTCACTGGCTTTCCCCGTGGGGACTCCAGGCTCCACGAAGGAGAGCACAGAGGTACACTCTCGCTGCTGCTCAAAGCATCCGGAGAGGTAAATCTCTTCATTCACCATTTTACTGGCTAGAACTGGGTCGCTCCCAACTCAACAGCTCAACGTGACGGACACCCTTTCTGAAATTGCGAGCCGGTCCCATGCACTAGGCACCTACCACAACCCTTCAGAGTCACTCTGGGCTGAGGCACCAACCGCCTGGGTGTTTTGGGACTAAACCTTTAGTTTCCCATGTCATTCGTCACATCTCACACCTGACGCATGTAAAACAAACACCTCGCCCTGGAATGAGACAGGCTGGTAGAAACAACCTAACGATACAGTGAACCTTATACTTGAAAAGCTCAAATGAAGCTTCAAATACCCAAGATGGCTCCAAAGTCTTAATACATCTTTTAAAGTCATCACTATTAAAATCCCAGCTGTAAGAGACCACCAAATTAATTCAACATGTATTAGCACATCAGGCATTTTAGATGCGTGACACACTGATCTAGCACCTTTCACTGAGAAGCGACCTGCAGGATACTCTGCGTGGCGCACTCGTGCTGTGTCTAACTTCGGGTCACACTTGACATCGTTTCTCCTGCTGACGAGCCTCTGACCTCACTAATAAATAGCTCTGCTGACCTTAAGTGAATCGTTGAAGGAACACACTACCATTTAACATAGGAGAAGGCAGCAAGATCCAGCTCTTAATGACTTATATGTTCTTATTTTACTTGGCAGCTGTCCTTAAATTCATCTGCTAACAACTTCTCTCAGATGTTCCTTTAAAAAAAAATTCATTTTTTTTTTCTCCCTGTTAGTTAAAACAATTAAAGGCTACTGGTTTACCTTAATGGAGAGATTTTTGCTTAACTTGTCTGCGCTCCCTGAGGAGTTATACTTACATCATGCATGGAGTCAAGAAGTTTAGTCAGTTGGTAGAATCTCTGCCAGCTTTGCCCAGAGTTACTTGGACATTTAGTTACCATCTTCTTTAGTTCTTTAATGTAATTTGCCCTCATTTCTTCAAATGCAGCTTGGCTTTTGAGACCATCCTTGGGAACTGTCATTGAAAAGACAGTCTTATATTAATATTAACTGTATTGCTTATTCTTTTGATGTGCATACTTAAAAAGTTACACTAGTTAATGGATGAAAGAATTAAACCTTTAAGCAAAGTCCATAATTTTACAGACATTGATACGGAATCAACAACATCACACAGATTTTCAAGTGATTCAAGCATCCTCTCCCGATCTGTGATTGAAGAAGCTGCGGCAGAGGACAAGATAACATCTCAGAAATACAACACATGCTATCCTCATGCGGAAACTGTTTTTAATACAACCCAACCACCAAAAAAAAAAAAAAAAAAAAAAAGGCAGATGGATCAAGGATATTTCTTTAGAAGTTGAAGATGTGATTTATCATTCTTGAATGATTCCCCACAGTTGGCAGAGGAGGGGAAGGTACAGAATTACAGCTGTTATGTGCAGAAATGCTCGAAACAGCGACACGCTTTTATGCCATCAAGTAACATCTAAAATTTCTTTGAATGTTAGTAAGCATCTGCGTAACACCTAGAACAAACAGAGCCATTATTCTGCATGAAAGAGAAGACTATTTTCCAAACAGGCATCCTGACCCAGTGTTCAACCAAGACATACAGTTGCAGCCTTTAATACAAGCATTTCCAGTGTCCTATCGAAGTTCCCATCTGCCAAAGGGATCATTTCACAAATGGGCTCAAAGTAGATTTTTTTGACACTTTTTACTGTGGCTGATTCCAGCAAGGCTAATGACAAAAGCAAATACACTGTTTCTTTACTGACTGCAAATACCCTTCCACTCCAGCAGGTTCTGCCCCAAACAGGAATGACTTACAAGATCAGGTCTCTAGGAAAACCCCAAAGTGGTTATTAACAACATTACACAAAATGTTCTGGTGTTTTAATACCTGGATTGGTTGAATACTGCATAACCTTCAAGTATTTTTCTACTCTGCATCTCTTAATGCTAGTCCACAGAAGGAAAATAAAATGCTACACTGTACAGGAGCGAGTTTATTTTCTAAGCAAGCCGGAAAGCTATGTCACAGTAAGCTAAATGGGAAGTTATTTATTAAAAAACGAAAGGGGAAAAAAAAAATCATCTTCCAATTTAGCTTATTCTGACTCAACATCTTGACAGAAATTTTCTTGTTCATCCATTCCCTTCTCTTTGAAATCCTGCGAACTGCCTTCTATGCCACCGCAATCACATCCTAAGCATGTAACAACCGCCCAAATGGCTCTCGAGTAGAAGCTTTAAGAAAAAGTGCCAGTATCTTCTATCACCAGTATCTACCAGAGCAATTTAGCAATGGAAAACAAGGAGGAGCTCTACCGCCGCATGAGCAGCAAGGACTTGCGACCATCAAGTGCTGGAAGGGGGCACAAGGAGGAATCTTTAGAAAAAAGCCTAGGAGGTAACACACCAACCTGCCTACCACTCGGTAAATATTAAATATTTATGTCATATAAACATAATATTTAATTTTTAAATTCTAGGTGCCAAATCTCTCAGTCAGTCAGTTGACAGACAGAAGAAACTGTCTGGAACAGATGTACAAACTCAGTTCAAGCTGAATGAATATAGAGACATCAATCAAGAGGAGTAAAGCCACCAGAGCATACTGCGGCCCTTACACACAATGCACGGGCTTTACGGTTCCTTTAGTATTTACAGGCCTGTATTCCTACATGCTGCTTAAAGGCTGTTAGAGCCACTCTTTCTTTGTCTACTACTATGTATTTTATTGTTCTGTCTGAAAATTATTATACCATCACCCCAGCCAGATTATTAAGAAAGAAAGAAAGACCACAAATAAAGAGAACTCAAGCAAAACATGAAATTCTGGAGGTTTGCCCAGTGTTTCTGATTTTACTTATTAAATGCAGCAATGCTTTTGGCAAGCTCCCAAAATCTATGGTCTGTGGAAAGCAAGAAAACAATTGAGTTGTAATGTGTGGTTTCTTCCACATGTAAATGGAGTGAAACTTCCTTGATGTGGTCATCATGAAAGTTTCAAAATAACTTGTACTCTGCTCATCACATGATTCAATAAAAAAATTTTAAATGAAAATGAACCTGGTGTTTTCTGTCATAAGGTTGGATCAAGGTGCAATCATTCGAAAACAGGTTCGCTGCCCTTCACATGATACTTACTGGGTTTTATCCCTGTGTTCACTTCCGTTTCACTCTCCTCCCTTTCTCTCTAATGTAAATATCTTGATTCTCCCAAACCAGCTATTTTTAGTAGGTTTTCTAGTGACCGTGGCATGCGTTTCAAAGGGACCCTGAAGTTAATTGGCCAGGGTGATCTCACCTAACAGATTCTTGCAATAACTAAAATCATTAGTTAACACTCTCAAGAGGGTAGAATAATAAATACCTAGCTTAAAGAAATTTTACTACGTTTTTAGAACACCTTTAGGCTCTTTTTCTAAAGATTCTCCCCCTTTAGGGATGTCTAAAAAGTAGCAGTGCCAGATCTCCAATCCAGACATGCTCTCAAGAACACTTTGGGACCTAGACCCCCCTGAGCACATCCACGTTAAGCATGGTTAGCTGCTTCTGGAAAAACGGGGAGTGACAACCTTCAGAAAAGCCCATTTACCACCCAGGGCTACCCCGGAGCACGTCAGGTCCCCAGGGTCCCAGTTTGACCAGCAGACCACCTCCTTGACCCCTCGGTGGAGCAGGACCTGGGTGTCAGACCCCACGGGCCGGGACACAAAGTGCTCCCCAACCGGCGCCATCTCTCCCCCGCCGTCCCTGCCCCGCTCCCGGGGAGCTGGAACGGCTTCAACGGGGAGGGAGGGAGAGAGACAGACAGCCGAGTCCAAAAAACTTACAGCCCCAGGAGGTTTCTGTTAGCGGATCCAAATCCCCTCCAGCCGGGATGGGAACTGCGGCTTCAGGTCCTCCTTCAAAGGCAAGTGCTTTAACCACAGAGCTACCGGCTGGGTGGGACGGGCGAGGTCTGAACGAAAGGCACTGCAGACAGGGAGAAGTGCCCGTCCCACCACCTCGCCTGGAGGGGTTGCCACTCGGCTTTGCTGGATGCCACAAATCCCTTCATAGGCACCTAACTCTGCCTGCAGCCGACGTGCCCACGCCACGGCTGGGGACTCAGGAGGCTCCTGCGTGTCTAAATTTGCCACTGCATCAGCCTGCTCTGGCCTCCTTTAGTGGTTTCGGCGATGAGCGCCTTCCAGCGCTGCGCAACTAGCGCCTGTCGCTTGCCATTTGTTTCTTCTCTCAGCCTGCTGGGGCAGAGGATGGGGCGATGGGAGAAGACAGCAAGATCTCAAAGGGCGCGCCGGGCTCCGCTCGCCGCCGAGCGGGGAGATGCTCTGCGCAGCAAGGGCCCGGGCAGCCTCCGGCACCGGCAGCCTCGGGCGTGCATCCTGCTGCTGACAGCTTGCAGCTGAAAGCCAGAATAACCACAGCGGCCCCTTTGATCTCCTGCTCCTCCTCTCCCCGCGCAATGCTCCCACATCCAGCCTCCTCCCGCCGGGGGAATTCTTGCCTGGGGAGGCCACCGAAGTGACATCACGAACGCCCCCCAATCGAGCTGTTGCGTTATCTCGTGATGATGTCAAGGAGTGGATCCCACAAAGAGGAGCTTGATTATACAGAAGAAAGTTTGTTTACAGGGCTTTTTCATCAAGACTGATGGAAAAGCAACATACAAACTGCCTGTGTATTTATACAATTGTACTAGGATGGGAGTTTTTCAATATTTTCAGTAAGATAAGATCAAGAGATCTGCTAATTACTACACAGTGCTGTAACAAACACCAAGATGTAATTTTGTATCTTAAGAAAACTCAAAGCATGGCACTCAAGAGAAAAAGCAAGCGTGCACTGTCATTTATTAAACTTTCAGAGCCCCGTAAAAGGGCTTACCATTCTCAATTCACTTGGCATTGGAAAAGTACCCATTTTGCACTACAGGCAACGTACATCTTTTGATCTCGAAGGCGACATTAAGTCACCCAAACCAGTGCCTTTAAGTGTTGAGTGGGGGTTTCTCCCCCATCACCACAGCTGTTGCGCTTTCTTGGCACGCCTGGCCCACTCAGGTGGCTCCTGTACAGAGGGGGAGGCCAAAGCCCCTCGCCTGGCCTCTCCTGTCCTTCCAATGCACATGAGACGTTCAAACTACAAAGAGGCTTCCCGTGCTAACGGGGAGCGAGATCTGCAGATAAACCCCAAGACATAAAACCAGGCTTTTCCTGTGGCCCTGCTGGAAACAGTTTGGCTCTTTTGTCACATTAGTCAAAATTGCTGCACCTCTTTGTGAATTGGAGTATCTTCAAGTATTCCCACGTAACCATAACTCTAACTTACCTGTGCTTAACAGCAGCAAAACTTTCATTATAGTGTACTCCTCAAAGCTAAGCTGCAAGCGAACAAACTGCAGACTGATCTGGTGCATCCCCTGGCACAGTTCAAACATAGCAGACTGGCGCATCCGTTCCCTGCAAAGAGAAAGAAACAAAATCCAGAGGATAAATACGGGAGAGCGCAATGTGCATGGGGCAGCCCACGCACGAGGAAAGTGAGGTGAAACCTGGTCGCAGAGGTCAGTAAGACACAGCACGGTCACAAAGTTCAGGCTAGGTGAGGGAGCTGGGGAGTACGGAGACGAAGCTGGAGCCCCGCCAGCCCCGGAGAGCTGCCCGGTCGCCGTGCTCCCAGGCTGGCAGGAAAACCCACTGCCTGTGAGCTCTGGGGGACCCGGGCATCGCCTTGCTCCACTCCTGCGCCACCCGCAATGGACGGCTGACCTCACTTCGCTACCCAGCAGGACACAGACGGCATTAACATCCACCCCCCTGAAAGGAACAGAAACAAAAGTAATTTGAGTTTTATACACTGACGATGTTAACGAACTGGCAAAAAATGTTTTTAGATGTGTTTGAATTGACAGTGTTTGCTCAGTTCTGCCCTGGCTGATGGAAATGAGCCTGCTGAAGGGCTCAGAACCGGTGCAATAGGGGAACCTACACCCATTGCACGTATGTTTTAAATGATACATCCCCCATCAGTTGACGTGCAGGTGGAAATGGGTTTCAGAAGTGCCTGGTGCAGAGATGAGCTGGGGGAAAGGATGGCCAAGGAGGACCGACAGCCTCACACCCGCAGCCCGCACCGCTCCGGGTGGGCAGCTCTGGCCCCAGCCCAGCAGCCTCCAACACTGCCTGCAGCCACGGACAACGGGAAAACCCACAGCAAAGAGCTCCGCTGCCCCCTGCGCACAGTCTGGGCCACTAGCCAGCAGGGCCCTGGGATCAGGGATTTCCACCGTGCCAGCAGACATCTCGACTCTTCTCATCCAGAGTAACACAGTCCCGTAAAAATATGTCTGGCAGGTCTGGAAAATGGGGAAGCAGTTTAACAAAAATAAAATAAAATGCATGACTCCATGTTACTGCCTTTATGTCTACTGTGGAGTCCGAAGCTAAGAAACGATCGGGATGACCACTGCCTCAAGCCAGCAGCACTTGTGCACCCTTCCCAAGTAACCTCCATTTCAAAATCTCTGATTGCTACTTTTCCTGAAAACGCAACAGGTCTAGCTCCAAGGATGAAAGCGTAGGAACAACAAGGAGAAATGATTTAATAGTCGCTGAAGTTCTTGTTAATATACCACACTGGACCTCCTATGGGGAATTATTACTCAAATTGTTGCGATGGCCTCTTATTCAAACACTGAAATGTTAAAACTTGTGTATGTAAAAATATAAGATAGTCTGGAGTAAAGGAATATATAGTAAGATGATCTCATTCATTAATACAGATTTTTGCCTGTTAAATTGTAAAATAATGACATATGACTTGTATCCAGTTTACTCTTTTTTTCCTCTAAATATACTTTGATACATTTAGCTTCAGACCCTATCTCTCTTCTCTTAGGCAACCCCAGGCTAACCTATCCTGCACAAGTTTCAGGCAGGATTAGTTAGGATTTTGCTATACTTCTAAAGCTGCCATCCCAAAACTCAAAAGCTACAGTAAAGAGTCACTGAGAATTGCCTGTCTCATTTTGTAACTATGATATATACGCAGGTATTTAGACGAGGTGCTGTAATTGTTCAGTGACCACTACTTTTTTTTTTTTTTAAATTGCTCATCAACTATTGTCTGTATTTCTTCAAACATTTTTTCACATAATTGGGGAATTGGATGAAGTTCAGCTAATTATTTTAACCAAGCAACTGCCTTTGCAAATATACAAATCGGCTGGTGAAAGAGAAGAATCATACTGTGTGCAAACAAAGACTGACATAATCTTCCTGGTGTTTTATTTCACTACTGCCAGAGCAGATTTTATTTTCCTCCTTAATACTAATAAAGCAGACTCCCCATTGTTATATGGGCTCTGCGCTTTTCCCCCGCTCCACCCTCTTCTTGAGACTGAGAACTTCCAGCTTCTTTTTTTTTTTTTTAATGTAATAGTAGTAGTAATGCCATATTTATTTATTTTTACTATGCCTCTTCCCAAAATGACCAAATCCAGGTCTAGGACGCAGATAATGGTGGCTGCTAATTGACCTCTCCGCTCAGAGGGATAAGTCCTAAAGCTGAAAGGCAAATGATAACGGGACGTTTGCATTTTAAAAAACACATTTTAACGTATATCTCAGACTGTTAAATACTAGCAGGATTCAAAACACGAACAGTATATTATATCCATTATTACTTTTGCAGGACACCAAAGTCAGTTTCTCCAACCTCAGAACATAAAGCAGCTGCCACCACCCCTGCCTGCATTTGACCTCCACAGACGCGAGAAGCACCAGACCTTTCATCTGATACCACAAGCCACAGAGCAAATAAAATGAAACATTTTGAGGTTTTGTCTCATGTTTCTTATGCTTTCACTAAACAGTGTGGCAAAACACACTCTGTGAAAGCTGAACTAAAAGTATCCTGACTCAAAACCTTTTTTTTTTACATTGCATTGCACTTTTTGTGACATTTTACTTTTTCTCTCTTATGTTTTTCTTTGTATTTGTTTTGCTTTTATATGATTGCTTAAATAGAAGCATTTTAGTACAAGTCAGATTTTGTTTGTTTTGTCTGTCTTTTAAATATCTAGTCTTTTATCTACTTACAAATACTGATCTCTAGTTTACCCTCAAAGAAAACCTGACGGTATTGTTAGTAGCGAGATAAAATTATACACAGAACTAGTTACTAAGTAGTTTATTTAACATACAGCAAACCTGTAATTTCAAATCAGTTTCTCTCCTGAAAGTCAATTCAGTTGATTTATTACTTATTTACAAATTATTACTAACTACAAATTATGTTAGTTAATTCATGACTCTGTTTAATGTAAGATAAGCATTTTGTGGGAGTTTACGGTAGTCACCTTAGCATTTGATTTTTAACCCACACAGTATGAAATAAGAGAGTACAGAGCTTTTGGAAAATTCACATGCTGACACCACGGATATCCCAATACTATGAGAGTAACAACAAAATAAAGCAATAGCTCATATATTGAAAAGAGATGGGGCATATAGAAATTAGGGCATGTCAACATAAACTGAACCAAGTTAGGTCTTCCTTACCAATGCCTCATCTAAGAATAAATACCATCAAGTCATCACAAGTGCCATTACCACCATGGGGAAAAATTAAAACCAATGTCTATGTTGCCCCCCCCCCTTTTTTTAAGGGGAAGGAAAAAAAAAAAGGGAAAACCCAATCAACCAAAACCCAGTTCTACCTCTGACACAGCATATAAACTTCTCGACGTGGAAAATGGAGAGTGTGAAGAGCTGGAATATAAGGGCATGTATCTTTATGGGGACATTTAAGAAGGTAAGTACATTTAAGTAATAAAAGGCGTGGAGCCAAAGCTCTGAATCCGCTGTGCGGATACGCATTCAAAAGTGGTGTCATTAGCTCAGTTTAGCTTAATCCTCCTTCATAATAATACGCTTTAAATTTTACACCTTAAATTAATCCATCTTAAGTTCCCCGAGTGTCTCCTTACAGGCTTAATTTAACGCCCGGCTCGCATTCTGCCTGACCGTCCCGCGGCCGCAGCCAGCCCGTCCCCCCCAGCTACCGCCCTGCCCAGCTTCCATCCGCCCCTGCAGAGCCTCTTCGGCCACCGGTGCCTTGCGCTAACTGGTCACAGGCTTGCTCACCGCATCCCCGACGGAACGGAACCGAACTGCCGCTGCTTTTCCCTCCTTTCCCCCAGGAGGAAGATGAGGAGGGTACCTCCGCTGGCGAAGCTCTCCAAGGCACCCCAAACACCTCGGTGGGAAGAGGGGTTTTGTTCCGGCTCTTGCGTTTCTCGTAATGAACCGCAGCAAACGTGTTCCTAGTTGAGAGACTCCCTGGTACTTTCCCTGAGTTTGTCTTCTCTTTCTCCCCGCTTCACCTGGGATCTGCCCCCAGCCCCATGCAACCTCTATGTTCCCGCCTCTCTCATCTCTGCTGCTGCCCTTATTCCCAAACTGACTCCAGATCTCCTGTCTTCCTTGCACGGGCAGGCTGTGTGGGGACTAGCTCTGTGGTACCGGCCCAACACCTCAGCCTGTTTCATCCTCGAGATCTACCCACGGAGAGCAGAATACGTGGATGAGAAAGTGGCAAACAAACCCAGCTCCTCCTGTTCCCCTGCTCCACGGAAGTATCTGTCCTTTTACACAGGGGCAAGCAACGAGGCAAACGGCTTGAGCACCCAGCCAAAATGGGACTGATGCCCCAAATCACCCTGGGATGAGCCACCCAACCACAACAGAGATGTAGGATTTGAGCAGTCACACCGGGGAAGGAGGGATGGTTTAAGGAAACTGTTTAAAACAAGGCATCCTAAATAGCAAACCAGTCATATATCTCATTAATACTTTCATTTGACCTTCGCAGAAACCAAACAGCCACATCAAAAATTGTGAAACTACGGGCACACTGTACAGAAAAACCTTGTTATGAATAAGGAACTTACAATTTATGAAGTCATCATCAAATCTAGTATTGTAAATCTCCTTGTTGAGGATGGAAACTGCAACTCAACTGACCATAACCAAAAAGAGGAAACCACACATCTACGAATACTCACTCACAGGCAAAACTCAGCCCCGAACCAAACCTGATACCATGTTTTATTTACTTTCTCATGGATACTATTCAAAGCCACAGCACAAGGCATCTTCCTAAATTAGACAGGGAAGCAAAGAAAGGGAAATCTGTGGTGAGTGTTTTGAAGATTCATCAGTACGCAAGTGGCTTGCTGATAATCCCCAGAAAAACTGGGCAAAGGCACCCCCTTTCACAGCACCTCAGAGGAACAAACGTGCAGCTGACTTAGTCCCTTGGCCTCCGCAGCTCAGAAAAGACTTAGGAAAAGACCAAGCAACACTTGTAGCAAAAGTCTGATATTAAAGATATTCTTCTTGATTCTACATTTTTCCCCCTATAAGAACTGTTTCCAGTTTTATAGTCAAGAGCTTTTCCTTTGCTAGACTAAAATCTGTATCTATTTGAAGCCTGTCCATCATTTAAAATGATTTCAGGAAAAGTCAAAAAGCACATTATACTGTAACAAAAATAAAACAAACAAACAAACAAATGCAACTCAACAAGAAAACCTGCCAAAGGCCTGAAGGTCAAAACCAGTTTGGAAACCTCAGAAACCGAGGTACGCTTTTCCACCATGCCAGAAGGGGTCAGTTTGAACTTGGCAGAGAGAGGAGTGAAACATCACCGGACACCTTTAGGGCAAGGCAGGCAAGCTGTGGATAAAGGGGGAAAAAAGACCAGGGACATGGGATCACAGAGTCCCTTGTTCAGCTGCTCAAACCATCTAACCAGAAAAGCCCTTGGCCTGAATTGTCCTACCTGCCTTAGGAGGGGTTCACTTGTCTGGAAAAAGCTTTGAGGTTCTTGGGGAAAGAAAAAAAAAAACCAAAACGTATTATTGTAACAGCAATTTACTCTTTCTTGAGGGAGTATACTACTTCCACAGCTCCGTCATGAGGAACAGTGGGAACAGAACGACAGTACCTAGCACAAAACGGAACCTGTTCTTCCACGCAAAGGGGCCATCACTGCACTGCTTTGTGCGCGGCGGCACTGGGAAACACCGTTCTGCTCAATGGGCTGTACCCAGGCACCTGTTTCCCATCTTGAAGCCATTATAAATGCAACCAAAGTCAGCAGTGCTGGAGCAGCGTCATTAAGTTGTTGCACTGATCAAAATCCAAGCCAAAATACAGGCAGAATTCAGGCAAAATTCAATCATGATGTTTCGTTCAGCACTTATCTCTTATTCAGCACTTTCTAATCTCCGCTCACTCTGCAAGCCACAGCAGAAAGAGACAAAAACATACCAGTTTCAACACACTGCTTTCAACTCATAAAGCTTTAGAGCCATCTCCTTCCAGGAAGGAAAAAGTATCTGTTACCTTGCATCAATGGCAAATACGGGCACCTAATCCTGTTGAAATTAATGGCAGTTTTGTCGTCAGTTTCTACTGGAGAGAAATTTGGGTCATGCTCATTTTTCCTTTAACTTGTCAGTAAGCCAGCAGGAATAAATACCCCATCTTCAGTGCCACCAGCGACCTCCTCCTCCTACTAATGAGGCAGCAGATGCTCTCCCTAAGCAGTAAGGGATGGAGAATTCAACTATTATCCTGCAGTTGGTTAAACTGCTATGGATAAATGTAGGCTGGGAATTAGGTGGTTTATCCAGGAAAGTGTTAGCCTAGCGGTAGCATAAAGGTGACAGTCTTGGACCCCCACCCTGCCGCCTAAACAAGCAACGGTGGATGTCAGCCAGGTCACAACATCACAGCCCCTGGCTGCCTGCTCTATTGTGCTGCTGGAAAACACTGTTCCCGTACCAGGCCCAAGGGAAAAAACAAACCAAAAAACAAACCAAAAAGAAAGTGCCGTTGCCTCAGTCCCCAGTGACAGTCTGGGTTTTCAGCATACTCCTGCCTTCCCAGGCCATTTCGGCTGATACCGCTGAACTGCCTCATGCCGCTATCGCCCATGTACGCACTCCTTCACACAGAGGGAGGCAGGTGCCAGCAGTCATGTCTTAAAGCAAAGCTGCAAGACCTGACAACAAACGTCACCTCAGCTCCTCCTGCTGCCCCCAAATCCCTCTGCTCTGTCCTACCCAACTTTAGCCACTACTGACAGTCAGCATTTCTCCTCTCTACCTAGAAGGTGGTGGTGGTGGGGGGGAATCTTGTGCCCTATTCATCTGACACAGCAGCAAGGCCTTGACACTACCTTCCATTTTGAAAATAAGGAGGTTTTATGGCGAGATCTTCCTGCAGGAGCAGGGAATTGGCTCGAGGGTCCTGGAGATGCCTCCTGCTGCTGTGTTCCTGCAGGAATCTGACACGCAACAGGAGAAGGAAGCCTGCAAGGAAGCACGGCACACAGAAAAGACAGATTCCCTGCTCTAAAAGCTGCTGGAAGAGAAGTGCGTCAGTAATGACCTCCCCCCACCAACCTGTCACAAGAATGTGTAAAGCCACCATTACCCGAGTAGAACACTTAACCGCACAAGCTTCTCTCCCGGTGACTGGGATGCTGCAGACTAAGGGGCGCGTAGCTGGGAGCACTGGCACTGCAGCAGTGACCTTGGCAGAAGAAGCTGCCAAACAAAACAGGGATTAGACTGAGGACCAGCAACGCTGAACACTGATGGACAAGGGAGGTCATTTCACATTAAAACAGATCTACAGACATAGCTAATGTTTTGTGGACTTTAGGCACCCAGGCATACAAACTTTACACTGAACTTAAAGGAGTCAATTCTGAAAATTAGTTTTCATCCCAAGAAGTCCTGCTGGTGATCCTAGAGAATACAATCCCAGGTAACTGATACTAAGAAATTCAGAGCTACTTTAAGTTTCAGCTAAGCGTTCTCCTGTTGTATGCCTATCAACAAAGGAACTGGCAACAGCTCGTGCATAATGATTGCCAAGGGAGAGTTTCAGCTCCCAATCAGTAACAGAAAACTTGCGCTAAAATCCAACTAAATAATCACCCAGTTATGTAACCCTAAAATCCCAAGCACATCAATAGCAAAAAACCCTGAGTATCTGCTGGAATTAACAGTTAATTATGCAGTTAGCAGAATGCTGATACCAAATACCCTCTTTTGGTTTGCATTTGCATTCCAAAAGAGACAAATCACAGTTTAAATGAGAAAATACATAATTATGCCTTTACCAAAATGCTTTTTCAATACCACATTCAATAATAAGTGATGATAATGTACACATGACAATAAATCCTCTTTTAAAGTTCATCAGAGAAAGGTATCATCAGCCAGAAAAGGTGCCCACTAGGTATCATTTTATACATCCATTATGCCAGGGCTCATTGTCACTTGCAGCAGTTCATCAGCAAAATTACTGCTATATTCCACATGCAGCAGCAATTCTCCTCTTGTGCCAACAATGCCTCAGAAATCAAGACTTTGCTCATGCTATCATGCAAAGCCTGGCATTTTCTGGAAGTCAACCGAGGCATGCCTTCCCCTCATAACAGTTTAGAGAAACTACTTCTTAATTTTTCTTTTAATCTGGAAGATTAATATTTAACTCTATGGGGGAAGTAGCGAAAGGAAGCACTACACATGTGAAAGGCACTTGGAGATGCCACCCAACAGCTCATCAACTTTCAGAAAGATTAAAGCTGCATCACGTTCAGACAGACACTTGAAAGGAACAAAACTCTTCTCTATCCTAGCCCTTCCTGCCAAGGACCTCGAGAGAAGTGAAAAGACACCCTCCCAAAAGGCCTGTGGATGTCCCAAAGTCATGCTGAGACAATACTAAGAGAGCATAATTATGCCAAGTTAAATGTAAAATCATTGCGCAAGTCTTCATGCTAAAGTCATAAAAACTAACAGTCAAATCCTTTCAAACACATCACAAGCTGGAAACCTGCCAGAGCATCCACTGGGCCAACAGATGATCCAGATGAAAAAGAAGTGTTTGAGAAAGATCAGGCCATAGCAGAAAAGTTAAGTAAAACCTTTGCATCAGTGCTCTCCGTAAAGGAGTCCAGGAAGGCTCTGCACCAGAGTCTCCCTTTTCAGCAAGCAAGTGTGAGAACTAGTTTCAGACTGAAGTGTGAGTAGAGGAGGGTTTAGAAAGAAAAAAAAAAAAAAAAAAATCCAGTAAAATGAATAGTAATAAATCACCAAGACCAGATGGCATCCATCCATGAGCTGTAAAGCAACTTAAATATGGAATTGCTGAACTACTAACTGTGCTGTGCAGCTTATTGCTTAAATTGCCCTTATAAAAGGCGTGGAAGGTGACAAACGTGACTGATTTCTTAAAATGGGTCTGGGAGTGGGGAGGGAGCACTCAAGAGACCGGAGTCTACTAAGTCTCATTTCTTTGTCTAGCAAAACGATTGAAAGAGGAGCATTAATAGACAAATAAATACGTTATAATGGAAGAAAGTCAGCGCGGCTTTGGCAACGAGAGGTCACGTCTCACGAATCCGTACGAGCTCTCTGACAATAGCACAAGGGTGCTCTGGTCGATACAGGCAATGTCTGTACGACGGAAACGCTTTGCACATGCCAGGTCTAGCTGCATCCCACGGCCATATGGGGTGAGACTTAAGCAAACACCGACCCTCTCCTCCTCCTCTCCTCTGCCCTGGTTTCCACACCAAGGAAACTGGGGCATGCAGCTTGGGTATGGGCTGCAATACCGTCTGTCGGCGTGCCAGCATGGGTAATTACTGGTCTAGGACCTCCTGCACACTGTGCTTTGCATCAGGAGGTATACAGGGATGCAACCACGGCAAAGTTGGATTTTAAAGCTATTAAAAAGATCTCCTGAAAGCTCTTAAAGAGAGCTTAGGGATAAGGAGGACGGCTCTTCATGGATTATTAGCAGCTTAAAAATAGGAAACCAAGGGTAATAATAAATGGACATCTCTCACAAGTAATGGAGGTTACCAGGGAAGTCTCACAGAGCTCTGCACTGGGGCCTGTGCTGAAAACTGCACTCATACATCATCTGAAAAAAATCAGACCTATGGAAGTGACAGAGCTTGCTGATGACTCCAGATGACGAAATCAAGAGCTGCCTGTGAAAAACTGCTGAAAAATCTTGCAAAACTGCATGCTTGGCTGACAAAATGGAAGGTGAAAATCACTGATTGCAAGACAATGCAGACAGTATAATCATCTTCCACCACACGTACAAAATAATTGGCTCTAAATTAACAAACATCACACAATACGGAGACCTAAGTGTAATCTGGAATGGGTTTTTTGGGCTTCTGTCTTTTGAAAACACTTGCTCAGCATTTACTAGTGGTCAAAAAAAGCAAAGGGTGAGAGAAGAAGAGTTGAGAGCAAGACAGAAATCGTAATTTTGCTGCTGCATAAATCCACTGCGTTCTGAATACAGTGCATCAGTCTGGTCTCCTCCAAAATTAATATAACAGGCTAGCAAAAGCACCGAGGGAGGAGATGATGGCCAGGGGTAGCAAACAACTGATGTACAAGGGGAGATTAAATTGACTAGCTGATTCTTCAGCTCATAGAAGAAACGACGGGACTTGACAGAGATCTGTAAGTGATAAACGGCATCCATGGGATGAAAAGGAATATATCCACTATTACTACAAACACAAGAATGAAGTGGCACTCCATTAAATTATCAGCTACCCGCTTTAGAAACACCTCCAACAAACAAATATGCATAATTAAATTGCAGAAGCGACTGCCACAGAACATTTTAGATGTCAAGATTATAAATGTATTCAAAAAGGTATTAGGCAAATTCACAGCAGAAAGATACAGAAGGGTTATTAAGCACAATTGTCCAAACGCAATCTCCCGTTCAGAAAGTACCTAAATCACTGACTGCTGGAACGGGCAAACGAAGAAGTGTCATTTTACCCTTGTCCTGATCTTACGCGGTCTTTGCAACTGGCTAGTTTAAAGGACGAAAAACTGTGCTAGATGGACCTTTCTTCTGACAGTTTTCACATTCTTATGGATCTCCTTAAAACTACTTTATGTCTGTTTTCCTTTACAGTTTCATAGTTTTAACTAAATGTCATGGTTTAACCCCAGCCACAACTAAGCACCACACAGCCGCCCGCTCGCTCACTCCCTCCCAGTGGGATGGGGGAGAGAATCAGAAGAGTAAAAGTGAGAAAACTCGTGGGTTGAGATAAGAACAGTTTAATAATTGAAATAAAATAAAATAAAATAAAAATAACAAACTGTAATTAAAAGGAAAATAACAAAGAGAGAAAGAGGTAAAACTCAAGAATGACAAGTGACGCAAATGCAAAAACAATTGCTCACCACCAATTGACCGATGCCCAGCCTGTTCCTGAGCAGCGGCCCCCCAGCCGGCTTTCCCCCTACTTTATATACTCAGCATGACATCATATGGTATGGAATATGCCTTTGGCAAGTTTGGGTCAGCTGTCCTGGCTGCCTCCCCTCCCAGCTTCTCGTGCACCCCCAGCCTCCTCGCTGGTGTGAGAAGCTGAAAAGTCCTTGACTTAGTGTAAGCACTGCTCAGTAACAACTAATACATCAGTGTGTTAACCAACATTTCTCATCCTAAATCCAAAACACAGCACTGTACCAGCTACTAGGAAGAAAATTGACTCTATCCCAGCCAAAACCAGGACATTAAAACACCCTAGAAATTTATGAAGTGTTTGATAAAGGCATAAAAAGGCAGAGTCTTTAGAAAGTTATGCAAAGAAGTTGAATCTATTGCTTTGCCCAACCATTGACCTGTTTACAAAAAAAAAAAAGGCAAAGAAAGACTTGGAAAAACTAGCTGAAACATATTACATCTATTATGTACAGGTATGACAGTAGTTCTTCAAAATTTCCTCTGTGTCTGCACTATTTTGAGGTGGGTATGTAACAAAATCCTTTCATATACCTCTCTGGATGGGAACTGAGCTGCACTTTACACAAAAGGAAATCATAGTAACAACATATATAAAAATTTTACTGATAAAGATATCCACTTCTTACTGCATTGACAGTTTAGACTGTATGAATGCAGTACTCCTCTTCAAAATAATATATGCAAGCAAAATTCATGCAGAGAGGAATATCAAGGAGTGCTTGCTGACCTTTTAACAAGACCAGCAATCACACACACAATTTATTAGCAAAGAATGAACATTGACAACTCTCATCAACAATCATTGCAGCAATACTAATTAAAAATGAGGGATTTGGAGACTGACAGATGAAAGAGATTACAAAAATGTGCCTAAATTTAGACATTATAGGATTAACAGATTGCAAAAGAAAGCAAAATCAGTACCATAAGGGTTAACAGCCATGATCCTGCAAAACGTAAATGGGGAAAAAGTAATCTTTTAAACAATAAAAGAAGTTACTTATTGGCTTTATCACTACACACAGATGATCTAAGTAATCATCCCCCCCCCCTCAGAGGTATATAAGGTTAAAAACAATCTGCTGTTCTTAAATATTCAGCTTATCTTATTACGTTTATCTTCCTGCTGTTACTATAGAAATCAGAAAACCAGAAAGACTTACAGGCTTCAGCACCGAACGGGCACAGAGAGGCAGCTGCATCCTTGCACTGCCTTATGCAACACCAAATCCTAATGGTCTCAGCTTCCACAAGTATATTATGAGAGGATATTAGGAACATAATGAAAAGACAATGAACGTGCTATTTACTAATAAAATACACATAATTAATAAATGCAGATTTTAAATAAAATCTTGGCTATTCAGCCGAGCTACATCTTAATTCTTAATTTAATTTTATGACTTTCCTCACGGTTACAAAATCCTCTGCCCATTCACATCCCATGACAACATTAGCACAGAAACTTCACAGAAATCCCCACGTTCTGAAGCTGTTTTTCTGCCTCTCTCTACCTCATTTGCTCTACAACAACTTTCTCATCTGAAAAATATAATCTCTATTTTTCCTCTATTGCTAGTATCAACCTCTCTCTGCTTTTAAATTTTAAAACTTCACACTTGGAATTACCAAAGGCATAGCATGAAAGATCCTTGCAATACTACATTTTTATTCTATTGAAACTTAAATCTTGCACTTTAAAGGAAGGATTTATATTAATTTGTAGTAACCTTTGTTAGGTTGTTAAACTACATTACATGCATAATATTATTGGGTTATTTAAAAATATCTGGAGTAGATGATTTAATCTTCTAATGAAAAAGCCTTACATACTGCACTGCAAACTAGAGAAGTGGCTAGTAGTGTCACAATTGCCCGAAATGGCAATAATAAAAGGACAGTCACTTCTTAGTTCAAAATCCATAGCCTGAAGCTTCTCCTTGTCAGTCAAAAGCACCAACCAATATGTTAATCCGTATATTCTGCTCTTAATGTTTTGTAAATAATATTCAATAAACTGCAGTCTCTACTGAAACCTTTTTATTGTACGGATTGAGCTGCATATGATGTAATAAAAAAATTTCAGAGATGGAAAAAAGACATTGCTGATCCAAATGCTCGTGAAAACTGTCCCCAGTTTTTAGACTTAGTTTTTCAAGCTCACTTTAATAATTGTCAGTACCTCGTGCAATACCTGGTGCTGTTTTTACCAGGCAAACCCTCAAGTCTCTGACTAGGGTAAAAATCTCTGTAAAAATCCTATCACAGTTAGAAGAAAGTACAACAGCCAGGAAATTCAGAACCTGCACACTTACACACCTAGGATTTATTCTTGATGCTGCAGATGACAAACCAATAAGAAAACCAAAGGAGCAAGAAAACACACAGCACATTAGTCATTTGGTGCATTTGCAAAATTGATGTTTGAAATATTGATGCTGTACTTTAATGTACTGAAGTGTCTCAATATGGTGTCTCAGTATTACTGAACTCTTTCAGTATCCCCACATCATTGCCATTTTACAGCTAGATAAGGCTGGAATGGTAAATAAGACTATTTGGGTAGATTTCCTAAAAACAGTAAACAATTTTGGAATTTGAGTCTCTTCTTCAAAAGTCCCCTAGGATTTAGGAGTCTACAAAGAGACCATGCAAAACCTAAAATCAAAAGAAAAATCAAGACCTGTGGGGAACTCCAGCGTCAGGCTCACCCTCTGATTTCTTTATGCCAGCAGAAACCAACGTGTGCCAAAGAGGGCGCACGGCTTCCTTTTTAATATTCGCCAGCAATGCCATCGGCTGGGTTTTTGCCCTATGGAGACATGAAAAACCACCATCCCCCTTCCTTGGGTGAAGGGGTGGATAAGCAGGGCGGCTTGCCGTGAGGGACGCAGTTTCTGGCCTCTATCTGGGAGGGGGATACGTGATGGGAGCACAAGCTGTGGCCCCAAAGGCAGCCCGCATCCCACTGCTCCCGCTGGTTTCCCATGTCAAGGGAGCGAGCATCCCTGTCACACCACGTCTTGGCTCCTGCCAGGTTTCTGTTGGCAGTGCTGCGCTCATAAATGGTTTTTATCCCTTCCTGAGCCTTTGAAAAGTTGCCAGCCGGTGCCCTGACTTAATGTATGTGTAGAAGCAGATACCTGGGAAGTTGCCACCACTAGCCGGCGGGACAGCAACTGCCTGAGCCTGTCACAGAAACTGGAGCAAGAAGGAGCATCCCTTGCTTTCCTCTGGGATTTAGGCATCTGACTTCTGCACTGCAAACACGTGAGCTCCTACTATTGAAAGATTCGGATCGTCAGATTTCTTCTAGGACCTAAATTGTCACGTCGCCTCTTTTCAAAAACATTAGGGACTCTTCTTTCAAAAGGATGCAGCCAGAGAAAGAGTCCTTTTAGCTACCAGTTCAGTGACTAATTCATCCAGTAACGGAGAGACCAAGGGAATTTGAAACTAACTTCCCTACTTTCCAGGACTACGTCTTAAAAATCATGTTTTAGGCTGTTCCCTGTAGCAAACAGTTCGTTTTGCATAGCTTCAGACAGAATCCCTGAAAATACGCTAGCATTAAAAAACATTGTGTTTTGCTACATCCCTTGCTTTGTTCTTGCACCCTTTTCAAGCAGGACCACTCAGTTTCCTGCTTTCAATTGTGTATAATTTTACCAATTTAATGCTCTGGACTTAAATTGTCCATGCATATGTCTGCCTCAGGTTGAATTAGATCAGAAAATTTCAGCTTAAGTCTTTGGTTGAGTCAAGAGAAATTTTCTCCCTCGAGTTAAACAACAGCCATTTTTTTTTCTGTGGGATTTTTGTTACTTTGCAGTAGGAACTTGAAATGTCTCAGAGCTTAGATCTTGATTCAGGGATAGTCTTTTGCCACATCTTAAGAAAATCTTCCCCATTAATATCTCTCTGTTCTCCCAAATCCCTAGATCCATTCAAGGTACGGCTGCAACAAATGAAGCAAAAATCCAACAGCCTCTCACTACATAATCCTATATCATCCCTACAACTCATCCAACTTGATCAATACAAAAAGGAAAGAGTCACACGGGAAAAATATTACAGGATAACATAATTTAAGGGTTTGGTTATGGATACAGTCTTTAAAACACGTAGCCAAAGGGCTCAAACTATGATTTCACAGACGACCTTAATTTTGGAATTTTGCAACTTCTTGAATTTGAGCTTGCAGTCTTAAGAACATTATTGCAACATCTTTTGAGTCTTATTACATATGCAACAGTCATCCTTTAAGAGTGTTTACCTGTAATAGGAATTATGTGGTGTCACATATACGACAGTCTTTTAAAGATTTACTGTGGATTAAAACTAAAGCTATATAGAGAGAATATTAGTTTTGATTACAACTACTATGCTACAAAAGAAATGGACTAGAACAAAACGCATACTGTAACTTACACACACACACACACCATAAAATACACTTGTCTATTTTGTACCTCTTCTCAGGCTGTTTTTAGGCATTACTGTAACAGGCTGAGCGGTCATTTTCTTATCCCTCAGTTCACATCTTCACATTTACTTAAGCCCAATTAAAGCAATGGAATATACGCGTGATCCATAAAGACAAACACTACACTTAATTAAATATGTAACATGACTAAACGAAGGTGGACAAATATTTCAAGCCTTCCATAAGCCTAACAGGAAATCAAACCACGTACTAGTAGGGAGGCATTCTGCACTGTATTTATACAACCAAAGGTACATTTAACAGCTATTTACAACAGAGACCCTCATTTGTTATTCATCTTGTTTACAGGCCTTCAGAATAAGAAAGAAAACAAGATCACATATCATGGCCTTCCAGAAACATTACAACTTCCTTTTATTCACAGTAGTTAACGGAAAATTCATTTAACGTAAAACAAAGCAACGTAATTCTGCTGATGCCAACCTCTACTTTCACTCTTTTTTAACTGTTCATTGAAGAAAATGCTGAACCCTCCCTGGGGCACCAAGCGCGTGCTACTGGCGAGGGACTCTCCTCGTCACTCCTTGCCTGGAGACAGGAAATGACCTCTCCAGACACAGCATGAAGGAATACCAAGAAAATCTTGGCCAGGTGATAACAGGAACATAACTCTCTCAAGCCAGCAGAAGGAAAAGTCATTTTAAAGCATCTCCCTTTCATTCTGCATCAACTAACGCATGTCCTAAAACGCCAAGGGCAGCAAAACACTCAAAAAGTTGCACCGAGTGAACCTTAGGGAGGCCTGATAAACCTCGTGGCACAGAAACGAAGGCCCATGTTTATAACTACACACCACATTTTCAAGTTCATGTACTCAAAAAATAAAGGTAAGACCAGCCTTCAGCAATTCCAGAGCAAAGCTTCACGCCACTGTATTTTCACAAAACAGGAATATATATATTGTTTTGCGCTTATCTGAATGCTTTCTACGCGGAACTGTATCGGCTGACTTCTACAATTCCAGTAATTCACTTCTGACCTTATGTCAAAACTGGGAAAAGAGCTGCATCTCTTGAACTTGGAATCACAAAATAATTTAGCTTGGGAGGGACCTCTGGAGGTCTCAAGTCAAATCCCCTGCTCACAGCAGGGCTAACGTCAGAGTTGGAGCAGGCTGCTTGGGGCTTTGCCCAGTCAAAGCCTGAACATCTTCAAAGACGGAGACTCCAAGGTCTCTTTGAGCACCTGCTCTGCTATTTCACCATCTCATTATGAAACTTCTTCTCCTGCTGTCCAGGAGGCAGTTTGTTGTCCTAGATTTGCGATTGCAGTCTCTCATCCTTCCATTCCAAGAAGAGTCTGACTCCATCTTTTCTACAACAACTTGCCACGAAGCTGAAGGCTGCAGTTAAATCCCCACTGTGCCCAGTATGGTCTTCTCCTGGCTGCACAAGCCCAGCTCCCTCGCTGTCCCAGCCAGCTGCCGACCACCTTGGCCAACCTCCAAGGAGCGCTCTGCAATTTCTCAATCACTTTCCTGTGCCAGGGAGCCCAAAATTCAGACTCCAAATGCAGTCTCACAACTACTGCCCTGAGTGGAAACTGAGAAACTTGAAACAAATGTCTCCCATAATTCCCATCAAGTTTGAAACATAAGTGAGAAAAACTCTCTCATTCCAGTGATGGGTCCATTATCGCTCTGGAGTAAGCACTGAACTCCTACCCTTTTGCCTCCAAGGGTATTTCTTGCCTCGATTAGGTACTTCAAAAGCCCCTGTCCCACATATCGCAGCTCCACACAGCTCCTGGTAATTTATTTTTCTTCTCTTTTGAAACATCTGCCTTCTGCTAGCTTTGGTAGCTCTGCAGTGAGTATATTGTTATATATGTAGAACACCAGATCACTATCTTACACACATAACTGTCGTGGGATGTCTTTATTTTGCATTCCATGACACTGCAGTCCTTTTCCCAACTGGATCCTAAGCTTAACCTCAGTATAATTATGCAGGCACCTACCTTCAAGGCTTGCAACATAAAACTCACAATTGATCTGGACTTCTGGAAGCTGCTTCTAGCTGCAGTATCAAGAATGCTAGCAATGCACATATACTTTTATTTGCACGCAGGATTGATTTCCCTGTCCAATAAATTTTGACCCCCCGACTGACTTTCTTCAGATGAGGGAAAGCTGCTTCTGTGTTTGAACTTTTAGTCTACATTTCCCTAGGAGAACTAAACTCTTCAAAGGTCACATTTTCACTTAGCTCTAGCTACAGATACTTTTTCTTTGATGATTCTCTAATGTCCAAGTCACAGTGGAGGTGCTTTCAACAAGGAAAATGGCTGACAGTACATTTTCAACCACATGAAGTGAATCACCAGTTCCTCCTCTTACAAAAAAAACCCCAAACCGAATGATCCTCGTTTGATATTGCTCACTGCTTTGGGACCAGATCTCATATGCATTAATTATTTAAGAATTCCTATATCAAAGAAAGACTATTAAGATGGACACCAACAAAGCATCTTCTCCAAGAAAAACATTTCAGAATGTTTCAGGAGATTGAGCTGTAAATTATTTTTTGTTCATTTTTTTCCTGTTTTTTTCTTCACAAGCACCCATATCCTATTGATTATATTGATCTCATTTTTACCTCTAGAAAAAAAAAAAACCTTCTGGGATGAGCATATGACACGACCCCAGTTTGACCGTCTGTGTATTCACTTAAATTTTGACTTTACTGTCTTGGAATAAACACTAGGCAAATGGAACAGAAATTAAATTATAGTCATCAAACGCAAAGCACTAAAAACACAAAATACGAAGGAACACACATACTCAGAAGGAATGGTTCCTTGGTTGATCCTTCTTTTTGTCTGAATGCATCATAAAAGAAGTTATGTTTCATTACTGAAAAAACATTTTGGCTTCTTTCATGATTGCAAAGAAGGGTAATTAAGACTGTCAAGAAAACATATTGAACAGCTGTATATTGTTAACAAAAGCATCATTATATGACTGCTCTGAAAAAACCTGGCAAGTTAAACATTCACATTTCCTAGAAGTTAGATATTTTTCCAAGTTCCAGTAGATACCAAAAAATGTTTTTTTCTATAAATCTTGGTTGTGTATCAGTCATATTTCAAGCCAGGAGGATGGTCCTAATTTGAGAACACATCCACATACATAAGGAGAAGCGGATGGCGGTATCAAAGCTTCACCAATTAAAAACTGAGTCACTGAAAAAAAATTTAAGCTACTTTTTAAGATGGGATTAGCTGAAATTTTCTTAGACTGCAAGTATGCCTGAAAACCAAATAAAGACAGAGTAATCCTTCCAGCTCGCACTGAAAAGGACCATTAAGGAATACTTACTCATCGAAGATCAGGTCTGGAGCAAAATAGAGGAACTGGCTGTTTGTATGTTTGTACGATCTCCAACTCAAGGCAAACGATGACAGACACATCCACGAATACTGAATTAAAGTAATTTGGTCCTCGAGAGGCAAGTTTCTAAATCCTAGAGATCAAACCAGAAAACACCCATGAACTATATTGTGCTCTACAAGGGTTGGCCAAACCAGTCCTGAATACATCAGTCATTATTTTTCTAGCATTAACAAACAAGAGCAACACTCCCAAAAAGTGTACCTCAGAAAAAACAAAACCGTAGTTTTTCATTCCAGTGACAAAACTTGTTTTCTTCTTAAGAGGCTATTATTCAAAATGAAAGCTTTTTAAATATTGATCACAGACATATGAAACAAACATTACATAAATCAAAAAACCAACAATCTTCTCTCAGATGTTCATCTCGCGCCCCCCTGTGGGTTTTCAACACAACCCACAGATTAAAGATGCAGTTTGTCAGGCAAATAGTTCGCGAAGCTAAAAGAAAGACTGAACAGAAATTTCACCAAATGCCTCGGGGTCCTACCTGGAAGTATCTTTGCCCACTTCACCACCTGAATCATCTGCTTGCCGGCCAGGCGGTTTAAGGTGGAAAGCAGGTACTCCGCTGTGTCTGGCTTCGAACTGTCGTATCCTGCATACACGATCTCCGGTTCAATGCTTTCAAGGATCTTAGCAGGAGAGGGAGTAAGTGCTGGTGAGAGAGCAGACATATGGGGGACAAGTGCTGTGTTTACAGAGGGCTCCGTCACGGGCGCGATGTACGTCGTCCCTTCCTCAGGGCTCTGGGGTGGTGGCTGCTGCCGCTGCTGTGGCTGCTCCTCGTGCATCCCTTTCAATTTCCCCAACTTTTTGGACTTCCGTGCTGTGAAGATAAGCAGCATAAGACCCAAGTCAGTACAGAAAGCTGGCGTAACCCTGGCTTTACAGAAAATGGAAGCTGAAGTATCATCTCAAAGTTTTCAAGTGAAACAGGAGCAGAAATCACCAGGACCTTGAGAAATGCCTCACTGCCTGCAGCATCATTACACTGGAAGAAGGACCAAAAGACACATATAAGGTCCTTTTCATTGTTTTACCGGATGTTTTTAGAAGTGACAGAATGTCCAGTATCTGTCTCCATACAGCCATGCACAAAAACCATCCTAGTTACTCTGGTCGGTACCAATTAAAAATTTCAGAAGTTTGTTTCTTTTGGAGCTTAAATGAATCACTTATCACTTACAAGTCTGCAATTCATGTTCTCCATTGCATTTGGTAATCAAAAGGAATATCCATGGCAATGCCTAAAATTAGCAGATCCAGAGCCCTCCTAAGCTTTTGAGTCCTAGTGCCCACCCTGGCTGCGCCTCAACTTGAAATGCAGTCAATCCATTTTGAACAGCCTAAGCTAGTCAAATCCCTTTGCTTTTGCTGCTTTGATACTTCCCTAAGAGCTTCACCCCCCTGAGTGCTTCGGTACTAACACTAAAAATATTCACCCAGTTAAAGAAAAAAACACTAAGCCTCGTGTAACACCTTTCTCACTATCAACGTTTCTCTAGTGATCTGTCTTCCCTTTTTCTTTTCCTTTTATTTTTTCTTTAATGCTACCCTCCCTACTTTTCTTTACTAAGTATTCTTAGAAGACAGCAATGCTAGTGTGCTTCCACTCTTTGCAGAGATGCCAGCCATTGCTCTGTGGGTTGCCTTTCCAACTTTGCCATGTGAAGCACAGATACGTAAGCAGGCAGAAAGCCCTGCTCCTGCTCCAGCAAAATGATCTTGCAGCATGAGGAAAGAATGGGAAATAAAAAGCAAGACAATTAAGTTAGAAAACAAACACCCCAACCCAAAAGCCCATCACCCCCCTTTTCATGACAGGAAAATGTAACTAAAATAGTATCTAAAATCAATAAATAATGAACTAAATTTAAATGTTTGCAGCTCTTTCAGAGTAAGTTTCAGAGAAAGAATGATAGTCTTTCTTATCTATCTGTACACAGCTAAAACGCTTGTCTGGACTTTTATCTTCCTGTCTCTTGATTATTGCAACATCCCTTTTACTGGCATCAGTAAATATAAGTCTATCTCGCTCCTAGTTAGAATACTACTGCAAACACCCTTCTTAGTCCATGCCCTGTCCCAAGTCTATCTTCTGGAGTTTTTTCCCCTGTCATCAATTCCTCTCCCTATCTTTCCATAAATATAGCGCCTTTTCTGCACATTCAGGACCCTTTCTGGCCAACCTCCATCTCACCCCTCCTCTCTTCTCCATCACCGAAACGTTCACTTCCACTCCAGCTCAGCATGCCACACCGCTGCCTTCTGGGAAGCTTTCAAAGCTTGCTCTACGTGCTTCTTCCTACTCCTCTTATTATAGTGCAGAAAACTCCCCACAAAGATCCGCAGAACCACCTCATTACATTTCTACAAACTCCTTAAAACCCACGTTTTAAGAAAACCCTCCTCAACAGCGGAGCTGCTGTTGCCCTGAGCCCATTGCTGGCGGCAGCAGCCATTAGTGTTTTACTCTTTCCTTGGAACTGGGGCTGTCTGCGCAGAGCCAGCGGCTGCGACTGAGCTTGTAGCGCCTGCGAGGCAGGATACAGACGCCCAGGGTCCAGGACGATGCACGCCCAAGGGCAACAATAGTCTGTTGTTCTCACCACTTCCTTGCTGGGACAGTACCTTGAACTCTGAGGAGCTGGTTCATCCCAAGATCCAAAAGAAAAGCTTGTTTGTTAGGGTAAACATGGGACATTGCTATAGAAAACAGCAGTGTTACCACTCATACACAAAATCTTGAAGGCGCCCAGTCAAACAGCCGCTCCTTGACTATAATCTTCAAAACCTGAATACAATTCATTACTGCTGCAGCGCGTATTGCACCAAGCAGTAAGTGCAAAATCTGAACGTCTGTTTGGTGTCGGTTCCATCACACGATGAAAGAAGGATCTTCCTGGCTGATTTCAGCATCAGCCTCACTCAGGAGATCTACAGAGAACTTCAGAGATCTTTGTGTAACTTTAATCACTTTTCCTTCAGAGAGCCGGAGCCATTTCATTAACTCACCTACAGCATGTATATCTGCTTTCAACAATTTCTTAATGTCTCTATGCCTGCAAACATCCAGACCAAGTGAGGCGGGTTGAATTTTTTAATAAAAGGATTAGATACGCAAATAAAAATGTGCCTGTCCTAGTAAAATTTAGATTAATATTCTGTTGTTCAACTATCCACATATACTTAGCAAAAACTGCCTAATTATCTGAAGCATTAGCACAGGTTACATAGGGAAACATAGGAATCGCTATCATTTGAGGTTATAAGGAAGAGGCGAGACAAGTATCTGTCAGGAAAGGCTTCACTGCAGCTGATTCTGTCTCAAGAGGCAGGACAGATGAGAAGACCCTTATAAAAGTCCCTTCCAATCCTATTTCTTACTTTTCTATTACGCAACTCTTAAAAAAGCTCATTCAAATAAAGAAGCACAACTGAAGGATTTTTCATCCTCCGGTGCATCAAGTTACACGGATGCTGACATCCATTCTTCAAGATGCAATTTCCGTTCCTAGTACCCAAAAAGCCATTTTACAAAGCAGCAGCTGATCGGACATTTTGTTAAACAAGCTTTTTCCCCACTCTGCAAAATAAAACGAGGGAGTTACAGGCAAATCAGACAACGCTGATAAATTTAATTCTGAAAAGTAAGTGAAAATGCTCTTGTTCCCATTTGGTGCAGTTGCACTGACATGAAAACGTCCTGGTGAAATCACAGTGAGCATTCAATATAGTTTGCATTTATCTTAGAAAGGCAAAGCTGAACTTACACTTTTTCAACAAAATAAATCCCCAAAGCAAAGCAAGGATGGCCAAGTTCAGCAGAATACCTGATGATGAGTTAACAGAGCTACTGGTCACTTAAAAGAGAGTTTAAAAATAAGCCTGAAGGGGTGGATAGAGATTAGTGTTTACTGTTATTATTCATTAAGTTTTATCAGGCACTATTTTTTTTTCAGTTATCAAAACAGGACTAAAAATAAAAAACTTTACATATCTTTTCATGTTTGCAGAGGCAAAAAAATGCATTCTCACCACAACTACACCAGAATAAGAAATGTATTTGTTTACCAACTCCATCAAGTATCTAGCAACCCAGATAACTGATTACATATTTATTAAGACATAATTTTGTATGTTCTATTCTCTAAGAGTTTTTCATTAAAAGAAAAAAGAAGTAACATTCTTACATGTATAATACTGGCATAAAAATGTGTTTTAGTTTCATTTTCTTCCATTATAATGCCTTTAAAATGAAGCTGAGAAAAACATTACTGCTTGACAGTCATGTTTACAGTGAAGAAAACTGTATTTTTCATTTGGCTTCATGCCAGTACTGTAGCTCAACTGGTTTGGTAACTCCCACAGAAACCAACAACTAAAGATTAAACACAAACTCCGAGCAGTACGTACTCCAAGCCGGTCTTTTGAAGCTGTTTTTCACATTTGCTCTCTAACTGCAATACCAACTATAAAACCGACAAAGCCACCTCTGAATTGGTGGGCAAAAGCCACGCTCATCAGGACTGCCACGTGGGAACGCTCAAGAAGTCACAGGCTCTCCACACAGACCAGAGGATGGGGTGTGCATGGGGTATTTCATACGGCAAAGCTCAAGTCTGAAGCCTATTTTGGGTTAGGACAAGACTTTTATCCGAACAGCTGCACAGCCAGTGACTGCGTATTATCTCTAACTGCAGGACTTCTTGTCCCTCCTGTTCAGCGTTACTGCAGCCAGGATATCATTTTATAATCCTTGTATTTTTAGATCATCTGAGATAGAGTAATAGTTGAAGAAAAACAAACAATAGTGAAAGACACACTGCAGATATTCCTAAGCTTAACACCTCAAATATCTTACGCGACCTTTGTTGAGTAAGTATTTTAGAAGGTCTTATACGTTGCAATAAAAATAATGAAATAGGGTGAAGCATCTTAAAAGTCACAGAAAATTGGACTTTAAAAAGGCACATCCAACAGGCCTCCTCTGTAGCTCTAGCAATAAATTACAGTATAACAGAGGAATAAATAAGCTACAAGTCTGACCACAAACAGCATTCCCTGTTCCTCTGGAAGCAGCAGGCAAAGTTTTACCTGGATTCCATATGAGCAGGCCTGCGTCCAAATGTTCAAAGAAAAGCCTCCAAATTCTGCAAAACCACATGTTGTTCCACATGCTTGGAAGACGTTAATGAGAGCAGCCCACAAACACCAGCTTGCTTGCTTATCACCCTCAATGCCAGTCCCACCTGCCTAGAAAGGGACGATGGTATTGCAGCAGAGACACTGAGGAAGGCTGAGATGCCGTATTAAAATCAGTTTAATAGGACGATGGTATTGCGGCAGAGACACTGAGGAAGGCTGAGATGCCGTATCAAAATCGGTTTAACACAGTCTTGAGCACTGTTAAGACTGTAAGGCAATTAATATCTTTCCCCCTTACTACAGCATCAGCCTTAGGATCTACCAAAAAGACCAGACTTAATAATTTGAAAACGGCTACTGGCAGGAGACCGAGGTGAACTCAGATTTGGACAACTGGTTCCTTAGTACTGACCCTTCATCCATAAAACTACAGTCACAAAGCCAAAACAGGGAGGCCTGTGAGTTCAGGATCGGGAGTTTTCATGCGATCTGTAAAACACTGAATAGGCTTCTGGTCATCTGCAGCAGTGAATGCTGCTGTACGTCAAATAACCAGACATTAGCTAGATGTGACCCTAGTGTAAATTACTTTCTGAATACAAATTAATATGAACATCAGCTATAAATCTATGACATTCCTGATTTTTAGAGGTTAAGTTTGAGGTTTTAGGGTAGTTACAAGACAAGTAAGCTAGTATACGCTCTTTTAAAAAAATACTACAGGAATCTTCCACGTATTATAGAAGTTGGGTCTAGAGGGATCTAATCTATACTCCCCTTTGTCCACAGGGAATATACACGAATTAAGTTATGGACTCTACACAGACACACAACTATTTTTTGTAGCTCAAAATTAATAATTTTCATCAGCATTATTGTTAAAGAAATGGGATCCTAAAATGCCGAAGAACAAAATGCTATCAACAGTAGATAAAAGAACCCATAAATATTATGATTTAACTCAGCAGTTTTATAACAGAGTAGTATCTTGTTTGCAGAACTGCATCAGTATTCAAATTTAGCAAATGAACAATCTAAAATGCTCTGCAAATTCATGCTGGCATCCAGTGCTCTAAAGCGAAATCTGAAATTTAGAAAATTATCCATAGTTCTACATAGAGAACTTGTAGGGAATTACAAGACTTGCAATGATAATCCCCTGGAATCAGATTTTTTTTTTTTTAAAAGATGGTATTCAGAGCTTGTCTGCTGCCTATCAAAAACCAGTTATTATTTGCATAGCTAAAGACATGATATAGATGACTTAAGAGATTTATTTATCATATGCAAAGCTCTGCCAGATCCAGGAGCAAATTGATCCTGACCCAACAGATCCTTATTTCACCCATGTTGCAAAACATATTTGAATCAGTAGGTGATATCAAAAGCACGTTATAAGAACATACGCTACATCTGGTGTAAAGCAGAGAACATCAGCGGAAGGAAAGGGGAAATCAAAATGGACACAGCACACAACACAAAGTGATGGAGGTTTATAAAAGAGGTAAAGGAGAAGAAGAGAAAGCGGCAATTTAAGTAAACAGATGTAAAAGACAAAGGGAAAAAAAATCACGATATGCACTTCAAACAAGGTATAATTTGGGATTATTTCAAAGTATGTACGTACTACCTGTGATCTAGGCAGTCTGAGGGTAGACAATATGCTGCAATACAAACACACTTCAATCATCATCAAAATCCTCCTCCTCCCTCAAGCCCATCATCTCCGACCACCTTTAACTGGGCCGTCTCTGTACGCCATGCCAGCGTACACCTGCATTTCAAACACTTGAGCTCCTCCATGCAGGTCCCAACCTCGCTGCTTAAGCTCTGCACCTGAGCTACAACCACCACACCTCCTTCCCAACCTCAACAGCTGCCAGCTTTCTCCCTTCAACCCCATGCCAAATGCTTCAGGGCCTTCCTGCACACCCCTCCACTGCCGCCTGCCTCTGCTCCCCAAAAGCAACCTGTGGCACCTCGCTGCACCAGAGTCACCACAGGACCAAGCCACCAGTCCTCCCCTAGAGGCAGCCATAACAGCCTTTGGGCAGACTCTCCTCTGAGCCCTCATCAAGCACACACGCTTTGTTGCTTGCTTCCACCATTGCGTAGATAAAATGCTCCATCAAAACGCCACTTTTTCCTCCTCTGAATCTTTTCATCATGTTTGCCTGGTGCCTTTGCCTCACTTACTTCAGTGAGCTGACATCTGTTCTCATTAGCTATTTTACTGCTACCACAAATAGTGTTTCCCTTCCCCCAAATCTGTTGTATCTTGACATATATGAAAATTTTGAGCTATCTTGGTACAGACGTTTTTTCACTTAAGTGTCTAGCACAATGGGTATGAGATTTTGCTGAGAAATTTCTAGATGATAATACAGACATTTTATATATATACACACACACACATATGTATGCGAAAGCATAGAATAAAGTGAAAAGCAGTAACGCAAAGAAGACCTTACAGCATCATCCCATTCGCTCTACAAAGGGCATTCAGGCATGCGCCTTTTACTCTTCCGGAGTCAACCAGGTAAGGACCCTAAAGCTTCTATAAACCAACTACTCACTTCGGGAAGCAAACCACTGTTTTTCAGGTAGAGCTGCGGTAGATGAAGAACCTCTAAACATGACCCCGAGCATTGTCCCATGCGTAAGAGGAAGGCCCAGGTACAAATCTGGGAGACACACGCACAAGCGGATGAGTCACCGGTTTGACTGGACAGACCAAGGGCAGGAAGCAAATGAAAAACAACTACCAAAGCAGGGGACAAGTTGTACGGGGACTTAGAAGGAGAGCACAAGATTACTTAAATTTATGATGTGAGCCACACTACCAAAAGGACTTCGCTCTTGCAAAGCCGTTGCCTTTCAAGGGTGATTTCTGCAACAGCATTTGGGATATGCTGAAGAGATCAAGCAATTTGTCTAAATATACAAAGAAAGGAAGACTGCAGCTGGTGAGAAAGAAAATAAAGGTCCTGCCTTCACATAGCAAAATAAATTTTAAAATCTGTTTCTGACAGCTGTGACCCAGAGGAGACAGAAAGTGACAGAAAACTGTATCACTTGCCGTGAGCCTGAGGAATCAGCATACAGGTAGAATTTTTAGTTTAATTAACAAAGCAATGAAAGTTTCCTGATTTCTTATCCTCCGCCAGAAGCAGCAAGCTTCTACTGGAGAATAAGCTCAAAGCCAATGACTGAATTCAGTAGAAGGAAATGGTAGGCATAACTGAAATAATGACATAGTTTGGCATTGCCAACATCATTCACAACTGCTTACTAATTAATAAGTAACACTTTAATCTGACAGGATTGGACAGCTTAAAGACAAGGAATAAACCTGCATGAAGTCTGATCTATGGGTATGTCAGATTTTATTTGCCTTCGGCCAGACCCGGCAAAGATCCAGGCACATCCATAAATGTAAATCTTGCTCTTGGTTCACATTCAGTATACCAAAAAGGGAGGTACAGCACAGACAAAGGAAAGAGCTTCTACAGCACATTTTAATCTACATAACTGTACACTATTTTCATTGTGTTAATTTAAACATATTTTTGTTCTTTATTCTAGTTGAATTTAAAGTACTAATAAAACTGTCTGTAACTAGGTAAATATTTCCTGCTTATTACTTTGCTTGCTTATACAACGATTTCAGAAATGTTTGCATTTTGTTTTGTTTGGAACAGATTCTAATATACAGTGCAGTGCAACGCTGCTCCAGTACAGCAGTGTAGAGCACAGAAACAATATATGTGAAGCAGTTTACCCACCCGCTTTGATCAACTACACTTTGCCCAACCCAGTATGTTATTAATCTCCAACAAAAGGAATTCTGCAATATCCCCCATCCTTCTCCAACATCTAACCACTCAGTTTTCCCCCAACATCTCCTATATCACATCATTTTTTCTGCAGTTGATTTCTCTTCATCATTCCCCCAGTGGCCATAAAGAACAACTTATCATTCCTGTCCCCTCTTTTACACCACTTTTTATATTGAAAGACTGGTATCATGCCCTCCTTAAATGTTCCTCTCTTCTACACTAAAATAAATTGAGTTTCTTCAACTCTTCCTTACAGATTTACGTTTTTTTACTAAGCTTCTTACTATCCTTGTTCTTCCTTGGGCAGTCTGTAGTCTGCATTCACCTTTCTTCAGGCACATGATATGAAATTTCAGGAAGGAAGATGCAGTTTAGATGTCAAGGAAACCTTTCCAAATGTAAAGCTCTGTGAAAAACTGGGCTAGATTACCAAGGGACACAGCAAAGACTCCCACAATGGAGATTTTCAAGAAGAGATGAGAGACGTGTCCATCAGGAAGGACACAGGTACCACTAATCCTACCAACCGGCACAGGAACGTAGGTGACAATTTCATGAGGTGGCCCCATCCCCACTCCCCTGACCAGCGGTGCTGAAAACCAGACACAGTCATCAGGCCCACACTTGCCTGCTCTGACAAGGACAGAATAATGCCTTCGTATCAAACGAGACTTGCCTATTTTTTGCAACAATTTTGCATCGCTGACTCTAAATTTAATATGCAATCATCATGCAACCATGTCTCTTTCTTCACCGCAGTCTCTACACAGTTGCTGTCAGGTATTTAATTCTTGCACACCTCCTTTCTCAACGCAACCCTCTGCACTTTACTGAAAATGCCATTGTGTTGGTTTCAGACACTAGAACTGAAGATGCTTTTGAAGTCTGATTCTGGCCACAGAGAATTTCCAAATCTATAGACTTACGTATTTACTCTCTACTTTGTTATGTAAGTAATTAGTGAAATTGTAGACCCAGAACTGACCCTCAACGGGACCCTACTTCAGATGCCCTTGTAGGGTGACAGCAAACCACTCACAGCTACTTTTGGAGAATGCTATTTTCAAGTAATTACATGCCCACTTAATGAGAAATCTTATCATGTTTTAATGAGAATTCTGCATTTCCTCCTGATTATAGTTATGGCTAGAGAAATTCAGCAGTGAAATACAAACACCTACAAGGAGGTGGCACCTCACGACAGTGCTCGCATGCATCTCATGGAACAGACACGGTTCCTCTGCGGCGCGCTGGCTTCTGCACGCAGGATTCAGGACTGTGGATCCACAGCCGCATAGATCTGCTCGCAGGCATGGCCGTTGTAGCACGGATAAAAGCAGCAGCCTTGCAAAGGCGGCACAGAAGCCATCACAGTTGCCTCTCAGAAAAATTAAGGTGAAAGCCCAGATCAAATCTTGCGTACTTTGAGGTCTGACTCAATGATGAAGCTCAGGTTACCTACTTGTCTGGTGAGTGGGACAGTGATGTCCACAGCAATCAAGAAAGGAAGGAACTGGAGATGGTTCAGGTAAAAGACAGGAGGAATTAATCTCTTTTCTAGCCGTGCTGAGCTTCAGGCTACGCATTCGTGAAGAGATAACGGACAAAAGTGACAAAAGAAAGCTGAGTTCCAAAGTGCATTTTACAGGAATATTTAGGTTGTCAGGGAAAATGTCTAACACATTTGCTTGTTTCTCAGTAATCCTCAAAGTGATAATTAATTGAAAAATAACAGTTTCATAGGGGTACTCCTCCCCGTGTGGGAACAACTTTTACCAAATGCCAATTAGTGGTTTCCTGTTAAAATCAAATCAAGCTGTTTTTGATAAAGCTTTTTTAATGAGAAATGGCTGAAGTATGAAAATTTCCCCCACATATATTTCATATAAAAATCCCAAACTGACATAATACAGTCTCACAGCTAACATTTTTGGTACATAAAACTCCCTCTTGTGCTTCTTCATTAATTTCAAAAGAAATGTATTTACTAAATATTTAAATCATCCAATAAACAAAGCCTTAAAAAAAGCTTACAAAAGAAAATTATAATGTTGATGAAAGCCAATCTTAATCAGTCCTTTTCAGATGCTCCCAAAACTCATATTTTACTGATTATTTATTCATTCTTCAAATGCATGGCAAATTCAATGATTTTTGAGCTAAGCGTTGTCTACTAAATGCATCAGTAGTTTTGACTATTCATCAAATAGATTTAAAGACTAGCAGAAAAACACCAACAATGAATGCAAAGAGCAGGTCACCTACGGTTCCAGTATTTGTTGCCTACAACTCTAAGACACCTGCAGCAATGAAACATCAGCAGCTTGAACTGCTAGCATTGGTAATAATTTGGTTAAAAACAAAGTTAGGGAAACTTTGGAGAACAGATTTTGACATCTTCCACTGTACCAGACTGAATGCTCTTGGCTATGATCACTGGTTTCTGCCTTGTGCCAAGCAACAACCTTCCTCCCAAGACACCCATTCCCGTCCAACCTTCTGCAGGCGTTCCTCATCCAAGTCTTCTCTCCTGCTTTTATTTGGGTTGAGACCCAATGCTAAGCCAATTCCATGATTTATGTGCCCTTCATCCTGATCATAACATCAAGCCATCTCGATTGCCCCGGTACGGTCCTATAGACATCTACTGCATGTGAAATTTCCTCTTCACTTTTACACTGGAGACACAGGTACTCAACAAGCTTTTCAGAGTTTTTCAAAAGCATCAATAAGCAAACTCTGCCGCAGCACCTCTCATCCTGTATCTTGAGTGCTCACGCTTCCACTCCATGCTAAAGAGTATACCATGCTTTAAACACTTCAATTCTTGTTCTTGCACTATTATTACTAGAACTCAGCTTGGCAAGTGCTGCGCTTCCCTCTGCAGTCTTTCTGGTTATGTCGTAACACACCATATCCCCACTTGTATTTTTCCCAAGTAACAAAGATTTTGAGATACATCATCTCCTCACCTGTATGACTTCCATATCCTCAGTTTTTATCAACTCAGATTTCTCTCAAATCACCTTATTTCTAATACATTTAATGCTGCTGGTCTGTCCCTCATCTTCTAGAAATCATCTACCCCGCTTCCCGGAACAGCAACGCTATCTGTGAAATACAAGCTGGCTGTTGATCTTCTGCGGTCGTCTCAGCCGTATTTTTCATCATCCAGTTCATGATTAGTCATAAAAATGATAACAATAAAAAAGAATATAATCATATTAATCTCCTGCTTTAATAAATCACCATTAGTGAACACTAGTGAAACACCCTGTATGTGATATTACCCACCGTTCCAGGTAAAATGCAACTCTGCAATATTACCCATATATATGATCTGAATCCTGAAATTGAGTATCTCTTTACAACTGTCAGTGTGGCATATTTCTAAACTCTCCTGAAGTTGAAGTAGTTGTGTATGAAATGCCAGTAATGACTAAAATTGACACATGCCTCTCTACAAGGATGTCTAAACAACATGCCTGAACGTGCTCGGTCCATGTGCAGACCCAGAAGCCACGCAAGAGTTTCCTCAGCTCCTTCTTTCCAGTATGACAGCTGTGTGGTTTTGAAGGCAGGAGAGTTGCCCCACATCAGTTCCTCCCCTACTCCCTGCTGAGAAATCCCCTTACTGTCCATTCAGGGTGGACTGGTCTTGTGAGCTCATGTTCTACAGCCTTCCTCCTCTTGCACCTCCTGCAGGGACGTTAGGCAGGGAAGATGATTTCCATTACTAAAACTTTACAGCGTTGGGGGAAGCGGGAGAACTGGTGGCAAAGAACCACAAAAGCACACAGATCACCACCACCAATTTGCAGGAAGACGCGTGGTACTGGGTGGCTCAGGAATGCTCCAACCAGTGCCTTCACCTTGCCTTCCTCTCACCTTCTTGCCTGTTGTGTATTTCTAAGGCTTAAATGTGCTCAACGTTTCCTTCATAACCTGCTGTGGATTGTTCTTTCTACTAACATTGAACTCCAAAGTCTGCTTTTTGAGCCTGGTATCCTTGCCACTTCTCACACTTATTTTAGCAAAACACAGGTACTAAAAATGGAAAGGCATACACTTGGGAATAGGTGGAAGAAAAGAAGGAAACAAGATTCAAAACAAAATACAAGTTACTAAGGTAATTCTGAAGCAAAGTACGTATGCGAGGACAAGGGGGAAGAATAAACAGTTTCACGTGCTAAGGCTCAATCTGTGATTGAATATATTTTCCTTGTGAGACTAGTGGAGTAAACCACAGCTCTAGAGTCAATTTAAAACCCTGTGAAGTGCGAAAGTAGCAGACAATCAAAAAAGCAACACAATGTCAGAAGAAAGAGCACGACTTGCGTAGTCTTAGCATCATTGCTTCTTCAGAACATACCGTCACACAGAGGACAGTGATACAGAATAGCTCATTCCATGAAGGTCAGTGATGTCAAAATCTAGAAAGTCTTTTTGTACATGGAAATAACATTTTCACGTTTTTTTGATTTGCATACAAATTATCTAGCTTAACTCCACTTACCTAGTATTAACCATAGTCTGGAAGAGACCTGGGACAGTCACACGATCCATCTCCTTGCTCAGACCAGAACCAACTGTACCCTCATCACTTCTGACAAATGTTTGTCTTATCTGATCTTTAAGACGCACAATGACAGACTCCACATCTTCCCCAGACTATCTATTCAAGTGCTTCCCTGGCCTTATGTTAACATATATTTTTCCATTTCCTCACTCACATCTTCCTTGTTGCTTATTACTTGTTGTCCTGCTTTTCAGACATGGAAAGCAGATCATCTCCTTTTTCTCTTTACCTACGGTTGTTGCTAAAGCAACACTTGTTGTCCCTCTCTTCAACTTTCCCCCCCAGTCTTTTTTTGCACTAAACAATACCAAGCAATTCAATCTGTCCCAACCAGTCAAGTTTTTGAGACTGCTGATCACTCTCACCGCTCTCCTCCAGGCCCTTCCAAATTGGTCCACAGCACACTTGCAGGCAACTAACGGGGGTTTTAACAAAAACTACTATTCAGCATAGTGAGTCCATCATACTTTGGCCAAGGTTGTGTCAGACATGGCAAGTAAAATCTTCACGCCCTCTTACTCAGGTGGACGCTCTCTCAAGCAATGGCTCGGAGAAGCTAAAAGGACAAGCGATCCTGCACCTACAGCTTCTCACAGTGATGGGGAAGTGAGTAATGGAAACACACCACCACAGACCACAGGGGGAGGTTTCAGAAGGGCTCTGGCGATAACAAGCAGCTCTGGAAAGAGGAATGGGAGACACGGGCATGCTTTCATAGCAGGGACTGTATTTTACTGTGGGGAAGAGTAAAAAGTATATGGGGTTAGAGCACTGTGGAAGGAAGCATGATAATTTGGTGATTCAGGAAAAAACAAAACATCACCAGGAGCTGCGTGTAATGAATTTCGGAAATGCTGAAGTACTTTGGTCTACTCCAGCATGATGCGACAAAGCAATGAACAGAGGTGTTACGGGCTTTGCTTGCTTTTGTGCATCTTTATGAGTAACAAAGATAAAGAGCAATTCATTTTAGGATCCTCAGGAAAATAGGTTGTTAAAAATAAATGCCCCACAAGACAGAGAAGTGGTTACCAGGGCACTGGGGAAAAAGAGGCGTCAGCCTTGGTCCTGGGGAGTCAAGAGGACACAGATGTCATCTACCCTGTGAGCATCCTGGAGGTGAAAGCTGGAGCCCTGGCAACAGACAGAAAAGCTCAAAAGCTCATGAGCAGCGCACAGGGGATCCACACAAGCCAGCCAGTGAATGCCTGGCAGAAGGGACCCAAGCGAGAGCCACTGCTGCGCTTCAGTCATATCGCCTAACAGCAGCACAACGCTGGGAGATTTTTTTGCACCTCTTCTGGGAGGACCTAAACCTTCCTCTCAGAAAGCTGGGGTCTCCCCTCTCTATTTTGTGTTTCTAACCAAAGCAAGACACCAAGTACAGAACACGAACAGCTCAGGACAGAGCAACCTCTGAGCCCGTGCAGCGAGCGCTGTACACTGCTGAAATCAGACCAAACCCCACGGAGCCTGCACGCACAGTGCCGCCACGTGACACCAGGCAGGCTGGGGCACGTACTCCCAGCAGGAGCCCAGAAAAGTTGCAGCTCCTTTGTGAAGCTGGCAACCGGGGGTGTTATGCCGTGAATGGTACGATGGAGCATCCAGCAGATAAAACAGGGAAGTCTGGAGTTCAGCAGACCCGTGCCAAAAGCCTGAAAGGCTGTTCCTGGAGGAAAGACAAACGTTGCTGGCAGCTGGGCACTCGTCAGAAGGCAGAGCCGAAACCAGCAAAACTGGAAAAAACAAAGGAGGACTGAGAATATGAACCCAATTAGGAGTTTGATCAAGGATTACTGCACGCGAGCCATGAGCTTTCGGACTATTGCAGTGCGTCTTCTTGAGCTGCCATCACATATGAAATAAAATCATCAGCAAAATGCAAAGTACGAGGACACACTTTCAATACCATTTTTTAATTGATGCTCGAGAGATTACTCTGACATTACCAGCCCTCTTCAAAATTTGGCATTTTTAATCATCATTCCCAAACAGTTTCTTAACAGTTGTGGCAAGTGACTGTTCTGATAGTTATCTACAATATTCTTGGGGGTGGTTCAATTGAAAAGTTGGAGGGTCACATCGAGAGCAGGGCAAGAGCAGTATCTTGTAACGTGGAGGAAGACAGACACAAAAGTAGGAAAAATTAATTGCTGAACAAATTGGTTCCTATGAGATCCCAGACAACAGGACTGATTTTTTTTTCTTTTTTTTTTTTTTTTTAAATATATATTCATGAGGTGTGGGGTGGTGGTGCAGCAACAGCAGCACCGTAAACACAACTGGCCCTTATTCAGGCAGAAGGATGTCCTCTTCTGAAGAGTCACCAACATGGACTCCATGCAGCAACATGAATTTCCCATGATCCCTCGTATGAGTACACCCACAAGACAACTTCGGAGACCTAACAAAATCACAGCACAAGGCAGTACGGCTGCAGGCTATGCCTTAAGGTTACATTACTCACTTGGGATCAATACACCGTACACGCAAATAAAAGTAGGTAAATCAGTGCTTCACTTCTCTGCTAAGAGAAAGCACAGGTTTTAACACAATCTCATAACCTGATGGATTTCTATCTAACACAAATGTTTTCTGAAATCGTCACACCAGAAAAATAAGAATGTTCTTTGAAACCATACTAATGATAACCTAGACACTGGTAGGTACCACAACTAAGTCGTCCAGCCGAAATGCGAGAAAAATTGTCAACATGAGGTTTTGCTTCACAAAATCCACAAACAGCTTTAATATACTGCTGTATATTGGTAAAAGTCTCTTGGAAGAACTGACACAAACCCAGCTGAATCTTCAAGTTAAAAAAAATTTGACTAAATTCCCTCAGAAGAAAATGCTACATAATAAACGCAAATAAAAATGCAGTTAAAGTTAACGGGCATTTCAAAATACTTTGCAGTTAAAGTTTAAATGAAAAATAAAAGTTAACCATACATGTACCCAAAATTGCTTTCATTTCTTACACACAGGGGGTTTTTTCCTTTCAAATTTACGAAAGCTTGGCTAGTAGAAAGTTGGTAGAAATTTTTAAAGAAAACCAAGAGGATACATTTTTGCTGTACTTGTTTTTCTTAGTTTTCGGTTTTCTAATATTTGTGGGTTTTTTCTCTTCCTTTTCTCCTTATTGCTTTCTTTTTCTCAAGAAGACAGGGAACAATGATAATATAAACCACATAAGCTGCAGTAACTGAAAATAATACTGCAGTTTTAAATCCCTACTAGTATGAGTTATTAAACAGAAAATGGAAAGCTGGGCAAAAAGGTGAAGTACTGTATCTTATTACTGATTCTCTCATTTAATCTATTTTTCAGATTATTGAAATATTTTAATGTATAAAAAATAAGGCTATCTGCAAGTGAAGACTACAAATCAAACACAGCATCTTGTGCATGAAGTGTCTTACATATGTAAATGTATGCAAACCCAAGACTCAAATTTCACAGGCAGTCTCTGCAAACAGAGCGATGAACAATGTAATTTGCAAGGTGAAATCTATTTTATTTCCCTTCGATATCTGAAGGATATTTCAGCAACCTGCTTCTCACTGCTGTGGGAGATCAGTACCGGTAAGTCTCAGCAGTGTTTTACATGGGAGCCGAGGCAGGAAAGGATTGCAGTCCTACACGGTACAGACCTCTCAACACTTTTTTGCCCCCTAAGCACGTATGGCACATCACATGGCAGAAGGGATCTTCTCTGATCACACAGCAGAAGAGGGAGGGATGCCTGGTCACTAGGTCACATCAGAGGGGCAAGGACTAACCTGCCAATGAAATGGGGGGGGGGGGGGGGGGGGGAGGGTGGGAGTCCCCTCACATCACACCATATAAAACATTTCATAGAATCATAGAACCGTTTTGAGTCCAACCGTTAACCTATCACTACCAAGTCCACCACTAAACCATGTCCCTAACTGACACGTCTACATGTCTTTTAAATACCTCCAGGGATGGTGACTCCACCACTTCCCTGGGCAGCCTGTTCCAGTGCTTGGCAACCCTTTTGGTGAAGAAATTTTTCCGAATATCCAATCTAAACCTCCCCTGGCACAACCTGAGGCCGTTTCCTCTTGTCCTGTCGCTTGTTACTTGGGAGAAGAGACCGACCCCAACCTCACTACAACCTCCTTTCAGGGAGTTGTAGAGAGCGAGAAGGTCTCCCCTCAGCCTCCTTTTCTCCAGGCTAAACATCCCCAATTCCCTCAGCTGCTCCTCATAGGACTTGTGCTCTAGACCCTTCACCACCTTCGTTGCCCGTCTCTGGACACGCTCCAGCACCTTAATGTCTGTCTTGGAGTGAGGGGCCCAAAGCTGAACCCAGCATTCGAGGTGCAGCCTCACCAGGGCCGAGTACAGGGGGACGATCACTTCCCTAGTCCTTCTGGCGATTTCTCTTCTCCAGGCTTCAGCACAGAGTGTGGCACACAGCAGGAGTGAAACCGGGAGGCTCTGTGCCACCCTGCTTGCAATGCTCCATCCTAGGCACTGCTGTGAGCCACCACCTGCCTTGCTGGACACAGCTGGTGGTGGCATAAGAAACCATGCTGAGCACCAGTGCGGGACTGGGAGGTCTCACCGCGACCCCTCGGTGCTGCCGTGGGCACAGACACGACTAAGGAACAGCAACATTAGGTGGGAGTCAAATGAAAACGTCTCGTGCGGAAGTGAGAGACTCGACAAATCTGATCACAGCGTATGCTGGAAGAAACTTCACAATTCATGAAGTCATTCTGGTCCGTAATTAACTGAAAATTAATTACAGAATCTTGAAAAGAGCATAAACCAAAAATGGGCCAGCATACCTTCATAGTGCAGTTGCTCACTCTGAATCTCTTCCAATAATTAAGTCTAGCATATGGCACCAGAGTTTAAAAAGAAAAAAAAAAAAAACAACTCAAAACAACAAACAAACTACGATTCCCAAAAAAGTTTTGGAGTCCTGCTTGCCGAAGGGGTATGTCTGTCTGCAGTGCACACACATACTTTCTAGAAATGAGGAGGATGAATTAACGTGGTATTTGGCAACTTCAGCTTTGCAGAAATTACAGGTTGCAGATGCTTCTTATAAAATCAAAACAAAAATTGAGAAAAGAACATAATTAGGTAAATTATTTGCTGACTTGATGAATAATTTTCTAAAGATTATTAGAGGATATAAGAGCTTGGAAAACGCTCCAATTTTTCAACAAACAAAAGGAGGAGGTAAACAATAAAACTGCCAAATTAATTTGGTTGAGCATTCATGAAAAGGTGTATTTTGTATCACTGAATTACACATATTTTTTAAAAGGTGCTTAAAGCATGGCATGCTGCCACACATCAAAATACTATTTTTTTAGGAAAAAAATGTTAGCATGCTGAGAAGTAGAAGATATGTGATCAAAACAAACCTGTAACACTTTGACACAGTAAACAAAAGAAAAAGCATTTTAAAAATATTGAGAAATAATATAACCAAAAGAAAAAAAAAAAACAAACAAAGAAAAAAGATCAGTAGATTAATCAGAGATTGTACAAAAATGTGCTGCAGGAAACATGGAAACTCTCTTTCTGATTTCCAGTTTTCCACTACAGAGATGATTATCTTCAGTAACAGTAGGAAGACAATCACAAAGTTTCAAATTACAAAATGTTTTCCCTTTGCTGTATAAATCCCCTATTGCAGTAACCGGGAGGAGCTGGGTGGCAGCCTGGGGTCTTTCACTCCCATCTGCAGATGGGGAGGGCTGCAAAAGAGTCAAGTTCTTTTCCAGCTCATGGGAGACAGGACCCTGTTGTTCCCCAAGGCAACATTTCTTCTAGATCAACTGGAGGTTTGTGTCGGTTTTTTATTTTTGGTGGGGGTTTTTTTGTTTGTTTGTTTTTAATGAGGGGATAAAACATTATAATTATGTACAAGTGGAAAAGAAGCGTCCACGGCTTCAGCAACTTGCACACATTTCAGCCCTGAGCTATGCTTATGACCCTTTTGCGTATCATCTTACTCGATTTCTCACGAACCAAACACATAGGCATCTCTGATGCAGTTTGGTTTTTGTGTTTACCTTTGCTTCCATTTGGAGGGTGAGAGCTTAAATTAGATCTACTGCACAAAGAGCACAGCACTGTGCCGTGTGACTCAGCTATAGAGTACTATGCTGCAAATAGGATTTAAACTAAATCGCATTTATAAATTCATTTTTCTCCAGCTCTGTACTGATCAGAATGTCTAACAAAATAGTTGCACATTTTGCCTGTAAGTCCAAATTAGAAACAGGTAAAAGTCCATTTTTATTGCAGTAATGTATATTCTTGGCAAAACTAGGCTGACCACATGAAACTATAAAGTATGATGTATCTTCATAATAATATGAACATACTCAGTCTATTCAAGCTAATTATGAAAAAATGTTATTTAATACCAAACCTTGGAAATTTATATGAAGAGAAAATTACTGCTTTCAAATACACATTAATATCTCTTCTTGCCATTTCCACCTCCTATTTGTCATCACCTCCACCATGTCAGAAACCCCCTGTAACAGCACACAGAAGTTCCCAAAATTAAGTCTGAGGTGCTGTGTTGCTTCTCCGTGGATGCCCAATGCAAAGCTCGCCATTGGGGACGGAAGGATGGCCTAAGCAGCAAATGGCCTTAAGCAACCAACATTTCCTGCCAGACCTGGGCTGGCTCAAAGGCCGAAAGGTCCGTTAGCGTAATTTGGCAGCCCTTGGGGCCCTTTAAGCAGTAGCACTGTCTCTGGGCTGCAGGCACTTTGCCTCTCTCCGGCAGTCCTCCCCTCTGCCTCCAACCTGGACCACGCACGAGGCACTGTATTGCACTGACATCCAGAGCCGCTCCCCCACCATCTCCTTCACGGCAATGACGGAAGGACCTTTTAATGCCATTTCAGCTCCTTTATGTAGCATAAATGGATCAAATCAGGAATGAGAATTTCACCTTAGTTTCTCTATGTGAAGAAAATCACCAGAACAGCTAAACCACAAAGCTCAGCCGCACACCAGCTGTACACTGCAGAGGCAGACTTGGCCTTCTAGGTCATTAAATGCAGATCACTAACTACATTTTCCAGCAGACTACCAAGCTCCAACAGAAGGGAAGCTTTTTCAACACATTCCTCATTTACAGCATTATGGCCAATTAAAAAAAAAAAAAAAAAAAGGCAATCCCCTCAAGGAAAGTTTACCCCCTCTCTTGTTTTTTTAGTAGACGACACTGTGTGAACACGACCTCTGAAACACAGCGGGAAATCACAGCAATGAACTCATGGCATTGCAGGCAAAGTGTCCCATGTTGCTGTTTCAAAAGGTTATCAAGCGGGATGGCAGCCCTGTATTTTGCTAGGGTGCTAAGCACACCTGCCCGCCCAGGAAGGCAGGCTTGCAGGAGCTCTGCCCGGATCGTGCGGGCCATGGCAGCGGAGGACGCCCTGCACTAGCTGCTTGCGGGCTGCAGCAAAATCTCCAGCACTCCAGGGAGCTGGGCTTCCTGCTCCACGCATTTTCAGCACCTTTCTTTGGGAAGAAGGAGCTACTACCGTGGAGCTCCCATTTCATCAAAGCAAGCTGCTGTTCTGCTTCCTTTGCTAGATTCAACAGCGTACATCAAAATCAAGGGAAAGCTGTCAGCCCCCAGCATACCACAATCTGGCCCTGTTTTCCTTTGGGAACCAGAAACAAAGGGCCTGGGGGACAACGCAGCATCTCACATTTGGGAAAGGTCTTAACAGGGATACTCTCCCCCCAAAAGTAAGGAGCAGCTTGCTTGAGTATTACTGCCAGGAGACAAGACAGAAAAAGAAGTCTGGGAGGTAGAGAAAGGTATCAGGCAGCAGGCAGGAACCAGGATTTTGCATCTAACCTATGACAGACAAGCAGCTAAATCTGTCTGTGGAACGAAACTAAGCTACTAGGAGAACAGGTCTGGGAGGACAAAAAGCAAATTGCAAGATAGGAAATGATTTGGAGGAATTAATGTGACCATGTTATAATTTTCTGGAACAGGGAAAACACTCTAGGGGAAGGGTCACTCTGTGCATCAGGGAAAGGACCCACAGCAGTATCCAAACCCCCATTCACGGGCAACATGATAAACCTAAGAGTGGTGGGAAAAAGTGATTTGTAATACAATTTGCTCAGGAGATGACTTGAAACAAGACGCCTACTGAAGTACAGCCAGAATTGTGTAGACATTGCCATTGAAGAATTAAAACAACAGAAAAAACTATTTTAAGTTTTGCTATCATACCATTTTCAAAATACTTTTGATAATTATTAAGAAAAAGTTTTGCCTTTTTGTTGTTGGTATATGAACGATGGAGTAACATCATCAAAATTATTGCATATCCAGTCACAGAAATAAATCAATATAAATGTTGAATAAGCAACAAAAAAAGTTGAGAGGTTTCACTATGTGTGAATATGCTTCATGATGGCGTAAAATGTTTTTCGGTATTCAAGAGAATGCTCATCACCAAAAGAAAAAGCATGCAATACTTGAAACCTTAACACTTTTAGCTATATGAGATTCCACTAAAATTACTGTCATCATAAAACACCCACTTTTCTTTTTTCTGAGCCATAAAATACATATCTCCAAAATCTGATTTAGAATGACAATAGAGTTTATCAGCTATTAAGCACTTCTTCAGGATAATTCCACCTTAAACTTTTGAGATTATGCAGCTGCCAGAACTATAAAAAGGCTGCACATTTCCAATGGTTGTGCCTAATCAAATCAAGAGACCAAACTATTAATATTCTGCTTACCTCCTAAATTCATTCCAGCTTGCAGACATTTCTGTAATCGACAGGCTGGGCAGTTCTTCCTCCGAATCTTATCAATTATGCAGTCATTCCTTCCCGCACACAGGTAATTGTGCTGTCCTGAATAAATCAAAAACAAAACACATGATTAGAGGATGTATTTAAATAATTCCAATTTGTTCTTCTCTGCTGTTTTGCAGTAATTTTGAGATTCTTATTAATGCAGACATTCCCAATGCCATTCTTTAGCCTTCTCAATAATCTTGGTGACTTGTCATTGGCCTTACCATGAGCATCTCTGCTGTTTAATTTGGAAAGAGTTTTGGTGTGCCACTCACAAGAGAGATCTCATTACTTTTTTCTAAGCAGGACTGGAATTTTTCTTTTTGCGTAAAACAAACAGCAGTTTGAGCTTTTTCAAATCTTCTTACACATGCTGTACCACAAAGCAGCCTGATAACTCTTAGTTTTGGTACAAAACCAAGGGCCATTCTCATGCTAAAGAAGCTCACAACCTAAAGCAGAAATGCAGAGTAGAGGTTAACTTTCCCGATATACTCTTTTCAAGCGGTTCACCGAGTGCCTGATTTCTGATTTAATCAGTTACCTCCCCTATACAGCAAAAGGCTTCTGAAGGGTGTACCAAAACAGGCTTAAATCAAAACCATACTACTTCAGTTCTGTGAAACCCCACAGAAGCACTCCTGAGGAGACAGCAGGTGTTTAACACACAACATTTAGCAGAAGGGAAATACATGGCAACCAGGGAAACAGCCTGGCATTTAACAACTTGAAGACTCAAAAGGCGTTTTGCTTTGTGGGAGGAATGTAGGTAGAGCAAACGGATGCAATGTATCAGACGAGGACACCACCACATGGACTTTTCAAAGCAAGGGGCTTGAATTTGATGTGGAAGAATAAAGGAAGCCACGAGGGGTTGGTGCAGCATGACAGGAAAAGCGAGAGGAGAAGCTTATTTTAGCTGCCTCCATCCAGAGGTGGCACACGGGGAGCTGGGGCAGCCAGAACAAACGGTCTGCAGCAGATGCGACAAAAAGCGATGCAGAGGGTTTCCAGAGGAAGGATGAAAGGAAAGAACACAGCGCGCAGAAGTACAACAGGCTCTAAGGCAAGCTGCAGGATTTGCCAGCATGAGAAGTTCAAGAACACGGTTCCGTGTAAAACACAACAGCATGTTGCAGGCTTATGTAGTGGGCGCTGTAAGAACTACCAAGCCTCGGGGATCGGCATTTTAGAAATAAGGCAAGAAACTCATTACTCTGTAAACTAAACACAAGTCCAGGACAAAGATGTCTGAAATGCAAGGTAAAGGGAAAAAATTCAGATTGCAAATGCAGCAACTAAGCAGAGAGACTCCTAGGCAGGCCATGAACGAAGCAGGCAACATGTGCAGAAAGCCAAGAGCTGAACAACTAACGTTAATGTTGATGCCAACGACCGAAGCAAGCACCAGCCCTCGGTGGGGAGGGCAAGCCCGGGCAGGGCTCAGCAGCAGAGCTGCGCTGCAACGCGCGGGAGGCCGACGCGTGCGGGGAGTGGGAGCAAAGACACGGGCTCGATAAGGGCACAGAGCTGCTGTAGGACAAGAGGTATAAAATACGTTTGCCAAGATATTTTCCACAATACACACATGCTTCCTCGGGGAAAGACAAAGCAAATATTCATGGGACACAGGAGACCTGGCTTCTATTTTGGGCTCTTTCAGGAATTTGCCTTAAAACTTCAGATAAGTCATTTTCTATCTCTGCATCTGACCTCCTTTCACCCTTACCCAACATTATCTATTTAGACAGTGAACTGAAGTTTGGGCTGTTTCTTGCATCTCTTCACTGAGCATCTCACACAAAGAGAATTCATCTTATTTGAGTAAGCGAAGTGTTACTGTAATATCACAAAGGTATCATCATTTAGATAATGCTTTAGATGTTTAAACAACAAGCAGATGCGAAAATAAGGGTTTTTATTAAGGGACCTTACCGAGCACTGTGACACAGATGGAACACAAGAAAACTTCGGCAAAATAATTCATGAATATGAGCTCGTGAAGTTAGGTGAGGCACAAAATCAAGTTCTACAGTATAGTGACAGCACCAGTATCTATCTTTAAGTTTTTTAGCAGGTCTTTAAGTAGGACTGCTAAACGATAAAAAGATAAAATTCTCAGCTAATCACAAAATGAAAACCTGCTTATCACACAATGTTTATTTTATGATGTGATCTATACAGACCACAGAAAAACCAATACAAAAGAGAAAAGCCAACTTAAATTCCTCTTTACATTTTTGCTGTGCACTGACTTGAACACATCTCCTAAAGAGATATCACAGAGACAGCATGAAAGTAAAATTAAAGTAGAAAACAAAAGTATTTAAAATAATGGTATACAGTAAAAAGATGGTTTACATGCCATTACAAATACTGGTATACTATCTTTTTGTGGGGAAAGGGAAAAATGGTTACTTTCTGCTAGGAATGCAAGTACGATCGTTCAGTGCTCATACAATGTCCTTTGTACATCACAGAGTACTGCAATACCATTTTTAGGCTTCCACAGGCGGGTGCAGGCTATTAATATGACAAGTCAGCTCTAATGCTGCAAAATGAACCCCATTGCAGAATTACCCTGAGGGCAGTTTGCTCTACGAAATTGTACACCTGTTAAGTCAACATTTTTCACTACTGCTTTCAAAAGTTAATGGGTTTAATAAAAAGAGGTTAACATTTATGTACTCCAGGATAATTACTTGGGTCACATTCTTAAATATTGTGGAAATGTTTATTTGATTCAATCAGTGTCACACTGTGACTTCATAAGAAATATTCCCACTATAGCAGAATACTTCTGTAAGTCACCCTTCAAATGGTTTAGGTAGCCTGCAATTATTACTTTCTAGCCTATCTACTCTAGGCCAAATAATTTTAGAAAATGTAACTTAGTAAAGGTTCATCAATTTTTGAATCACGCATCTCTGAATACTAACGTATGGTACAAAATCTGTAAGTAGTTTTTCTAGTAAGCAAGGCAAAAGTCTTTCTAAAAAGCAAACGTCTTGTCAATTTTGTAATTTAAAAAATTAAATAACCACGGTCATCTTAAAGCTTACATTAATGGAAATAACTTGAAAACCCTTAAAAACAGAACAGATCAGCATTCAGGCAAACCCTCTACAGAGAGTACATCTATGAAATACTAATGAACAGTTTTTCAGTTAAAAAGTTTATTTTATCATCTATGATGAAAAAAATGGCTTCAGATTTCCATGCAATCAAACATGGTGCATTTTATATAAAGTCAATTTTGTAAAATAAGTTCATGAAGTAAAGACACTTATAATGAATCAGTATCTTCCATTTGTGTAGCCTGAGCCTCACTCATGCCCTTCAACTTCAGAATCAAACCAGAAACCTAGACATCTGAAATTGATCTCTTCAGGATCTCAATCACGTGATGGAGACCATCCTGCAAAGGGGCTGATATTTTTGTGGTGCTAGATCTCCAACTCTTTCAAGACACATATCGATCTACTTGTGTAGTTTGTGTTCAGCTTAATCCAGTTGTTCTTTTTATCCAGTTTAATCACCCACAAGTAGGCTGGAGAGTGGCAGAGTAGATATCGAATTCTCATCTCCCATGTGCTAATGCATTAAGATGAAAGTAATTTTTACATATGCCACCATTAAGTGCACTTATACGAGGTAATTCCTGTTCCATCTAAAATACAGAGTTACTAAAGATGCCAGGAAAATTTCCTGTTCAAAATAAATAATTAATAGGTGCTACACAGTTACACACTAAGAAGAAATAGAGATCTATCCTACTCACAGTAGAGCTAGAGGAATATTTGAGTTCGCATTTTCCAGGTTATTGTGTCACTACATACCACAGAATGACACACACAAATGTACACACAAAAATACTTTACAGGTGAGAGAGTTGGAAACGTGAAAGGCCCTTTAATTCCCTGCTTTTATAGGCTTACAAAAGAAAACAAAAAGGAAGTATTCATGAAATTCAGTCTTCCCTCTTACTACATTTTCTTGAATAAGCAAAACTCAGCAGTAAAGGAGGGGAGAAAAAAAGCTGTTCTTATTTGGCCTATGAATTACTGCCAAAATGAGGCTGCAGCAGAAACCTGCAGCAGAAGTTGTGCCTTTCCCCATTTTAAAACTCCAACGCAATGATTGAGCCACCGGTCCCAAAAACTGACTTGCTAAGATGAGCTCATGTACGTGTGCAGCATGCTGCTGCACTCTTCAAGGGGCTGCAGTACTGCCAGGCATGTAAGTCTGCAACAGGAATGGGGTATAGATATTTCTTGTCAGTAATATTTCTGTTACTGTCTAAGGCAAAATTAGAAAATTACAGAAATTTCTGAAATATTCCACGTTTTATCTTCCTCCTAAAAATTATTTTTTTCCCCCAGTTTTCTGAAGGCTAAGTCAGGAACTGCATGTCATTAATGAGTCTTCTACATTTCTGCTCTCTTGTTAAAATAGCAACTACTATGATCAAATGTTAAATTTTGTAGGGGGAGAAAAAAAAAGCGTAGTGCTGGAAGAGGATCCAAAGACTGTTTAATTCAAGCCCACTCAGGGAAGCATGATAAGACTAGCTTAACAGTTCAGGCAGGTTTTGGGCTTTTTTTTTTTTTCCTTTCTCTAAATTTGTCTTAAAACCTTTTGAGGAAAGGTATTCTGCAACTTCCCCACAAGCCATGTGATTAGGCCAGTGATCAGCTAGTCTTTAAGCTGTATCTTTTCCCTTTTCATTTAACCTAAACAGGAATATTTTGCAACTGAAAGAGATGTTAGCACTCCCCCTAAGACATACAGAGTAATAGATTGCCAGCTTCTTTACAACAAGCTCATGCCTATCAAAAGATTTATGTTCCCCATCTCTTTGCTAGACTAAACAAATCCAGTTCTCTCAATCTTTCCTCACAGGTCATGGTTCCTAAATTTGTTATCATTCCTCTTACTCTCCTCCAGCTTCTTCCATAAAACAGAGCGCACAAAACCAGGTGCATTTTTCTCGCTGAGTTTCACCATCACTAAGCCCAATAACATGGTTACCTCCTGCATCTTGCGCACAACAGCCCTGCTAATGCAATCCTGGACCAGACCTGGCTTTTGGCAATGGCATTAGGTTGTTGACTCACGCTCGCTTGTGTGCCACTAACAGCCAGCTCCTCTCCTGCGGCACTGCTGCCTTCCACGCTTTCTTCCCCACTTTTACCTTGGCAGCCGACTCTCCTTCTCCTCTGCCAGAGCTACACACCCACTGCAGCATCCCCTGGGAAAGGTAAGGGGAAAGTCCACAAGCCATTCTAGGTACGACATCTGAAACTGGAGTGTGCTTTGGGTCCCAAGACAAAGACGTGGTTGAGGAAGCCTCGCAAAAAACATGGGAAAGTGAGAAAACAGGAGTGGCAACTAAGGACCAAATAAAGCAGAGAAAGCTTGGAAAAACCCTCAGCTTTTAAAACGTACGTAAAATTCACAAGCTTTCCTTCTTCCTCCACAATGCGAATTAATACTTTAACTCATAAAATTGCAGGCAAAGTTGTCTTCTCCCTGCAGGCTGCCAGAATGGTCAAGTCTCTTCCCAGGGTTTGAGGAGAGAGGAGCTGGAAGCCACCTCCAGCCCTGCCTTGCAGAGCTGCGCATCAGAGCTAGGATCCCTTTTGCAGCTTCTGGGCTAGAATAAGGCCTTAGATTTCTCCATATTTCCCAAGTGGGAAGATTATCTCCACGATAACAATGATAGGCGTAACAGCCATATGGCTTTGAGTACCTACTGGCACCTGCTCGAGCAGGCATGTGTAGGTGCTAAATGCTATTACCTGGGCATCCTTAGTGCAGGGAACTCCTCTAGAGATCCTCTTGCTGCTCCTATCAGTATTTACCGGCATAACCACACATTTTACTGAAGTTACTCCTGATTACACTAGTGAACGAGGGGGAGAAAAAAATCTGGGTTGAATGGCTGTACACTAAATTTCCCTCAATGCCATAAATGTTATTTACTGCTCAACTCTGTCCCTTCCTTTTACCCACAAGCCCATCAGATGGCACGAGCCCCGCCGCTGCACCCCTTCTGACTTGGGCTACAGACCTTCCCTGCTGAAGGAAAGACAAAGAAAACACGCTGCAGAAGATCATCAGGATTTTCTAAGGGAGGCCTCTCACCTCAAGAATATCTGGTCAGCAAACAGAACTTACCACCAGGTTTTTCTGCTTTCTGGTATAGCCCTAATGAAGGGCTTTGGCTCCTACAGCAAGAAATCACATAATGTGAACATCCTAACCGCTCATTTGTGCTCACTGAGCTATGTGATCTGTTCCTTTCATCCAGCTCCGAAACCTTCACCGATTTTGTGAAACTGATGTTATCTCTGTAATCCATATAAGCTCTTTTAATTAATAAAAATAAACTATTTCTACCTTCTAATGGGCAGTATATAAATAAAATTACTGCTAAGACTTGTCACAATGATTTTCCACATACAAAAAAGGATTTTCTGTTTGACAGGAGTTGATCAGACTTGCAAGAAACAAACTGCATATACCTGAGGTTTTTATTTCACCATCTGCAGTAGGTAGGTACTCACAAATAAATCAGTACGATAAGTACGATGATGAATCTCTTTCCAAATTTCACTTTTCACAGAGCCTCGATTTCTTGCAATTAAAAAAAAAAAAAAAAAAGGAAAATGCCTGCTATTCAGTAGAAATCATTTTCATTTAAAAGGTCCATTTGTTACGCAGTTGAGGGCTTTTTTTTTTTTTTTTTAGCAGTTGACAACTGCCCAGCAACAGCAGCCTATGTTTGCAGTCACTATTTTAGGCTACATCACATGTCAATTACATAACCTTGTTTTACTGCTCTTGAACTGGTTCGAACAACCTGGGAAACAGATTAGGGCAGTCCCTCCCAGCCGGCCGGCCGCACGCAACGGCAGGACCCGTCCCCCCGCTGCAGCTCCGAAGGCTGCAGCCACGGCAGGTCCCTCTCTCCATAACTAGTTACTTATTGCTAGATCCACCTGAGACACGGGATAATTAACTTTCTCAGCTCTGTTTAAACCAGTCCAGTCTGACCACGGTAAACTAATAAACCTGCTTCTTCACACTGAGATTTATGAGTAACGCAGAATAAGCTTATAAATGCCGCAGACAAGGTACAGAACTTAGATATGAATATTGTTGCTTCATTTTATACAGTGAATGCTCAGGGTTTATATTTTAGATATCGAATCTCAGGGTTTCCCAAAATTCAGTCTGACTTCAGGGTCTATCTCCCTTATCACTCCACAGCTCTACTCATCTGACTATCATTCCCAGACAATATGCTGCTTTCTGGCTGCAGACAAAGGCTGTATCTGCCAATCGCTCAAGACAACAGTATCAACCTATTATTAATATTATTACAGAGTGTGCTTATAGCATAGGTATAGTCTAAATCCTTCTCTGAAGCAAGAATTTAGAGCTTTCCCTCCTTTATGATAAATTAGAGACTTAATTAAAATTTGTTTTGATCTTGGCAAAATGTTCACCACATTTGATATTTCCTGCTTGCTTCTCATTCTCAGTTACCTTCTGCTACTTCTAGATCCCAAGACGTCTTTCAGATTCTTTGCCCTTTTATATTACTGGATTAATTTATCTACCATTTTTATTATATTTTTAAAAATCTCCTTACTTTCTACTCCCCTCCCCTTTTTTCTTTCCTTCAATAAAATTTATTTTCTAACCTTCTCCTTTACCTATTTTCATCTTCAGTCTTTTACCCCTCTCCTGTTCCACTACTCTTTCTTCAGTGTTCTCATTTCCTTCTAAATGTATTGTTTCCTCCATTCAGCCAGTAACTGGTTATTTCATAGGGCACATTTACACTGCAGTCAAAGGTATGGCTACAGCTCATTTCATACACCCAAGCGAAGTATATTAAAACTACCTAGGACATGGATACAAACATAGTCTCAACAGCATCATTTTCCGCAGAGTCTATAAAACCCAGCTAGGGCTCTTTTAAAAGCACAGGCGCATCAGTTACTTGTTGCTCAAATAGTGAGGATAGTCTACGAACTTCTGCAACACAGTATTTTTCTGAATATTCTATATGCTTTACACCTTGTGTTTAACTGCTGGTTAATTATAACATGTTATAATTAAACAATGTTGACAAAAACATTCTCAAATCCAACACGTTGGCCTGTGATCACTCGATCTTCTTCCTTTGCCTAATCTGCAATATGCTATCAATTCTTACTCAGTATCCTGGAGAAAGAGCTGCAGGTTGTCCTTGGGTGACGATTACGTCATGAACAACGACTTAATACTCTGTGCATTAACTACCGTACTTGTTTCCTCCAGAAAGCCAAAATTTGAAAGCACAGATGAACTACCAGTGCTTCGTCCAACGGTGAATATGGATATAAAGCCGATTCCCCTCTTTTCTCAAGTGAAGCAGAGAGGGCCGAGTCCTCTAATGCTTTATATGTGAAAATTTTCAAATTGCCGTACTGTTATGCACTCCCTATGCACATCTAAGAGAGCAGACTCCAATGCTCTGCTGATTTTGACGTGCAGACTTGTCTCCCGCTCCTTCACCTTCCCAGGAAACCTGCTTTCACACTGGGCTGAGACCAGGTTAACAAAAACAATTGTACGGTCTGGTGATCCTGGCAAAGGAGACGAGAAGTTATAAGAACGGTTCACACTCACTATTTTAAGCAGACTGAAAGGGCACCGATGAGAGGGATCAAGGAGAGAGAGGATATTTGGCAAGGGAGCACGGGATGTAGCCCAAAAGAGGCTACTATTTTCTACAGGAGAAACCATCCAGCAGGGATGAAACCTGTTAACAACAGTGAGGCAAGCAAGCTAGAAAATATACACAAATATCTAATATTTGAGATTCGAGTGCAGATTTTCTTCTATCATGCTTAAAACACGCTGTACAATTTTGAAAGCCTCTCCAAGCCTGTGCCTGGTGCTCCAGACGTCCCATTATCCAGAGGGACCGACCGACACAAGATATGCACCAAAGTGGTACTGAAACCATCCCTGGGGCTCCCACTTTCACCTCCACAAGAGAGGCAGAGTTAGTACCAACCAGCCACATCAACAGCGGGTCAGGGAGGACGGCTGGGGCCTTCTGAAATGCGGACGAGCTAAGAAAGCTTTCGGTTCACCCTGTTGGAAGTCTAAACACGGCCACGTGACGGACTATGAGGTAATTCCCTTTCCATGTAGTCAAAGAAACACCGAATGATACTAGATAGCACAGAAAAAGAATAGGAAAAGTATCTGGTCTTTGCAAAGCATTTCAGATTCAGTGAAATCACACAGCATTGGATATCTGTTTAGCAGGAAAACCAAGGAAATATGTCTACAAACACCAAAATAATCCTGTTATCAAGCTAAATCCTTTTTTGTCTGTTTTGAAATTAGTTTTCATTTCAATTACTTTTGATTTTAGATTATACTGGATACAGTAATACAAAGAGTAAGAATTAGAGCTTTAGAGGATGTTGTTTTGACAAAATCAGTCATCTAATATTTTACAGCATTTTCTTTCACAGTAAGTTTCCAAATTTTCTTTTTGGTTTAAATTTTAACTGAAGACTAATTTTGAAATCTCTAGATCCGATTATCTGCAGAGCAGTACGTTGGGATCAAGCGCACCCTCAGCAAGCACGCAAACAACACCAAGCTCAGAGGTGCAGCAGACATGCCTGAAGGCCGGGATGCCATCCAGAAGGACCTGGACAAGCTCGAGAGGTGGGCCCGGGCAAACCTCATGAGGTTCAACAAGGCCAAGTGCAAGATCCGCACCTGAGTCAGGGCAACCCCTGGTATCAATACAGGCTGGGGGATGGGGATCGAGAGCAGCCCTGCTGAGAAGGACTTGGGGGTACTGGTGGATAGAAAGCTGGACACGAGCCAGCAATGTGCACTCGCAGCCCAGAAAGCCAACCGTGTCCTGGGCTGCATCAAAAGAAGCGTGGCCAGGTCGAGGGAGGTGATTCTGCCCCTCTGCTCCGCTCTGGTGGGACCCCACCTGGAGTCCTGCGTCCAGCTCTGGAGCCCTCAGCACATGAAAGACATGGACCTGTTGGAGCGAGTCTAGAGGAGGGCCACAAAAATGATGAGAGGGCTGGAGCACCTCTCCTATGAAGACAGGCTGAGAGAGTTGGTTTTAAACTAAAAGAGGAGAGATTAGGCTAGACATAAGGAAGAAGTTTTTCACAATGAGGGTGGTGAAGCACTGGAACAGGGTGCCCAGAGAGGTGGTAGATGCCCCATCCCTGGAAACATTCAAGGTCAGGCTGGACGGGGCTCTGAGCAACCTTGATGTAGTTGAAGATGTCCCTGCTCATTGCAGGGGGGTTGGACCAGATGACCTTTAAAGGTCCCTTCCAACCCAAATTATTCGACGATAGATTTATACGAGATCATGTTGCATGCATGATGCCAACTTCTGCTTTCCCATGCTAAAAATCTGATAAGGCATTCTTGACATACTGCAAATTTCAATGCACTTTAGTGGAAAATTTCGATGTATAAGAAACAGTCTAGAAGGACTGGAAAGACTTTTAAATAAGCATCATGCAAAGATCTTAAACTGCAACTGAAATGCCCTTCCATTTTTGCTGATAAAAGTGGTCAGCTGCTCATTTACATACGCAACGTAGTATCCTGCTCTATGATTAGCTCACTGTTACAACTAGATCTCAGGAGGTACACAGTGTAAAATAAGATTTGTGTGAAATATCGAGTTCATTTACGGGAATGTTTGAGAGTGTGTGTGGGGAGGGAATAGGCATCACTAATTGGTAATGTAAGGATTTATAGCTGGCTGTATGGTTCCCTAAGCCATACTCCTTCAGTGAATACTGAAAATATTCACCTCCATAAAAATATTTGTATTTGTAAGTGTATATGGGGCTGAAGCCTGTTACGCTCTATTCACTATTCCAAACCACTTAGTCTGCCCCACTATCCTACTGATGTATTCAGACACGTATCAAACTGTTTTTGTAGCAATCATATGAAACAGGCAAACTAAGAGAGAACTTCTGTTCTTATAGGACAGACAGAAAAATCAAGGTATACAGCATTAATTCTGTGTTTTTCAACTCCATTTTATAATTTGCAATTCTGGGCCAACTCCTTTAATGAGACTCATGCTACTTATATAAGATATTACTAGAAAAATAGGCAGTTTGTTTCACAAAGTAGAACTTTTCCTAACTCTTGATCCCACTGAAAATGTTCTGGTTTGGGGGGTGGGGGTGCGGGGGGTGTTTGTTGTTTTTTTTTTTTTAAAGTAACTACCCTTTGGTTTTTGCAAACATTTTGAAGTTCAAGACTGCTATGTTCTTGCATTTAGCTCGCTCAGCAGATCATAAATTTTATTATGTGTGAATGACACATTATCTTCAAAGCATATTTTTCTCTTGCATTTTCATGTACAGTTTACTACAGCTCAGACTGGAAATATGCTAAATTCATAATAATGAATATTATTATGAGTAACAACAACAATTTAAAATATTGTCAGCACATACGTTGACAAATCTTTTCCTCTGGAACCCTGGTCAGTAATAATTTTCTTTGAAAGGCTGCAAGCAATACCATCACAACAGAGCCTTTTAGCAGACTGTCTTGAGATCCCAAACACATAAATGTTGACCAAAGTAATATTAGACGCTCACAAAACTGAACTTAGAAGTTTTCTGCATTTGTTTGCTGGCTTTTTAAAAAGGAGTCTGTTTTACCCTTTGAAATATGTACATGTCTGCCTATTTATTTTCTTCATTTTTTCTCTCCATTTATTTATTTTTATCATGAACCTTGGCTCTCTGTTTTTCCAGGTAAATCTGGAGAAACAGTCAGAAGAAAGAGGATGAGGGGATAGCAGAAGATTTGACAATTAAAATGAAATTTCACAGTACGTTTACTGTTAAAATACTGTAACAACCTAAACCAAAAAGGTAAAATTAAGTAGCAGAAAGGGTAGCACACCAATTACAACCGCTGTGGCTGCAGAGCTGCAGGTCCCAGCGCTCTCCACCGCCCAAATTCAGGTCAGGCTTGCCAGGCAGCCCTGTCTACAGTCCTTGTTCACGGGACTGAAAACAGCTACTTCACCCTTTGCTTACTCGTCCAACCTCAAGAGGCTGAGCAAAGTATCGTCTACCAGCAAAAACACTGACGAATCGAAGCCTCATCTAATTATCCCAAATGTTAGTGGTGATCATCTCGCCAGTGACACCGCCATGGCCCTCTTCAGCCAGGCGTGCTGGATCCGATGCCTCCGGCTGCGGCACCAGCACCAGGATGACCTCAAAGCGAGAGCAAAGCTTGCCTTTCGGTCACAGCCGTCACGCCGGGCGCCGGACCCATGCCTTCATTACTGCCGCTTTTCACTAGGAATTGTAATTTGCTTTGCCACAGAAATAAATCAAGCGCTGATCTTTCACGCTGGAATCAACCCAGGTCTTGAACAACTAAAGCCACAGACTTGATCTGCATCTGGCATTTTCAACACCTATAAAGTTACCACTAGGAGGTTTGGTGGGTTTTTGGTGGGGTTTTTTGGTGGGTTTTTTGGGTTGGGTTTTTTGTTTGTGTTTTGTTTTTTTTTTTTTTTTTTTAAAAGGTGTCTTTTAAAGCGTACCAAATTCTTCAGACACATAATTCACATGCGAGAGTGGGATCTTGAAGGGATTAGACCTTCCCTTCATTGTAAGTTAATGGATATTTAGGTAAAAACAAATACATCAAATTTCAGCCCAAATGATGGCGGCCACTGAAAACACAACTTAAAAAAGAGACATAGAACAACAGAAAAAAGTCATCTCGGGGCGTAAATACAACATCACCGAGGCATAAACTGAATTATTCCATTTTACTTTCAAAGATCATTCTGCCTAATTGACATAATTGCTGTTTCAAAATTTGTTTTGCTCAGTAAAAACTAAAGACCAATTACTATATAATTTATATCCAGAATTCACCCCTGGATTAGCGTAGCTGCTCCTTCATGGAATGTATCCTCAGCCCTTGCGTTCAACACATTTAAGAAAAACAAAATAAAAAACTCCTCAGTCTATCCACATTTAACCTCACACAAGGGGCATGTTTGAACATAGATTTTTTTTACAGTTCTAATTCAATTTTCATAATTAAAATTCCAGTAGTACTAAGCAGATAGAATTAATTTTAGTCTCCTGCAAGTAGCTATTTAATACAAACTCACGTGAACTGAAATGTCATTGCTTACAAGAGTATGAGCGGCATGAAAATCCTTTGGGTCAACCTTCATAAAATACAGCAATTTTCTCCTTAAAGCGACCCAAGTCAGTCATTGCCAAAGCCCAATCTCTTCAGCAATAGCTATCAGATCTAGAGCTTGCAAGAGAGGTCAGTGAAGCAAATGGGCGATTGAGGGCGGTGATCATTTAGCGTCAAGCCATCGTATGAGCTTATCCTCAGTTTCATGTGGCTGACTATGTATTTTTGTATGCCATAAACGGTGGGTTTCACTACTGGCATCAAAAGTAATTGTTTTACCTTCGAAAAATGATAGTGACCTAAAGGCAAAATTCCATTTGTCCAAAACATGTTTTGTAAGTAAAAGTGATAAAATTTGAATTAAGAGAACAGAAATTTTAAAAAGGTCACTAACATCAAAAATCTGATTGCCTTCTACTTATGCCAGGTTTCAGTGTGATGTAGTGCACCCCAATTTAATTAGGAGAGGATAATTCAGTCCTATGGTTTTCCTAATACATCCCAAATTTCCTAGCTCTGTTTGGCCATCTTCAGAAGTAACTTTGAAATTGCCAGGCAGCAGCATTAAAAGCCTCCCTGAAAAGGTACACTCGTGTCTGAAAACACACAAAAAAAAGATCAAAATGAAAATTAAAAGCAGATGCACTTTATGTACTAAAAGGTTTTTCCACTTTGATAAGTGGATTATAATGAAGTGTGGCACCATGTTTCATACAATTTATTAATCCAGTCCCACTTATTTACACTCTGAAGCAGCATAATGATTTCAAAGTTGGAGCACAGCCAAAACTCACATGCAGAAATAATTAAGAAATTATGTGGAAAGATCGGTCGTTGTTAGGTTTTGGGGTTTTCCAAAGAGACAGACTGACTCTTAGTTAACCAGAAGACCAAAGTTCAAGTAGTTGTAACACAAGACGAAATGCAGAAGTAGGGAATAGATGCTATGAAAAGATAACTGGAGCCTGACTTGCCCTGCCATTACAGCCCCTCTAAGCCTGGAGAAGCTGGTACAGAAGACCTCTCTCCGCTAGTGCTGATGCAACTGGGGAAACTCCATTTTTTCCAGATGGCACCTATGCCCTGGTCTTGAGTTCACCCATCAGCTACGTAACTCAGCAAAAAATGGTAAGTGAATAAAACTCAAAATATTGTAGAAGCACGGAAGGCATGAGTTTCGGAAGGACAAAGAAAAGCTGGAGAGTGGAGTGCGTAGGTCACGGTGGGGAGAGCGTATGACCAGATGACGCCTCCACAAAGCTTCTCCAGCCTCTGAAAGAAGCACATCATCGTCCCATGGGCTTTCTTGGACTGCTTGAAGGTCCACAGTTTCTCCTGCAGTAGTGTTTTTGGCAAGGCAGAGCTGAAACTAGTCCAAGAGTACAAAGCCTTTTACACCTGTACAAAGCAAGCAGAAGGCTCTGCAGGACAGGAATGACAGTGCTTTACCTCTATTTTGCCCAAGTTTAGATGCCTGCACCAAGTAAAAGGGGAAATTGGGCCGTAAGTGTAAAAAATCCACTATGTCTTTGCAGAAGAAAATAGCACTGTTTGGCAGTTCCCTCCTGGGCACAGCATACTCCTTCTGCTTCTAGGAGCGTCCTCACCCCTGTTATTTCCAAGGTAATGGTCCCTGAAGATGTTGAGCCACTCAGCAGATCAGGAATACTTACTCTAAAGGGTGAAGCACAGAGATATGGAAATACTGTTGGAGATGCACTCATGCAGGAAACGCATTTTATTTATTCACTGATGCACAATGCCCAGTTCATTTTATCCACTGCACTTCTCATCCGCTAAACTCTCTGTCCTTCTATTCCTCACCTGAAAAAACTGTTCATACAGTAAGCACGAAATCTAGAATCTAGTTCATTGTAATTATTTGGAAAGACTTACTTGATGAGAAGACCCTATACCTGCCATTAAGAATTTGTACAGCAAATTCCTACTGAGGATAAGCCACTGCCAAATGCAGACACGGTTTATCACACTGGGAAAATATCCTGTGGAGTATCAGAGGGACTACTGCTTATTTTGGTCTTTTCATTGGAAGCAGGAAGAAAGGAGGAGGAGTTGTCAGCATAAGTGTGGTTAGAAAAATAATACCAAAAAAAAAAAAAAAAAGAGACAGTGTAGAGAAATTAGAAGCAAAGACAGGAAACAAGCAATAAAATTGCAGTTGGAAAAATGCTACTGCATGTACCACGGGAGTAATCCAAAATAAAGAGTTAACAACAAAGCAAAATTTGGAAAGCATCAATGTTGAAAGACACCTAGGAATAAGAGGACAATCTGGACGTAAGAAGTAATGCGGCAGAGGAGAACTAAGCGCCAGTAACACCTCTGGCTCTTTCTGTAGGAGCATTACACAGCGGAGCAGGTTGGCACGGCAGTGCTCTCTTTATGCATTTCTTTTGCAGCCACACCTGGAATATTGTATGCAGTTCAGGCACTTCATTACTGGAAGATATAAACAAACTGGAGGAAGTCCAGAGAAGTGGAACGGAAATGATTAGAAGCCGGAGGGAGTGATTTACCAAGAAAATTTAAAGTAGCCCTTTACCCGCCTGTAACTTCTCTGATAATTAGAGACGGGAAATGATAACAGCCTAGGTTCAAGTCTCCAGTCATGTGCCTTGAGCCCTTTCACCTTGGGCACTTAAGCATGTGCCTAGTTTTAAGAATAAAGAGTACACAAAAATTTTGACCTGATGAAGAGAATAAGATTAAGTAAGGAAAAAAAATTCAGGCTACATACCAGTGAAATCCTCCCAGGAATGAATTATGACTAACTGAGCTACCATAAAAGATGGAGATTGTATTGTTTGAAATTTCACATTTTATTGCTGATAATGGAAAGAATTATTCACATCTAAAGTTTATTTTCTGGGAGACAACAGGACTATTCAAAATAAACAGTGTTACCCACGTACCCAAGTCCTTGCAGTCTTTACCACAAACATATAGCACCAAGTCATCCTGCCCAGGTAAACAGACCTGACTAAGCAAACATTTTTACCCCAGACTGTGTAAGCCAGGTGGAACGGTTCTGAAAAATGACAAATTATATCCCAGCAGGTCTCGTAGCTCCTCAAGCATCGATATTGCTGGGAAGTGATTTTTAGGAAGGCAGCATTTTATATAACTGTGGAGCTGTCAGCGGGGCTCTACTGGAAGACACTTTAAAAGTCATGTAGACACTGTCAGAGTCTGATCTAGGGAACGGGTGATTACCATTCACACAGGTTTTGCATGCAATCTGAAAAGAAAAAAAAAAAAGCAACAAAAAAAGCAAACCCCAGCTGCAGGCAGCCTGCAAACAAGCCTGCTGGGATGCAGCTTGCTATATAATCCCCAAACAACATTCCAGGCCAATAGCCATGTTTGGACACGTAGGATTCCCAAGCCCCTCTACCGATAGGCGAGGCCTCCCAGAAATGTTATCTTAAAGGTAACCATGTGCCCCTGCCCCCAACCCTCTTCGCCTTGCTTGTGCTTAAAATCACTTCTTGGTTCTCCAAACAAGCAAAGTTCATAGTTCTACTCTGGAGAAACACCCTGGACAGATTTTTAGCTCATAAATGGGAGAAAAACCTATGGGAGGGGGAGACCCGGAACAAGACAGAAGTTTGCAGTGTTTACTGGAAAGACAGCATTTATTACTAAAATTGTGTTGGATACGCATATCTGAACAGCATGCTATCCTAGGCTTCTGTTTATGCAAGTAATGCAGGCTTTATGTTACAATTTCTGCAATATTTTTATAATTCAACATTTACCTGCAGCCTACATTTATGAGAATGAGATAAGAACTGGCACCAAGTCAACAGTTCTCAGCTTCAGTGCATCAGTGCCTTGATTTTATATTACAATTTTTTTTATGGACTTTGTGCAGTACAGTTTTAAAGGTTTGGCAGAAGGTAAAATGACTGCATGCTTCATCATTGCTTTCACTTGTAAGGTGGGATCTATAAGCCTGAGAGTTCTACTCCAGGGACTTTTTTTCCCCTTTCTTTGTATAGTGTATGTCAAAATGAATCTGCAAGTTGGATGAAATCTGTCAAAAACCAGATTATCATCAGTGGATCTTGTAGGACTACATATAGTTAAGGTCGCCTGACACTTCTCATTTTAAGACCTTGTTTTCTATTGCTTTTAACTTTACCACACATTAGCAGTTAGGGCTGAAATTTTCCATGCTGGATGTCTGCCTCAGGCTGAATTTTATTTTGCAAGTGTAAGAAAGTATCAGCGTGAAGTACTAAGCCTAGTGCAAAGTAAGTTTGTGAATAAGGCTAGGGAGAAACATGTTGGTTTTTCCCCGTGTTACATTTTTCGCAGACATATTTGAGAAGCTCAAGAGCCTTCACACTTTGAGACAGACCCTTTGAAGCATCACTGCTCTGATACCACAGATGTGCCTTTTGCCATCTCATACATTATCACTTAAAATTATAACGGATCACAGTATAAAACACTGAAAAGTTGCAGTTTGTACGTGATATGATTTGCAAAGGTTTTGGTGGAGGTTGGCTGCCAACCTCCAAAGTTTCCTTCTGCAAAGAGCATGGATCAGGGCAGAGGGTCTCATCTGAGCTTGTGCTCCAGCCATCTCTTCCACGCGTCAGGGGATCCTTTGGCACAGGGACTCCATGCATAAAGTCCCCATCACGCTCTTGGGATGCAGCAAGGGAAGAGCTTGGAAGGAAGGGGAACAAGGCAGAGGTCGTGAGAGCAAAGGGAACCCCTTGGAGCTTAATGAGGAGAGAGGACAGGAGTTTGGGGAGGTAGAGGACTTGGAAGGAGAAGGGCCCCCCAAAAAGCTAAGCCAGTGGAGGGAGGAAGGATATGTAGGCAGTGGGTATTGGAGAAGCTTGGGAAGAGGGAAACGGTCAGGAGCATCTAACAGTGTAGAAGCTGATGACTAAAGGAGAAAAGAAAAGGTCTGGAGGTGGGTGCTGGCCAGAAGCAGAAGGGGCAGGGGATGCAGATGGATGGTAGCTGGATAAACAGAAGCAGCTGAGAAGAAAATTACTTGGGGGCAGAAAGTCAAGGGAATATCTATTTCTACACCGTCAGGGCTGAATGCAGGAAACCTAAGACTCACAGTTCCCCTAGAAGATGGCGCAACCACTTCTACTTTACAGAACTGAAGCCAAAAGAGAGTAAGGCCAAAAATATTAAAAGTGTCCACTAATGCACTGAGTCTGACCTGTCACTCCCACAACTTGATTTTTGTGAGTGTTCAGCATTTTTGAGAGAGACTGCTTTCTAAGGAGGCTGAGAACTCCCTGGTTGGGGTACTGGTCTCCATGCGAGGCAGTGGCTGCCGGTAAGGCAGCTGGAGCCAGGTGCTGCTGCTCCCAGCTCTGCTGCAGGCAACTCCAGCTCTACCCACAAGCTTTCATGACCCCTGGGACCTCATTTGCTGAGCTCATCTCAGAGGGTGAGCCCAAAACAGGCTGGGTGCCACCTCTGCTGTTCCCCATAGGCATGAGAAAAACAGCTAGTGGGAGCCAGAGGCTTATGGAAGCAAGAAAGACCCCAAAACCCACTGTTTGGTCCCCAGGGTACTTCTACCAGACAGCTACACTGCCTGACAGTGGTCCATCAGGTACTGCTGTAGCAGATGAGTGCTGCACCAAGGGATGGATGTCCCACATGCATCCTGTTTCACCTCTCCCCCTTCAGCTCATGTGCTCCCGAAAAGAAGAGCAGAAGACATTATAGCAGCTCCACAGCACCTGATAGGCCATGCTGGTACAGAAGACTGCAAAACCTCCCTCGTAACCTGAAGTTTAGCTTCAGAAGTCCAAATAAATATTTACCTTAGAAAATGATGACAACATCGGCTTTTAATTTATGTTCTCTGCTTTTCTAAAACTTTGTAGGAAGAGGAAAGGGAGCTTTCAGGTCCCAACCGCTGAGCAGAGCGGCTCTGGAGGAGCAGGCTCTGCACTCCCACACCCCCTGTGCAGTCCAACCTCCCCCCCACACCCCTACTCAGCAGGCAGAGGCAAGCACACCCTATAGCTGACGGGAGGCAGGCAGGCAAACGCTGGCTGCCCCCTCCTCGGTGCACACTGCCTGCCCTGCCCGTTCAGGTAGGGGTGTAACTTCTGCCCACCTTGGCATGGGTGCCCTCTGGCCAGCGAGGCCACCCACCGCGGCAGCCAGCACGATGTCCCACATATGTGAAGCTTGCACAAACTAAAACCAGTATTAAAACTTTGAAACTACAAGCTTGAGAAAGAAAAATTTGAAAGTATCCTTCAACACCAATTTGTGAACCAATGTCATCAAAACGTGCAAGTAAGGTGAACTACGGCAGTTTCTGTATCCGCAAGCAAAAATTGAACTACAGCGCTTGGAAGGGACATGGATTACTGAACCGTCACAAAAATGTTTGGGCTGGGGAGCTCCAGTGGCACATTCACATGTTACGTTACAGCTGTAACTACACGCTCCTAAACAGACTTTGCTAAATAGAACAATGTTTTCCTGCACATACGATCACATCGACTTTAATTAGGTAACTGGCTCAGTGGTTTTGATTGTTTCGATTGGGTAAACACGTGACACGGATTGATCTATAATTAAGATGAACTTTAAAGATAAGTGTTCAGGTTTAAGGATGGAGCAGACACATTTGTCGCTGCCCAAGAATGAAGGAGTAAAAGTACAATTCAGAAGAGATCCTCTCTTTGCACAGTCAGTGATTGCTGACCTCTGTTTTTCATCATTACTAGGAAGTGGTCAGTTAACCCTCATCATTAAGCAATAAAGCGTGACAGAGAGTGCTGATTAATGCGCTGCTCACAAACACAGGCAGGCACGAGGAGAAACCCATGGCGGGCTTCTGGCAGTTTTAAATGGCCATTAGTTACAGTCGTGCAAAATGAAATTAACCCAGCTAATCAAGCACTGAGAAGCCATAGTTCTGCTGAGGGTCAGGGGTTTCCAGCAAACAAAAGGTACAGTATGCTTACATACCGTGGAAAAAACCCCAACCAAACAAACCAACTCCCCCCCAAACTCCTGACAGGCTGATCAATGAAAATGAATACATATGATAAATTTGACCAAACAGTGAATAAACGTAATACCTGCACTGCACGTAACAGACAAAAACTCCACATCTTAAAGAAAGAAAGAAAGGGAAGCAACACATTGACTTCAGCCATCACTGAGCTCATGAGCAGCCTACTAAAATGCGCTACAGAATAGCTGTTGCACTGCTGCAAACGACCCTGTTGAGACCCCTGTCCCCAAAATCCTTTTTGACTGCCCTCCTCTGCAGACAGGTTTGCCATTTTACCCCTGTACAGGCTCAGCCACATGACCCTCTATGTCCCTTTGGCTGAATTTTGGCAGCACCTGAATTATCACGCATATTGCTCATGTTCTCAAATGGGTTTGCTGTTTGTAAACCCTTCTCCCACCAGACCCTTCTGGGCAGAGAGCTGAGGAAGCATGCGGTGCAAATGGTAAAAGCACAGGAGAATTACACAAGCTAAACGTGCACACGAGCATCTGCCAGCTCATTCTGTGACGAAGACAGGACAGGCCTGAGCACCAAGAGTTTTTTCTGAACAAGTATCCTCTCTCACTTTAAATTTAATCTTCCTTTATTAGTCTTGGCAAGTATCACTTCAAGACATTACCTCTATCTCTGGGATGGGAGAACTATTTTTACCGTGGCCTGCTCTGTGCCCGTTTCTGGATGCCAGAAGCCCTTCTCCTCTCACTTTCTAAACCTTTGTTTCTGATTTCAGCTGAAATCTTAATTTGTCCCACATCTGGATGGAAATAGTTTAATTCTAAGGGCTTCCCTCACTTCTTCAGTTGACAATCTTCATTTTAAGTGAAGCCTCCAAGAAAATCATGTGCATACTGATTTTGGATTATGGATTGCATAATCCACGTAATGCACATGCATGTGGATTTTGATTACCCCCACCTGCATTATACGGCAATACTTCAGATTTGTCTTTACCTGCTGAATCTAAGTGGGCACCTTTGCTTGTAGAAGCACACATAGCATTTCACACTTTTTTTTCTTGGTAGCCTACTGTTCTTGCACTGTGAACTTGTTATTGAAGGCTTCAAGGATGGAAAGAATGGTGACAGTAACAAGGACTTTCTCCCATTCTCAGTGGAACAGTAATAGAAAATCTAGTAAGTGTGAGAAGGGCAATAGGAAAGGCTGAAATGAAAAGTCAGAAACATGATACCGTCCTTCGGTTCTCTATTTCTGGAACATTTTCTAACTCTATGGAAAAAAAGAGATGCTCAAGTAAGCAAATTTACCCAAATACTGTTCAAAAAACCTTTTCTGTTGAACCCTGTTCTATCACAGAACTCTCTGAGCATATACTAAAACATATGTTTTGCTTGTGCTTTTATGTCCTTCACTTTTTCATAAGCTTTCCACAAATGATCTTTTATTATTAAAGAGTCAGTGAAAGATCTCATCCTTGTCATATTTCCTCTTCCTGCTTCTGAATGAATAATTAACAAGGAATAATTGGTAGGTATTCTTTCTAAACTTCTTACATGCAAGTGGATTCCTTCACAAAATAGAAGTGAAACAAGAAAAGATGCATCTCAGTGTGACAACTGTATCCAAGTGTTTGCACTATTTTCCGGCACTCTAATTTATTTTATAAATCGGTATGGAATGCTGCTGTATTAAAATATTCACATAATTGTATGTACTACACATATCTACTGTACTTGACAGACTGCCTGCTGCCCTACATTCAGCACAGAGTACCTGCATGATGACACTGCAGAAATATGAGAATATGAAATATCACTTGTAGTTCCCAGGGCTCTATAAAACACTTGAGTATCTAGAATTCAACTGCCTGACAGTGTACACCTTGCATATGAAGTTATTAACAATGCCCTCCCCCCAAACAAATGAGTGCACAACCTGATGGATAGTTTCATTCACGAATACGGTGCTATCGCTGTAGGAATACTGTCTTCCTTATTACTAAAAAGACTGCAAGTAAAGGACATAATTTTTAAACAGGTTACTGTCTCTTCATTCCCTTTTTTTAATTTTATGAATAGTTTAGTATGCCAGTGCACACAACCTAAGAAGTACTTATTATTATTTTTTCCCAATAGTCCATCATTATCATTCTGTTGTATCAGAGAAAATTAGCACCTATCACTTACATAATTTCAAGCAGCATTGTTAAGGGTGGAATTTGCATGCATGATATGGTGTATAGGCTAACACAAGTCCATTTGCTAAGTCCACGTGGTAAAATGGATGAATAAATGATTGAATGCTTAGCTCCAAATATGTAATTATTCTTCGAAAAAAAATTAGAGCACAAGCCTGTGAAAATACGTATAATAATACTCATCTATAGCTAAATACCCTAGACAAAAAATGCCCTTTCAAAAATGCAATAATATAGTTAGATTCCTAAAATGTTTATAGAAAACTTGCATAAATGCCCAAGTTTCGAAAGTACAGGACTATTGCACTTCTTCCCCATAGGCATTAGCTTTAAATTAAAAACGGCATCCCAGCCTAATAAAGAAAAGGCTTAGCAGAGTACTTGTGCAGAGCATGCAAAAGGTTTGTAAACCTTCAAACTGCAGTTTAAATTGCTCCTGTTAGAAGAAGTTACAGCTCGGTTGTTCTGATCTGCTCCCACACACAGTATCTTACAGTCTCTCCCTAAGAAAGTAACATTACATTTTTTTAATGTCATCCATCACCCTGGTCTGTAATAAGCATCACTGCTCTGACGTTGCACGAACTGTTTGCCATATGTCCACTTCCAATACAGGAGTCGCATTAGTGATTTGTTACATGTGAAGAAATGAGGGAGTGGGCTTTGCAGCACTGACAAAACATCAAGTCCTTTTCTGTACCACAGTGCAACATAAACCAATTTCCAGATGAAGTAAAATAAATAAATAAGCAGGTAGAAATGAGAAAGCTATGCTCCAGTTCTTATGCCTGGTGGTAGCCCGAATGAATGCAAATATGCTATGAACAGGAAACGAGTAGAGAAAATTCCACTATTCTGGATACGGTTTTCAGCAAGAATCAAGAAGAATTAAAGGCAAATGAGACAAGATGTAGAAATCTGATACAACTCCATTAATGCTGACAGTAATTACGTCTTTTCTGGAAAAGGTGTGAAACATTAAATGACAAGAATTCAAAATAGTCTGTTTATCAGAATGGTCAGTAACACACAAATGGCAATGCCTTTTGTTGGCATCTTCCAAGAACAGTACCAAAAGTTTCAAAAAACCCCCAATTTTCTTCTAACCCAATATTATACTGCTTTTCTGTTTTATGGACATCATATTGCATTTTAAATTAATGCATCTGTCTTTCTATTGCAGAGGCTATTTCCATTTTGGTATTTTTTCTCACCCTGTGACTTGAAAGTCAGCCTACATTCTAAATCTGTAGAATAAATTTCTAAAATATAACCTTTCCACATTTATTTTCTGAAGCATTTATTCAGTCCTTTTGAATTTGTTCAGACATCCTTTTCCAGGCAAGAGTTGTTGAATAGTTTCAATAAACATAAAAACCCACTGCTTAAAACAGTAACTCCATTACAGCACTTTTGCTCTTATTACTAGTCATACGGTGTACCATTGAAGAAAATCTGTAGATGGACTTTTTATTATTATCATTTAATAAATCAGAAAAAATAATCTGGTAGGAAGCATGGGAGTCAATCTTGAGAGGCAGAATATCATTCAGACTTGACAGAGCTTTTAAGTCTGTCTTTGGCATTTACAACCACATATTAACTAGCAGTGTGAGTCAGCTGGGGATCTTCGTTAGGTCCAGGCAGAAGCCTGAGCTCCTCTAGCAGTGAGCCAGGCTCCGAGAGGGTCAGCTCTTGGCTGTTCTTCTCCTGTACTCACTTCCTTTGGTCTGAGCTGTTTACTTTTCCACTAACAGATTGCAAAGCCCATCAACATAAAGCAAAGCAATTCAATAGAGCAAAAACCACCTTAGTCGGGGACATTTTCTAGATGAGAATCAACTAAATTTAAAGCAGATGCTTTGAAAAGCAATAGTGGAGAGAAAGTCTGGAGCAAGGAAGACTTACCCTGGGAGGAGGAGGATCAGCCTAGGCAGCACATAACAAATGGGACATCATAGGCTGGGGAGCTGGCTCATGTCACTGACAGACCACCCTTGATTATCTTTGAAAGGTCATGGCAATCGAGTGAGGCTCCCAAGGACTGGAAGGATGCAGATGTCACTTTTGTCTTCAAGAAGAGCAAGAATACGTCGGTTTGGGGTTTTGTTTTTTTTTAAGGCGAGGATGGTCAAACAGGTTGCCCTGAGGGGCTGTGGAGTTTCTGCCCTCCGAGTATCCCTCCATGATACTCGGAACACAACCGGACACAATGCTGAGCAACCTGCTCTGAGCAGGAGGGTTGGACTAAATAATCTCCAGAGGTCTCTTCCAACCTCAGCAATTCTGTGATTACACGATAATGCTCTCTCATCTGGACAAAGTTAATCCACACAAAATGGTGCTCTTTTCATAAACCCATGCGCATTAGCACAGCCTTTGATAGTCCTAAAGGCGCAAAGCGATTAGGGCGTATCCTCCATACCAAAGAAATGCTATACCCAATATTAGATGAAGTGTTACACAGGGAAGCTTGAGACAAAACAACAGGAAGAAAAGTACAGCTTCTAAAAAGAAAAATTCTAACATCCGCAGCATATTCAGAAAACATGGTAAGTTAACCGCATCATAATAACGTATTTCAGTAACTTGTGCAGAAACTTATACAGTGTAAAGGTTCAAACTGAAATATTAAACATGTTGGGATGTACTGTATGAACAAAGGTAATGAAGGATGAATTTGAGGAACCCTAACATAAACTCCCTCTAATGCAAGCATCAGTATATACTAGAGAAGCTGGATTACAGTCTTCCCAAATTCACTTCAGTCAAATGGCTTAGGCACAGCTCCTAAGACCTTGAGGCACCTTGCCACTATTTAGCTGCAAGTAGCTTTTCCAGGAAGCACCACCATCATCAGTGTTTCCTGCATGCAACCACCACCGAGGAACCTTGCTCTGGTTGCTGTCACTGAACAGGTAAGAAGTCTCAGGCTTCGCAACACCTCAAAACCTGAATTCTGATCCCTACAACAGATTAACAGAAGTTTCCAACTACATTATGTCTTCGTCTACACTTTCAATCCAACCTTGCCAGTCCTCTAGCTTATCCTGGAGACAATGTGGATGCTGATTTAGGATGAATCAGGACCACATAGTCAAAAGGACTCGTGTCCTCGGAGTCCACAGTTGCTTGCTAGCGAAAACAAAGTACATAAAGGAGAGAGAGAGAGAGAAAGTCAATGCCTGAGGCAGTTGAATGGTGCCCTGGAGAACTGGTCTGCATCTCCTTTGCCATGGACTTACTTTATTATAATAAGCAAGAAAAATCACTAATTATCCTCCTTGTTTCCTGAATATCCAACTTGAGATCCAGAGTCTGATTTACAGCGGTTTAAGCAATCATAGCTGCAAGTAGAATCAATGGAAATTGCACTTTGGACACATCAAGTGCTATAAAATGCCAAGTACTTCTGCCCCCTGAGGTCCTAGATATCATAAATCACGAACCCCAAATCAGTGGGTATGTCTGAGCTTCATCTGTATCTTAACTCCTCAACTGTAAAACAGGGGTAATAACCACTCATCTTATCTTGCATTGCAAGGATAGATTAAACAATGTTTGTGAAGCACTTAGATATTATACTGATGAGCACCACAGAAAAGCTCTGTAAAAAATGAGTAATTATGTCTTCTGAGCAAGGGATGAATAGTAATCAGCAGTGAAGGCACAGGACCATACATTGAGCAATGAGAAGAATACAAGATATTGAATAGCTGCTCATTAATTGAACGTTATCCAATCTGTTCAATGAACAAGGCAGAGGTCTAATGGAAAAAGTTGTATGTGATTGTGTAATTAAGGCTGAATTAGAAATCATTACATGCAGTGCAGATGAACAAAGATCATGCAGGCCACTAGCATTCAGTATTTTCACATTTAGTTGTGATTTTGCAAACTTGATCCCTCCCCCACCATGTTTTTAAAAAAAGCAAACTGAAAAACACCCAAGCAGCTCTAAAACCCTGAAACCCACCATTGCACCTAATATAGGAACTCATACAGAGGAGCAGAAAGGGGTGGAAGATGAGACAACCACCTCATGGGGCCCTACTATGAACTCTGAAATGGGAGAAGAAAGGGTCTGCCACGCTGCCTGTGAACAGGAGCAGGACATCAGCAAGTTTTACTGCGCAGGAACCGCAGCACGCACGAATCCCAAGTTTACTGCACATGTTCTCATCTGCTGCGTGCAGAGCCTAAACACAGACTTTATGCTTCAGCTACACCTACATCACACAACTGCAGGTGACGTACACACTGCAGAGAAAGTTCACGGCCACTCCAACAGCGGCCCAAGCCGCTGCATCAATTTTGCAGCAAGAACGGAGCTCCCTGTTACAGTGTTGGCAGCTCCTGACATCCCTTCACCTGACATCTGAGGAGACTGAACAGAAGCCCGCTTGTTTCTGCTTGTTCTTCACGTGGACAAGGTGCATACAAAAGCCCGACATCATCATCATCACTCTTGAAATAGGCGGGAATGGACTGACTGACCCACGTTCCCTTTCTTAGGGCCCTGGATTTGGCAATTCAGCTGTGAGAGATGGCACCAAACAATTTTATAGGTTAAAACCAGCTAATAATTCTGTCTTACAGAATTTTTTCTCCTTAAACAATAAAGAACTGTGGGCTTCAAAGTTGACCACGGGCCATTATTGTTTCTAAAAAACCTGACAAAACTGCCTCAGTCTAAGTCTAGACTTCAAATCTAACAGAGGCACTCCCAACCTTCAACAACCTAAAATTGTGCTGCAAAAAAAGGCTGAAATCCTGGCTTCTTTTAAGGCAATGGGAGATTTGCCATTACCTTTTCCCACTCTATTTATATCTGAGATGCTAGCAGATGCCTTGTTCCCTCTGTCTATAACAGACAGATCTGTATGTACATTTTATTTCATTTTTTTTTGTCTGGAAACTGTTATCCCACCCTCTTATTTAAAATGGGATTAGGAGGTACAAAAAGATGTTTTGTTTCTTTCTTTATGTATTTATTTTGATGTTCTATCTATTTAGAATTTCCTTCAAGCCACAACAGTGCAACATTCCTTATCTCTAACATTGTTTTGCTGAAGGCACCTTGCAGGATTATCCCCTTTTGGCTCTTAACTACTTAACCTGAGACTGGAAGAGCCTTTTCAGGCTCTAAAAATTTTCTGAACCTTGAGGGTTGTAGAAGAGAAGTGCTATTTGCTACTAAAAGTGAAAATTATAACATTGCTTCGATAGGCTGCCAAGGCAAGTAGATAACAGCATTTTATGAAGCGGTATCTCTCTTAAGAAGCAGTGTCATAGCTGTAAGGAGCTAAAGCATCTGACTAAGGATGTTTTATATTTGATATGCTTTATGCTGTTTGATATAGAAGATCTTGTACATGTATTTATGTCCAATTGCAAACTCCAATTTGAATGTTCATTCATGCTTTAGTTATCCATTTACAGCTGTATTGTACTAGGCATTATGAAAAAACCCAGCAGCACAGCGTCCAAGAAGCCAGACCAATTATACTTCAACAACAGAGGATTTCTCAGCAGCCAGTCTCTCGCTTGAGGGGATTACCAGCAAACATAACCAAGCGTGAGGTCACCTGATGGGGTCTGTAGGTACCTGCAGAGGCTTAGCTGGATAGGATGGAGCTATTTCAAAAGGACTTCGCTCTTGTGAGCTTTTTTTCTGAACTCAAACTGAGAAAAGTCATCGCAGGAGACACACATTCATCTGATAGTACAAATACAAAGCAATTCTGCCTTATGCAAGATCTGAGCACCTTACATCAACTTTTAAAAACTGGAGTCCTGTATCCCTGTGAGGATCTGAGCATCCACCATTAGAAGTGGAATATCCTAAAAATGTATTAGTTGGTTCATCCTTTCTTTTACTACTTCTACTTCCTCCATTTTTGGAGTCAGATGAACTCTCCAGCCTTATTAGGATACAATATTAACCAAAAGAGATCTCTTTGGCTTATCCTTTACTATCACAGACAACCAAATCATATTGTACATCAATTACTTCTCTTAGGCTCCATTTCAAAGCAGGTACTTAAATCCTTCTGACTCCTTTCAGAAAAGTGCCCCTAGAAGTCCCTCTTTTTGGTGGCTTGCAGCCATCTCAAAATATCAAACTAACTATTATCATTTTTTACCCATTTGCTCTTATTTCAGTACAGCTCTTAGTTCAAAATAAATTCTCCTCCCTCTCAGTTGTCTATTCCTCAACTGTGAAATATTTATAGACAGCAATCACGTCCCAACTCAGACTCTTTTTGGGTAAGCTAAAAAAAAGCTAAAAGCATTTAGTCACCTGACATAAGATAAATTTTTATTCCCCAGATCATTTCAGAAGCTCTCCTAACGTGTTTACTTGACTCTGAATCAAACTGTCTTCAACATGCTGGTGACCAGAAGTATACACAATACTCCACATAAGCATTGCCAGCATCATTTGTACCACGATGGTGTGAATACTTCCCTGTTTGCTTGAAATACTTGGTGCATCTGAACATACGGATTTTGTACAACTACATTACACAAGCAGCTCAGCCATCTTGGAACTATTACCTAAAAGATGCATTTTCCAGGAAGCACCCTATCTACCTTCCCCATGCAGCATATGGAAAAAAATCCATTCCTTTTTAGAGAAAAGGCAGTTGAAGTATTTAAGAAAACACTAAACTAATGGCTGTGACATTTGATCTTTGTTAGCCAAAATATTTGTGGCTACCTTAAATCAGCAGGCATTCACAGTGCTATCCCACCCCTATGAAGGCTCTGATCTACCAGAATGTTACCCTGTGATGTGTTAAAAAAGAAAACCACTGAAAAAAAATAAAATACTGCAACTCACTACAACTCAATTCCCTGTCACATCATAAGAATGCCAAAATTTTCCCTCTCTTACAAAGATGTAGAAGGTAAGCACGTGAAAGCCTGTTGTGATGCTTGAATTTGTGGTGATGGAAGGCCATTATCTAAAATAAACCAACCTTACCGCTGTATATATGTTCCGTTTACTGCATATTGTGCTTGTGCAGGCTGGCTATCACCTACTGAATATATTATTCTACAGACAGAATCATAGAACCATCGAATCATTTTAGGCTGGAAAAGACCTTTAAGATCATCGAGTCCAACCGTTGACCCAGCACTGCCAAGTCCACCGCTAAACCATGTCCCTAAGTGCCACATCTACACGTCTTTTAAATACCTCCAGGGATGGTGACTCCACCACTTCCCTGGGCAGCCTGTTCCAGTGCCTGACAACCCTTTCAGTGACAAAATTTTTCCTAATATCCAATCTAAACCTCCCCTGGTGCAACTTGAGGCCGTTTCCTCTCGTCCCATCACTTACTACCTAGGAAAAGAGACTGACACCCACCTCGCTACAACCTCCTTTCGGGTACTAGTAGAGAGCGATAAGATGAAGCAGTCTAGAAATTAGCATTCATAAAACAAAGAACAAAAAAGACAAACAAAAGGGTGCAGGAGAAGAACAGTTGCATGCAGACCTCCTAATATTGTGCGAGTGTTTTTCAAGGCTAGACAGCAGCCCATATCTCATCCTTGTGCTGGTCTCTCCCTCTCTACAGCAGCACTCGCTTACATGGTAAATAACAGTTACAATCAAAAACTTGCGAACACTGGTAAGTCCTGGGGGAGGGAAGAAATTATTAATGCTTTTAGAAAAGAATGAACGCAGACTTTCAACTTCCTTGTTGTAAAATATTTTTTCAAATCATTCTCCTGGCCATTAACCATCTTGTGGTTCTTTGTGGCACTGCAGCTGTTAAACTCACCCATTCTTTGCTTGTTTTAAAACCAAGACACTGTCAGCACCTAAATGGTTCCCACACCTCCCCTCTCCTTTCTGAAACACTACCACAATATGCTTGCTCTATTAGCATTGCACTCCACATTTAACATATATCCAGCATTTATTCTTGAGTGTCAACTGGAGTTTGTTCCAGAGCCACAAGAAAAGCTCTTCCTCCCATTCCACCTCTCCCCAGCTTTCAAATACTCAATTGTAATGCATGCTCCATCCTTAATTAATCTTTCCTTTTTTTGTGTCACGCTTCTTGCTGCTTGCTTTTTTCCCCCTTTTTGAGGTCCCAGTGCAAACATTTCTAGCTCCTTCCTCCTACCAGCCTCCTAAACTCTGAGCTCTTAGTAACTAAAGCCAGCCAGGAGCAGGAATGAAGACTTCGTTTCACTGAGCAATACCGCCTGCCAGAGCAAACCCCAGGAAAAGTCCTTTTTATATCTATGAAAGGCTGGCGGCAGCTTCAAACCTACAATAACTTAATTATTTAAATTTTATTTTACACCTATTAACCATAGCATATCAAGTAAGAGTAGCAGCTGCTACATGAATTTGACCAGCTCACTTGCCCTCAGCAGATCACCCATCTGCTTGCTCTTCACCTAATATTTCTGTTTGATAGGTTGTAAAACAGATTCTTGCAACAGGTCAGGAACAGAGTCAACTTCAAATCCCGCACAGAAATTTCTACGAAAACATATGGACATCTATACTGAGTGATGTCGGATTTAGAGAGGGGACTGACCTTATGAAAGTGGATAAAAGGAAAATTGCAGCCTATGATGGAAAAACACTGACTCTATTACAGTGAATGAACAGAAGAGTGGAGAGTGAAGAACTGTATGTATAATTAATTCTAGTAATACAGACCTACAAAATTCATGGGTGTGCACACTGCAAAATCATGTGGAAAATGCCTTTCTATAACGTATCAGTTTCAGCTTCTACAGCATAAAAAAAAATATCGCTTCTTTAAATGATCAATAAGGTAAACTTTCCTGTTCACCACTAGTATTGTATCAAAATTTCAGTTATGCTAATTAGGCAAAGTATTCAAGAGCTATGTATTCCAGCATTTAAATTCTCATACCTTGATATTTTTTCCACCTCATTTCAAATTAAGAATTTTAGGAGGCACACACAGAGGCTTTAGTTTCTCTTTATTTTCTACTGGGGGGAGTAGAGCCCTGGGAAGTTCTTTCACTTACAGTGCATGGGAAAACCGTGTAAGATTACCTGTTTCTGAAAAAAAAACCATATTACATGTAACATATCACTTTCCCTCTTACGTGACCTTCTGGAAACAGAGACTACAGAGTACTTCCAAAAAAAAAAGGAAAAAAAAATATCCCTGGGATATTATGCATCTGGCCCATTGCTAAACGGCTGCATGGTGCCTTTGCTTGCCAAAGAACTGAATTTATCTACCACTGACTTTTCAGGCTGGCAATAGCTTGCAATCCTTTATGCAAAGATGAGTCTTCTAGAAGGCTGTTGGATCTCTTTGGTTATGGTAAAAAGATAAGCCCTGGTGCCTCACACGGCAGACTGGGAGTCACCCCAGGTGATGGGTGGGTTGGACCCTTGGTCTTGCAGCCCAGGTTATTTCGTTCCTGTGTTTTCAGAGCAGCCTGGCACACAGGGAGATGAAGAACAGCCCTTCTTTTCCATAACCCTAGCTTTGAGGCAACCTCGGCCCCCACAGCTGTGCCAAGTCCCTGCAGATTGCTACACAAGACATTTCATCCCTTCCACTACTGAAGCGAAGTCTTGGATAACCTGCTGTTCAAACACACAGCAGAGGTAGCATTTCTTTGTTACTAAGCTGCTCGCTGAGGTGCACAGCACATTCACTATATTCAGGAGGCCATTTAAATAAGACGGCATCAGATTAGACTTTGAAACATTTCCTTCAGCCAAATTTCCCCCTACTTTGAAGAGGCAAATAGCAAACGTTCAGGTGAAGAAGAAATGCAAACCTAGAAACTTCTGTTGCTGTGACTGTGTTTTTACCTCAGAGGTGAAAAAGAGATCTATGTTTCTGACTTAAAATAGCAGAACTAGCTTTAAGGTGAACCTCCTGGAGAAGAAACCAACAGCAAAATCTGAACTTTATTGAACATCACATCTTTGCATTTAAAAAAAAAAAAAAAAGGACAAGCTTCCCTATAACTAATACAATATAATTTGTTAATTCTTCCATTTTAAGTAGCCAAAAATCTCCCAGTAAATATGCAAAATAACTGGAAGAAGATGGTCATTTTTGCTGTAGCACCACTTGGAGATAAAAAAATGCCTTCCTTTTTTCTTATCTTCAAGCCAAAGGAAGAATGAAAGATTAACTTTAGCAACTTAAGAAGCGATATAATTTTGATTTAGGACAGATTACCTCATACTTGTCTGGATCTTGAACAAATGAAGACTAAAAATGCAAAGCATACGCAAGAACAGCTGTGATTTCTGACTTCAAGCCTGTTACTTTCCTCAGAGAAAGCTGGTTCATTGGAAAAAGAGAAGACGAGACTGGCCAGGTGCTTTAGGTTCCTCTGCAGTATAGTGCATTTTCAGCATATGACTCTATTAATTATCATAAATTAAAGTTTAAATAACTTTATGATTGGCTGTATCCAGAATTTAGAAAATCATACAGTATAGTTATCCTAGGTAAAAATGTATTATAAATACAAATGTCTTAACTTTTACAGTGGCACCATTTATCAACACTTTTATGGTTAAAGGATTTTAGTGTGTGCAAGGCAGATCAAATTTATATTAATGACACAATCACATTTCTTCATACCAGACTCCTGTTCATCAAGTCAGTCAGTAAAAAGTTCATGCTTACTTGATACCACAATTTTGCACGTTGATAATTTACATCCCTGTAATGAATTCCATCTGAAATTACTTTGGAACTTTCACCAATAAACCCATTTTAATACTTTTTTGGTCTACAGCTCTCCTCCTCATAAATTCATTAGACATTTCCTGCAAGTCCCCAAAAATAAGATTCACTGGGAATACAATTAGTTCACCAATAAACCCTTTTTAATACTTTTTTAGTCTACAGCTCTCCTTCTCATAAATTCATTAGACATTTCCTGCAAGTCCCCAAAAACAAGATTCACTGGGAATACAATTACCAGATTTATAATTGGAAATGCAAGCTTCAGTCTCTCCGTTGTTGTGGACTTTCTTGTTTTGTTTTTAAATTTCAGTGCAGTTGTTCTTTTCTGTTATAATCCCTCTGTTTTATAATATTTCAGGGGTGTGCAAAGGAACTGGCGCTCAAAAGCTGTTCAAGGTGGGCTACAACGTTAACGATTCTAGCTAAGGCCCGAAGAGCTGGGTGATGTGCAGCATTCCCTCTCTCCAAATCCCCCTTCTCTCTGTTTCCATGCTTTTTGACACGATTTCTCTCCCCACTTGTTCTTGTCCTTCCACCTCAACACCAGTTGCTCTCTCCCACAATTTCCACCTCACCGTATCTGGAAGGACTATCAGTATGTAACTTTTTAAATTAAACTACATAAAACTTTCATGTGATCAGTAGAAACTGGTAACAAAAAGCCTCTTCCCCTTCAAGAAGAAGAGTTACTCTGTTCAAAGAGGGCACAAACCAAAACACAGGAGGTTCTGTCTGAACACCAGGAAGCACTTTTTTACTGTGAGGATGACCAACCACTGGCAGAGGTTGCAACGTCTCCATCCTTTGAGATATTCAAAAGACATGGTCCTGGTCAACCAGCTCTAAGTCACCCTGCTTGAGCAGGGGGCTTGGACCAGATGACCTCCAGAAGTTCCTTCCAACCTCAACCGTTCCGTGAAAATGGCACCAGCTGTAACAACAATTTTTAACAACAATTGGAAGTGGAGGCCGTTTTAGAAATAATATAATTTCTCGTGCCACTTTCTACTGAAGAATGTTTAGTGGATCAAATAAGAAATATGGGGGGGGGGTGTGCATGCGCATATGAAGTGTGTGAAATATAACTGCAAAAATATTCATAAATCTTTTAAAAGTCTATACACATGATTCCAGGGAAACGCTGAATGAAATGTGAGGAATCTCTTCTATTCTTTTACTGCAATCTTTTAGAGAGGGAACAATTCATTTTTACTCAAAAAAATTACCAACTGTATTTATAAATTCCCCATAAAATTGTTTTTGTGTTCACAGAGAGAGTATTACTGTTTTCTTTGTAATAAAGACGAGGATGCAAGCACTTAAGTAAAGAACGTAGCTTTAGCTCAGAGCTGAGACAAGTATGCCCAGGATCTACATTTAAAGTAGTTCTTCCACTTTGATTTATTTTTTGTTTATACTATGCACTGAACTACCCTAGTTTTAAAAACATTATTACAAATATTTCACTTAAAATAGGAAACCTCAAGATGGCGTGTTTTATTGGTCATGTACCCGACTGAAAAATTTGTGACAACTCTACAAAAGATTTTTGTTGTTCCAAAACTACCTACACAAATTTTTATTCACGCTGATAGTTTCAGGATGTTTGGAGCCAAAATGTATATTATGTTTTTGCCATGTCCTTTTCTGGCTAATACTCTGCAATGTACTTTTATGCGTATATATTTTCTTTTTTTACAGAAATATATATAAAGAAACATAGAAAAATGCAAGTCAAATTTTCAGTGTTTGCATAACAACAACGCTATTGGTAGCAACAAGAGCTCACAGTCATGTGCATACCAAGCAGAATTCTAGACAGCATTCAAGTACCACTGGTAGGAACATGTATGTTAATATAATAATTCTAAAAAATATATTTTAAGCTAATTTAAAACTCCCATCTTCAATCTTTAGGGAAGACGGTTGTTTTGTCTTCCATTTTTTTAAGTTTTATTGCTTAACTTGTAAACTTTCAGGAATTACTGATAACTTTTAACTACATTTTTAAAATGTATTTCTATGCCTGATTACATTTCCTAATAATTTTGGCTTCTGAAGCTTGGAAATGTAGTCTCGCTACTTTGTTAACTCCTAAAGGGAATCTTTGGTAATTTTTCATAAATTCCTGTGAAGTAAAATAGGGATATCCATCAGATTATGTCAGAAAGGATATCAAAAGAGAGAGGTGTGGTGACTGCAGATACACAGTACCTTGAGATTACAGTGATTTAAGACTGGGAAGGAAGCCTTCATAGAAGGCAGGAAAGGAGGAAGGAAGAAAACAGGTGTTATCACTTCACACAGTATGTGCACGTGTACGGAAAACCTCACCACCACCACAAAAAATATCCTCATGATTCAGAGACCAGCTTAGACATACGTGTCTGAATACCCACCCATCACGTGGCATGGAGGCACATGGAGGAAATCTCTCAGTGAAAATAAGTATGGTTTTCCAGTTCACGTGCTTCATTAAGCAACTAAAACCTCAAGCAAGAAGTTAGGGAATGAAGGCATCAAGGTCAGCTATCGCACAACAGTGAGGGAAAATGCTTTCAGAAGGGGGAAATCTTTTCCCTGTCCTTATAACTTTGGGAAGTTCATTTCAATTAGATTGACACTTTTGATGATAGATAGATAAATAGATTGATAGAGAGATATTGCATGAGGTCTTGACTTCAATGACGCACAAGCCCTCCAGGTCTACTTAACAGAGAGCTAAATCCTTATTACCATCAGCAGCAGATTTAATGACCACTGAAGAAATTAATCACATCACACACTGTCTCATTCTTCTCAGTGCACAAGCTGGACACCATATTAAGAGTCTCTTTTCTTCCTTCTACGTTTTTCTTCATGAAAATAAATCAGTAAGTAGATATCGCCTGCTTCATCAGTGGTTGTAAGAACATCTACTCATCAGCAAAGACTTCAAAAATCCTATACAGTACTTATGTCCTTTACATGCCATGAACTTTTATTCTTTATCAGGTATTAAAAACTTAATTTTTATCCCTTGAAGCAGTTACTTACAAAGTCTGTAAAGGTCATTTTCTTTTACCCTAACAACCCAAGTCACAGAGAGGCAACACCTACCAGAGGTCCTGCAGCACTCCGAGTGATCCTAACTTCTTTCTATTGAGATGCCCAGGAAAGACTAGCTATACCATAATTAACATAAAATTGGGAGATGTCAGCAAAACACTCCTATGATGACAAAGCTATCAAAATAGAGTCCTCGTGAAAGTCCTAGCCCTTAATGAAGGAAGTGATGTCTAAGAAATGCCCCATGATCAATTCCTGCTTCCTCATCAATCTACCACAGTACCGTAAAGCCACTTCTCTTCTGCCGAAAGATGAAACAGGTGCACTACTGAGTCAAAAGCCCTGGAGGTACCCAGAGGGAGATAACTGACCTGAGTGAATTGTACTGTTATGTAAGGCTGTCAAAGCATGACGAGACAACCATATTCATCCTCCGGTACAGGAGAAGCAGAAGTATGTTTACATCAATTGTATCTGTGTCCATTAAAAATTACAAAAATCCACGTGGAGGAGTAGAGGAGAAGCAGCCTGATTGAGCAGTGGCATGAAGTAAAATGATGCATCCTTTAGAAGGCGTACATTGGAAAACACCCTGGCATATACTACTTAAATTATACCACATGTAATTGGGAGTTCATTCAACTTTTTTTTTTTCAGATTAACAACACAGAACTTTATCAACAGCAGAAAACACATAGGAAAACATATATATATATATATGGGGGGGGGTGTGTGTATATTTCTATTAAAAACCACATGTATTTTGTGTTTTCTTTTTTGTTGATTTTTTTGTTTTGTGTTTTCTTACCTTCTACTGCTCTCTTGAAGAAAACTTTACAGCTGCCACATGTAACCACCCCATAATGACATCCAGATGCTTCATCTCCACACACCAAACACACTTTGGAAGGTCTTGAAGATCCAGTTGATACACTTCTCAATGAAGAGCTGGAGGAAAAAAACAAGCAAAGCAAAACAGCTATGAATATTTCAAATCACAATGGCCATAATGCAAAGTTCAATTAAGAATTTATAACAGGTATATTGCTCAAGGCACCTAACAATTAGGAAACCACAACTCTTTCTGGCAGTGCCTGGTTGAATACATGAATTGCTTTAATTAGTAAGTGCAATATTTTTATTGTCTGTTTTAAAACACCCATAATATAGCAATGTTAATGTGAGAAGTTACCACAAGGGCAGCAGAATTTATTGGTAGCAGATGATTAAAACTGAAAATAAACAACAAACAAACCAACCACTCTGGCAGTGACCAGATAGCTATAAATGTTCTTTCTGTTTGTTTGTTTCAAGCCTTTACAGTTAAGGAATACCTGTAATAAAACCACTAAGACCATTTCACGAAGTAGCGCAAAGTGGTATGCACTCTCCTGTCCACATTCCTGCTTACCACTACAGTGGTCCTTGAGCTTGTATCTAATATTTCTGCAATTTAACAGCTTACTTCCAAAGTAGTTTTGAAGCCTTTTTACATTCTGCAAGTGCAGAAGATCCTTCCATACAACTGTAGGTGCCCGAAAAGCAGCACCAGAGGTTCAGAAACCATCCCAAAGCTTTGCAGACTGACCCATCTTGCAAACCCAGCTTCAACTACCGCCTTCTTAAAACACGGGGCATTTTTGTTGTTGGGTTTTTTAAAACCATGACTCTCCGAAGATATCTTTAGGAAGTGTTTTCTACTGGCAACTCTAAAAGACAGCGCTCTTCAAAAACAAATCATATTTCATGATGCAGTGAGTCTCCTCCCTCCCTTCTTTCACCAGGAACTGAAAATACCACCCTAATGTAATTGGCACGCTCAGAGCAGCATGCCAGATACTGAAGGAGATGAAAGATTTGGATCCCTCCCACGCCTCCAGAGGGCTAGGGAGAGTCTTTCCTTCCACACACCCTCTCTTCTCCAGGTAAACGTGACCTCATGCATTTCTTCACACGTTATCTCTCTGAATGCTGTCAAACAACTACAAAAACAACCCTAAAAGACTTTACACTGGTGTTGAAATAATCTGGTAGTTCAAATTGCAGGTCATAGGCAATTTGTCGGTTAGTCATTGGTAAATGAAGTTCACAGGCAGTCTTAATTCAAACATAAGATAACCAGCTTGATTAAGACATTTCAAGTATGCACGCTTCGCCTTTTTCCAATTTTCTATGTTCCTTTAAAGAGGTATACAGAGGCCAAGTGATTTATCCAGGGGCACAGCACGAATGCCACTCCAGATCAAGGACCGCAAGTCTCCTGGCCTGCAGCTTTACTGTAACATCAAATCTAAATGTCTTTTTAAACAGCAGCCTTCAGATGCTAATCAAAATGTTCCAAATAGTATTCCTGCTCTTGTCTGCTCGCTAGTCTGTTAAATTTACTAGTTTTATTCCTCGTGCTATTTATACTTTCATTACATAACATCACACTCCTTGATAATTGCTAGGTGATGGCATTAGCTCATCTGTTAGAGAGACAAAGGAAAGCCTCACCAAATCCCTGTTAAAGTAAGTTCTGTGTGCTCAAGTCACAGTCATACCTATGCATTAGTCTACCCGTAAGGAAAGGTACCTACTTCAGGATTTGCCAAGACTGTGCTGGTATTCAGCTCTGTATTTGGATTTGTTTAGGCAACGAACAGGTCTTTCTCCCTCTAGCATGTTTCCTACTGCGTGAAAAAATTAAGCCTCTCATTAAACAAAATTCTTCAAAAGGTGTCTGCTTTCTACAGAAAATGGCAATAACCTGGAAAACTAACTCCTTGAAAATTCTTGATTTTTTTTTTTTCTTTTTCATTGCAAACGGCGGTATTTTGTCTGAAAAGGGAAACATTTCAATTCTGACATACCACCAAAATGTCTTGGGGCATTTGTAATTTTGATGCTGTATGTTCCCATTTCTTCATAAGACTAGCAAAAATTTTCCTAGTCTTTCTACCCTGAAAAAGGTCGGTGTATTTTTTTTTTTTAATATCTAAAAAAGGTAATTCTGTTAGAGAGCTATTCCTGTGGAGAAATTGAGGTTTCCAGGGTATCACAGCAGTGTGCGTGTTTTTTTATTTATATATATACACACACACACTTTCTATACAGTATAAGTATGTATTATTTTTAGTTGAAAATAAATTGTCATGTAGGATTTGAAGAAGGTGGGAGAGCCTTTTTTTAGACACAAGCTACCCTATAAAATTTCACTTACACAGAATTATTGGGTAAAAAAAGCCAGTAAAGACACATTGAGACACCAGTTGATCCATGACTATTATTAAATGCCTACCTAAGACATAATCTATAGCATATTTTATACAGTACTTCTCTAAACAAAGGGCTTGAATACAGCTGAAAAGTGAAGGTACAGCTTGAATACAAAGCATATATTCAACTACTCAGCCACAGCATCACAGGGGGAAACTTAACATTCTGGAATAAAATTCAATTAACTCCCATACATCCTTTTAATCAGTTTAGAAGTGGAATAGGTTAAAACACAAATGAGGTATTTTCATTCTTAATATAAGTATCCAACATGGAGCATTTCTCAAATACTCTATTGCAAAGAAACGTTGATATTAGCTGTTGGTACTTAAATCTCCTCTTACTTGTGCCAGCTTAAGCTACGATTGTCTTCTAATGAACAATATTTGGCTTGTTTTTAAAATCTCTTATGTTCTCTTTCACCCATGCTACACCAAAGTATTTGCCAATTCAAAATGCTGTTACATCACCTCATACAGAAGGTAAAGTGGTGTTTGTACATACCTGTAAATAATAAAAGGCTGAGTTCAAAAAATATGCTCAAATCATATTGCTAAACCTCTAAGTCATTCTCTCCATGGAAGCTACCCTTTCTCACCAAGGCGTGCACGGATGGTTACACCTCTTCCTCCTGCATCTCTCTTACGTTCACGCTGCCCTTCCTTTCTTAGCAACTTGACCATGCTGAACAAGATCTGCATCAAGATCTGACTGGTCAACAAACTACCTCTCCGCCCTCTTTTCAAGGCCAGATATCCCATGTTTACGACACAGAAACACACTTTATTTATTCATCGCTTTTGTTAAATCAACTATTTAATTAATCAGTATAGCTCTATATCCTGTAATACGTCTAGGGAGAAACGCTACATTAAAAACCCTCATTTTGAAAGTGCTTTTCATGCATGTTCCAAGTTAAATATTTCCCTTTTCATTAATTTTCCACAGAAACATCCCATAAATTTCTATCAAGTAATCCTAATGTAAACTGGTATTTGGGAAAAGTTACAGGCAGGTAACACTTAATAGGTAAAAATTAAGTGTTAAATTCAGTTGATTACAACAAATGCAAGCATTAATTTAATTTTAGTTCTTTTTTTGGAGCTCAGTTTGATTTTTTGCTCCAGATGAGAAGTTTAGTTACAACAATCCAGATTATTTAGGTAACACATCGTTCTCGCTTTTGAAAAATACAGGAGTTGGTCCAAATAAGAACGGATACCATAAACAAAGATCAGGAACTTTACAATTTACTTTCTGGGCAGCAATTATTCTACTGCCAAATATCTATTTGAATGACACCCTAAATGTAATGATATCTGTGGGCCACAGCAGGATTGAGTCTTAAAGTTTAGACCAAGTGAAAACACTGTGTTTACACACTTGGCCAAATCCAAATTAGAGCCTAACAAGTATTGCTCTGCTATTTAACAGGTTTTTTTAAACTTTCACACAATGGACTATTGTTGACCCAGAAAATTTCTTGTGAGCAGTAACCTACTCTCAATATAAACTTCCAACTGAAAACACAAGAAATACGAAATGGTGCCACAGAGCTGGCTACTCATCACTGCTTTCAGAAACCAGTGGTTTCCATAGGCTGATTAGGTGTTATTACTTTCACACCTCTCATATTTCCAGTACAAAGAAAAAAAAAGGCAACACACCCTCCCACACACTTACACATACACACACACACTCTGCAGGATTCAAATACAGGAGATCTAACAGAGCATACATATTTTCTCACAATGCTTTTACAGCCAAGGGCAGCATGGAGCAGTTTAACAATGCCAAATGTATCTTCCAAATGATTTATAAAATGGTTGCTGAGATGGCTCCACTAACATTTGTCACGTTGTAGGGTATGTGATTAGGAATAAGCCTGATTTATTATCCTCAACAGTGCAAATGCTGGCAGTTAAATGTTGACCTTGACTAGCCATTGCCATCAAGCTCATTTGTGTCTCTGCAAGTTGGCTTTAGTAATAGTTATAGGGAGAATTAATTAGAAATAACAGATTTTGTAAAGAAGAGTCAATAAACCCACAGATAATCCAGCATTTTAAAAGCTGATTATATAGGTTATTATGTTTTTCAAAACAGATGTCATACAGGAGCACAGTTTAAACAAACGATGCCTCTCTGATGATAAAATGAAGCACAAGCCACAATATGAATCCCAAACTCATTTGTTCCAAGCGCTTTTATTATTATGAGATCTAGACGAGTCCTTTTTAATTCCATGTCATTGACTCTTCTTTTTCATACAGAAATTTTCTGGTAGTAAAACAAACAGAAGGAACCTGGGTACACCTCAATAAATAAAGTTATGCAAAAAAAAAAAAAAAAGGTAAAAAGAAGTCATATTTTCACCAAAACAAACAAACAAAAAACCTTTAAGAGGAAGAATAATCAGGAGATTCGAGACACAGAGACTGCCAGCACCTTCCTTCTACCCTTCTCATCCCGCTTCTGAAGGGGCATAACCTCCAGAGCAGTTTCCAGCAAGAGTCATCTTCTACTGAGGACTGGCACATGAAAACATGGTATTTAACTTTGCACACACAGATACTGAAACTAACCCTCCTGCGGCCCAAAACAAGAACTGTGTTATTTCAATGGTATTTTGCAACCATGACATGGACGATCTGGCTGAGCATGGAGATCAGAGCTTGGCTCCCCTTTCACGCCCAAGGAAGCGTGGACAGTCAGGAGATGGCCAAGAGTTGACCAAGTGCCGCCCAAGAGCCCCCGGTGCCACTGAGCCAGCCGTGCCGCTGCAGCAGCATACCCACACGCTTGGACCTCGCCAACCTCAATGCAGCAGGCCAGCCCATGCCACCCAACGGAGACAAGAAGCTCCCACACTGACTGACAATACAACCCCTCACAACCTGGCACTAAATTCAAGACACTGATTACCAAGTTTATGCTACACTGGAAGCTTATGTTACTCTTTCTCCCCTCCACATAGTTCCCTGAATTTTTCCTGGTTTCTACAGCCAATATTACACCCCTAAGTGCTTCCTTTGAGTCATTGCTTCTCTAGCAGCTCTCCTAACATCTTCCTTTCTTTAACTCATCATTCACTGAGCCATCACAGTAGATAGCATAACCATCTCCTCTTCAAATTACCTCAATTATTTTATGCATGTTCACATAGAAACAATAATTTCACTGCCCAAGATAACTCTACCAGTTATTTAGAAAATGTTATACTGGTCAAAAGTTGTCCAATAGATTATTTGACCACTACACAAAGATGTTGGTCACAACCTTCACCAGTGGCATGTACCATCTCCCAGATTTTGCTCCATGCTGCTAATTTTAATTGTCAATACTGAGGTTTGACAAGTATCAGTTTTGCCTTGCGTAGCCTGAATTTCTTAAAAAGTTTCACTGCAGGAAGGCACCCTGTCTCTCTCCTATAACTACATGCATAAAGCAGATTAGCAGACTGGAAAATGGTATTTCTTAAATGTCAGACTATATAAACCAATCCTCTTGTCAGCAGACCAAGAAAGCACAGAGAAGTGAAAAGGTGCAGAGATGAAACAATCAGATTTTCGGAGGAGAAGGCAGTCACACGGGACCTCATGAACGCTGAGCTAAGGAAGGACCAGTGGAACCAAACCACCCCTCAGCAGCAATGCTCCTGCATACAGATGGAGCGGTATTTACCCTCCGACGTTTCGTAGAGGCATACAAATTGCCAAACAACCCAGCTGCAAATTCTGCTGGCTGAGTTTCTCGGGGCATTATCCTGCTCCTACAGAGATGAAGACAGACATTACATAAACGGTTAGGTTTCCTTGGATAAAATAATAGGACCCACTACCAGCCCTTATACCTGTAGCCTTAAAAACAAAAGGCTAAGGTTTGGTTTGGTTGTTTTTTTGTTTGGTTGGGTTTTTTGTTTTGTTTTGGTTTGGTTTTTTTAAGGCTAAACCTTAAAAACAAACAAACAAAAACTTTTAATACTCAAAAACCTTGAACAAGGTCTACATATTTTAGGAAAGCTACCTGTGTACTTTAGTGCATATTAGAATCATAGAATCATAGAATTGTTCTGGTTGGAAGAGACCTCCAAGATCATCGGGTCCAACCATTAACCTATCACTACCAAGTCCCCCACTAAATCATATCCCTTAGGGCCTCATCTAAACGCCTTTTGAATACCCCCAGAGATGGGGACTCCACCACCTCCCTGGGCAGCCTGTTCCAATGCCTGACAACCCTTTCGGTAAAGAAATTTTTACGAATGTCCAATCTAAACCTCCCCTGACGCAACTTGAGGCCATTTCCTCTTGTTTTGTTGTCTGTTACTAGGGAGAAGAGTCCGACCCCCATCTCTCTACAACCTCCTTTCAGGTAGTTGTAGAGAGCAATAAGGTCTCCCCTCAGCCTCCTTTTCTCCAGACTAAACATCCCCAGTTCCCTCAGCCGCTCCTCATAGGACTTGTGTTCCAGACCCTTCACCAGCCTCGTTGCCCGTCTCTGGACACGCTCCAGCACCTCAATGTCTTTCTTGTAGTGAGGGGCCCAAAACTGAACACAGGACTCGAGGTGCGGCCTCACCAGGGCCGAGTACAGGGGGACGATCACCTCCCTACTCCTGCTGGCCACACTATTTCTGATACAAGCCAGGATGCCGTTGGCCTTTTTGGCCACCTGGCCACACTGCTGGCTCATATTCAGCCGGCTGTCGACCAACACCCCCAGGTCCTTTTCCGCCAGGCAGCTTTCCAGCCACTCCCCCCCAAGCCTGTAGCGTTGCCTGGGGTTGTTGTGACCCAGGTGCAGGAGTCAGCACTTGGCCTTGTTGAACCTCATACAATTGGCCTCGGCCCATCGATCCAGCCTGTCCAGGTCCCGCTGTAGCGCCTGCCTGCCCTCCAGCAGATCAACACTCCCTCCCAATTTGGTGTCATCTGCAAACTTACTGAGGGTGCACTCGATCCCCTCGTCCAGATCATTGACAAAGATATTGAACAGAACTGGCCCCAGTACTGAGCCCTGGTGAATACCACTTGTGACCGGCCGCCAACCGGATTTAACTCCATTCACCACAACTCTTGGGGCCCGGCCATCCAGCCAGTTTCCTACCCAGCGCAGAGTACGCCCATCCAAGCCATGGGTAGCCAGCTTCTCCAAGAGAATGCTGTGGGAGACGGTGTCAAAGGCTTTACTAAAGTCCAGGTACACAACGTCCACAGCCTTTCCCTCATCCACTAAGCGGGTCACCATGTCGTAGAAGGAGATCAGGTTGGTCAGACAGGACCTGCCTTTCATAAACCCGTGCTGACTGAGCCCGATCACCTGGTTGTCCCGTATGTGCCGCGTGATGGCACTCAAGATGATCTGCTCCATAACCTTCCTGGGCACCGAGGTCAGGCTGACAGGCCTGTAGTTCCCCGGATCCTCCTTCCGGCCCTTCTTGTAGATGGGCGTCACATTTGCCAGCCTCCAGTCAACTGGGACCTCCCCAGTTAGCCAGGACTGCTGGTAAATGATGGAGAGTGGCTTGGTGAGCACTTCTGCCAGCTCTTTCAGCACCCTTGGGTGGATCCCATCCAGCCCCATAGACTTGTGCGTGTCTAGGTGGCGTAGCAGGTCACTGACCATTTCCCCTTGGACTTTGGGGTCTACATTCTGCTCCCCATCCCTGTCTTCCTGCTCAGGGGGCTGGGTGCCCAGAGAGCAACTTCCCTTGCTGTTGAAGACTGAGGCAAAGAAGGTATTTAGCACCTCAGCCTTCTCCTCATCCCTTGACACTAAGTTTCCCTCCACATCCAATAGAGGAGGGAGATTCTCCTTAGCCCCCTTTTTATTGTTAATGTATTTGTAGAAGGACTTTTTGTTGTCTTTTACGGCAGTAGCCAGACTAAGTTCTAATTGGGCTTTGGCCCTTCTAATTTTTTCCCTGAAAACCCATTAGGGATGATAGACACCAAGTGTAACACATGAAGCAGCACACGCTTACTCTGACATCTGGAGTATTGTATCAGTCCGTAAGTAATATAAGTGGTTAGGGAAAGAATTAATTTTTTTCTTTAATGTCTTCTCTCTACCAGTGTAACAAAGATAACATAAAAGCATCCATTCAAAATACATTTTCAATGTGAAATATTCAGGAAATTCAATTAAGGAAGGAAAAAACCCTAGAAAATAGTATCTTCTTGTGCTATAAATCAATTATTTTTGAAGCGTCCCAAACTTCAGGATCCCAAAGCTCTTCTTCGGATTACCATTAATTCACTTTTGTTTGTTTTGTTTCAGCTAATGATGAACTATTCATGCAACCCGCTATTACTCAGTGTAATTAAAAAAAAAAATGGACCAGTATCTCACCAAAATAAACTTATTTTGCCACCTATGACTTTGAAGGTATATCTTTAAGAAATTAAAAAAAAACACAGGCAAATTCAGTAGCTGCTATACTACATTTAATTCAGTGGTTAGTCCCCCCCCCCCCCTTTTTTTTTTTTAAGCACAGAGGTACTCTATTCCAAGACAGAAAACTTTCATTTGTGTGAACTTCAAACACTACAACTCTAATGCAAATGTATAAATTACAAAATTAATCCAGTTTTTATACTTTTTTTTTCCTCTTAAGAAATGCTTAGTACGATGAAACATGTAGAAATCAGAGGGGAAAGTACATTTAGTTAAGAGAAAGCAAACTGAGAAATCAGATGGTTTCTTTCCTCAGTAACTCCAGCTTTCACATTAAGTTACTTTATTTAGCAATGCCTAAGGGTCATATATCCCACTTTCATACCTGGATCTTAATTACGGTAACAACCAAACTCTGACATGCACTGATAACAGAAAAAGCTCCACCCTTTCTCCCAAGCCCCCCCAAATCTAAAAAGATTCACTCAGGATTTTAAAAAAGCATTTGAATTGAAGTGTTTATTCTGTAAATAGAAGCTGATGGGTTCTCCTGTGCTGCAGTCACCAGCGAGTAGGTTTCTGTATTTAGTTTAACCTTAAGGCATATGTTGATTTTATAAAATGAAGCAAGTGTACCAAGCTCCTTCAATTTCCATTTACCTTAGTGGATGCTGACAGGACCCAGCATTTTCCTCAATCCAGCTGTAAGCCTTGACTTTTCCTTGACCTTCTCTACTGAAATCTTTTTGGTAGCAACTGTAGTTGGCTATCCAAATTTTACCCCAAAATAATCTGTCGACTACAGAAAAATATAAACTCAGGTGTAAATAAACGTGTGTTCTGGTGGACTGAAACTGAGTAGCACTTCTAGGGAAATAAATCTACTTTTTACTCGCTGATTTAGTGACGACAGAAGTATAATGTCCTCCTAATATTCTTCTGCAATGCACTTTTCCTCTAACTACTGTCACAATGTACCAAGATCCAACTGCCCCAGGGAAATAAAATTTACTTGTTCTGCAGTTTTTTAGTACATAAGTATAGTTATCTATTGAAATGCAATGGTTAACCTAGAGGGGAGTTTCCTGTCAGGAACAAACCTCCAACTTTGGAAGCCAGAGAACAACAGTAAGCCTCACAGTGCATTTGCTCTAACTTCTCATATTTGGTCCACTTATAGAATTAGTGCAATTTAAATGCATGCAATGTTAGTATTTGTGCTGCTGATTATAAATTGCTAAGTATTGTATAGCAAGATAAGGCAGGAACAGTTTATCTGCAAAATGATCTAGTTAATTATTGAAAGTCAGGGGCAGGGGGGAGGAAGAGTTCATTTAACTCACTCTTTTCCTGCACCTACTCACCTACTGTGACTAAAAGGAAAGAGACACAGCTTTGAAAAACCAATTTTTCATAGCACCATCTCATCTTCCATCACTGAGAAATACGTAAACTAATTATGCATCCTGATCACTCTCGTACGAGAGCACAGTAGTATTTACTTGGTGAGGCTCTGCTGCCTTCTTGGTCAGCAATATTTTAAAACTGCATAAAATGCAGTGATTCAAGCGAGTTTCACCTGCTGATGGGGGCACCAGTGGGAAATCATTACCATGAGGAATTGCAGGCAAGACAAGGCTGCGTGACTATTTTGCTCTGCTGTTGAGAACTCCTAAGACAAAGAAAAATTGAACAAGCAAGGAAGAAAGAAAAGTATACATAGAAGCCAAATGTAGGGAGATGCTACCAGTAACAAGAACATCTCCTTAAAAAGCCTCCTCTTTTCAAAATAAAGCTCACTACTTTTTTCAAGTTCTTCCCTCAGAGCCTAAACAAGCAACTCCTAAAAATACCTACCTTTGCTTGAAAGCTTTATTTTATGAAACCCTTATTACAGCAACCTGAAATGACACTGATGACCAGAGTATTGACCATTTTTAACCTTAAGAAATGTCATTCTGATGCTTAGACAAAAATCTACCTGGTATGTCTGGCAAGGGCTTGGCCCCGTAAGTCCTAAAAGAATACCTGTATCAAAAATACTAGTTTATTACAGAAGCAGCTTGGTCCAGTCATATGTACTTGCCTATTACAAACTATTTATCTTCTGCGTGCATGATACACTTACAGAGAAAGCCACCACACCATTAATGCCCTAACCAGACAATATAAAAAGTTTACAAGAGTTCTGTAATCAAAGAAAAAAATTAACATATTTCAGAGTACCAAAAAGTAAACTGAACTGCCATCCCCAGTCTAATGGGGATTAAAATACCACAACAGAAAAACCTCCAGAGCAACCATGAAACCATAGGGAAAACATGCACCAGAGCACAAAAAAAAAGGTTACCATGGGAACAAAGGCTATTTTCCAACTTGTCAAATAAGAGCCCCAGTATGGCAGACCTTTACTCATAAGAGCAATCCCACAGGCTTTGAAAGGCAACGTATAATTATTACTTGAGCTGAAAGAATCTAATGGGGGGAAGAGAGGGGTTTTGCCCTTTCAACTCCCTTGTGCCCCCCACATCCAACAAGACAAAATTGGTATCGATGTTGAAAGTGTATTAGCATTACGGTACCAGTGTATGCTATATTGTAATTCCAGGTAGGAACAGAAAATAGAAGTAGGAAAGTCTGCACACTCATCTAAACTTCATAAACAAGGTGCAGGGAAAAATGAAAGGCAACAGACAGCTCACAGTATTATTTAGTATGAGTTACCAATGCAGAACTGTGTAATAAGACTCAAGCCCATAAGCATATCAGAGAAATTCCTGACATGAACAGACTTAAATATCTTGCAATGCGCAGCGAGTTCTGCATGCATTTGTAAAAGGAAGGTTGGAAAAAGAAATAATCCGCTGAAGATGATCTTACTAATCAAAAGGTAATAATCCTTAATAAGGTTAGACACAGTGCTTTACATTTTGCTGCAAGTTTCCAGCTTGGCACTTGTTTCAGACGATACAGTAAAAGCCGAACTCCAACTTCACCACCATCTCTGATTAACAGGTGTTTTAAAAGGCAAATAGTCACATTATTTTGAAATATCTTCTGTGACTTCTAAAAACACTATTTGAAAGAATGAAGGTTTCATTTTAACTAACATTTTTCCATTTTAAGAAATTCAAGCTATTCATGGTGTTTTAATGCATACAATTATTACTTGAAACAAGAAATAAGACGACTCTTGCAGCTCGAGGTTGGGGAACTACAGAGACGTTGGGGTAGTTTGTAAATTTGTCTTTTCCACCCTCCTGGTCCCATGGCCCCAATAAAACATCTTCCTAAAACCAGAAGGTGAAAAAGCCAGGGTGATTTCCACTTCTGCCTCCTTTACTGTCCCCCCCTTGTCCCCTTCACGGGCTTTTGCTACTTTTTGACAGTGTAATAAAGAGACAGTCGTGATGTTTGAGGAACATGCAGGGATTATGGTGAGCAGAATATGCCTGCATCGAGCAGGCAATACAGGGCAAACGGATGGGGGATTCACACCTGTCAGCTTCTGGGAGAAGTAAAAACAGGATAGGAACAGGTACTCAGGCAGACTTTCATGTGGCCTATTTCTGTGAGTGGTGAAGATGGCCCTAGTGCAACAATCCCTCATTTTTCTGACTGTGGCTTCTTTGGTTGGCCAATTACACTCCCAGTGGCCCTTGCCTGTGCCTATCTGCAAACACCATCTAGCCTAGGACTCACTTCCCAGTCTCTCTTAACTCTCACGATGCTTACCAACAGTTTGCGATTGGATTTCCTCCAAGACCTTAGCAAGTTCTCTAGCCATCCTGTATTCAAATGATGTCTCTAATATAAAGGTGCCGCTCTAAGGCCGGGAACTAAGAGTTGATGTTTTGGAAACACAAAACGAAACCCCAAACCAGTTCTAAGTGCATAATCCCACACATAACCAGGTTTTCAAATATAACCCATACGTTATGTTTCTTCACCAGCACACTGTGAAGTTCCTCTGCTAAACTGTTCCCTATAAGGCAGCTTTCCATACAGGATTCTCTCATGTTTTCACAGAGTATTCACCAACCAGGGTGAAAGAAGAAAACCACTCAAATTTTCTGTTCAGTGCAAACAAGTAGCTATGCAACCCTCCTCCTACCTTTCCTTCAGGAGGCAAACAGCTGTAGCAAGCATGTGAGTAACTCCCTGGTCTAAAATGACTAGCTGCTGGTAAAGGGCTCTGTGGTACCTTCTCAGAAAATACACTGATAAAAAATTGAAGTCTTACAAGTATTCTGATCCCAGTCCAACCTGCGCGACCTGTGAATTTTGTCACAGGTGAAACAGCCTTTTCAGGCTTCGTATCTGCTTGTAAAAATTGTGATTAGCAGTGGACACGGCAAGTAGCAGTTCCAGTCCAGACAGGGACATCACCTCCCACTTGTCCCACCTCCGTTACATGAAGTGACAATTTTCAGAGATCCTTGCTTTTATATTTACACCGAGGTAAAGTACAGTCACTCCTGTTGGTGGTGATATCGGTGACCACCACATTTATTTGTGCACTTCAAGTCCCTCTGTTTTCCCTTGCCTACAGTTTATGTGTAGGGTCAGGCAGTATGCACCAAAAGAGATATATATTAATGAGTACTCAACAGCCCTACTTCTCATCCTACTATTGTAGAAGGAAGGCAGATATTCTTTTCATCCTTCTTCCCAAGTTAGAAAGCCAGGTAAGTGGAACAACTTGGAAAGAGAGAGGAGAAAGATGTGAGCCACTCAAGCCTTCCCCTCTTCATTTTCTCTCTTGTAAAAGAGCTTGTTTTGAAATGGACACATAGAAAAAGATGTTTTGAACTAATCATCACTATCACCAGTTAGAAAGACACTGCACACTTGCATCTGCAAGAGCAGCTAGGAAGACAGTACGGCTAGAGCACCTAATCTCATACTCCAGCATATGCATAACCTGCATGTGTATAAATGCACCAACTGTACTCGTGCTGTACAGCTTTAGAGTGACTCACAATTTTTAATTTTACATACCCTTGGATTTGGCTAAAATTATACCTATTTTAGACACCAGGAGATCATGACAGAGGAACAGTTTAGGTCATAAAACAAAACAGCACCAGCACCGAAATGCAGTCGTTCAGAGCTCACCACAGAAGTGAAGACTTTTGAGCAGAAGTACTACTGAACATTGGAAGATACGGGTTTTAGTAACCAGACGCACAGTTAACATTCAAGAATCCCATTTAAAATCAACAATAATTACATAATAGGAAATCTCCACTCCCATTAACTAAATACAAATTCTACTGATAGACGATAGAAGAAAAAATCAATTGCATGTGTATTTTTAAAATATTCCAAACCCCAAGTCCTTTCAACTCCTCTTTCCCTATTTTCACAGCAAGTACAACTGCTGACATGTAATATGGTTATACTGTATTAAATAACTATAGATTTTAACTTTTAAATCAATTAAAATATCCCTCCGTTACATATCAGAGTGACAAGTAATAGCCTGCCGAGTGCCATGGAAAATTTTGGTCAAATAGCAGATGAGGGCTGCAATCACTGGCTGATACCTAGAGCAAAGGCTTTTGGTAATTCTCCCACAAGCAATCACAATTGCTGACAAAGTTCAAATTTGTCTTGACAGGATTGTCAAGGCAAACTAGAAACGTTCATAATTGCAAGTCAAAGAATTCATTTTTATTCAGCTGAAATTCACTCTACTGCTCACAGACTAATGATATACAGTACTGTACCTACCACTCTTTCTGGCTGAATAGCTGAAACCCATATAGCAAAGACTAAAAGAAAATGGGAGTATTAAGCAAAACACAGACTGAGGAAGTTATGTTCTGCAACTAACACAGCCTCAGTTCCTCTCCTAAATCCTCTGCTGCATACTGTCAAAACTCTCTTACAATATATAGCAGGGCCTTGATTTTGGAAGGCAGCTTGCATTTAACTTTGGTGGGAGTAAGAGCTAGTACAATAATTAAAAATACCACCATCCCTCCCATTTCAGGAAAAGGTTGTTTAACTGTTTATGCACAAAAGCACGTTACTGTAGAGGCAAACTGACAGTTGAGTGTGCATAATTATGTGCTTATGCATAAATTTACACAATTTACATAGTAATCAAGGTGTATAGCAGAGTGAGCAAACATTATTACTTGCTAAGCCATCACCCCCCAGATATCATTTATGCAGCCTGTCTGTGGCACAGACTTTCAATTTTCTATAGCAAGGACCGCGATATTTACATTCATTGTTAAGCCACAACATCACTCACTGACACAACAGGTCCTGCACAGAGTGCAATTAAAACCAAACAGAAAGAACCTGATGACACACATTCTTTGCTCCATTAAGCAATTTCTGCCTATTCTAAAACAATCTGCTCCCCTTCCCCCCCCCCAGCCACTGAAATTATTTCTGCTATAAACAGGTGTGCAACATGCAGAATAAGCACTTAGGGAAGAAAGAAGATGACTCAACAAAGAGTAAGTTTTGAGGACCCACAGTTTTGAATACTGCAGCAATCTCAGCGTAACTTAACTTTATTATGTGGCTGGAGGATCCAAGAAGCCCCTGCTGTCCCCACTTGCACCCTGTCAGGCTTCAGACCACTTCACTCCATGCAGCTCCTGGCACGGGAGCCCATCGCAGTCACAAAGCATTAAGAGACCTACAAGTTCTTACTTCCATATCTGCTTTCCATATTCCCAATTAACATATAAAAAATAAAGCAACTGCTGAGCTCCTAAGTGTATGAAAATGGCTTTATTATTTTTTTTTTAACTATTAGTTGTTATTCAGGAGCAGGACTAATGAAACTGTTTCCTAAGGCTTCCTCCTTCCCACTTGCAACGTTTAGCAGGAGAAAACCGCAAACTATCACCTTTCCTCTAGTGAGGGCACTAATTGGGTGCCTCGCTTCCACCCAGTCACTTATTTTAATGGAACTGGTAAGAGATAACAGCTAAAATTGAAAGAGGTAATAGCTACCCACTGTCAAATTTAGTTGAAGTTGGCTGACATTCAAAACTTCTTAGGAGGGAACACGTAGACAGCTCAGTTACATAAAACTTAATTTCCTTAGGCTCCGTTTAGGGTTCTACCGGACTTGCTACCATAACCAATAACTTGATAGGAAAAAGTGCTCAAAACTATCATCACTTTAAAGCTTTGGACCCTCACAGATACTTGCATATTTAAAAAGCATCATCTGCTTAATTAAAGCACGCAACCCCCTCAGAAGAGCCCGCCCTCCATCTCACCGAGTGCGTCCAAACGCACCCCGTGAGCCGACACAAACTCTTCTGACCCTCCTTGTTCCTCCAGGTATCACCTCTCTCCCTTTCACGTGTCCATGGTCCACAGCTTCTGGTGCTTGCCTCGCTGGCATGGCACATAGTGTCACTGCCTCCTCCCTTGTACCCTCCAGGCATCTTCAGGGAAAGGGGTGCGGAGTCTCACTTTATGACAGGAGTATTTGGTTTAGTTCATTCAAAACTAATTAATTATCAGCGAAACCAACAGTTACAAATCTTGTTAGCAGCCCTCTCCCCAGCTCGCCTGAGTTAAGTTCATGGGTAGCTGTGCTGCTATACTGCAGCCAGAAACTCCTCTCTTCCCCCCCACCATGAACATTGCCCACAGGGGAATCATAGAATGGTTTGGGTTGGAAGGAACCATAAAGATCATCTAGTTCCAACCCCCCTGCCATGGGCAGGGACACCTTCCACTAGACCAGGTTGCTCAAAGCCCCATCCAGCCTGGCCTGGAACACTTCCAGGGAAGGGGCACCCACAGCTTCTCTGGGCAACCTGCTGCAGTGCCTCACCACCCTCAAGGTGAAGAATTTCTTCCTTCTATCTAATCTAAATCTACCTTTTTTCAGTTTGAAATCATTACACCTTGTCCTATCACTACATGCCCTTGTCAAAAGTCCCTCTCCAGCTTTCTTGTAGGCCCCCTTTAGGTACTGGGAGGCTGCTGGAAGGTCTCCCCAGAGCCTTCTCTTCTCCAGGCTCAACAACCCCAATCTCTCAGCCTGTCTTCATAGGAGAGGTGCTCCAGCCCTCTGATCATCTTCATGGCCCTCTTCTGGACTTGCTCCAACAGGTCCATGTCCTTCTTGTGTTGGGGGCCCCAGAGCTGGACGCAGTACTCCAGGTGGGGTCTCACCAGAGTGGAGCAGAGGGGCAGAATCACTTCCCTCGACCTGCTGGCCACGCTTCTTTTGATGCAGCCCAGGATACGGTTGGCCTTCTGGGCTGCGAGCGCACATTGCTGGCTCACGTCCAGCTTTTCATCCACCAGTACCCCAAGTCCTTCTCAGCAGGGCTGCTCTCAATCCCATCATCCCCCAGCCTGTATTTGTGCTTGGGATTGCCCCGACCCAGGTGCAGGACCTTGCACTTGGCCTTGTTGAACTTCATGAAGTTCACACGGGCCCATTTCTCAAGCCTGTCAAGGTCCCTCTGGATGGCACCCCTTCCCTCCAGCACGTCAACTGCACCACTCAGCTTGGTATCGTCGGCAAACTTGCTGAGGGTGCACTCCATCCCACTGTCCATGTCACTGACAAAGATGTTAAACAGCGCCTGTCCCAATACTGACCCCTGAGGAACACCACTCGTCACTGGTCTCCACTTGGGCATCAAGCCGTTGACTGCAGCTCTTTGACTGTGACCATCCAGCCAATTCCTTATCCACCAAGTGGTCCATCTGTCAAATCCATGTCTCTCCAATTTAGAGACAAGGATATCATGCAGGACAGTGTCAAACGCTTCACACAACCCCGCTCCTCGGTTGAAAGCAAGCAGAAGACTTAGGCCCAAACGGATCAGTTACTGCTTTGTTTCATACTTTTTTTTTATAATTCAAAATGACTGAAGTAAAGCATCCACTTCCTCTAAAAACAGCACACACAAGACAGCAGGCCTGTCATGTTGCACATCAGACGTGGTGCTATCCACTGTATCTATGCATCTCTGAAGTTGTTCTGCATGCTTCTGGAAAGAAGAGTTTCCATTACGATGATGAATTAAATCCTACTATTCTGTGTAGGAAGAGTTTGCGTTTTTCCACTTAAGCTGGCAAGAAATTAACCCCATTTTTGCAGCATACGAACAGCTACAGATACTCATCTGACTCACGTATTTTTGGTTTGCTTGTTTTCGCTGAGTAATGTATTCTAGTTTTGCATATACCTATAGAAGTCTAGTTATCGAAGCTGCAAAAGCTTGACCACAGTGGATAGCAGCGTTGTCGTGCAGTTCTGGACTCCAAATGTGGACTTTCCTTGAACACGTCCTTGCAATATCTCCTAGACTTGCCTCAGAGCCCTTCTGCTTTTAATGAGTCCATAGAAAGCAGCTTCAGGCAGCACACTGTCCACCCTTCTCTTTGAAAATCTCCATCTGTGCTCCTGTATCTACAAAAATAGTGTTTCTAAGCGGAGTATTTGAAAACACTTGTAAGAACTTGACACCTAAAACCTTTTCCAGGCCTTCTACACCAGCAAGGACTCAAAGACCATCCAAGAGGAACTGGTTAATGCTTGGAAGAAACAAGGCTGTTATCCAAATTTCACAGTCATACAGAGGAATGTTAATAAAAGTAAATGCATACCAAGCACTTGTTTGAAGTTCAGCGCTTCTTTCATTCCAGAAACACTGCTTTAATCTCGCAAATGCTGCTCTGCCTTTTGTTATCCTCTTTCGTGACTCTGTTGTCAAGCGCAGCGCTCAGGCAACTTGCTGCATAAGTAGCAGAAATTGCCTACAAATGTCAAGCCTGTGCTGCTAACATGCACGTTTTCCAGTGGAACGAGGCTGAAGCAGGACCTCGGTTTTCCTCACGAAAGTGCTCAGGCAAGGCTGTTTGGCAGAATAATCTGGAGAGCCAGTCCCTCCTGGCTCTCACGCACTTGGGAACCAAGTGCAGTTGCTGGCAGAGAGTAGGTTGCAGGTTATCAGCTGCGTGACCTTGCATTTGATGCAAAATCGCTGGAAGTTGAAGATTCCCCCAATCCCATAACACGTCACGCAGTTTCCCCTATCAGTCTCCAAACATGTCAGGAAGCAGCTCTATCTGCAAGATACCAAGGCAGATCAGAGTGGGGATGAAGCCTTGCTTCGTGCCCTTCTGACAGCAAAGAGCTGCGACGTTCTGCCTTGATCGAAAACACTCACCAGAGTTGCCAATTCAAGAACTTTAAGCCTTAAGAAACCCTTGAGATTAATGGTATTACAGGCTTTGGTTTACTTGACAAAGAGAATATACAGGCCCTTTATTCTCAGCTTTTCTGAGATTTCCTTGGCTGCAAAACTGCATTAACTGTTCCTCAACCAAACCAAACCCTCCAGGTCTGCTGACCATTGTTCCAGCAAAGGTAGAAGTTTCTTTTTCCTGCAAGAAGTGACAGATTACACCAGTTCCCAAAGTATGAGCTCTAATTTTGTAGAGTTGAATCTCTGCATCCTTGAACTTCCGAGGAATCATCATCTTGTCCTTGATGGCTGTAAACAGTTGTGCCATGGTCAGGCCACATGGTGATCTCTGACCAAATACTCTAGCAGAAGTACCACGAGTGCCTGCTCCCCTTCTCTGCAGTATTTACAGGATAGATAGGAGAGTTTATGCTATTTTGCTGCCAGCTGCTCTTGGGTGGGTAGGCTGGAGAACTTCATTTAATGCTTCGTCAGAGATGCCAGATGGACATTTTAATAAACTGGTGAAGTGTTTATGTCACTGATTTGGGATTTCCTTGTAGCTGGCTCTCAGTGTTTGAACATCTTGACTACGGACCGATGCAACACCACTGAATTCACAGCCACAGACCCGTTTTAAGTAGCCACAGAAGCTCACGTAAGTTCTCGTGCCTTTTCTGCCATTACAGTTACAGTCTAAACCAACGGCAACCCCTCAGGTTTTTGCAGAAGCCGCTTGTGTGGCCACAACAAATTCATGGTGGCCACAGCCAAAGCACAGCTGATAAGCTTTTACCAGGCAGCCACGACCACAGGCCCTACGGGCTGCCTGTCCTCACTGTGATAGCTCCTAAAACACACTGGTCTCAACGGGCAGCAGAAGGTGTAACTACTAAATAAAAACACAGGAAAAGAACAGAATAAAAAGGGCTTTCACAAATACTGTAGAGACTGGTTAGAGACCCCCCCAAAATAAATAATGCAATTGGCTGTGCTTCTTAAGACATTTACTAGCTATCTTAAAGTTACTATGGTTGCAAGAAAAGAAAAAAAAAAAAAACCACAAACCAAAAACCATACAACATGATACAAAGAGAGTCAAGGAAGACTATGAATGAATATTGATAAACTGCTGATCGCAATGTGCCATAAGTATTCTTAGAGCATGAGGTCACAATCCTAAATTATGAAACTGCTGAAATAATATTTTTAAAGCTTCATCTTTCCCTTATGCATAAAAATCTCTGCTAAGCCTGCAAAATCTTGACCTCAAATTTAAGGACATTATGCTACTTTAATAAATTATATAGAAGGCTTGACTTGTGATCAAGAAAATATTAAGGCTTGGGTTATTATATTTTACATTATTTCTTTACTCATTAAACCTGAAGCACTTTCATTAACAATACAGTAATTCAATTCACTGCCATATTATTAACAAAACATGATATACATATTTAAATTCCAATGTTGTGAAAGAGATGACAGGGATAAACCATATACTGAACAGCTGAAATCCAGATGATGTAAAATAAACACACAATCTTTTATATAAAGCAAGGGCTTCAACATTTTAACTTAAGTCCAAATTTATTTTAATGGGTATCATGTGCTAAAAAACCGTTTACAGAAAAAAAAAATCTGGATTACTTTGGATACTGTTGTCTTAAGGAAATACACTTCTGCTTTATACTTAATTAAAATTAGATGGGAAAGTTTGTCGGTGATTCCCATTCCTCTTCAAAATTTGACATATTGTTGCTGTTGCTGATAAGGCTGCAGTGCTCCTGTTTGCATGATTGAGAAGTTACCCACCAAGACTGTTACTCAAGTGCGCGAGTATGGCTATCGCTCCAATTAACTATTTATGAGCTGTTCCGCTGCTCTAGAAAAAGTGCACTGCTATCAGAAAAGAATTGCTCATTAGAAACCAGCCTGTTAAGGTATTTTTAAATACAAAAATGCAATTTCAGTAGACATACGCGCATTACTCTTTAAGGAGAAAAGGAACAGAAGCATTTTACTTTAGAGTTGAGTGGTTTAAAATTTTAATGAAGAAAGGATTTAAGATTATATTATAGGAAGCAATGTCTCATTGACAGAAATGTAGTTAAGATAGTCCTGCTGCTCTTTTCCATCTCTTACTTCTGCGACCCTTTACCCGAGGCGTGCATACGCTTCCACACTGTCTCCGCACAGAACCGGGGCGCGGGCGGAAGACTGGCAGGGAAGCAGGGACCGGGTGCTGCTTCCAGGTGGCTCCTCCTGTAAGAGAGGGTCTCTGCCACAGCTTCCCTTACATCCAAAACGCTACTGCGAACAACTCTGAATCTGAAATTCCTCCCATCCCAAATGAAGCAAAATTTAAATTATTTAAGGGAAGAAGTGACAAAATTATTCTCTTCTGATTACGCTAAGCAGAGGGAGGGGGAAGGAGGTAAACCTGTCCTGGCCTAACTTTATCATCCATTAAGTTGCTAAATTCTTGACAGTGCTCTGAGGTGCTCTGGTTATTACTGATGGTAGAGAAAGATTATATACATCACTTTTGTATTACTGTAGTCCTCAAGTGTTTCAAGAAATTCACGTGTGTGGAAAACAATCACTACTACTTGAAGCCGTGCCCTTCATTCCCAGTTTTCTGCAATTTCCTTATTAAGAGTACCCAAGAAGCCATCTCATCCAATGCTCTACCCGGCAGAGATATTTTGGACAAAATGCAAAAATATTTCATAACTAAATTATCAGATTGATAAGTGACACTAAAGCACTACCTGTCAAATTGTTACTGAACTTCATCTCCTAAATTACTGTCTACCCAGTTGTTTCAAATGCATATAGTTACGTTAGTCCAAACGAGCTTGTTGCTTAAAATACTACTGCATCCCACACATTTGTTCCTGGAATGATGGAGCCCATCTGAAATACCGTCTGGCACACTTACCTGTCTCGAGCCCTCACTTTATTTTGCAGCATCCTCCCCGGCTGCTTGTTCATCAGAACATTTTCATGCAACAGAGCATGTGATTCATCATAGTCTACATGAGGACACATTACCCAACAATGTAATAAATGCAAAACCTTGTTATAAATTGCTAATACTCTGACGTTAACTTACTGCTCACACTTGATCTTAACATTTACCCACCCACACGTCCAGATCTCTGAGGATGACGCTAGTGATCCAACTCCTCACCAGCTTACTTCTGTATGTTAAGGGCATTGGTCCAACAACCTTTCTTTCCCCGTCTCTCACCCCTCTGCTCTACGCCATCATAGACAATGCCACCTAAAAATAAAATGGTACGCAGGAATAACGAAGGGCAATATTGAGACTTAGCCCAGCAATAGAGCCAAAGTATGACATTTTTAGCCGCTGTACGCTGCTCACTCCAATCTTGTTAGGGCCAATGCGATCCACTTCAAAACCATCTCAGATTAGATACAGAAATGCAATTCTGAGCTACTCCAGAGTTTTGTTATAGCTCGCTGTCAGCCTGCAGAGAGGAGCTAACCGAGTAGAGGACAACTGACGCGCATGAAGGAGGATAATCCTCCCGCGTCGCTCACCACAAAGCTCCTTAATTCACTACAAGGAGTGTACGTGAAACAGAATAGGTCATACAGGTACCCACTAAAAGAAAAATCACTCTCTCCTGGTTTTCCCAGTAAGACAAAATTAGTGTTGAGCTGTGTGATAAACTCCTTAACGTACTACCATATAATTTATTTATACAGTTATTCTCTCCCTGTATTTTCCAATAGCCTTCTAGCTTTCATCTTTCAGCTGAAGGAAACATCTTCGCATTTTATGCACCAAAGGGCCAGAATGAGTATCCATGTTTAACCATGATTCCCTGAAATCTCTTGGGAGAAGGAAGAGAAAAGATAGGGAAGAAAGGAATTAAGGAGTATATTTACTCCTATCTCTTGTCATTTTACGGCAACATGGAGGGGAGGGGGGAAAGTATAAAGTCTAATTTAGTGGTCTGAATGATATATTGGAAGCTCTACATGCTTCTTCTAAAGGCTACTTCTAAAGAAAGTTTTATGCATATGCATCTGTTCGTGGAAAGGTACCATATGCTTATAATCATTTATCCTTTATACAATGCATACTTCATGAAATTTATATGGTCTTTTTTTTTCCCCTTCTCCCTCCACCCCCCAACAGTGAGATTCACAGATCTGAAATGATGTTAAATACTAAATCTATAAAAGTTCATGACAGTCTATGGCAAAACTCCCATTTAGTTTAGATTAAATATATTTGGTGAAATTCCAAACAAGCCCGTCAATATGTGCACAAACAGGACTGCTGGTTCCCCAGCAGAGAGAGATATCACTCATTTGGACTATGAAGACTTTTGTGTAAATCGACACGGATGCCATCTTGATACGCAGAATACTTCTGTAAGTGGTAGAAGTTGAATGTGCTCGCTCAACTGAGAAAGAGACCGAACGTCCCATGCAAAAGTTACAAGCACTAACTGTAATGCTGTACAACTTTTCCTGTAAATTTATGTATGAATTGAAACACGCAAGAAAGTCATTCTTGTCACTGGATGTTTACTCCTTTCATAGCTAGTTTTCGAATTATTTGAGGAGAATTCACAGATTGCAAACAATTCTTTGCTCTCTTTCCGTCTCCCTATTATGACTAGGGACAAAACCACAAAATATTTTAACCTTTTCCCTGCCCAGTCTTTGGTCAATATTTGTTAATTACTTTACATTGAACTATCCCTTCTGCAGTGTTATACCATAATTCAAGCTTTAAATTTCTGTATGTTAAGGAGACCAGAAGAGTTACATATACTCTACATTTATATATACATATACTTTTCACTTCTAAGCTTTCACTTCAAGAGTTTTTTCCCTTGTGACTGCCTTAGTTTGTATTCCCTTCCTTATTTCCTCAAGCTTTTCTCTTAAGATTCAGACATTTTCTTCCACTCTTCTGCATGCTAAACACATCTTTGGGTAGGATTTGAAGGGCTCTGATGTCAGGTACAAAAACTTTTTTTCCTTTAAGAGCAGAACTGGCACATTAGGCTATTCCAAAGATAAGTGTATTTGAGGCAGGAACTTGCCTTCGAGTTTTATTCTCTTCTATCAGCAATGCCATCTTGATAATCTTGGCTATGGTGAAATAATAAATGTTCTATTCATTGGCTAAATTTTTTTTTTTTTTTTTTTGCTTAAGTGTGTCATCATGAAGTTTGAATATACTGCACTATATGCTCATATATTTTTCTATACAATTGCCCAGGTTTCTTCTAGATTTCTTCATCAAAACACAAAACTTGGAGCTAGTTTTTCCTCTTCCTATCTCAGTCTGAAATTGTATACACAACGCCTGTACTAAAGTAAAAATACCGTCTTTGGCATTTGTGGTTATCTGCTGAAGCTTACTTCTCTGAATAACCCAAAGCATTTTATCCTAGACCTTTATTCAAAACAAAGTGACTGTGTAATCATCCATAATTCAGAAGCAGCACCTGCTGGGTTTGTATTAACAACTGGATACTTAAGTAAAGAAAACTCTTTGGAGCTGGAGCTGGCAAAAATATCCTGTACTAGCAAATACTGACCAAATTGAGACTGGTTCCAGTAAATTATGCCAATATTTTCACTTTCAAAAAAAGGATAACTAATAGGACAATCTCCAGGCAAGATGTTCAAAAGTTAAAAGAAATCGAATATTAAAAGATATGCTGAATATTAAAAGATATGCTTAGTAAAGTTAAGATACCGGTTTTGTGAAAAAAGAAAGAGAACTCCCACCCTGCCATCATTTTTTCTCTTGCTAAAAATTTCCTCAATTCCCAATACAGTACATCTAAAACTAATGGAGTCACCATGGTGGGCATTGCTTTGCATGCAGCCACACAGAAAGCAGCTATGTAATGTTTCTATCAATATGCAACATTCAACATAGTGTCAGTTCTTCACAATTCACGTTTTTAAATGATAAATGCAAATGCACTACTTACACTGATGTATGTATATCTCAAAAATCTAGCTTGGATAGTCAGACACACTTTTGTTTGGGAATGAAGACTGGCAGCTCAGTTTTCTGACACAAATCAAGGTCAAAATTCTGCACGCTCACTTACTAAAAAGTAGTAATTGAAGATTCAGAAGGCTAGAAAAATCAGGTTTGATGCCATCATAACAACTTTGTAGTTAGCCATGCTAACACACAGATTATTAGGTACAGCATTCCTAGATTACCCCATAATGCAGTGAAGTCGGAACACATAGAAGAATGGTTATCCAAGTGACTTCTAAACACAATGAGGGAAGCAAGGTAATTTTTAACATCATCTCTAATCACAAATTAAAGTCATCTCAAGCCTGCTGTAACTTATGGCAACTTAAAAGGCCAGTCCACAAGTTAAGGAGCCCAGGCTGGATGGAGGATCCATATGGGCTTTTAAAATGGTTCTATGTGACTAAGCTATCATATGCACACTGAAGGCTGCTTTGCCTTAGTGGCACACATTCAGTGATCATGCCCAGACTTAATATATACATATTTATATAGCTAAAATTATTATTATAACACTATAATAAATATGTACATATAGAAAAGATACAGTACCATATAGCTTTTTTTTTTTTTACTGTACAGTACCATTTTACTTCTAGGACTCAACAGAGTTCAGAAAAATATAATACAATAAAAGTAATTATGAAGACAGGTGGGACACAGCAGTATTTCCTTTCTAGTACGGGTTTCCTTTAAGATTAATAGTGGACACAAGGACTTAAATCAACCTGATTCTACACTATTTATAAATTTAATGCTGCCATTTTACTGTATAAAAATCATCAAATTAAGTGACAATGAAATACGGAGTCTGTTTCCTCTTGTTTTGTTTGGGGTTTTTTTGTTGTTGTTGTTGGTTGGTTGGTTGGTTTTTTAACCTCCATCTTGAGATAGACCACTAAGACATCAAATACAGAGATAACAATGAAATATCACAGGGAACTGCTACTGACACAAAAACCAACCGTGCCCAGAAGAATCCATCTTCCCAAGGCAGGTGATAGCTACCAGACAACCTGACAGTGAGGTGCGCCCACCTCACCAGATAATAAAGAAATAATAATAAAATCCACATTTAAGTATATAGGAAAGGGTCCCATGCTGGCCATTTCAAAGAAGATGGTGTAACAAGAAAAATCAACACGAGAGAATGCTGCAGAGATTTCCTGCTCAGGAGGAGATATTGCAGCATCAGTCCTCAACTCTCAGCATTGACCCAAATCAAAAGAAAAAAAAAAAAAATTCTGAATACACTTATTCCTTCATCACTTATTATTCTGTCTCCATGTATTTCTTGTATAAAATAAGGATCACATTCAATGACAAATACAGCCCAGATGCTGTAGAAAGTCATCTCATTCACCACCCCCCACTGACATATTCCTGGACAGACGGAAAGTAAGACCAGAAAGGCAAATAAACTGGAGGTCGGGGAACGGTTTTCCCTTGTGAAGCACTCGTGAATTCTGAAGGAATGATACTCCTCTGTGCCGAATGGACATTATTTCTGTTATCGGCCCTTTGAGATGGGATAAGCCATTGGTTTAGTTAAGAATAGAAACAGAATCCCAAGTCATCCATTCTGCAACCATATTAGAAATTTTCTGCAAGGATTCTTATTTCTATTCAGCAGCTAAAGCAGCTGACAGATAGATCTCGAGCTCTTTTTATTAAAATCTCCAGGGACATTTCCATTTCTGGTTTATGGTGATGTGAATTGCCCCTATCTCTACTTAGGGTACTCACTGGTTTTTGAGCCTCAGAATTAAAAAGTTATTGATTGTAACCAAATTGAATATTCAATTCAGATTGAAACAGTGAAGATTTTACTTTTACAGGGACTGTTAGCACAAGCAAACCCGAGGCTCTGCCTCTGCAGCCGCTCTCACCTGTGGGATCAACCACTGCTCTCAGGAGAGCGATCCTGCCGTGGCGTCACCGAGGCGAGCCCAGCCACAGTCCGCGTGTCACCTCAGGTATACAACCCAGCAGCTGGAGGGGTAGGAAAATCTCTGAGCCCAGGCTGAGGCCCAAGTTCCTATGAGATTGGTTGAATATTCAAACCCTGAAGATCACAAGAGGAAAACCTCTTCAGCAGAGTTACATTGCATCCAGCCAGAATGCAAGACCACGTTAACTACCATCAACTGAAAGGAGCAAGAAGCAGGGGGGCTAAAGGGGGGAGAAAAAAAAAAAACCACACACCACAAAAACAAAAAACCCCACACATACACAAAACACCAAACCAGAACACGCAAGCACCTAAATTCAGAGGCTTACACAACAGTATTTATAGACCACTATATCCACCCAAATCCGGAGAGCACACTTCTCAACGTATCAGGGTTCATAACAAACTATGAAGTTAGAATATGATGAAAAAAGCAAAAAATTATACAAAAAACCCTCTGATAGAAGAAGAAAAAATATATTCTAAATATGAAGAATCAATTTCATTGAATTCACCAAGCTGTGAGCATTTATTTAAATCTTGGTCTCGCTGTCTTAAATAAGATCCGAGTTTCACCGAGATCCACACTAAAGCTTCTACTGCATTTAATGTGGACCAGAAATTCACTTCATGATTCACATAGTATGCCAGACCAGCTACTGAGCCGTGTTATAAAGAAGTCCTTCCCTTAAACCAACCCACAGAAAGTTTCATCCGCAAAACCAGAGCAAGAACCCGAGCAATGTTCAAGCAAGCAGCCAGGAGGCACACATACTCCTAACAGAAATTTTATCCTCACAAAAGAGTACTTTTTTGTAATTAAGGAGAGACCAGTAAAATTAAACTAAAATATCAGCAAACTACACGTACTTCCCCCCTCAGTTTCAGAGAATAAAAAAAAAACCCTAAGCCTAAAATTGCTTCAAGATACAGGTTTCTTTAAAACACACAATTCAGTGTAACTCGAAGCTAGGGAATAGCTAAGCAGTGATTATAATTTACAGTATGCAGAGAGGAACTGTAATAACTGTACATCTGGGCAGTGGGCTGAAGTGGCAGAGAATAAATAAAGGCCAAGGGATGTTTTATTCCATCTCTTCCACACTCCCCAAGGACATGGCAGCTTGCATTAGAGGACAGCAGCAAGGCAAGCACTCGCAGCGTGACAAACCTTGCACGTGAACCGCATCTAAGCCTTTTTTAAAACGATATGCAGGCATATGTATGTACGTATACACACACAGCTACGTCACCAAATAAACTGTCTGCGGAGTTTATTCCTCCATTGCACACGCAGGCTGTCAGTGCTGGGAGCCAGAAGCTAAATGCCATCAGGGTATAGACTCTGATCACAACTCGCCAAGACGCAGGAGCTGCACACGGGCCCTGCTGCACCCGAACTGTGTAACGCTGGAACGTAACTCTCCATACGGTTACCACATTACAGTTACCCTTACTGAACGGGCAATCCCCGCGGTCACCCCTGTGCAATTGCCTGCCCTCCTGTGGATAGCATATGGTACACTAGGGTCAGTTGAAAGATTCTGAAAGGGAAAAAAAAAACCAAAACAACACACAAATCCTCATGAAAAGTAACATCTGGTACGTGTTTGGGACGACTATGGGTTCTACAGCTACAACTGCAAAATACCATAAAATGTTAAGGATAACACATCAGTTACTCCTGCAACTGGTTTTGCATTTTTTAATTTTGTGGCAAAGTTAAGTAACATCAGTGGAACAGCAGCTACAACTAAAATTACCCAACACTTTTCTCTCTATCCGCAAGCGGAGAAAAGTTTTTGTTTGTATGTTTGTTTAAAACTAAGCATTAACATTTTCCAGCATGGGTGTGTTTCACGCTGAAAGAATTTGTATTTCAGGAAAAACGCTATAGTTGTTTCTGAAAAACCAAAGTGAGGAGAAAACACTGTTTTGACAGTTTTCAAATTTCCTACAATTGACCCTTTGAAAACCAGTATTTCTGTGTCTTAGTGTGCAGAATTTGAATTGACCTTGGAGTCAGAGGTGGTGCTTTTTCCAGCCTGGGGAAAACCCACTCAAACCCACCCCGTAAAAGCGGTGTTTGCATGCACTCGATAGCAGTTCACGGTATTTGGCAGCAGTATTCCCTCTACATTTTATCTACACTGCGCAAGCTGTGGATGAGGGCTGAAGTTCATTCTTCTCCCTTTCTCCCTCTGTACAGATGCTCATTCTTGCTGTTGCGAACTGCTGCACCTGAACTGAGATGAAGGACACTTAAATCTCACCTCATCTCAGCAAAGGCATCGCTGCTACACAGACTGGAAAGGAAGGGAAGGTCCCAGTCTGAACACAGGGGGACCGGGACAGGCAATGATATTTACTCAAGGCTGCTGAGATGCAACAAGTGGATGTAAATGCAGCATTACAAGAAGGGCAAGGTGAGAACGTGCCACTCAAGACAGAAGACAGCAGCAGAAGAAAGGAGGGGACAGACTATTGGGAAGAGTGGCAGAAAGCTCCGCAGCAATGTAGGTGGAAATACAGGGTTATTTAGACCAAAGTCTGGGATTAGGCAGAGAGGTCAAGACTCCAGGACATAGTGAACATCTCCCCGCGCCTTACTACTTACGGCCTCTTTCTACAGCAAATCTGTTAGTAAAAGCAGCAAGGTCCATTTTTAAGGTTCAACGAGCCACGCAGATGCCATCACTGTTCCATGAAATGGAATTTATTTCTGTCAACTTTTCTTAAGAGGTCCCAGAAGCACTTGCGACTGTGTAGCTTTGCGACTGTATGCAACCTCATCTACTACAACTCTGCTTTGTGCACCAGATGAAGGAACCATTATCTGGACACCAAATTTGGAGGAGCAAATTCAAGTATATTCTATAACTGAAAAAAATAACATTAGGGAGGAGACTGCCTCCTTCATTTCAGGAACCTGAACAATGCTGGAAAGTTTTGACAGAAAAAGACTGATCTGAGTTAAGGAAGTACAATGTCACTACGAAGAACTGAGTTTATCCTAACTTTTTTGCATGCTATATAATAGTTTTCATACAAACACATGGTTTTCCCCAAAGATTTCTCTCACTTTTACCTTTGAACTGTGAAAAGACTCCAAAAAGCTAAGCTAGCCAACAGCCCACATTTAAGATAATTTGCAAACTGTGCACTGAGTTCATTAATACCGGCAATTGAACGAACAATGTAGCCTTTGAATAGCCACATTGATTACAGTTTTCTGCAATTAGAATCCATTTACATAGTTTGAAAATGCTTTCAGAAAACAGTATTTACACCTTTACGCACGTGGAGTAATTGTAAATGCACAGAGTCCGGGAGGGTTTATGGCTTAGTTACGGCACCCCAAACTGTTTGAATTATTTTGGACCGCATTTTCTCCAGCTCTTACATGTATGTAAAAGGAGAGGCAAGAAGCGAGCAGGCCAGAACAAACACGCCGTCTACCACAAAGGCGGTGCTGGGAAGGGGAAGCGCGCGGCTCCTGAACATCAGAGCGCACGAACAGTTCCCGCTGCACATCCATGTGACCCACCGTCAGATGGTAACGATTACAGGGTCCTCACTTCATTTCCACAGATGTGGCAGCGCTCGCGAGGAAGAAACGGAGGGGGAGGGCGATGGGAGTTGGAGGAGAAAGACCGCCGCCTCCTTCCAAAGAAAATTCAGCTTGCTCATTTCCCCCTCTCCTCTTGCAAGTTTGAAAAGGCTGCCTTGTCCTTACAAGGCACGATCTGTTAAATTCATCAATAAAGATCTCGGAAAAAAGATTCAAACCTGTTAATGCTCAGATTTATATGGAGAATTTTAAACGTCTTTTAAACATTTAGCAATACTAGACTCTCCATTGGACTTCTGAGTCTGTACTTTAAGTATTATGAAATATAAAATTAAGTTCACAATCTAGTATTTTTGTCATGGGAATGGTTCTCAAGTTCCTAGGCTTAGCAGATGGTCGATAACAGATTTCACTATTTCCTGTTTTTCCCCCATTTTCTTGGATTTCAGCAACAGAATAGATCTTTTCCTGAGCAATCTGTTCAGTTTGATTGCGTGTCTTTTCTGAATTATATCCAGTACTTATTTGTCTTTTGTAGTTTTGCTTCCCTCCATGTCCCTTCTCTGAACACTAAAAGTTTTCTCTTTGGTTTGTAGTTGCTGGACAAGAATAAAAGCAAATCTCAGATGAAACAGACAAAATGCATCTTAACTTCTATGCTGCTTTTCTCAGGTTGTTTTTATTATGCAAATTATTCCCAACAAGTCACGCACGTGCACACACACACACACACTTCCTAACCTGTAATTTTTGTTTTTGTAGAATCATAATTCACTTCTCTCAGTCTTGGCTCCACCACATTTTCCAACTCTCAGGATTCCTCCACAGAGTTACTCCTAATTATCTCCATACGCACATTACAGATAAGTGCCCTGTTCCTATGTAACTAATTTCAAAATTTTCTAATTCGGAACAAATCTACCTACTGCCTTGAAATTACCTCCACCCACAGAGAGAGGACTGAGGCGCTTTTCCCATCTTTCAAGATTCTCCCCCAACATCAAGGTATGTCTCCACTCCGAGGTTCGCTTTGACGCAGCTGCTGTTCCCCGCTATGCAATCTAGACGCGATGGAGAGGAATACATTCCGCAGATTTATAAAAAAGCTTGAATTACCCTTGTGAACAGAGCCATACGCTGGCCTCCCTGCTGCCATAAAGGGAAATGCTTACAGCAAAGCTACATGAGAGGAAAATCTCAGGTTCACTAGCTCTTTAAGCCAATGCAATAAATCAAGTTACATAACTTCTTTTTTTCCCCTCCTAAAAATACATCCTTAGCTTGAAATATAATTATTAAGACTGAAAAATTAAAATGATGTTTCCATGGTTTTTACTAGCTCTTAGGCTGGAACATGGAGGCCTTCGCAAGAAAGCTGCTCTCGGGAAGCGGGAAGGTAAGGCAGGCGGCAGTGTGCCACCAGGACGGAGAAAGATGCGCAGCACCAAGAGCTGACAAAGGTGCAAACCAGTGCTCTGACCTTTATCCGAAACGCTGCGAGAACAGAAGCGAAATTACTGTTCACCTACGGTCTTGGGGACCTGCCTCCCTCCCTGTGATGAACGTGAATAAAGGTCTGCATGATGGCCCTCCGGGTTTCAGAGGGACCGGTCTGCCCTGGACCACGCGCTCGCGCTGGTTGAGGGCGGGAGCTGCAGCCCGAGGGAGGCACAGGCTCTCTGGGGTGGGTGCTGTACCCACGGCAGACGTGCCCCTCCTGGCCCTGCACACCTTGCACCATCCTGCAGAGGCTTGTGACCTCCGCGGATACGTGCGAGCAGCACACAAGGTTGTCTCCAGCATCTTGGCCAAAAAGCCAGCGGAGATGCCAGAGCACCCACACAAGGTCTCTTCCCACTGCCCTTCGCAGGAAGGTGCTGGAGGGGATGATCTCCCCACAGCAGCTCCCACCGGGGAGCTCGGCAGCCGCTCACCGACTGCAGATGGAGGCACTCCAAGAGCAGAAGACTATTTCTAGACGGCCAGTTCGGGTTGCTGTTGCCCGCCCCAGCTGAGATGGGCCACGGCCCTTTGCTGCCGTCCCTGGGAACGGGTGCTGCTCCTCAGGAGAACCAGTGTCAACCCTTGCTGCCAGCACTGAGGGGCTTTGTGTTGAGTTCAGCTGCTGCAGGAGACGGCTCCCCCGAATCACGCGAGGGCCCGAGCGCTCTGCCCTGTTACTGGCAAGGACAAACTTCAGCAGTGCAATGCTAGACCTCCTTCATCTAGGGAACATCAGAAACCTTGAGGGTCTGCTTCTTGGATCAGAGGAGCTGCAATCTTTTTATAACTAGTTAAATGATGTCATACGCTCATTAGCTTTCCAGACTCTATTTGGAAGGCAATTTTTTTTTTTTTTATTCTCTTGTTCTCTTTTTTTTTTTTTCTTGACTGCTTAGTTTTTATTCAGCACGAGTGCTCTGCTCTGAAAATACTGCCAAAGGTTTTCCACATTCTCTGCACAGCCCTCTAACTGCATTGCAGAAAAATAAGACTCATACATACACATTCAGCCTTGCTCCTCAAATGTCTTTAAAAGTTTCCTCTTTATAATTCAAGTTGCTACTGGAAAAAAATAAGTTGATAATCTACCCAGAAATACAATTCTGCATGTTCCTGCACTGAGCCAAAACCACAGAATTTACTGCCACAGAAAACACAGAAGTCAAATGAATGAAAAGAATCTATCATTTTTTTCTCCACTCTCTGCTGGGTCATTGCAGTAATCCAGGAAAAGAAATCTTCTGAAATCAAAACTGAAGCACTAGATTCAGCTACACTGCTTCAATGCATAAGAAGTGCCTACTCACACACAGCCTTTGTAAAATTAGAAGCAATTATGAAATGATACAAAAATTACCTTGTTCAGTCTGGGATTAAAAATATTAATCTTAGGTAGCATGTTAGAAAAAAAATAATAGAACAATCACTAACCTATTCTGAAATTCTATTTAAACTCATTTGAGAGGGCTGTAAGGTTGTCCAGTATGGCTGTCTGAACTGTTTCATTACATGGTTTGCAAGTTGTGTTTAGACAAATTAGAATACAAACACACTCTAATATTTTTGACCATAACTGAATTGTCCATACTGCGATAGAGTAGCTTTTTTCCAAGGCATTTTCTTAGTAAGTTAAACAGGTATTTCTCTCACCGAATTGTAACGAATGACAAGTCTGAACTTCATCTTTTCCCTATTTGTACCAGAAGGAAAGAAACTAGTAGACAGGTTATCTTTCTGCTATAGCACTGAAGTTCCTCCATGCTCAGCAGTACTGGGTATGAAACTGCATGAGACTCCACGGTTTGTGCAGTCCTCCACCTTACAAGGTAATCCCTTTTGTAAACTGACAAGCCCTGTTTTAAAACTAATCAAGTATTTTGATCTTACCACTCCCATTCAAAGAACTGTTTCTGAATGTTGCCTCCCCAATGCCTTTTAATCTCCAGGTTAAATTCACTCAATGCAAGCTATATGGACTCATCCTTGTCCCAGCATTATTCTTCCTCATCTTAAAAAAAATAATTAAAAAAAACCCCAACACTATTCAGAACAGTCCTTACTCCCTCTAAAGACCTTATTTAAAAACAAACCAACACCCCCCCAACCATACATTCTCTCAGCCTTCCTTTCCCTCAGGTAGATACTACCTGCTTTACTAGTCTCAAGTCATAAGAGGGCTGCTCTTCCGAGCTTGCAAGTAGGATTGGCTCTCGGGAGCGCTGAACACTGTTATTAAACATCGTACAATCCCTGCTGTATGGATCTTCTTATTTATTTTCAGAATGCTACCTGTATATGGTCTAATGGTGTCCCAAGTCTGTCTTCTTCACATTTTCATAAAAATAGTACTGCTCTACTAAAATATGCTCCCTTAGCACAATGTTGAGGATTATCGTTGCCACAGAAAAGGATCAGAGTTGCGTATAGGCACTGAAAACTAATTATAGAAGTGGGACAAGGCTCAAATGTAGGAAATGCAAGATCATGCATTTAGTTGTTCCTGACTTTTAGTTGTTGCCACAAGCTTGGGCAGAAGAAAATGACAGGAGACAAAGACCAGTTGTTATCTTCTAATAAGCATTCTCTGGCACAACCGATTTGTGTCTCCCCGTGAGATAGCCTTAATCCAACACATCTTTCTCTTTTATTCCTCTCTAGTTTAAAGTCAGATATTTTCCATTTGCCGTTCTAACAAAGGCTACACTGAAATTTCATCTTAGTCTGGTACGATTACTTTTGGCAAACATTTCATTTCAATTGCTTTGCATCTACCTACTTTTCTGACGAATGTTATTCTAGTGCTTTGCATACTGCACATCTCGGATTTGTAGGCTTGCAGTTATGTGGATCAACGTATTCTGTTTCTCAAAGTTTAATATTTCATGGTAAAGGTTCCCCATATTTGCTAATGAAATAAGCCTCTACAGGAACTTGAAGCCTTTGCTTCCAATCCAGGGATGAATCAAAAAAGGAGTGGGTCCCCCGATTTTGGTGCAACACGAACATCTCTGCAAGCCAAGATCCCCAAAAACTTTGTCAGGACGTAAATGGAAGAGCAGCCCTAGAAATTACCACAATTAATATTTTATTACTTCTTCAAAGATAAATTTCATCCCCTGGAATTTTTGCTTCCAAAGAAATTCAGTAATAAAGACCTACTTTGGAGGTTACCTAAATGCATACACATGCAACAGTTTCATTTGCAACTGCTACTGACCTGAGCAAGAAACACGTTTTATTAATTCTGTTCTCTAGTGAAGGAAGACGTGTGAATCACACAGGAATTGCTTCCCCAGCTAGACACATGCTTTTTTTTTTTTTCCTCTGTCTCCCCTCCATAGATGCAAATATATGATATACCAGGGTCTGAAATCAGAATGAAAAACCATTGCAGGAAACAAGTTTTCAGACAGTGAATTCTGAACAGATGGTTTTCTAGTTCATACAAATAGCCGTGCTCATATGTCTTTTAAGAGATCTGCAGCAACATACATTATGCTCAGGAAAAGATGCAGTAAAAGATTCTACCACTTGACTGACTAAATTAACTCATGCCCAAGATTTGTTTACGAGCACTCTTAAACACTATTAACAACTGAAGTTCAACAATGGAAGTACACGAGGTGCAGTATGTGAATGGCAAAAAGACCATTTTTTTAGTTTCTCACGCAGGATGGAAACCTGATCAGTGGAAACACCTTTTTGCTTCAAACAAAAGTATTCTCACTTCCTCTTTGGCATAGGATTTTCTTCTTCATATGATATAATGTTTATGTTAAAAATATACTTGAAATTGGATAAAACCATTGCAAGAATTAAACAGGAATACAACATCTGACTAGGAAGAAAGATATTGTTGAAGCACTAATGTGCTGCAAAACTTCCCCAAAGTCATTAATTTCTCTACCAAAAACCAAGAAAACTCGTAGATTCGGTGTGTATAAAAAGCTGCAATACCTCACTCAGAAGCAATGAAAGCAAGAACAAATTTGAGAGAAAGCAACTTTCTCAGCTTAGCAAACTTAGTGAACTTCAGCCTTGGATTTTAATCATTTGTTGCAAGGATAGAAACCAGCCAGGTCTGGCTGCGCAACACGCCGTCCAAGCAGCACAGGATACAGACTGCTCGATCTTTACAGCTGGTTTTAAATAAGTGACATTAAGGAAGTTCCTTTCTACGAAAGGGAAAGCACAACGGCTCATGGTAAATTTCAAGGCAAACAAAAAACCCATACAGAGACTGATTTTATATATATGGTCTCTGTACCTTGAAAGCATCGGGGTTTTTATTACAATCAGACAAGCAGGGAAATGTTATGTCCCACTTTCTACAAACCAGTAGCTACTTTCTGAACTATTCAAAGTAAATATTTATGTTTCCTTGGGAAAGTTTTTGCAACATTCAGGAAAGAAAAAAGAACCAAATCAAAACTGAATTCATGAATACAAAACAATTCCTGGAGAGGCATGTTCCCCCTCCCCCAACTTTTTTTTTTTTTTTTTTACAACGGCATTTGTAATGGGGCCATTTGGCATTTTTTTAGTATGAAATATTATAATCAGCTCCTTCTCTCTGTCATACACCACTATCACCCTGATGTATTTTTCCTCACAGAACCATCACTTTTGGGACTACTCTATCATAAGAGCCGCCACATTACATTTGACAATCTGTACCAGATAAAATGAAGGGCATCCGAACAGGGACAAGGTCATTTAGACTTCTGAATCTTTACGGAGAGCATATAAATTGCACGTTAAGTACAAAAAACGTACAAAAAAAATCAAGATTGCATGAAAAGTGCTTTAAGTCGGTATGATTTGGGATAAAATTAGCAAGAATAGTATCTCTGCCAAGTGCTATAAAATGATGATGCAATAATTTTACCCTTTCAAGTTAGCACATGTATGGAAGTGATTAAAATGTTTCCTTTTTAAAATTAAAAAAGAAAACTGCAACAGAGGATATTAAATAACTTCTTTAAGTTTAGGCATGGAAAGGAGCAGTACAAATGCAACCACTCAGATTTCACAGACTAAGAGGAGTAAGGTCTGTTGTTTTTTCTTGACTGAGATCTATAGTTAACTGTTTTGCACCAAAATGAGTATGGCATGCATTTTCTGGTTGCATCTCCAGTATCACTAAATTCTCCAGCTGAGGAATAAGTTGACTAGTCGGAAGGACACCATACTGAAGGTAATAGTTATGGTACAACAAACTACTGTCGTGACACACAAAGAAATGCTGCTGAAAATATTAACATTCTCCCCACCCCTTCCCCAATTGCTTATACACTGATGCCAGGAGTTTGGCTAAAAAGGAAAAACTAAACAAAAATTCGTGCTTTAGAAAAGAAGTTTTGATACAAACAGCACTACCGAAAAAGGGTGGGATAATTCACACGCTCCAAATATTAAAGCTACGGGTTCTACCCTTCCTAAACAGTTTATGAGACACATGCGACATTTTACATGAAACCTGATTTTCTGTTTTACATATGGGGATGACTGAGTTACTTACATGGTCTTGCACTTGGACAGACCTGCACACTAACTCATTTCGGCAGAGGGGGTACCGAGAGGAGTCTGTGACCAAGTTGTGTTAGAGAATGGATGTCATCGACTAAGCAGCTATCAAATACACGAAAAGAAATACGCTATAGAAACAGAAGTCTTCAGATTTGAAGATACATGCTGTAGGCCTCCTACAGCCTGTAACAAGTCACTTGGGCTTCTAAACACACGGGTTGCTTTCCAATGCGAAAACTAAGCAACTAGGTTACCACACTAGTAACCAGCAATTGTCTATGGAGAACCACCACCCCTGTCTGGTCACATCTGGACACACACACACGAGACGATACTCAGCTAAACTGCCATCTTTGTTGCTCCCTGTCTATAATAAGATATTAAAGGGAGAGTTAACAGTCTTTACAAGTGCCAGTAAGCCCACTGGTGATTATACCTCCCCAGGAGACAAATTTCTGCAGCTATCCGTGCCCAGACAATGCCAAGCTGCTCAGCCCTCTCCGTCATCCAAATCCAACTGGGAATCCCAAGCGCTTAATGCGGGGTCATGCCCAACCTAGGAAGTCTCTTCAGAATTGGCAGGACTTGCTCCAGCAAGCATAGTGTCCATATTGCCAATGGTCAAGCCGTAACAGATGGGGAACCAGCTCTGAATTAGCCAGACAGGGACTCCAACCCACAGCTCTACTTTGCAAAATAATGCCCCAGACTTTGGGTAAAAGCCCATCCTAGTTTGGTAACAAATGAGAGGCCACATTGAAAAACAAACACCACCGAGTGACAAATGACAGAACAAAAAAGTATAGGAAATTCATTAGGAAAAATAAATACATGGGTCAATTTTCCCTAATGACATGGTTTATGAACAAACGTGACAACAAGACTAGAAAGCCCAGGAATATCCAAAAAGAACAGACCCATTGCTAGGTAACTTTGTTAACGATTACGCACAGAGGACAGACATGCAAAACAGAAAGCAGCAGATTACTTAGATCCAGAATGAGAGGCTTGCATCATGGGAGGGTGATTAATAATTTCCAGCCCATTGGTGGTTTAAACATCCTTCTAATTTACGTCTATTAGTGATATGCATATTTAGACTAGCATGCAAGCCTGAGAAGGCTGTAACAAGCCCGTATTCAGAGTTCGATTGAATAAGAGATATGCCCCAAAGAATATAGTTTTTAAAGAAGTTTTAGGAAAAGCCAGTAAAAAGAAAGAAATGCAGTGAAAAGCTTTCAGGCCATTGGGAAGACGAGCCTCAAAATGCATGCATGCAATCTATTACTGATGTAACCCAAGTTTAACTGACAAAAGTTCATCCGTAAATATGGACTCAAGATTTCTCCAAAATACATTCCCTTACTCTTCAAGATACTTTAAGACTATCAGTGTACAAACCAGAGAAAGCACACATTAGAAAACAGACTAATACTAGGCCGCCACCTCCCCAAGCAGCTGCAGGTGAAGCAGCATCACTGCACGCCGCTGCATCTGGCTCTGCAGGAGTCGGGTCTAGGCCTGGCACCACACTGTACTTACTCTCAAATCACTAATATTTTTCTGGATATCTGATTAGCAATGAATTTAAAGACTAGCAGAGGATACAGCATTAATATGGCAGTGCTCCAGACTTGTAAGTCCATTCAACAAACACTTTTTAAAAATGTTGCCTTTTGAAAGGAGTCCCGACAACCTCTCTCTCCTTTTTGCTGCTGTCTTTTTTTAGGGTGGCTAAAATGAGGCGGAGCACATATGCAACCCACAGGAGCTCACCTTTTTGCTGGAATAAAACAGACCACGGTAATCTTTAGAAGAATTTGTTTGAAGTACTGAATTATGAAACAAGTGAAAGCAAACTAACATGCGATACACAACACAAATGTCCACAAGTGAATACATTTGTGGGAGAGGTGCAGAAAGAACAATTTGAGGACTGAAGATAACAGAAAATTTAAAAATAGGTCACTTCGCTTTTCTTAAGAGAGACTGTGCATACCAAAAGGACTTTTAAAGAGCTTTTAAACAAATGTCTGTGACTGAATCAGGAGAAAAGCTTTTAACAGGCAGGGTAATAAACCACAGAAACAAGCTGGGAAGGGAAGCTGTAGATCCTCCATTTTTTATTACACTCTAAAAAAGATATACGGTCTCATTTGGAAGATACCTCAGCTAAAGAAGTTGTGCTTTAGTTAAGCACACGGTGTTGAGTTCAGTGCAGCAGTGGGGTCAGTGGGCTGAAATTCAGCGGCCAGGAAGGGAACACCTACCGCCGGGCTCCCAAACGCCTTCTGCCGGCAGCTCCGGCTTTGAGTTCACCATCTCCCTTCAGGAGGTTGACTTCTGCTGGGCTCACAGCCTTGTTTAAGTGTTAGAATACCATCTCAGTTACTTCACCTTAATCTGCTAACACCATGGAGGCAACAGCTTTTTCTGGCTTAAGCTGTACGCATCAAGTAATTTTCTTTTATTAAAAAAGAAAAGATGACGACTCCTAATTTATTATTTGCTTCATTTCTCTCTACAAGATGAATAAAGCCAAATGAATGCTATTTCCACAGTCCTTGCACTTGAGGAAAGCATATTACAGGACCATATTTAATGTTAATTTAATATTCGTAAAGCTGATCCTATGTAAATTACAGAACATATTTATGCACTGAGAAAAATTTTTCCTCAACTTCCGTTATTACTCAGTTTTTCAAAGACAGCATTAAGAAACTTGCTAGAAATGAGCTTATTTCACAATGCTAAAAAGAAATGGAAGGGTATACCAAAACCCTTTCTGAGTATGGTGGAATCCCCGTTATTGGCAGCGTTGTAGTGAATCCTCCATTCAAAACGAATTTTATACGACCAGCAGCAGAAATGGTTCTCGTTATCATTCATTTAAATGGACACTATTATTTTTCTATCCAGCTAAGTAGGAAATTATGCCCGGCTATCTCAAACACAATTTACAACATAAAGGTCCTATGAAAGCTTCAAGTTAGATTTCCTCAACGAAATCGTCCTTGTTGGACTTGCAAACAACTTACCAAAGTCTCACTCTGTCTCCCCTATCTAATATCTGAAGTATGATCTACACTAAATATCTATATGCAAATATTTAAAAATTTACACTGTACTATCTCCTCCTAATTTTCTCCTGGTTCCCCTGATGTTTCAGAGAAGTAAGGCACTGTCACACAGAGGAGGATGTTTCAATGAAAAATGCTTCATGTATGTGCTATAGCTCTTGGTGCTGAACAACAGACATTTCGTACAGCCTTGCTCTAAACAACCATCAGCCTGCAGTCATGTCAATCAAGCACTCACACCTGTATGCAGATCCTCGGTTTGTAAACATTTTCAGTAAATGGGATCAATATACAAATATTAACTCATTACAGACAGTTCTCTAAGTAAGAGTCCACGAGCTTTTCACAAAACCTGATGCCCCACCAACAACCAGCAACCTTTTCTTCCTTAGCCTGCCAGCAGCTCCTGTAAGCTACAGCACGTTAAAACCCTCCACTGCACGGCTGAGATCTGTTGGTGTTAGAGCAGCAGCAAGTAAAACTTGCAGTCAGTGCATATTTGTCGTTGTAGAAGGAATATTTAACTTTAATTAATCTTTAATTTAAAACTAACGCTTTCTCAAAATAAAGCACATCTATATGCATTAGATAAGCACATATACATCAAGTGTAGTACAATCTCTAAAGTCTCACTTAGGAAAAAAAACCACCTTGAATCAAAAACTCGGCTTCCTGTGGGCACCACAAATAACATCACTCATCAGTACATTAAAATATGTATTTTCAACCCCAAAACACCTTATCTTTTATTCTTGCAGGCCAGCACCACTCTGGGACAAATGAAATACTGTTTTTCACATCAAGATACCTGTTAATCTGGTCCTAGATACCTGCTCAAATGCATCTATATTGAAGTCAACAGGGTTGCACAGTGGGTCTCGGTCAGCAATATTTGAAGACCAGAGGGCTGCTCAGATGTGACTCGGGAGAAGGCTCATCTACAGAATTTGTATTTCTGATGAAGAAGCACCAACTGCAGGAAGGAAACTTGACTTTCTGACCTCAGAATCAGATTGCAGCAAGATAAAACCATCTCCCAACTAGCTGATGCGAGAGAAAGTCAAACGAAAGAAAGAACTAACGTCACGTTGTTTTAGTGGACATTTTCAAAGTGGAATTGTATTCAATTTTCACAGTGTTTGCATGTATTTATAAAGTAAGAGTGAGTCTGGAAAAAAACGTAAATATTAAGTATTAAAGGTAGCCTAGAAGCTAACAGCAAAGCTTTTTCAGCAAACAGAGTGCAATCTACAGCTTGAGCTCACGTCGCCTCCTTCACCAGAGGCGTACCCGCCACAAACTACTTAATACCGAAATCTTCCATTGCCCATCGGTTTTGCAAAACCTCAGTTCCACAGCGGAGGTGGAAAACTGGAAAGCGTTTCATGAAATTAGGAAAAAGAGAGGCATTTGTGCGTGCCTGCCTCCAGCAACGCCCTCCTCTTCGGCAGAGGGGAGCATGTCCCAGCCCCACAGCTCTGCCACCAGGGCAGATGGGTGGCCAACGCCACTGAAAACCACCTCACCCCGTGGCATCACGGGCCGAGTGGGGAAAGAGCCTCACCTTCGGCTCTTTGCAGTGCAGAAAAGAATAGCCCCGTGAATTTAAAATGCTGAAGCTCTGCTTTGAAAGAGCAAGAATCCTTGCTCTTCACATTAAATTACATCTCTTTCCTCAAGAATCTGCAAGTTGCATCCCCATTGAGCTCCAAGTCATGATGCTGACAGGTCATCTCAGGTGATGGCAGCAACAGAAAACACAAGTCTGAATGTGTGCTTTTTCTTTTCTTTTTTAAAAAAAGAAAATATATAAGCCTTTGCAAGATGGTTTTAGTTTGGAGAATTCATTTGAAGATGGTATTCCATACAGTAAGCATTCCAGTATTCAGATTTTTATGTATAAAAACAAAAACAAATCCCAATAAACCTGAAGAAAAATTACAGGTTGTACCTTTTCATTTGCTTTCTTCAGCCATTAAATTTGGGAATGTAGAGAAATATAGGTCACTTACATATACTTCAATGGCTTAAGGAGAACTTGCTGTAGAAAAGATCAGAACAATGAGAAAGAGACTCTCAAAAAATGTAAGAGCATTTAAGGAGAGGAATCATTAAATGAGAGAGAATTATTATTTTGGAATATACTGTAAATAACTTAGTCTAATACTCCTGTTGTGACCTAGACAAAAATTCCTAGTGCCTCAACGTAAACTATTCCTTACTGCACAAAATGAGCAGCCTTGAACTTTTACTGTGGATATACATTTACATATTTATGAGAAATACAACTGACAGATGTTTTGCCTATCGACTGACATCAGTCAGTCACACATAGGAAAACAAAGTAAGAGGTGAGCAGTGGCCAAATGAGATCTATTTCTACAAAAGCCTTGGGAAGTTGAGAAGGCACAGGACAGCAGCAACGTGCTCTTCAGAGCTACAAAAATCCTTCAGTAACGCGAGTTTAAGCGTCACTGTGCCAGGAACTACGCTTCAGAGATGCGCGTTTAGCGGATCCAGGCATATCCCAAAACACTGCCCTGGAATTGCAGGGCTAAGAGCTGCCCACTATGTATTTTCTGCACACACTCCGGCTTGGCAGGGTGGTTACACAGCTCCAGCACCAGTCAGTTACAGGAAACAAGTCTCCACCATCAACAATGTTAATTAGTATATTCTCTAGTCCTTTAATATACTTAAGATTAGCATAAACCACAGTTGGAACAGACATCTCCGAAGTCTTACAGCACCATTCACTTAGCTTTCCTCAGTGCTCCAACCCTATCCCCAAAACACCTGGTCCTTGAAAAGCCCTTTAACTCCAGTGGTAAAGCACCAACTACTGTCTTTTAAGCCAAGCAGGTGTTTTACATGTAAAAACCTGTTTCAGATTTCGGAAGGGAGACCTTGCGAATAATGGATGACGAAGCAGGATGCTGTACAAATGTCAGCTTTTTCTTTCCAGCATCCTTTTAGGTTTCTGTTACAGTTTTAGTGGCAGAATTGCAGCAGCTTGCAAGGGTTCATCAAAATGTGGACCACGGTCTCACTCTGCTGAGAATGGTACCCAACACGTACAGGAAAAACACTTCTATACCTCTGTGGAATTAACTCCTTCGTTAGGTAAACCTCATCAAAAAATAAAATAAAATAAAAACAAAACACATTTTTGGCCTATTTCCAAAGTTTTGCTTTGCTTGGATTAAGTGTCTCTTTCCACACACAAACAATCTCTGTAAAAGTTATTTCCTGCAGATTTACTGCTTGTTACAAATAAAGAAAACTACCTGTAAGCTCATGAAAAAGACAAAAACACCAGCATACAAATACAGCTTACAGAAAAAACGCAAGACAAAACAACTGGCCCTTCCAGGCCAGGAGATCAAGTCAGCTCCCATCATTCTGGGTCTGAATCCCTGTCTTTCCTTAAGCGTTGTGTCCTTGCTCGCAACTCAAAGGCCTAATTCTTAACGTGGTAAAGGGCACAGGGAAAGCTGCTGGGAAGCCCTTATATATTGTAGAGGACAGCACAACTGGAATGGCAAGGATGAACGGCTGTAAATTGCTTAGGAGGTGATGCACAGAAAAGCAGCAGACGGTGCGGGGCCTTTATAGGATTTCATTGCTTAGCTCGATCTAAGCAATTGAGACAAACCTTAGTTATATTTGATAAAGGTCACAAACACCCTCCATCCCCATCGTTCCCAAAATACACAGTAACAGTCCAGTATGACCATCTCCTTCAGATCCAAGTTATTACGTGTTACGGAGAAAAGGCCAACCCGTTGTTTTAACTTTTTTACACAGTATCTTATTAATTGGAATTTAAGTGCTATGAACAATAGCACTACTTGACATCCCTGTATATTTGGGCACCCATTTTCTAACTCACTAAATATAATGCTCAATATACAGAAAATTTATTGCAGGCCCCACTCCGGTTAAGACATCGATTCTCACAGTATAATAATTAGAGGTCACATATGAGCAAGGAAAATCAAGTCCAGTCCTGTAATCCACACACAGTGCTTTACCAGATGCAGTTCTGTTAAACTCTGAACAGTCCTGAGACAAAACTATGGAAGAAATAATTAGAGATGCAAATGGTAACTTGGAACTTTTAAGAATACTATACATTGCATTGCAACATTAGCAAGAAAAGCAACTTAGTTAAGCGTAGCAGGAAAAGCAGCTCGCAACTATGCTTCTCACCCTGGTATATATGTGAAAAAATTGAAGCTAACAAAGTTTTATTAATTAGAAGTGTTAAAAGATAAGAAAGGCAAAGTACAAATCATCATTACCATGAATAAAACAAAAAGCTTGTTCAACTTTACTGGAATGGGCAAAAAGAGATACCAATAGCTATAATAAAATTGTGGAACTGCTGCTAATTAAGAAAAAACAACAAAAAAAACCCGCCACACACAAAAGCAGAGACATACAACAGATATTTTTGTTCTGTATCTGAAGAGTTAAGCAATGTTTGACAACAGCTATTAACATTTAACTATTTGAGATCACTAGGTCCAAATAACTTGTATCCAAAGTAACAAAAAACACCCAAGAGATTTGAGTTACTAACACTCCTTTTCAGAAAGTCCTGGAGCACCAAGGAAGTTCCAAAAGCCTGAAAGAAAACTAGGGTTGAGGCAATACTTAAAATGAGTAATTGGGGAGATTAACTTTATGATAGCCTGTCATCTGGATACTGAGCCCATCCAAAATAATGAGAAGTTTGATTTAGGATTAATAAAGACTTTAATTAATAAGCATCAAGTAATTAAAGCAATTAATATCAAACAAGCTCATGGAAAGTAAGTCCCGTCAAACTAATTAATTTTTTTTTGACAGAACTTTAGTTTTTGACTTGTTTTTAGCTGCAAAGACAAGCGTTGATGAGATACGCTACTTCTGCACGGAACTTGAATCAGTTCCGCACAACATCTTGATTAAGAAACTAAGAAGACGATAAAAGCATTAGCAGACACTAAAGCAGGCTGGGAGGCAGACCGAGATGTGATGGGCAAGCCCGAAAACCCAGCTGTAACAGAGACCAGCTCTGAGGTGGTCTGCTTCAATGGGGTTCCTGCAGAGCTGGTTACTGACACCACGGGAGGAAGACTCATGGAGCTCTGTCTGTCTGACTCAGCCCAGAGCAGCTTCACCAGCCTCTAAGCATCCATGTGAGGAACAAAAGTTTGGTTACGCAGATGCCTTCTTTTATAAGCACAGTAAAAAATCCAGTCTCTGGAAGGTGGAAAAAAATTCAGAGTAAAATTAAGGTACGTTTTGCTTTCCTTCAACAGGCTTACAAGAAGTTGCTTCTTACACACTGGCATAGATTGTAAGCTTCAGCAGCTTTCCCTTTGTTTTTGTGGGTTTTCTGTATATATCCCTAGTATTTTAAGGCACTGTGCAGTAGCTAAGCATTTGTCTAGAAAACTCGATTTAGAAAAAAAAGCTGAAAGTAAAACAAAAGACAAGAACAATTCCCTTTTGCTTCTGCAACCGCATGTAATTTCCATTCTCATTTTCACAATATCCTCTAAACATACCTCAAAAGAAAATATTGACTGAATTAAATATTAAATACCCAATCAACTCATCAGAATAAAAAAACCCAGCAGCTTCCATCTTTGTGCATCTTGTCTTGCACTGTTTCCATATCTACTTAACTGAGAAGCTAAGTAACTTTCCTGAAGGATAAAGGTTGCTTACAGTTTAGTGTGTGATCCAGTGACGGGCACCATTCTGAGGTCTCACTTTTGCAATGATTTGCAAGACCTCCCTCCCTTCCCTACGTTGTTTGGAAGCAGAGACAATTTCTTCATTTAGCTGTAAACCTTTCCTGCTCTCCTTCTCAATTAAAAAAATCTCAAACCTAACAGCTTGGAAGAGAGGGTTTGGAAACTAAACAAAGCTCAAAACGGACCTCTGGATTCCAACAAACTTGTGATTTTCAAGTGGCAAAATGGTGACTTTTAAGCAAGAAGATTAAACACTCAAAACCAAAACCGACAGGAGAGAAGCCAAGACAAACTGAAAGACCAGTCAGAAATAAGGTAGAAATTACACTGCAAAATTCAAAAGAAGACTGAGGAACCTGTATATCAAATTACTGCACGGGAGTTAAAACAAAGTAAATGAGACCCTCTGCAACTGCTTGAATATTCTGGTTTTCCAATTCTATGCTTGTTACCTGGCGGATAAGTATATGTCTGTCTTTCTCCTGCACTTCTTGAGTTCCAAAAGTGTGACTAAATACCAACATAAATAGTAGCAAATTATACATTGTCAGAGTGTCTAAGCAGTATAATAGAACCCCCGCTAAAATACAACCTCCTCAGACTTTTATTTTATTATGCTTCCTCATTACACATATTTTTGAAGTTAAAGATCTCTGGAAATGACAGAATTGTTCTTAATACATATAGAACATACATTCTAGGCATACCAGTAACAGTTAAAGCAATACAGTCTATATCATTTTTCCAACACCAAAAGACATCTTGGAAAAGGAGTTTTAAGTACTCTTAAGTCATCTTGAAAACTATTGCCAGAGGTTAAAGGTATCAGCTTTATTATTTTTTTCCTACATAATGAACAGTATATAGTGAAGCCTACTCAACCTTTTCACAGTTTTATTTCAAGGTGGAAGTGAAACTAAATTAGAATGCCAAAAATAATTACAATTTCACAGACTTTCGCCAAACACACAGGTGCTATAGAAACCTATTGACATTACTATGTCAACAAAACACTTTTCTGATATACTTTTAGAATATAACTGAACTACTAAGGATGCAGGTGGGAAATTCCACATACCAGACAAGAAGAAGGGATCTTGGATCTACTCATCTACTCCGACTTCAAACTATATCAGTTGCTCTATCAAATAAGAAATTACCAACTCCTACAGATCTTACGTCAAAAAAACCTTTCTGTTTCTCAAAGTCTCGAAGTCTTACAGCAACCAGAGAGAAAGAGCTCTTCAGTCACCCTGCCGGATGCCTATAATCTTGATCCAAATTATCAGAGTTGCAAAAAGTTCAAGTAACGTTCAGGGATAGGTTTCAACAACAGCAAAAACCTCCACTTTATTGCAGTTCTAGAAAGGGGAAAAAAACACCAACCAAATGATGGGATACTGCTGAACATGGTTATCAAAAAGATGCCATTCTACTTGCAAAGTTAAATGCATAGCAACAGTGGATAGATCTGCAAGGACATCAAGGCAAGAGTATTTCACAAAAGTCATCATGAAAACAGAACGGATAAGAACAAAATTCTTTAAATATGCAGCTCTAGCTACTCTGGACATACAAACCCTATTAAAAACTGTACCATTATAAAAAAATAGAATTACAATTCAAGTATGACCCAAATTCGCTGTATTCAGACCCTACAACATCCTCTGTAAACATCCTTTAGCCAGAGGTTGGCTGCAAACTAGCCCATACAAATTAGGACATAGCCAGAAGGACACGTTCTGCTACCAAAATATTATTTTACTAACACAAAATGAACAGATGTCTTATTTAGACTGAGAAGGAAGACAAGAAAACACAATTAAATTCAAGTAATTGCAGCAACAGAATCCCTCCTTCTGACTTGGTAACAGCTTCTAACATGGAATATCCCTTAAAAACAAAAAAAACCCACCCCAACAAGCCAACAGTGTCCCCAGCCAGGTGTCTCCACATCCCTCTCTATCACCATAATCCTGCTGGTCATATTGCCAGATGGCATTTCTTGACTTGGTCCCTTCTGATAAGCTGTTTCTATAATGTAGATGAAGACAGTATATATACAATAAACCACCAATGCTTTAAAGGTATTTTCATAATATTTGTACTGCCTATACCATGTACTGTCACACAGTTTTCCAGATTCACTTGGGTTGGGGATTAGTTCGCAAATGACTGTCACGAAAAAATGAAACTGCTGGGTTTTGACCTTTTTTCCTTGCCTCACATTTTGCCTAGGCGATTATTTTTGAAGGAGAGTAAGTCAAGAAATTAATGGCTACCTGATAAAGACCACTTCTTACTGCCTTTTAAAGGATGTTACAAACTCCACTCTTCCACGGGCTGGGCCTTTTAAGATCCCTTTAGCTGTGCCTTCCATTAATTTGCAAAATGAAACCACCAAATGGACTGGGATATGTAAAGGCAAGACCTCGGAAATGGAATCAAACTTACTTAAATATGTAACAAGAACATGAGCATCAATAACTGAAAGAGAACAAATACAGGAGTAACAAGTCCAAAGAGTAAAAATTCTCTAAAGATGCAAAAATTAGCAGTGATTAATTACTAAATGACCCAGCACAGATTTGAAATGAGCTGTAGAGTAAACATTTGGTTGTAAAGATGACCTTTCTTCCCCTTTTTAATTTGAGATTAATAAGGAACTCTCCTCTCTCACCACAAAACAAACCCCAACAAACACCAAAAAACAAACCAAAACCGCCCACCCAGTTGCCCCTTCAGGAGCACAAACCTTCCAGGTTTTTCCTTCAGTACAAGGAAGGAAAAAGCAAGTTCACAGCCACTCCTCTCCGTAACCTTTTGCTGATAGCGCTCACCTCTAGAGAAGGCAAACCCTTGAGAAAAGCATTGCCCCGACTACTCGAGCGCACCCGAGCATGCAGAGGGATGGGGGGCTGCTTGCCAGGACTCCTTCCCAGCTGAAAGGCTGCAGAGCAAGCTCACCGTTTCAGTGGCGAGTTGTCAGACCAAGCGGTAGCCACACGGATATTGAGTATTTTTACTTAGTCTATTTTTATTTATTATTATTTATTGTTACACTTCAAGAAGCTCGCTTAGAGCACTTACGAAGGCAGTCATGTTCATTATATAGGTAACAAATACCGGTCTGAATACAAACTGGTTTTAACATGGTATCACTACAGTATTTCTAATAAACCAATCTATTCCTCTAGCAAATCCTATTTTACAGCTTTCTATCCAACCAAAGCTGGTATAAAATACCAATGCTTTCAGAGATGTCACAACAAAACAACTTTCAACAGAGAAAGAAAAGCAATTACATGATATTTTCTTATTTTTAATCCTTCCTCTTTCTTTTGGCTTTGATTAAGACTGCTGATGGTCTGTCAAAAAAAAAAAAAAAAAAAAATCAATGCTGAATTTTAAACTAAAAAAAAGAGTTTTTAACTCCCTTCGAGATACCAAACAAACGCAGAAATTCTTGAACTCCAGCTGGCATTGGGTGCTAACCCTTACCAGCACTTGACTGCCCTCCCAGCTGTGGGGCAGAGCTGAGCGCGGCTCCTGCAGTGAGGAAGCCGTGCAGAGACGCCACAGTCAGATTCACCGTTTTTAGTGACAACCCTCCCACACGGCCCAAAAGCATAATGCAATGCCTGGCTCTCTACCTGAACACTATAAAAATAACCCTATGCAACGTTTCTACACCCTGTATGCACAGTAACGCATTTTTATTACACAACTGTAATAACGTACCTTCGTCCCTCATGCCAGATTTTCTGCCTGTACTCCTACTGAAGTCCCCCGAGGATGGTAGAGAGACTTAGACAAGGACTTTGCACGTTACTCAAGCTTTCACGTAACTTTTTTGAAATTAATGAATCAGGAACACAATTAACTACCCTCGGTAGAAAGACAGGGTCTTTCAGAGATTTGAGCCGCCCCGTGCCATGGGGACTGCAGTGCAGGGAAGCTGGAGAAGGAAGCAAAAGAGGTAACGCCACTTGTCTACAACCCCTGCAGGAGCGTCCCTCTGGGCAGCAAAACATCGAGGCAGCGCAGGGTGGCTGCTCAGGGGACCCCGAGAGCTCTCGGCTGCAGGATAGATCTGGCAGGGCAGTCAAGAGACACAGAAAATGCTGGGTTCAGCATCTCCAAACCGAAGCGTACCTGCGTGGCTTTGCACAGGGATAGCCACCGGAACCTGCTGACCCTCACCGCTCAGCCCCTTTGCAGCAGCCCCAGGTCCCCACACTGAGCCAGGTCCAGTGGCAGCCCCAGATCCCCCGCACAGCCCCACACCAGCCCCGCTGAACAACAACAGCCACAAAGCCCTCGGGCTCCATCTTTGGCATGGTAACATCCACTTAAAGCAATGACCCAAATCCAAATTTAAAAAAAAAAAAAAAAAAAAAAAAGCTTAGTACTGCAAATAAAGTTCAACTTACTTTCACTGTAGCTGCTTTTCCCACTGTTTTTGAAGTTGTGTTTAAAACGCCACGTATAAAACAGAAAGCAACCCAGAAGCCCAGAAGCTCCGAATTAGACATCCTGAACCGTTCAGAGATATTTCTTCAGAGAGGAACATGAAAGGCTCCTCTATTTTCCAAAAGGAAATGATAAAAGAGGCTTTTAATCCAGAAACACACACACACAAGAAAACTGGCCTCATCCCAGACGGTTTTCCCAGCATGAAGCGGGCCACGTCCTGCTCTCTCACTCCTCCAGCATCCACAGATCCCATCCACGGAAACACAGCAGCTCAATGTCATGAGCGAGCAACATTTATTTTGATGTTTGAGTGCTGCTTCCAATAGTCCAAAACCAGACGCAGTAATCAAATCTGGTTTAGCTGAAGGTTTCATTTTGTTTGCAGCATTACCGACTTTTCGGCTAGAAATAATTTTGGTGGGATGCAGGCGACGCCCGGCACAGCGGACACAGACGCGGCTCCCGGCCCAGGAGGCTGCTCATCCCCGCAGCGGGGAAGCCACCCAGAGCAGCACTCACTTTGGGACGAGTTTTCAAAGGCTTACAGGTATCTAAAGATTTTAAAATTTAAAAAAAACCAAACACCACCGCTGTGTGGTAACAAGTTACTGTGAATCAACTGACGAACACGGTAATTGCACATGCACACTCTAACTCAAGTGACCCTGCTTTTGCCAGGGGCTAATAATGCACATACAATTACCATAAATAGATGATGAACTGTAACTTGTTTGTGCATCTGAAATGGTGGGTGTTTCTGGAAATCCTACCATATGCAGAATTACACCTTAATTACCTTTTCAACCCTGCCTAGTAATACCCACTTGTTTTTTCCCCATTCTTGGGCAGCGGCGATAAGGTCCTGTGACCCATATTATTTCCACGTGCTCCATCACTCAGAGAAAAGCCCAAAAGCGCTACCAAGGAGCTGCAGCAGACATGACTCGCTCTCACTCCACCGCACAAGCCAAGCGTCCCAAAACTGCAACTCGTCCCAGAGAAGCTGCCCAAATGAAGGATGTACTTCTGGAAATACAGGCTGAAGCAATCAGATACTACAAGTTATATATGCCAATAGTCCTAAAAGTACTCCTGTGCATTTACACATGATTTTTCCACTACTAATTCTAAAAATACTGCAGCGAGAGAAAAAAACTTCTGCTGTTTTAAGAACTGACCTCCAGCCAGGAGGACAGGACTAAACACTCACCCAGACATAAGGCACGTCATGTGCCGTAACAGTGGCTACAGCCAACTTGCCTTTAGAAGCATTTGCAGTGATATTAAGCTCCGAATAGGTATCACGCACATTTAAGCCCATTATAATAAACTGTGTCAAGAGGCAAACGTTACTTCACAATTCCAGCTCAAGGCCGTCTACTGAAAGACTCGGCAGTAACCGCGCCAGCACGTCAGCCTTCGCAGCATGGACTCGCGGAGAGCACTTTGACGGGCTGACTCACCCGCTTCGCTGCCTGTTATGAGCCAGCCACAATTTACTGGATGGATCACAAGTTGTAGGGAAACAAACAGATCATGAATTTATACCCATGAGAAACAGTACCATTCTTCAGACAAGAAAAAAGCCCATTAATTAACTTCCCAACGTTGAGGTCTTTTACACTAGAAGTAGAGCAAGTTTACGGGCATTTCATACACGTGAAACCATTAACGTGTAGTATTCCAAACTGTGAGTATTATTAAGTGCAGTGATGAGCCAAAAAATTGCAGATGCCAACGGTTTGTTCATTTTTGGCTTAGGGAGGACTTTTCAGATCCTTTGCAACATAATATAAATCATATTTACAAACTAAAACACATGAGTAGTCTCATATGTCAAGCCACAGTGATTTACAGATACTTACATATTCTCACTTTTCAAAGTATGTCATCAGGTGCCTCAGTACTGAGCAAGAAATATGAACAGAGGCAGTTAACATCCCAGAGAGCTTATTTCTATTTGTTTCCATTTTAAGTGCTGGAGATACAGAGTAGACATTCTTATTCATCTCTACTTTAGCAGCTCCTTCTGGGGTTTCAATCTCCCTTCTTTCAACATGTTAGGGTACTGAAAAATAATTAACAGATATAAGTTACAGCTGCCTTGTCGACAGAAGAAGCAACACTGTAGAAGAGATGCTAAACAGAGATGATACCAGCAGACTGAGCAATGTGAGCAATGTGTTAAGATGAATTTCCCTGTGTTTTTTGATTCACGTCTTCGTTGCACGAGGATGGACGCAAGGAGCACATGAATCAAAAAACACAAGATGCAATCAAATAGCATCTCCAAACTGGCATCACTGACAGAAAGAAGGAAAGAGAAGTAAAGGTTAGTTTGTAAGTCAGCAATGCAGTAGTGGCTTCAGTAAAAACTATGACTTGAAAAAAGTTGCCGTCACTAGAGGGATTGCCCTGCAGCTGCCTGCACTCCCTGGGCACCTCAGTTTGCAGCAACCTACTCTCTAAATGAAACGAGGCGCAGACTCTTCTCGCTCTAGCACCAGGGCCCAGCAGTAGATTCAGCCATGGCACAGGCACGCACAACAATTGAGCTGAACACCGTCAGCACACCAAGCAGCCCAAGGGAAGAGATTCAGAAAAAGCGAGGCCCAGCTGATGAGTAGAGATCACTGTTCTGGCACCAATGGGTGTATTTAATCAAAACGCAAAAGGACTATCACAACAGGTGTGGGAAAAGAGGGCAGCAGCTTGTTGGTGGCTGTACACAGGTGCAAAGGAGTGAAAAGAAAATGGAGGCGGGAAGAGAGAGATAAGCGAGGAGAGTGGTCACATCTACACAAGGAGAAGGAGTGGTAGAGGTTTATCCTGGTTTTAAAGGAATGCCAGACCAACACTTGCAGCGTGTCTATACAGTGGAGGGAGAGCTGGAATGACTCCGCAGGATTGCAGCAGTAGTGAGGACGCAGCAGCCAGGATACATACCCCAAGATCCTGGGGCACTTGCATCCTAGGTGCCAGTCTAATGCTCCCATGTCCCTTCATATTTGCTACTTCTGTTATCCGCAGCGGCTAAACTAAGCTAGCACAGGGATGCACCCACGTGCTATAAACCATACCACCCTTTTGCTGCTTAAATACATACCTTAAGGCAGCAGAAATAAAATGAGACATTAGACAGCAACAACGGCACACCAGCTTACAAAGGCTGTAAGTAACCTGGTGTTAACCGAGTCACTCACAGAAGAAAAGGCAACAGAACAGCAACGGGGCACAGGGCTGCCCAGCGCTGCAGAGGCACGGCAGCAGGCGAGGGCATCCACCACTGGGAAGTAACATGGAGAACTGACCAAGCCGAGCTGCAAGATACCCACGGGTGGGGGTATTTTCATGGACATCCAGTAGAGACCCCAGCATAGCAATTAAAAAACAAAAAAAACCCAACCCAACCAAACAAACAAAACCACAAAAAACCAACCAAACAAAAACACCACACCAGAAAACAACTCACTTCTTCGGTAACACCAGTAATAATGATCTTCTCTCGGTCCTCTCACAGGACACCGCCCCTCACCTGACTTCCCTCCATTTTGACTCCCTGCCCTCACACAGCTGGGAGGTGAAGTAGTGGTGGGATTAAAACAGAACGGGACAAATAACAAACTAAAAAATAACAACTTCCCCCATCAAAGACAAGATGTAACTTCCATAGTTGTTCCGGTTATTTAACCAGAGTCCAAAAAACCTGAAGTGATTCGGGAAAGTTTTAAATGGACAGATGAAAGTATCTTTGTTACATGAAGAGCAGGCCTGGTGCACGTAATTGAATGTGCTTATCTCTTATCAGTTTAAGTTTTCAGCAGGTTAATAGAAAACCTCCGATCAAAAATACAAGTTAAAAATTCTGTTAGTGGAAAGGCTGTTACAGAATAATCAAGTTTTTTGTCAGGCTACCAGAATACACCAACTTTCAAGTATTATTTGTAATACAGTAGAGCCTGAGGCCCCCAGTGAACCTAGTGCTATATTATGTCACATTCGATTTTGTTTTTCTATCTAGGAGCTTATAAAAAAAAAAGAGCCCCACACATTCTCTATCTTGAGCTTCCAACCCAAATACAATGTTCGCATAAGAGAGAGCAGAGAATTATAATGCAGCTCGGCATGGCTGCACAGCACGACCAAGAACAACCCTCATACCACGATCCAGTGCTGCAGTCCCAGGTGTAATTTCTTATCACCTTTTGTTTAGCTTCCCGGCAGCATTCGCCGAGTCGATCAATACATCAATACACTCATTTTTAATTGCTCAAAAAAACCTGGCAATATAGTGCTGAAAGTTTCATTCCGATCCTGCCCGCACGGGATCTGCTGCCTTAGAGGGAGGGAAACCACCGCAGCAGCCGCCTCAGGGAGGGCATCGCTCCCGGGCTGCTCCCCGGGCTCAGGAGCTGCTCCCCCATACAGAGACGTGGCGCTGCAGTTACCGAATGTGCCACGAGCTGAGGAAAAACCCCACCATCCTCCTGACTTTCTGCGTTACTCGCCAGAGGGAGGGGAAAGGTGGTGGGAACAGACCACTGGAGGTTGAAAGAGCACAGGTAGCCACACACTGACCACCCACAAGGGACTGCAAGCATGTCCGCAGCCTCAGTACAAAGAAAAGTGGTAATTCCCAAGCCCCCAAAACCTAGGATGTTGGTTTTAGCACGCGGTTGCCCGAACAAGCCTAGCCCCACACCACGGTGCACTCGCCGCTGCACCAAATGAGTGCTCTGTGGACACCTGCCGCAGCCCAGAGAGACCCAGCACGCCGCCGAAAACCACTTCCAAGTCTTCCTAGAGAGAGCAGATTACTAACCTGAGCTCCCGAGCTCGGGAACACCACCAGCACCGCTCCCGCTCCCCAATTCGCAGCCTACGCTGGGGGGAGGCTGGAGGAGCTCTCCCTTCCTCCCCCACGGCAGCCTGCGTCCCACAGCTGCCGTAACTCACCTGGCTCACCCCCTTGCAACCTCCTTCCTCCCAGCCGGAGCGGATCACCCGGCAAAGCCAGCCCACCCCTCGAGAGGGCACTTCGCTCCGGTACAAAGCAGCCTCGCAGCCACTGAGGATTTGGAAAACTGTCAGCAGTACCACCAGTTAAAAGGAAAAGTTTAAAAAAACCAACCAACCAACCAAAAAACACCACCAACAAAAAAACCCATGCCAGCTGCAGAGAGCAAGCAGAGAAGTGCAAGACACCTGTGAATTTGGTCCGGGGGGGGGGGGGGGGGGGGGGGGGGGGGGAAGTGATTTGAAGGAAAATGCAGGCTATAATTACAAAATATTAGATAAGTGATTTCATTACTCGCACAATTTTCTGAGTGGATGAAAAAGTCAGTAACCTGGTAAGAGCCTAAACTAGGTTTAAATTCAATTATGAGTACATTTTTGCCACCTGAAAATTAGATTGGTACATTTTTCAACCAGCAGTAATCTGCTATTTCAACACTATTTTTTTTTTCTCCAGTCAATAAATACAAGACAATGATTGTCCAAGATTTGAAATGCAATTTGCCCTAATAAACCTATCTAGGGATTTAAAACACATTCACATCACAATCTGAATGACAGTTTTTTAAAATGAATTAATGGACTTTGAGGTAACGCATTTAAGTTAGCAGGTATGTTGAAAACACATTAGTGAACATGAAGATCTAAAAAAATGACCTACCAACAAAAAACAATGTCTTCAGTTTTATTTTTAAAAAAAGCTTGAAAATTTCTTTTGGAATTTTTCCAAATTATTCTAAATTTAAAACTAACTAAACAGATAGAGCTGGATTTATTTACTTAATTCATTAGCAACCTGCTCCATCCACATCACCATCCACGGTTTTCTCATTTCCTGCCTCCATTCATCCTATTTATTTCTTTTAACTTTGTCCCTCAGTCCCTGTAACCCAAAACCTTAAGGACTGAGGTTGCATCCTTCCAGAGACTAAAACTATACAACGGCCGTAATTATGTCACTGTGACACAGTTAATGTCTGAATCCTATTTATATTTAGCATCCCGTTTTTTTCAAAACCTCATCTTGGCCCCACTCCACCCTGCCTCTCCAATCTGGTGTCCATCATCCCATTACTGCCCACTCATGCATTCCTCCCCATCCCATCCTCGTGACCACGCAGCTGGGGTTGCCCTTCAGCGCGCGCTGCCTCATCTGTCTGGAATTCCCTTTCTCCAGCCCAATTCCTCTCCTCGGTTCTCATCTTTACGTGTGTACATACGCATTCATTTACAGTTGCCCTTAAATCCCACGGACCTTTTCTATCTCCATGACGGTGGTTTTTATCCCACCCTCACTGAGATCATCACAGACAACAAGAATGCTCGGGCCTTTTCCACTTTCGCATTTCGTTTCTATTTTATTCCATTCATAATGTATTTTGTTCCCTTTTTGCCTGCAGGGTGGCCACCACGCATCTCTTTGTAGCTTTACAGCTACATTCTACCTGTGTCCACATTTTGCCAGTATACATAAATGCGTGCCTACATCTTGCAAGGATGTATACCACACCAAATACAGTAATTTCAACCATATTCCCTCAACACTGAGTCATACACTGACACCGTATCACGCTACCAAAGTAAGACAGTAATATCTTTAATAATACCACTGTATTGCTCCAGTCTCCCTCTCATTCTTCTGCAGCTGAGCTGAAATGAGGAATGTACCGAACATTGCCAAGTTTTTCCTTCACACTTTTTTCTTCCCAAGCAGAATTACTTTCTGTAAAGTACCGAGATGCCATGCTAAGCAGAAGGGGGCAGTTACACACGAAGCCGAATGAAGAAAAGCTCGTAGTCAGTCCCAATGGCACAGACAATGAATTTTGAACCAGAGCAGAAAGGAAGAGGTATTTTTGTTAAACCTTTCTTCTTTATGCTAAACTTGCTCAGAACGTAACGTTTACAACCTTTTCCAGAGTGCCTGTGCTAAGAGGTGAACCTTCCCTGGCAACTTTTACGCTTCCTATGAATTCTTTTTACATATAGCTTGTTGGACAATACATACAAAAGAAAGTACAACTCTGGAAAACTTTGCATTTTAGCTGTTTTGCCTTCTGTTTCATAAAATCAAGTCTGATGCACATTAGGTGTCCGCTCTCTAATATTGGTAGAATATAGCTGGATTTGGTATTTATCTTTTAAAGAATGTATAACCTTTTAAAATGGAGCAGCTTTTCATCAGCTTGTATTTAATTGGCACTTTAGAGCATAAAATTAAAAAAATTCGCACTTATTTCTTCTATTCAGACATACCTCCTAAAGCTTCAGCACACAAAGATGGCTATGTGCTTTTTTGGTCACTTTCCTCTCTTTTTATTCTAGGTGACTCATGTAGCTGTGAGCTTAATTGGCATCACTTAAAGTAGTCTGGGAAATTTCATCCTGCTGAATGTGAATGTGTTACTACTGTATCTGATTGAGATCTAAATAAATTCCACATTTGGCCCAACGTAGTAGTAGGAGATGCAAGATGTCAACCTGTTCTTGGAGAGTAAGAAAAACAGCATTCTAGATTTTAGTAAAGTAAAAACAGATTCCCTTCCCTGTGACCCCTCTCTATATTCCATATAATACTGACACAATAGTAATTTTTGCCTAATTAACTACCAGATAACTTAAAGCCTGCTTCTTCATGGAATATTCTATTCGTTAACAAGATGTATAAGAGAAGCAGTGCTACACGGCATGCCAATATTAAACTAGAAAAGCATGGCTGTGAATTAAAATCAGCAATATGTCTTTATACTTTTTTCATTAGCGTTTTCCATCAGGGCAGCATTTGCCTTTGGCAGGAACTCACAATGTAAAGAAAACAAACGCAAAGCATTCATTAATGGCCTTCCTCAAATGAAAATATTGCTACAGGGATATATGAGAAGTGTCTTCATGATCTCACAGACAACGCTCCTCCAAATACGTGCTCTGACAATCCAGGGCATGATCCCGGGAGTTTGTTGGGTGCTTCTTCGATGTCCTGCGTACTGCTTTGTCTGTACTAAAGTCACGATGAGAGAAAGCATTCAGATCCTGCAAAAGCCATTCAATACAATTTGGGGCAAACACACAAAACCATCATCTTGTAAGACACATCAACACTAGAAGGGTGGGACATTCAGGTACTGATGGCACGGCTTCACAAGCCAGCATTTCCTCAGCTGGAGGACTGTAAACGTGACAAAGCAAGCACAGAAAATAAACAACCTGCATCCATCTCTAAGGTGTAATCATTGTATTTTAATCAAACTGGTAACATTAACCTTTCAAGCACTGCATATCATTTTCATTACTGCATTATTACCAATGGCAAGGAAGCCACAAAATTATAGAATGAGTATCATGAATTTGAAACACTAAATAATCACACTGTTAAGATCCAAAAGGTGTGCTTTAAATACAAACATACGGTTTCCAGCAACAGATACATCTTAATACTAAAACCAAAGATGTTTCATCTATCTAAATATCCTTAACTTTGTATCTGTTCCTTTTATTATGAGAAATAAGACTTACACACAGAAAACCCAGCACTGCCTATTTATCAAAGTTCCCCAAGAGTTCAAGCCAATCTCCATTTGTATTCATGATTTTTAACCTGTAAAATGCAAGCAAATTAGAACCCGCCTAGGAATAACCTGATCTACATAATTTGCATGGGCACTCTCTTTTGCCGGTGGAAAATTGTACAAAAGACCTTGATCACCCTCATTTGCATTCAAGTAACTGGCCAAGTTTTGAAAATATGCTTCTATATATTTAAAGTTCTTGAATACAGAGACAGCTTGTTGCAGGAAGAACATAAACCATAATGGGCAAGAGGAAAAAAATATGACCTAACACCTTGCAAAACAGTTCACGTGGCTTGAATTCCTCTCTTGCATAATAACTAAATGAGTTAGCTGGAATGTTATTTTTCATTATGCGGTACTACTTACTGCACTCTTTCTCCCTCTCTCAGCCACCCATTCAGAACTACATCGAACACAGTGCCTCCAGGAGTGACTGACTGGTCCAGCGCCGGGGAAGGACGACACGGTCTAGAGGAACAGGCAGGAGCTGGGAACACAAGTCACGCCGCCTCGCTCCAGCGCTCCGTGCAACACTGAGCGCATCACTTCTCCCTTGCTACTGCCACACTTTCTCCAAGGGTAGCGTTTCTTTATAATACATCGTAAAATATTCTCTATTCTGATGCTAATTATCATATTGCTAGACGACTTGAGGCATTATTACTTCTACTACGTTATTTCCTTTTCAGACGCAGTCAAGTGGAGGTATCCACTTTGGTTTTGCGTACGCGTACCTGCAGTGCCTAACAGGAGTTCACAGGATCTAGCGAGGCTGCGCGGGTGCGTGTAAGGACAGAACTGGTCCAAAATGTTTAAACTGGCTCCTATTAGATATTATTAAAAGGTGCATTTACTTTGCTCCAGTATGGAGTTTAAACTGGGCTGCAAAGTTGTGGAAGCATAATTAATCCACTAACCTAGCCAGTCCTCCTTAAATCATTTATTCAATACCCCTGATGTTAGCAATTCTTCACATGTACTTGATCTCCAACAATTAGATGAGAAACGTTAGATTAGGGGCACTACTGAGGAAAAGCCATTAAACAGGCCTTTGTTTTAAGACAGAGAAGGTAAAAGCATTCCTTGATGCAATAAAAAGTGAGTATTTACATACTATGCCCTAATTAAGGGTTTTTTTCTGTAATTCCACTGGCTGCCCTGGAAGAGCCATAAACATTTAGTAAAATAATCTCAATTTATACTGCTTTGTTCTATGCCTTCAAGTACCGTACATGGCTGTACTCCAGATCAAGTAGTTGTCCTCAAATGCCTTCCAATGAGCCCTGCCAGATTCTGTGGTTCAGAAGTAATTTAAAGGCAGAAAGCTGTAGCAAATGAGACCTAATGGAAAACAGAGAATGCTTTAGTTCATCCTAACTGTTCGCAGAAAAGAAATGGAAAACCACAAAGAAAGGAAGGAAAAAGAAAAGGAAGTGCCAAAATGTTGTATTTCTCTCTGCAGATGAAGCTAATGATTCACCAACATCATGACATAGCCCGTGCAAGTGCCTTTTAACAATTTGAGAAATTTATGATAAAAAGCCTGAAATAGAAAAATACTGTCCTTGTGGAACCATAACTTTGTTTTTAAATAGCTTTTTTCCACTTTTCTTTTTTTCCCCTTCCTTAACTCTGGCATGTTATTCTTCACTTTCAATCACCTGCATTGAATAAACTAATTCCTCCTGGTTAGAGCAGAGACCAACCACCACTGGCTGTTAAATGCAGCCAACTGTTCATAACTCCAGCAGATGGTTCTCTTCTGCTGGCCAACAGAAACTTTATGGTCCTTTTCCTAATTTCTCTCAAGAGATACAGAAATTCTTTATTTAGAAAGCAATCACTCCTGCAATATAGTGTCGCCCCTATGCAGTCTATTTTCAGTTAGCCACGCTTCTTCCCTCCCCCACCTCTTCAAAGTACACTGAAAGCATCAAACAGAAATAGACTGACAGCAGACCTGATCTAAAGCCATCAGATGTCACAAGAAGTCCTTTCATCTGTGTATTTATCACAGGCTTTTCTGCTTAAGCCTAATTAACGCCACGGCCCAAGCACGCCACATGTTCCTACGCCACCCAGTACCCACAGCACGGATGCGGGGCGGCGGTGCCTGGGGGTGCTGTGAAGGACACCAGCTTTCAGAGGAACCTGCAGGGATGAGGTGTATGAATCCCATGGAAATTAACGTCACTTTTCCTGACTGCAGAGGGTCTTAAAAGAGGGCCCTTAAAATATGTCCAAAAAACCCCCTGAAAACAAGAAAAAAAAATTAATAAACCTAAAGGTGGTTAAGAAAGCTACAGATTTAATTACTCATGACCACCGAGCTACTAGATTTTCCTCAGATTCTTGAAGGTTTTTCCTACATCCTTGTACGGCAGCACACACAACAAGAAATACTCGTGGTGAGGGGGTCTCTCCTCACAACTCTCAGCTCAAAAGAAGGTGGGGTAAATTCATTTTAAGTCCACGCTAAGCAAAATGCTATTCCCAGTCCTGGCCTGCTCTGAGGACTGGCAATCCAGCCTGCTGTGGTGAGGGACAACCCTACAACAGCGTGCAGAGCTTCCCTCAGCCTGGAACAAAGCTCTGCCGCGCACACAGCTGTGCTTCAACCCGTGCCCTCTCACCCCAGGGGGGACAGAGACTTTGCTCCTTTTTTTCCTTGAAACTTTCAATTACAACATTACGAACTCAAATTGATTAATTTTTTCACAGAATGCCTAAACACATTTTTCTCAACCTTCCCAAAATAAGTCCTTTTCTTGGGATGAATGCAAGCATAACAGTTTTCAAACTGAAAAGAATTCATCTGGCAAAGTACAGAGAAAGACAAGTTACGTGGCTATTAAAAATACAGTTGAACTACAGCATATGCTACAAACACACAGGCATACACATACATTTTAGTAACAACTGAGAAACAAATTTTAATGTAGCAGAGCTATTTCTGCTTGCCAAATGAAACTTTTGTAGGATACTTTTTTACGACTTCTTATGACACAGTTTTTGATGAACTATGGCTTATTCAAAGTTCTGGCGTAACGTGCCCAATATGGGAGAATGTCCTGGTTTTAACAGAAAACAGTTTTACATATTGCAATTTAAATTACAGACATAAACTCTTCCAAACAGTAACTTTATGCTCAAATAAAACAGGTGCACCAAAGTGTAATGTTTCCAGTTATTTATTTCGCCGTTGAATTTTTGGTAGTTTATTAAACCTTCTGTAAGCTTTTAGACAACTAAGTACCTGTTACGTTATTTGTAGCTGGTTAACTGTGGGAAAAAAGTATGCAAACTCTCTGAAGAGAGAAATCAAATGCTTACAGAATAATTTTCCACAGTACAATAAAGATGTTGGATCTCGCGGCTAATGATTTAAAAGATACCAGTAGGCAAGACCAGTAGGCTAATGAACTTCTACAGCTAAAAATTCTAGGACACAAATTCTTTCTCAAAGTTGGTACTGGCTATTTCACTAACTCTCAATACTGAACTCAGAGCAGGATTTAATTACCCTGTTCCTTCACATGCACAGAGTTCTGTCCAGCAGCAAGGTACGCCCTACTTCCAAGGTGCTCAGTCTTCAAGAAGATAACTACCACAGCTATACAGTCCGTTAGCACAGATCTAAGAGAAGTCAAAAGGTAATAAAAAAAGTATTTTTAAGAAAGCAAGGAAAGAAAAGTTCAGATCACCAAGCTCCTCCTCACCCTTATTGCGAGCCCAGTTCTCAGATCTGCTGGGGGTAAGGCAGAAAAGGCCAGGATCCCTGTGTGTCTCTAAAAATCGGGGCTCTTCTGTACCAGCTTCTGCCTGAAAGACTCTGAAGAGAATGGGAAGCAAAAACATTCGCACAAGAGTCAATTATTCGGTAGCCTGAAAAACAAGGGTGTGTGGCATGAGGAAGGATCTACAGCTTTATTGGGCTGAAAAGGAGGGTGTGAGAGCAGTAAGTTACTGAGATGTTCAGCAGTGCGGAAAAGGAGAAAAACTGAAATACCTAAGAACACATCTCAAACTTCCCTAGGAATTACACAATCGTGTATTTCCAAAAGTAAGTGCCAAAGAACCGTTTTATTTATTATTCTTTTCCGTATTACCATATGAAAGCAATTGGTACTTCTAAATGACGTGACAGAGATCATCATTTAACAACAAAAGACCACAGGAAATAGAGTGTAGACAGCAAACACAATTACTCCGTGGATATTCTCACCGAGACTAAATTCCACTGTTAAGACATTTTATTTCTGTATTCCAATGTGATGCAGACAGCCCTCTCACAATGCCACAAGGAAGACTTTTCAGAAAAGGCACACGTGTGTGCTCCTCCTTATATAAAATTACGCACAAATAGATTCATTTCTCTATTAAAAAAAACCCCAAACAGTCATACTGCAAAACCCACAACATTTCTTGGCTGGATAGCTCTTGTTAGAATACATCTGTCAAAAGGAGTCGTCAGCCGAAATCAGAAGGCTGAGCTTATATCACAGTACAAGTCTTTAGGGTTTTAATCTTGCCGTGGTCATTTCCTCTTTAAAGAGCTTATTTTGTAAATACGTATCAACCGCTAGACTTTTAGCAACAGAAAAAAAAATAAAAATGCAGAAACACCGCTGTAACTGTTAGACCTGTTTATGAAATCCATCCACTTTTTGGACCGCTCACCGTTGCGTTCCAGGTAATTATTTCTGGCCAGCGGCAGCTGTGCCGGCAGGGAGACCGATGGTGCGCAGGTCCCCCTGTCCCGGCGCTGCCTGATGCGGCACGTTCCCCGGCACGCGGCCGGTCACCACTGCACAGGCCCCTCCTGGGGTCCCCCCACCCTGGCACCAACGCAAACCAATCTCGACGTCTTAAGGATTTTGGTCAATGTAACCTTTTGAAAGAGATACCCTTTTCTATAAAGCATATGCAGTATAAATTACCATTTCCTCCACTAGCTGGATACTTCTGCTTTACTTAAAAATGTCAGCAAGGTAGATCTTTGAGACAGTCAAAAGTGGTGGAGAAAGGAAAGTATTATGTTTCAGTGGAAAGAACAGTTTTGACGGCTTTTGTAATTAATTTCATTCAGTTAAGCGCTTTTTTTAATGCACTGCAAATGTCATCAACCCAATGCCGCATCTGCAAAACAAGAGTGTTGAAATTCTGCATTCTCCCCAGCGCGTGTGATTTTCAGTACTGTGTAATTTCTAAGGAGGCTCGAGGATTGCATACACTTGTCATTAAAACACACACGCACTTGAGATGTTTACGAAGTTCATCCCTTTAAGCCTAACTTACTTGGTCAGGTAACGCTGCTAACAAGCAGCATCACGACGACATACAAACAACCTCTATTAAGAGTGACAGTAGAGTTATATCTGCTTGCTACAAACACACACAGACAACAGTCACCTTATTCATCTGCTAGCATGAACACAAAAAAAAACCAACCCCAAAACAACAACAAAAAAAAAGGCCGCTTCTTTATACTGTGGCTTATCGAACAAAAAGCAAATAGAGCAAGTATTGTTTCTGTGTAATGAGATCTTGCACACTGCCACCATGCGTAGGGAAATGCCACTAAGACAGTTTGCCACGAGCTCCCTGATACACCAGGAAAACCGTATCAGAAGCGAAGATATAGCCTTGATAGATGTCAACAGCAAATTTATGCAGCTAGTTGAAATGGAGGAAGGTCATAATCAGCTAATTAATTTATAATGTACTCTTCCTTGCTCTTTACATATATGATTATCATTTAATAAATGCAGAAGCTCTAGCTAAACAACATGGTAATGTTTATCTGGAATATTATCTTAATAATAATAATAATTAGCACTAATATCATCTTCTCACATTTAATATTATTTTACTTTTATTAATAGCTTAACTGCCCAATTCCCTACATTCTGAAATGTATTTATGAAATTCATTTACGCAAATGTAAATAATACTTGTCTCAAGGGCCCCTAATGTAGTAAGTCTTCCAATCACTCAGTACAGATGTTAACAATAAAATTTGAATGGATTAGCACATCAGTACAAAACTATACAAGGCTTTTCGCAAACACTGTCTCTACTTTTATTTTTGTTGTGTGATTGATAAAACATTGCTATCTGTACAGCACATCTACTCTGAAATCCAACAAAAATAACTCTACATTTTTTTTAAGCTGCTTTTGAAGTTCACTCAGATTAATAATACTAAAAGTTAACACCACATGTTTATTTATATTTCTATGCTGCCAGGGAAGTACATTTAAATATTGCCTGAGAAAAGTTTACAATATGCAGTGTCTACTGCAAAGCAAATTCATTCGAAGAACGCTAATGTGGCAGACTTGAAACCACAAAAATACATTCATTATTACTCTTCAGTGCTGCTTTCCTAACCCTTTGTATAAAGAAATAGGTAACAGTCTTCAGCAAAGCTACAACAAACCGTCATTTATCTTTTTCTTTAACATGAACATTTATTGATTCTGTTACCGTAGGTTAATGTTTCTAATAAGTACAGGGACAAACTCGGGCATTCTGTGAAGCACAATCTTTCAAATAAGGTCCTAATCGTATAGTCTGTTTCAGGCAGGCAAAATCATGCAACTACACTGAGACTCATTAATTTAATTAGAACTATTCATATGTTTAAAGTTATAAATCTGTTTAATTACATGCTGAATTAAGCCCAGACTGGGGAGAACCATGCCTCAAATTCAACGGCGACTTGTGCTTTCCCAACTAAATTCATGTTGATATTAAAACATCCATTTCATATGGAGAGAGATTAATCTGGCCCATCTCCCAAAACAAGGCCAAATAGTTTGGGAGGTACAAAGACTGACGCTGCTCCTTATGGAAAGTGACATACGTTAAGAAACATTGGTTAGAACATTTAATGTGCTTCTATGGGGCCTCTAGGGCTGGATTTTCAAGTTTTTTCAATACCTTAAAATGCATACATAGGGAATAAAAAAGTCTAAGTGGGCTAGATGCCTAACCACTAACAAGCCCATCTACTCTGCTTATATGCTTTAAAGAAAGTTGACCAGGAGACTATTGTCATCTGCAGGTGTCTGGCTACCTTGAAAATCTAGATCTTGCGATTTCACCCTTGGATACAACGGTGATGAAGACTGCTGCTGAATCAACACAAAGGTGGGTGAATCAACACCTGCCTGAGGTGGGTGAATACAGAACAACATAATCCAAAACACATTAACAAACTTGGTATAGTGTTAAGTTTCTCCTCCTTTTTTTATTGATTCTGATAGAGGCTCATGTGAAGAATGATTTGCTTAATTGCATGTTCATAGAAATAACATTAGCACAAGCACATCAAAATCTGTTTTCTAATTGATACTTAAAAAGTATCTAATCAATACTTTCTAATGCACAGTACAGAAGAGGGAACTGCCCTACTGAGGTGAACTCATCAGACAGGCCCAGTAAAACAAATCTGTGAACATAACTAGTCTTCCGCTCTTTCCATGAACATCGAGTTCCTGCCGCATCTTGGACTCTTGGCACGGGAACATGCTGGGACAGAAAGACCCTTCTTGTTTGTAGGTAGGGCACCTGTGGTTTTGGTCTGTAGAATTAGGAATGGAGTAGCTACTTATACCCTCTTCCTGGTGCTGAGGAGCTGCTCCATCCACGACTAGTCAACTTGTGCAACCAATAATATATACCAGGGAATTATTTAAGTTCTTGCTTTTGTTCAGCTCTCTGTATTTTATTATGTATGTATTATCTTTGCTTGGCCCCAGAAAATGCCGGGGAAGAATTCCGACTCTCAGGTGAGTCCGATCACATCGTCTTTGGGAGCTCCTCCTCCAGTGGAGCACCTTCCTGACAGCTGCTGCCAGACCCAAACTCCAGCCCTTCATTTCAAATTCAGGGGGCTCCTACTGAATACAGCGTAGCAGCCACTTATACATTAAACGTAGGAAAACTCCTCCTTCTGGTGGCTTGCCATTTTGTGTTCCCTACGGCTGCCGTGCTAGAGACGCAGAATGTAATGGATTACAATGTCCAGAAATTAAATAAAAAGAAACAAAGAGAAAATAATCCTTGTTTCAATATACAGTACTAGTATCAGGGCTTCCAGAGTACTGCTCTGAACACACATATTCCAGTATTTGTAATGATGCTACTTTTTTGTCTAAATAGAAGAGAACTAATCTGAAAGTCAACAACTTGACCTACTGTAACAAGTCCTCCTTCTCGTTATCATTAATCTAATATATTACTTGTAATTCAGAATTAAGATATTTCAAACAATCTTTCATAGAATTACTTTAATAATCAACCATTTGTTCTATTATCTCCCTTAAGCACTGAAAATAAATTTAGGTATGCGATTTTCATATTCAAACCCAGGTCTTTATCCCTGAGGTCTGTGCTTTACAAATAGACTTACTAGAATTTTTTTTTGTGCGTTCTCTCATATCCGCTATTAAAGGCAGTGGTATTATGTTCTGCCACTAAACCACAAATGTAATTATGAGGTGGAATTTCTTGGCCCAGTTTCAACATTTAAACACATAGTTAACAATGCCTAAGGAAATGCAACTAACCCCCACCTACCCCCCCCAAGCCTACAAAAACAAACAAATTTTACTAGCAGTTCTACATGGTATCCCATGGGATTAGACAGAGGAAACAGCATGAAAAATGAAAATACTCCAGGAGTATTTAAATTACATTTTGAAAAGCAAATTAGAAATATTAGCCAGAAAAACAGCAGTATCTGTATGCCTGACACACATACGGGGACCGAATAACGTGAAAATGTTATGCTGGTTGGTATTTTATCTCCCTGATTTTCTTTTCAAGTTAAGTATTTAATACAGCAATAAAATAAAACGTGTTAAGTGTCTTTCTACATCTTTCTATTGCTAAATAAGTTTTAAGAGCAGATCCTAAGAAGCCAGCCCTTTCAAAAATATGCGCCTACTTCAAAAGATTAAAAGACGAGTAACTACGAAGCTAACATATAGGTTCTTTGTATTTTGATGACTGACCTCCAGTTTTTTCCTCTGATGAGTTTAAATACGACTTAACAGCTGGGACTCAGACTTCGGCCAAAGACCACTATTCTTTTGCCAGCAAGTTCTCATGTGAAGGTATATTGAACTTTTATGGCTTTCATCACAGCTAGTAAGTAAGAGTGAACATGATTTAGAAGAGACAAGACTCAACTACACAGCAAAACCTGAACTATAAATACATCGATGTACGCTGAAATAACTCATACATAACCCAAGAATGGTGGTTAGTTCTTTATTTTTCAAAATATTTATTTCAACTTTAGCTTTTGCCATGAAAAATGAATCAGTCTCCAAGTATATCCTAAGCTCCCTCTGCTATGTGGGGGAAAAAAAAAAGTTAGATTCTGTTAAAAAGCTTTTACTCAAGTAAAAGAGCAGAGTTGTATTTTTATTCAACTGAAGTTCAAGATTGGCTTTTTGTTCTTTTTTATCTCATATCAAAAGGTATCTGAGATCATATTCTATAAAGAGTACTATGAACTAATATTTTATCTATAATCTCATTAACCATTATGTGACATTCCTTTTCTTGGTAAAAACTTTAAAAGTTCTTATATTTACTGTTACACATTTTTATTTTAATTGAAAATATTAAATTAGCAACTAAAGTACACTGACTCAATTTTTTTTTCATCTTTTTTGTCAAAGGGTGATGGTTGGCAACTGGAGAATGCAAGTATTTTCTTAACTTACCCAGAATAACAGTATTTCGTACCATTTTGATGGTGCACTGCATTTATGCATTTGTATTTTAGACTTTTAAATATGCAATATTCAACAGGATAAAGATTGGATATTACAAACTACACAACTGTATTTCATTATTAAGATCAACATTTTGGTAAATATTATGGACTTTTTCTTTTAAAACTTATTTGACATTCCACTGAAATCAAAATAGTGCAAATATGCTTAAAAGTTTTAAGGTATCTTTTACATACACAGCAATATCACATCATATATTCCTCCTTTTACTTGATGAACACAGACTGTTTGTTTGTTACTCTTAAATGCATTACTGTTATATCATTTGATATACATCATGTGCATTTTTATGTCTTATTGTAGAAATTATCAAAATTACTATGAAAGTATGTATGCATATATAAGGATACACATAATTAAAAACAAAACAAAAAAACCCCAAACAAAAAACAACAAACAAACTCCCACCCAGAGCAGTCAAAATATAATTTTTTTTAAATCTCAAGGCAAAATTCAGCTCCTAACTGGTGTCTGTAAATGAAATGAAAAATAAATGTGTGAAGAATGATTAAGCTAATGAATAAAATCAAAGCCCCTTAAGTTCAGTAACAAAACTTCCATTTGTGGGGAATATCACTATTATAGTGGAACCAACATTTTTCCCATTGAGATTTACATCTGAGTAAGGTACAGCAAACCTAACAATAACACTTCTAATGAACTTTCAAAGTTCACCACATCTTTCACTGACCCATAGAAGAATAAAATCCAGGAGCAAAGACAAATCTCTGGAAAATAAACAAGATAGAAAAATGTATTTTAAAAGCCCCAAACTCTTAATTATGTAAAGTAAGGCACAGTTAAGATTTATTTCTACTGGCAATTACCTGGTTCAGATTTCTTTAAGTCTCCTAAAGTGCTCCTTCTCTGCATCGCCAAGTCTTTCTCAACCAAGTATTTACTGTGAGAGTGAGTTACAAACTAATATGGGCAGCATATTTGGATAAATAAATGAAAAATGGCCTTTATATATATTTGGAAAAATCATTTTTCCCCATCAAATAATGAAAATTATTTTACTACTATCAAGTGTACATTAATATGGAGGAGCTAGGGAATTGTGAAAAAATGACAATTTTTCTCCCCAGAAAAAGCCCTCCCCAGCTATATGACTCTCTGTTGACAATATGAACCTCCTTCACTCGGGCAGGTCATCTTTCTCCTCTAGCCAGGAACACAAAACCTAAGACCGGGTGGGTTCTTTCAGGTAATCAAGTTCAGTTCTCCCCTACTAGAGGTAACTCTGTCCTGTCATCCCTTTTATAAAAATTGATGAAACTCCATCTTCAAAATTATAAAGCCGCCTACCCCTCTGCCTATCAAAGGGCTACGCTAAAAACTCATCAGTCACAAGCCAACAGACCAATTTTTGCACTTTCACTACACAAGAGTCATTCCCACCCCTGGCGTCGAGATCTAGGAAGTTTTCTGAGAAGCCACAGCCCGCCTTCCAACAGCTGCATAATTTGCCTTACGGTAGGTTCTTTTGTCCAATGGACTGATTACGTTACCTGAGACTAGCCCTCTCTTACTGCTTCATTTTGATAAAATTATAAATAATTACAGAAACTTAGTCAGATAAACAACCTTGGTACCCAGGTTTCCGCTATCATAAATAACACGGGCAGCATAAGGAGAGCATTACTCTACACTCGCATTTTTCTCGATTAAGTGAAAGTATGTCTAGTGGTGGGTGACTACAAAGGGTAGGCTAAATTCACCTGCTAATTTAGCTAAAGCAAACATAAATACTGTATGTGTAAGGAGCAAAAAAAAAGGGGCAATCTGCTAGATCCAGAAAGATCAGCACTAGGTTTCCAATGAAGTATTGAAGCAGCATTGACGATGTAGCCCCTGAAACAGATCTTCAACTGCCCAACTCTCAAAACTCTTTCTATGCTCTGTAGCGCAACTCTTCTGACATACTCATCCAAAACGCCTACCTTAAACCATGTCGCACCCTCCACAGCTAGTTCTAAAAGCATCATACAAGGCTTATACTTATAGACTGTCACTGGACTTATCACTTGATAACAGTAAGGCTATTTGCAGACTCCTGTAATGTGTTTTCAGTGTTCATTTTTAGAAAGAGCAGCAAAATTGCAGAAGTCCAGTCATATTACAAGTGTCATATGGTCAGGTGCAAACAAAGCAATCGGTAATATACAATTAGTAGACACATTGCTCCTGAAAATTACTATTTCTGAACTAACGTAAGTGCAAAATTATTCGGAGGTTAACATCCCTCTTTATATTGGCATCTTTCTGAAGTTTGTATTTTATTAGTGTTTAAAGTTTCCAAGTGCCATACACTGCTGAGAATATTTAGCGGTGATAAAGAGCCACCCTATTGCTCTTACAAACCTCTATCCAGAGGAAGACTGCAGAGCCAGAAAGTGGATTGCAATCAAACCTTTCCATCAGTAGTCAGAAAGCAGCGAAAGACAAACTTTACAAAGTGTATATGCTAGCACATCTGAATCTACTTCACATCTTGAGTGAAGGAGCTTTGTGTGGAAACAAATTTGGCACTTAGTTTTCAAGGAGCAACAGCAGAATTCAAGACTCAGTTCATTAGTACATGACAGGGATGCAAAAATGAAGCTCTGCTGGTTGTAGATACAAAACAGAGCGAGATGCCAACCTGACAGTCGCACTATCAAAGCTCTAACAAGAAAAAACAACAGTATGAGAACAGCATCCTACACAGACTAGGCTGTGACTGAGCAAACCTCTCCGGATGTAGGATGCCAAACTCCACTGCTGAAAAGATGACAGTACTTCAGAATTAAAAAAGAAGGGAAGGGATTTGCTCTCTTCTTCATTATCTGTGCATTGAAAACAGAAACAAAGGCACCTGCAAATTACCCTCTGGCAGCACCTCTCTGCTTCTATGGATTACAGATAGGGACTACAGCAGCTGCATTGCTAACTTGGATGCCTCAGTTTAGTCCAAAAATCCATCTGTGGGATGAATGCAGACCCTTAATACATCTGCCAAAACATCTATATGGAGACAGCCAGCATGGCTTCACCAAGGGCAAGTCCTGCCTGATCAACCTAGTGGTCTTCTATAATGGAGTGACTACATCAGTGGACAAGGGAAGAGCTACGGATGTTGTCTATCTGGACTTCTGCAAGGCTTTGACATGGTCCCCCACAACATCCTTCTCTCTGAATTGGAGAGATATGGATTTGATGGGTGGACTGTTCAGTGGATGAGGAATTGGTTGGATGGTCGCATCCAGAGGGTTGTGGTCAATGGCTCAAAGTCCAGGTGGAGATCTGTGACAAGTGTTGTCCCTCAGGGGTCTGATTGGGACCAGTACTCTTTAGTATCTTCATTAATGACATTGACAGTGGGATCGAGCGCACCCTCAGAAAGTTTGCAGACGACACCAAGCTGAGTGGTGCAGTGGACATGCCTGAGGGACAGGATGCCATCCAGAGGGACCTGGACAAGCTCGAGAGGTGGGCCCATATGAACCTCTTGAGGTTCAACAAGGCCAAGTGCAAGGTCCTGCACATGGGTCGGAGCAACCCCCGCTATCAATACAGGCTAGGGGATTATGGGATTGAGAGCAGCCCTGCTGAGAAGGACTTGGGGGTACTGGTGGATAGAAAGCTGGACATGAGCCAGCAATGTGCACTCGCAGCCCAGAAGGCCAACCGTATCCTGGGCTGCATCAAAAGAAGCGTGGCCAGCAGGTCGAGGGAGGGGATTCTGCCCCTCTGCTCTGCTCTGGTGAGACACCACCTAGAGTCCTGCATCCAGCTCTGGAGCCCTCAGCACAGGAAAGATGTGGACCTGTTGGAGTGAGTCTAGAGGAGGGCCACAGAAGTGATCAGAGGGCTGGAGCACCTCTCCTATGAAGACAGGCTGAGAGAATTGGGCTTTGTTCAGCCTGGAGAAGAGAAGGCTCCGGGGAGACCTTATTGCAGCCTTTCTGTACCTAAAGGGGGCTTATAGGAAAGATGGGGAAAAACTTTTTAGCAGGGCCAGTTGTGATAGGACAAGGGGTAATGGTTTTAAACTAAAGGAGGGAAGATTTCAACTAGATATAAGGAAGAAGTTTTTCACAATGAAGGTGGTGAAGTACTGGAACAGGGTGCCCAGAGAGGTGGTAGATGCCTCGTCCCTGGAAACATTCAAGGTCAGGCTGGATGGGGCTCTGGGCAACCTGATCTAGTTGAAGATGTCCCTGCTCATTGCACGGGGGTTGGACTAGATGACCTTTAAAGGTCCCTTCCAATCCAAACTATTCTATGATTCTATTCTATATGTTATATGCAGAGTTAAATCAATCCAGCTCAGTCAACTCTGGAAAAATAAACAAGAACAAAAAAACCCCGCAAGTACCTGAAAACTCTTCTGAGTTTATAAACATTCATTCCACAAATCTGTGTGCTGTGGCTCACACCCAAAGAGAAACATCACTGTTCCTCAACAATGATGAAAAGCAATGTCACACGAGATCCTCCTTTACTAAAATATTACTTTTATGAAACATGCCATACAACAGTTTTAGTGCACTGAGAAGCTCTGCATAATCAGATGTAAACTCTGTTCATAAACAAACTTTTTTTCATCAAACGCTATGCCTGATCTTCACTGCTCAAAAATTCTCTGAAGTTATGAAGTGAACAAGGGAGGTATCAGTACAGTGAAAATTAGAGAATTCATTTCGGTTAAAAAGGTAAAAGCAAATTCTTTCAAATAACAGAAAGTCCCATTTGATTCACTATTAAATTCACCCTGTGTTTGACATAAAAATTTTTGAGGTACCAAGAAATATTCTAGGTAAGTGAGTATTTGTGTGGGAGCAGCGATTAGCTAAGAATTTCAGACAGGCTGGTGGGCTGAAAGATGAGATCATCAACTTGAGTCCTTCAGCTCATTACCTTAGCCACTATCCAAACCGTTAAATCACAACTGGAAATATACACCATTCATATTATAAAGGAGTCACACTTGACATTGCTTGAAAATGACAGAGGACAGAAAAAGAATGGCTCTACAGACCATTTACTCACTGCCAAGTTACGAATATGGGACAACTAAAAAAAAAAAAAAATCCCATGGCAAGTCAAATATCCCAGCCACAACAGAACCACATACAGAATTAACAATATATTAAGACAGAAGAGGGCAAAGATAGCATGGAGCTGGTCAGAATCATTCAAAGCCCAGGACTCTCGCGTGCTTTGGCTTCATTTAATGTCTGATTTTTTTCATAAGTAATGTTGACTTCTGCAGAGCATGATAGCCAACACCAACCAGATCATGCCAAGGACCTTACAGGCACAGCCTCATTTCGCTTTCTTAATGAAATGTACAAGTAATTAACCATCAACATTGATACACTGCAGAAATTACAAATACCTATTAACTAAACAAATAGTAAAATGTTCAATTAGTCTCTGAGACTTGAAATAGCTGTGCAGATCTGCAAGGATCTCCTGAAGGACCAGCACTTCTCTTGCCAAGGCTGGTGAGCGCATTTATGCCCGTTGCACAAATACACTCCTTGCAAGTATCCGCAAGACCCTCAGTCTGCACCTTGTAACTTCAGTTTCTCAAATTGTTGCCTCTTGTGTCCAGTCCTCATCTTTGTTTGGGTGCATACTTTCCCCAAAAGCCCTTCACTTCGGAGAGGCCCTCTGCTGCTCCTTCCTCTCTTTCTTTCTGTAAAAATTGATTTCCCCACACACACACACACTTCCCAGGACCACCATTAGGATAAAAATCATCATGTTTTGCCAGTTGCTCGGATATTAATGTAGGTCACAAAGTACGTAAATAAGAATTGATTATGAAAAGCAGGAAGTGAAAACAGTCCATACGGAGCTAATATTGCTACCGAAACCTAAACTTCTGCATTTCCTGCCATTGTGACTGTGGTGGGTTGACCCTGGCTGGACGCCAGGTGCCCACCAAAGCCGCTCTATCACTCCCCTCCTCAGCTGGACAGGGGGGAGAAAATAGAACGAAAGGCTCATGGGTCGAGATACAGACAGGGAGAGATCGCTCACCAATTACTGTCATGGGCAAAACAGACTCGACTTGGGGAAATTAGTTTAATTTATTACCAATCAAATCAGAGTAGGATAGCGAGAAAATAAAACCAAATCTTAGACACCTTCCCCCCACCCCTCCTGTCTTCTCAGGCTCAACTTCACTCCCGATTTCTCTACCTCCCCCCAAGCAGCACAGGGGGACGGGGAATGGGGGTTGCGGTCAGTTCATCACACGTTGTCTCTGCTGCTCCTTCATCCTCAGGGGGAAGACTCCTCACACTCTTCCCCTGCTCCAGCGTGGGGTCCCTCCCACAGGAGAGAGTCCTCCATGGACTTCTCCAAATGAGTCCTTCCCATGGGCTACAGTTCTTCACGAACTGCTCCAGCGTGGGTCCTTTCCATGGGGTGCAGTCCTTCAGGAACAGACTGCTCCAGCATGGGTCTCCCGTGGGGTCTCAAGTCCTGTCAGCAAACCTGCTCCAGCATGGGCTCCTCTCTCCACGGGTTCACAGGTCCTGCCAGGAGCCTGCTCCAGCGGGGGTTTCCCATGGGGTCACAGCCTCCTTTGGGCATCCACCTGCTCTGGCATGGGACCCTCCACAGGCTGCAGGTGGGTATCTGATCCACCGTGGACCTCCACGGGCTTGCAAGGGGACAGCCTGCCTCACCATGGTCTTCACCACGGGCTGCAGGGGAATCTCTGCTCCGGTGCCCGGAGCACCTCCTCCCCATCCTTCTTCACTGACCTTGGTGTCTGCATAGTTGTTGCGCTCACATATTCTCACTCCTCTCTCCGCTGATATATTCCGCCAGCAGTTTTTTGGGGTTTTTTTCCCATCTTAGATCTGTTATCCCAGAGGCGCTACCACCGTCGCTGATGGGCTTGGCCTTGGCCAGCAGTGGGTCCCTCTTGGAGCTGGCTGGCATTGGCTCTATCGGACACAGGGGAAGCTTCTCTCAGCTTCTCACAGAAGCCACCCCTGTAGCCCCCCTGCTACCAAAACCTTGCCACACAAACCCAATACAGTGACTTTAATTATGAAATCCTAATGTTGCACTAAGGTAACTGCCATGTTTAGTTTCCTAGCTGTCTTTAAAGGAAATATTAAAGACAATTAAAAAAACAAACCAAAACAAAAAAGCACCAAACACAGCCCCCTAAAAGCCCACTCAAAACAAACAGCGATGAACAACAAAAAAGCTCACACAACTGAGAAGTTTTTTCAAGTTCCTTCAACTCATCAGTGCATTCTGGAAGGAGGTTCACTCACAGGCTTAACTTTGAGCTCTGCTCTGGTCCCTTCTTGCTGGGCCAAAGGGAACAGAAAGCTGACAGACTGTCCCGAAGGAGCAAAGTCTATCCATTCTGTCTCCAGATAATCTAATCTACCTCTGTCTGAAAAGAAACCCTGGCATGGATCTGCCTCTGAATTTGTACAGAGCAGAAAAAGCTGAAGCAGAAAAATAACCAAACCAAAAAAACCCAAATAACAACAAAACCGAATGATTTTTTTGCTTCTGTTCTCACTGTGGAAGAGGTTAGGTAGATGATCCCCTGACTAGAATGTTGTGGGTTTGGTTTTTTGGGTTTGTTTGGTTTGGTTTGGGGTTTTTTGTGGCTTGACAATCAGTCTGAAATTTAAGCATCAGTGATAAAGGTCAGAGGAGAAATATGGGCAAAATGAATGGTAACCGTTGACAAGCGTGAGATGGTGCTCCCTCAACTTCTGCAGGAACTCACATACGCGTAGCTGAGCTATTACTGCTCATGTTCATCTTACTTAAACCCATCTCCGTATCAGAAAAATGTGAGATAGCAAACACAGTGCCAGTCTCCTAATAGGGCACTTAGGGGGATCCGGAAAACTACAAAACAATTAATTTGACATACACATTGAGCAAATTGATAGGAACCGTTACAAAGAACAGAAGTCTTTAAACAAAGAGCTAGATACAGCATGCTGGGGAAGAGCCAACACGGCATTTGCACAATTGCCTCATAAATCTATTAGCATTGCTAGAGAATCGACGTATGTGAGGACAAACACGATCAGATCAATCAACTAGTTTGATCTTCAAACAAATAATCACTTGTTAAAAGATGGGAAATAAAAGATGGCATTAAGCATTCAGTTGTCTTCATGAAAATAGGTCAGTATCAGTGTTCCACAGGAGTTTTGTAGGACACAGCTGAATAAATGGGGTGGAAAAGGGGGAAGAACAGTGTGCAGAAAAAGTACCCTACTGATACTAAGTCACTCATAGCAATACAAATGAAGGCTGACCGAGAGAACTGCAAATAATCTCACATAGCAAAGGACTAGACAGCAAAATGGAAGACAAAACTCAGTGTTGACAGGTATAAAGAATTGTAGGGAGTGGTGGTGAGGATGGGTGGGGAGGAAAACAACCTCAACCTTATGTATACAATATGGGCTCTGGGTGAGCTGTCACCACTACAGAGAGATCTTGCGCTCCATAGGGACATATTTAAGAAAATGATGGATTAATTTCAGCAGCAGTCAAAAAAATCAAATACTGTTAAAAATTATGAGGAATGCAGACCACCACAGAACATACCATTATGCCAGCATTTAAACGACAGACACTGTACACTGAATATGTTATCTACCTTGCGTGCAGTCCTCCAGTCTCAAAAAAGACGTAACAACTAGGAAAAGCAGAGAGAACAAGAAGGATGATCAAAGGTATGAAATGGGTTCCGTACACGGAACTAAACAGACATGGATTTTCCAGCCTGGAAGACAAACGATCAAGGTGGTATCAAAGAGATCTGCGATAAATGGAGCAGCATAAAGGCAGTGGATAAGGAATCGTTTGTCTCTTATAAGATAAGAACAAAGGAGCATCAAATGAAATTATCAGGTAGCAAATTCAAAACAAACAAAAGGAGGCACTTCTTAACACATACACTGTAGAACTCACTGCACAGCATATTGCAGATGATAAAAATGCACATGGTTCTAAAAACAATCAGACAAACTAATGGAAGAAAAATCTACCAAGGGCTATTAAACCCAAGATACCATCTCTATTTCAGGAAGTTTGTGAGATGCAGATTGCGGAAAGCTGGGAAAATATACTGGGAAAGCACTACTATGTGCTTGCCTTTTACCGTCTTCCCTAGGCATCTGCTATCGGTCACTGGCAGAGGCAGGACAGGCTACGACAACAGCCAGTAGCGCAACTCCACAGGAGTCAACCTCGAGGGCAAAACATACAATACCGATGACCCAGTGTCCGCATTTCGTTTGGATGGTTTCACTTTCAGCTAGAGACGGTCTGGTCCCACAGCTGAATGGGTATTACCAAGCTGAAAACATCTTCTGGCTTAGTGGCGCCCGAAAAGAAACCCATCTGCGCGCTCTGAGCCCGTTCGGCAACGCGCGCACGTCTGCAGGAAGCGGGGACAATGAGCGGACCTGCTGCAGAAGTGCACTCCTGACCCACACCAAAACGTTCACGCAGATTTACCTGTGCCCAGCTAAACAAGCGCTTGCCCGGAGAGTTTGACCGCTCTTCTGAGTCAATGACCCTCCTGGACCCAGCAGATGCTCTGCAGAACCTGACGTGCCCCCAAAGGGTGATTGAGGCTGAACCGGGTCTTCCTACAGGGTCGGTCGTGTAACATCTTCCCAGTTACATCCCACTCTACTTAATGCTCTCTGGGTACAACTGTAGAATTAGGCCTTTAAGCATAAAACTATAGACATGAGGAAACTTTCTATTGCGCGTTTTTTAAGCAATTTTTAAATTACTGCTTATCTTTAAAAAATACAACTGGTACCTTTCTTATAATGAGACATTTATAATTCTATTCATATTTTGAATATTATTAAAGACATCCATGCCACCTTCTGAGAAGACAACCAGTATATAATTCCAAGTGCTAGATGTTGAAGAAAGTTATATACTTTCAAAATATATTTTTATATTAGAAATTTTATTGAATTTTTCTCATCACAACAGCTTGGCTCTTACGAAGTAGTTAAATATAGCGTTACATTGCATTTCTCTTCATGGCGAACACTATTTTAATGATATTACATTGCCTTTAATAGGAAGGCACCGTTTAAGTAAGATGACAAGCTGATTTTGCAGTTTACAGCCAGACCTGGTATTTACCCAAAGCATATTCTCCTAGAAAGAACAATACACTTTAAAAACAAACAAAAACACCTCAAAATGCATCTGATCCTGACCTCTGTTATTTAATTTTGCATTTGTCTAATCATGCAATAAGGCAAATCTCAGCTGAGTATTAAATGGAACTTCTTCACATGTATAAAAAGCCTTTTGATTTGCACTGAATTCCTCATTCTACCAATTTAATCTTTTGTGTAAGTCTCTTCCAAAGCAGACTACTACTTCCTTAAACAAAAGGTTGTGTGTTCATTTTTGAAGAACAGTGATACTTTTGACCTTGATAGAGAATATACAATTGATGGGAAAAGTCACTGCAGAAACTTCCAACAGATTAACGTGGCAGAGCTGAACCTCTGCTTTATCTGCAACCTAATTAAAAAGAAAGGCTCCCACCCCAAAAAGCCTTGTGCAGGGTGCTTATCATGAAGCATTATAAAGTTCTGCATAGGGGGACCCAAGGGCATTCAAAATTATTAAAAAAAAACCCTGTTTTCTTCTGCAGAGGTAACTAACAATACAGGACCAGAATCTTCTCTTCAGAAAGCCAAATTAAAACTGTTGAGGCATTTTAAAGATCTGTAAGTACGTATCAGTCTTGTTTCATTTACACTGCATCTGGGAAAGTGAGAGAGAAATACAATTTTTTTTTCTTATCTTGGTCTGTCTTGTACAGACTGAAATAAAATCAATTGCCCTGTGGAAAAGCCTTGTAAAGAAAACTCATAAATCCTATTTATTTATCTATTTTTTCATCATGCTAGAGCAACACAAGATAGGGTATTCTTGTCACAGTGCCAGATGGTAAAAGAACCGTAACGATCACTGTTCTTCAACCCCGGGGACCATACTCACTGTACTAAAGATGAAACGATACCTAGCAATTCACAGAATTATTTGACCCTTTGATTATCATAATTAAACAACACTAAATTCCACCAATGATCACCCACAGCCAAAAGTTACGTGCTTATTCCTCCTAAGCAACATACAAGGAGAACGAAAACTTCAGAGTAAGATCCCTCAAAATTATCACGCGAAGTGGAAAGCTTTTTACATTTGCTAGCAGAAGAAAACGCTGAGAACGGCTTTTAAATCATTCCTGTACCTGGAAATGAAAGTTCATCTTAGCAGTACATCCTTCCACTTAGGGCCCACATTTTATCCAATAGCTAATGCATGTCAGGTCTATGAAAGGTCTTTGCAATAGGAGCTGGGACGCGTGAGTCACCTTCCTCATCGCGTGGCCAGAGCAAGTCTCCATCTCTGCCTGAGACAAATGAAGATTGACTGGGTCAAAAGGAATTCAGGTGGAGTGAGCGTGCACTTGTTCTGGGATTGACTCTAGTCCCCGGAGATGCTCACCTGTGAAAAAATGTTTTGAACACCCTGAAGCAAAGGCAGTAACTGGACCTCAGACCCCAAATACTGGGCAACAGGTCCTACCATGGTGTATCCATCTAACAGAGACACTGATATCCCTTCTTCCGATGATTTTTCCAAAGAAACTAGAAACCTCTCCTGTACATTTGGGTGGAATCCAACCCCATGGGCATGATGACTGAGCAATTCCCAGAAAAAAAACCCTCCAGTCATAGAGGAAATGAGGATTTCTACACCAAAAAACCCCCACACCAAGCCACTTCTAGACATTGTGTCATCTGGAATATGGCAGGAGGCTATCCTGCTGGTTTAGATCTCATTTTTGTACTTGCGTGGTCAAATCCTACCTGCATCCCACCTAAAAAACCTATTTTGTTTCCTTTTTTCCAAGCTAGGCTTGGAGTCTTCCATCTTTTTCAATGACATTTCAGCAGAGCCCCATTTAGGTTCTGAAGGATGGTAGAACATTTTCTGTTATTCATTATGAGCACGCCCAGTCTGAAGGCGGCTCCCGCACAACCGATACGTGTGCTCAAGCAGCATCAGTGTGCCACTGACGAGGTATTTTTGCAGGTATTTAAACAAGGCCACACCTGTAATAAAGATAATAATTAACTAGCATCCTTGTCACTTAGGTGTCACGAAGTGAACTTCGTATCAAAGAAAAGAGCCTTTAAGTTATTTAATGATTTCAAGCTGTTGCAACAAGATGCTGCTCGTTCATGTAAGGAAAGAACTTGTTAACTGGTTTGCACCATAGACAAACATCAACAAACTCTGACAGATTTCTTTTGTCTATGTATCTGGCAACGCTTTTTTTTTTCCTTTTTTTAATAGATTTCATGATTGTTCTCCAAAAGTTGAAATGTTATTTTGCACTAAGTACACCAAAACATCTTACATTATTACCACAAACACAAAATTTCTGTTTCTGTGTAAAACTTTGTTAGAAAAGATTTCACCACCATATGATTTAAGGAAACTTAATTAATTGTATTTTTTAATTTCCCATTGCCAGATGGGATGTTACTCAAGCCTGGCGTAATGATTCAAATATCACCAGTAGGTCCAGCCACCCAGAATTAAAAAGATGGCACCGTGGGTAGAGAAAATGGTTTTCCCTACGATGGCTCTAACACTTCAAGACAAATTTGCTCAGACCCAAACAAATTTTCACAGCCACAAAAGGATTTGCTGAGACACCAGGTCACGGGAGGCTAATGGCACTGCGACACACCTACGAAACCTTCTCTCACGTGCTTAATGCAATAAAGAAAATCCCTTTGTGGCTGGTAGCGCTGTGGGTGCCGCAGTGGGAGGAGGCGGCCAGCGAGGCGAGGGAGCTCTGCCCGGCAGCCCCCAGCTCCGGAAAGGGAGTAAGGAGCTGGCCGGGACAGTGGCCTGTTCGAGAGGAGAAAATCAGACACGACCTGGCAAAGGAAGGGGAAGACTGAATGCGGTGAGTGGTATGTGGCCTCGCCAGGGGGACAAAACAGACAGCGGCTTACGTCGTGACCTGCCGGGAGAGACGATCAGTGGGACACCCCTCCTCTGATTTAAAGGAGCCAGGGAACAAAAGTGGGAGACCTACTGGTGGGGACAAACATGACCTTACTGAAGGGAAGGAGGAAGACACGCTTTTTCCTCCTCTTTCAACTTACTTGCTTGGTTTTATTTGGGCAAATCAGAAATGACCCTCGTTAGGATAGGAGAAAGAGCGAGACGCAAGCAGCTCTGTTTTGTTTAGGAGGGGGAGACATTTAAATTGCCAGTCTTGCTACCGATTTTGGACACTAGCCATCGCCGGGGATTTTACCCGTAATTCTCACTGACATTAATTCACAGACTGGCTCCCTGACCAGAAAAGGTCTTGCTCCGGCCTGACCCATAACAAGGAACCTAGGTGGAGGGTTCATCTGACTCACGATAATTGCCTTAGGGGTATACTGGATAAAAGATGGTTTCTGAAGGTCTATGTACAGACACAGGATCCACAATCTCCTGGCACACGCTGCAACAGCCAAGGAAAATTGTTACTGTAAGAACTGAGGATGTCAGTAAGAAGCAAGTGATAAAACCGTTCTCTGTTTCTTCCAAATATGTATCTAAAGGAGCACAAAAATCTAGCTTTTGAGATCCACAGAATTACCTGAACATGGCAAGAGTCATTCTGAAATGCTACTGCAATACACTGGCCTTTGTTAAACAAAGTCACTGTAATATTTATAGCGAGCACTTACTCCTGCATTTTAAAAATATATACTGAAATCTGCTAGTTATTCAAGATAATCTGCTCACAGCGACAAAGGAGAAACACATATTAGTAGTCTGAAGTCACACAGCCACATTATAACTTAAACTCTGTGCAGATATTTCTTTATTTTCCCCTAATGTAGGTGATAAACAGGGATGAAACCAGTGCCACTTCCCCTTAAAATAAACAACCGCATTTACCAAAAATAAAGACTGTAAAACACCAGTGAAAACAGAGTTGTTACCTACTTATTTCTCTCCCTCTAACGTCAGAGGTGCTTGAAGATTGAATTTGAGTTTTCCCTGCGGCATGCTATACTGAAAAGGCAGCAAAACCGAAACTGTATTAAAGATAATTATGCATCTTATCCAACACCCTTAAAATGGTAACAGGTTTGTGATAGTTTTACCTGTCATTTTGCAAGAAATCCTCCCTACGTAGCCTGAATGAGCTCGAGATACAGTTTCAAGACAAAAGAAAAGGGAAAACGAGGGGTAGATTTCTGACGGCTGTCGAGACCAGGGATATTTTTTGATCCGTGCTTTTGCAGGAGAGGGGTTTTTTTTAAATTATTGCTTAGACAAGTTGCTCTCAATTCTCTGGATAACCTCTCAAATTTAATCATCTTGAAATAGTTTATTTACTCATTAATTTTTGTTCCAAGTCACCTACACAAATGTCCACAAAAATGCACCTATTCCTTTTATAGTTGAAAATTTACTTCAGAAATCCAGACTCGTCCGGCAGAGTCTGAAAAAAAAATTCTTTCTAACTAAAGGAAGGAAGGAACCAAGGGAAGGAAACTTGTAAACTACTAAATTTCCTGCATAAATATTTCTTGTGTCCCTCGTTTGGGCATTGCAGATTGGAAACTAAGCCTCAGATATTCTCTGCTTCTGGGAAAACACACTCCAAACTTTCAAGTTAATGTAGTTTTTCAATCATTCTTTAACATGAATGAACAATAATAACATTAATATGAATACTTATGCCGAACCCATTAAGTACTACTGCACTGTTGCACAAACATTCATGAATTTATCTTTACCATACTGCTGTCTGGTAAGGGAGCAGGATTATCTCCATTTTACAGATGAAGAACTCAGAAATAAAATAACGATGACTTGACCAAGTTATTTCAAGAAATCTGGTAGATCAAGTCCAGATTTCTTCAGTCACAGTCCACTGCTTTAAAAACAAAAATATTCCTTACATTTCCAGAAACCTTAGCTTCCAATTAGCCAAGAAGTATAAAAGAAATGAAACATGAATCCATGTTTTCTTTCAACAACGTCTTTAATAGAGCTGTACGTACATGACCTATATGGTAGGTTCATCCAGTCAGCAACAGATATACGTTGATATTACTAAATATTTAATATATTTCAAGTAAGATAGATGGTCTTCTGAATAAACCACAATAAACTTCGGGATTTCAAGCAATCTGTTGTGGGCTAATTTTTCATGTTAGGTCTGTATTTAACAGCAACAGTGATTTTTAAATTTAATTTGACCTCCTGTAACATTCATGTAGAAATGTATTTTTCTCCACATAAATCATTAAAATGTGCACGATATCTATATCAACAGAATAATTTTCCTCGGGGATAATTTTGCCAATAATTTAGCGATACAATCGTCAGAAAAGCAGCAACGCCGACTCCCTTTCTAGCGCGAAAGCGAAGAAGCTTGCAAGGCATGCCTTGGATTTGAGAAGCAGCAGAAGGAACTCCACACCCCTCTACCACTTTTATATATAACAGCAAAACAAAAAACTCAGCAGCTATTTCAGGAAGCTTAGTTGTACAAATAAGAAAATACTTACAAACAGAGGCTGGGGGTACACTTGACAAAAAAGCATTTTCTAGAGACAGAGTACTCATTATTAGCACAAGTTTGGAAGAAAATCGGGAGGAAGTACATCTAAGGATCAAATCAGAAGCAGTCTTGCAGATTATTTTAAACTATGCATGATGGATGCATTCTGCTCTGTCCTCATTTCAAACTCTGCACAGACTTTTCCCTGCGATAATCTATTCCAGATGAAGCAACTGATATTTCCAGTTTCAACCAAAAAGAAGTGGAAAAAAAGGGGGCAAAAAACCCCCAAACCGGTAACTCTTTGCTATTCAATGATTAATCAGTATGAAACCTTCACTCAACATTTAACTTTCTCTTATTTACTGAGCTCTTTAATACAGAAGGGAAAGTAAATAAAAGGAAGAACGGCAATTCTTGATTTCTTGCCAGTTTACAGTATTAAAAAAAGAATCTGCGCCACGGGTTGGCAGCCAGCCACACTTACAGTAAGCTATCTACTGTTTCACCCCGCAGGAAGGACAAAGGATTCAGTGTGGGGCTGCTGGTTTTCTCTCTGTCAAATGCACCCTTCAAAACAGATCCCAGGAATATTAAAAACTGCGTGCAATTAAGAGCGTGTTTGCCGTGATCTTTCCTTCGTTTTTTAAAAACCCCTGAGTACCTTCGTAAAGAAAGCAGAGAAAGGAAATGGAAGTGTTAGAGTCGCAGCGCTGACATTTTAACTTACTAAATCAAGTTACGCCAGCAGAACTATAAGGTGCCGGGTTAAGTAGTTCGGTTCGTATTTCTATTTCCCCATGACACGAGCGCACGTACTCGACTGCTTCATGCCCTCTAGAGCTGTAGAGATGCCAGCGCCCACTTCTACAGGAGGGCTTCAACAGGACTGCGCCACGGGGAACCCCATCTTCCGAGGGCTTATTTCTAAGGCTTACTAGCCTACAAAGGTAGCTGTTTGCCAGCAAGCTACAATGAGGAAAGCCGAAATTAGTACTGACTTCTGAGAATAAATTTCTTGGTGCGCTGCTCTATTCCACTATAGAGACGTGCGTCATGCAAAATTCCCACATCTTGGTCGCTCAGAACCATCTGACCCAGTGGTAGGAGGCAGGAAGGAAGGAGGAACAGAAAGATGGGAGGAATTAAGGGCCAGGGAGAAAAGGAAAGACGGGGTAAAAAAGCAGCAACGAGGGGGAATTAGAAGAGGATGGAGTTAATAGAAAGAGCCAAAAGGAAGTGAATGAAAGCATGACTGAAGAGGAAACAAGTTGTTAACGGACAAAGAAAATAGTTATGCTGCATTATGAAAGAGAACACATGTGTAAATACAGAGAATATGGATGAGAGTTAGGGATCAACGATTGTAAGTAAGCACAGCCTGAGTACTCCTTCCACTATTAAAACAAAAATAAAAGGAACACTGATCCCACCTACACGAAGTGAACATCCACGGGATGGGCTTTTGTTTTATTTTGCGGCTTCAAAACTTTCTGTGAATTGCTGACTACTTCACTTCTACCCTGCCCATTTTATGTCTGGACACATTCTAAATATCCCCAGAAGCTTCAGGACATTTTCCCCAAAAATCCTACTTTCAGAAAAGGGTTATTTTCTTTTATCCAAACTGCAACATCTTTATCTGATTCTTTAACTTCCGTGCCCAATCTCCAAAAATTAAATGCTTTTTTAAACTCTGCATTTGATAGTATTCAATCCTTTAAACTTTGGTATCTTGCAGTCTCTCTAGTCTAAAAATGAATTTTCAACTTATACAGAAGAGAAGGGAGGGACTCCTAGCTTTCCAGCAAACAGACAGGTTTGCTTCCAGTCCTGGAAGGGCTGGAAACACTGATTTTTCAAGTTCTTGACAGTCTCCCACCCACCCACCCCACCCCCTCCACTAAGGAAGTAAAATTGCCCAGAGTAACTACTGCAGGTCAGCAACAGCCTTGTTTAAATGACCTTTGCATCTCACTAAACATCTCATGTTAGATCCCAATTTTGAAAGATACCGGTAAAGGTTGTAAAGATATGAAAATCACTATTTGACATGCATCTTGCTTTACCAAGTATTTGACTTTGGTAAGTCTAATGTACAGGATAAGTACAGTTTCTTTTCACACCAAAAACCGGAGACACTAACAGTAAAACTGCTTCGATACAGAGCACAAATTCTGTATATCACGCGGCCAATTCCCTCCCAGACCGCACAAGTGGACAACAAAAATAGAGAAATACTGCAGAACAAACAATCCCTAGCAGGGATAAAGAAGTCTGAGCGCCGCTTTCCCCCAAACAGGATTTTGAAACAGATCACCGAACTTATTTGCTCCCCAGAGGCCTGGCCGCTCTGCACCCTCCTGGGCCAGGTGCGGACCAGAGCGGGCTACGACGGCACCTCTCCCGTTCCCGGGGCAGGTGGGCGGCCCGGCTGGCACCCACCCACCGGCGACGGGCACCAGCGCTGCCGACGGGCGCAGCACCGGGCCAGGCGTCAGCGTACGCAGGCTGCTCATTCAGCGTCTGCCCCGAACCTGCAGGTCACCCCGGGATGGTTTCAGGAAAACCACTTCGCCTCTCCACGTCTCCATTTCTGCATTCGCAGAACTGGGAAGATTTTCGTTTGTTCAAGAGCTCTCGCGGACTTTTAAAGTAGACTTTAGAGGAATTAGGCATTACTATTTGGTTTCTAGGGCTGGTATTGCTTTCGTAGACACAGTATCTACTACACGTATATTATAACTGCTGCAGCTACTCAGGAGCAAGGGAACACACAAGCAACAGACACAGTGTCAAACGAAGTGCAAATCTGGTTAGCATGAAAACAAAATTAAACCAGCTTCCACAAGAACAAAAACACCTTCTCTTGTACCAACTTTGGGGAAACAACTTTTGCTGGGAGTAGCATGTAAACAACATGTTTGGAGTATGTTTTTCAGAAGTTCCATAATGGTTGTGAAGCACAACTTCCACAGAAGGTCAGTTTTTACCTTTCTAATCTTCACCTATGCCATAACCTACAGCACAAACTTTCATGTGCTTATACGCTCTTTTTATCTTTGGAAGAGTTTAGTAAAGTTCCCGGCATTAAAGAATGATTTATTCTCCCAAATGAAGCTATCGACACCGTAACAGTAACTTTATGTATACAAAATTTTAGTTTAAAGGTAGTAATTAGCAAAAAAAAAAAGCATTTTTACTAAGAATGCTTGATGCTTCCCTAATGTCTCACATAAATATTTTAAATTCAGGTACAAAATGCAGCAAGCTCTGGTGAGTAACAACATACTGGAGGGGGAATCAATCTGTTTTCAATGTATGCATGAAAAACAGTCACTGATTTTTAAGCTTCATGGAAGTGTTCCTGTACTGTATTTTTAAATGAGATAATGGAGAGTAGGAGAGAAAGAGAAGTCAAGAAAAGAAATTATACCTTCACGATTAACACTTCCTACTTTAAAAACTATTCTACACATAAATGAAAGCTTTGATTAAAAGTTTTGATTATTCCTTAAAAAAAACCCACAAAGTTGCTTACATAAAGCTGAGAATTTGCAAATACTAGCTCGAATTCTGCAAAACCCCAGAACTCCCACTGACTTCAAGGAATGCAGACTTATAGTCACTATTTGCAAAAATATATTAACTTCAGCATTGGAAATATTTATCCTCCCTAATCTGATTCCTCTCCCCAACAATTATAAAGCAATTACATGCGATAAGAACACATTTCTAGGCACCATTTTTACATATTTTGATAATCGTGTCCCATTACAAATTTCCCTCACTGCTTAAATCAAAAATAAAATAAACCTTGTAAAGACTTTTCTTTTTTTAAATTTTTTAATTATTCTGACACAGTGCTGAAGTATCTCCTACAAAGGAGAAAGGAATTCACTGCAGCTCTGATCCAAAAAACGTATTAGAAGTTAACAGCCTACTTCCAGTTAACTTCAGCATGCCTCCTGTCAGGCTGTCGGAGGACTGATCTGGGTAGCTCCAAGAAAGAAACTGTACATTAATGCACGGAAATGCACAAAATCAAGGATTTTTTTTTTTTTTTTCCACTCTTGTTGGTCTTTTCCAGGTTTAAGATTCTTTATAATGCCATCAGCTATAACAACACATTTTTCTTTACACAAATGACCTACACAATACACACTTAATCTTGCCAGCATGCAATTTTCATTAACCTGCAACAGGTTAAGCACCTCTCTTTCACCTGAGCCTTCTGTCAGCCTACGTAAAAGTGAAACATTATTTTAAAGTACTCAGTGTCCCCTATGAATCAGGCTCTTACTTCTTAAAAACTTTCCATCTATACTGTGTCTGAAACATGAAATATTTTATTTGTACTCATTTGTGTTTGTAAAACTTTATTAACAAAAAAAAAAGTTGCTCCAATCTGGTAATCTTTGTTTGCAGAATTCCGTAAAGGTAGAAATGCTAGAGTTAATTTTAAAAAATAGCAGCTGGAAAAACTTAAATAACGATGCGTCTTGCACATTATTATATTATACAATTATACTATTATGCAATACATATTCTACAATATACGTACTTTGTTATTATACAGTAGTTGCAGTATTATTCTATACACACCATTACGAAACAATGAGAATAGAAGCTTCAGCATTTTTAAAAACTAACTGCACTACTAATTATTTCAGTTCATTAGATAATTTATGAAATGCCATTGATTTCACCCTAGGCAATGAATTGGCATAAGTAAAAATGCCCAGATTTTTACTTAAATATACTCACTAGGTTCTCTACCTAATTTGTTCTATCACATGCATGACTATGTTTGCACAATACCTGCAGCAACTCTTCTGAAGTATTTAAAAACTCTTAAAATCAGTAAGTCATCAACATTCTAATGCAATAGCTGATTAATACTCTGACTGACCCACGCCTTTTTGTCATTAAAACCATAAATTAAATTGTCTGCCCCTTCAAAACTGAAAGGTGAAGCTCGCGCAGTAATTAAGGGCTGGATTATCACGCCCCTGTCACCACGCAATGAGTACAGAAGCAGGCAGCTGCAAGAACCTCTGGATTTGCCGCAGAGCAGGACACTATTGCGTTCCCAGGCACCCCAGCCCGCTGCAGCCCTTCTCTCTCTCTAGGAAAGATGGCTCAGTGAGCAATCTTTCTGCGACACTTCTCTGCTCTCACCTGAAGCTCAACTCCCAGCATCCATATGCAGAACTAGAAAACAGAAGGGGGGGGGGGGGGGGGGGGGGGGGGGGGGAGAAAAAAAGGAAAGCAGCAGCGGAAGCATCAACTTCCAGCAAAATTTCCACAGCTTGGAGAGGAAGGATGGCAAGCACACAGGCCAGGCACTCAGCTCTGCTGCTGTGGTGGGGGGAAATCATAGAAAAATGTTTGCAGGCACTTATTGACACTAATCCTTGCTACTCCTTTCTGCCTCATCAAAATTTTCAGACGCATCTTCCCAGGCCTGACACTGCTCCCCGCAGCTGCGCAGCTCCTCTGGGCCACCAGCCATAGGCTGCATTTCTCTGGAAAGACCCCTAAGAAAATACTGACCCAAACCATACTCTTCACTGATTGTCTCTGGCATAGACAGCAAAACATGTTAAAAATGCATTCCTGACCGAGTAGAGTGGACACTCGTCCTAAGGAGGGGTGAGACACCCTGACAGCTGCTGCCTGTCCCTGGCACCGAAACACCCGAGCCGGCCGGCATGGGGCTCGGCGGTGCCCGACGAGGGACGTGGGCGAGAGACAGTGCGGTGGCATGGGGGCATGCCTCTGGAGTGAGGCACTCTCCGCCGGGATGCCGACCGGGGCAGGCACCGCCAATCCAGCGGGCACCATTTCCAGTCGACGCGCCAACGAAGGCGGGGAGCAGCAGCAGGTTTTGCTCTGTCTCTTCGCTGGCGTGCAGCCTCCCCAGGCCAAGCGCTGGCCGGCTCCTCCTGGGGTACACGGGCGATCCCCTAACCGAACGACGGAAACAACGTCAAACGCGCCAAGAGCATCGCTCCTCCGCGCACCTCCTCTTCTCCTGCCCTCACACCAGGGGGGACACTTGAGGCCCTGGCAAAGGAGGTCAGCCGAGGTAGGGATGAGCCCAACTGATTAAAAAAAAAATAAGTTATCTGGTATCACAGGGCTGTCTCAAGCACCTCTGCTGCCAAGAGAGATGTATTTCATCTTGGCCTTAAGCCAGCCTTAAAACATCCCGTTTCAGTTCCTGATACTTGGGGCATTTGCTCTCCCTACACCCACTTTACAGATATAAACACAGGCAGGAAAAAAAAAAAAAGCATTCATGTTGTGCAAACACCCAAGGCTCAAAGTAAGGGGAATGCAAAAATCACTTCAGCTGGGAATCGGGGACATTATGGAGCCTGCTGCACAGGCTCCTCCGATGCTGGAGGAATTCAAGAGGCAGCGGTTCCCTCCCGTCTCATGCAGCATTTGCTCTGTGATTTATTAGAAGAAAGAGCTATTGGATCACACAAAAGGGGGAACAAATGCACGTAATTCTAGCTGTCGAAAAAAAAAATTCTAAAGGCTACAGTACATATATATACACACACACACCACACCCCCCCACACCCCCCCCCCCCCCCCCCCGAGACACTGGATATATATGTATAGGTATGTAAGTAAACACTAGGGTAGTCAATTTCACTCTGTAAGTGCAAATAATAAACTGTTTGCAAAAACTGATAAAAGGGGATCATCGTCACATCCTCTCTAACACATTTCTAGTCTCTTGTTAGACTCCAGCTACAAATTAAGTTGGTTCACCATTAAAAGAATGTGGGAGACAGAAATCCAAGGGGGGGGGGGGGCGGTAAGAGGCACCAAGGTCACAAGCCAAATACAAGGGATAACTCTCCTACAATGCCACAGGCAGAGAAAATTGTATTTGGTAAACCAGATACTGTTTAACAGGCCCAGTAAATACACAACTGGCAAATTTCTCCCCTTTACATGAATACCATAATGTAAATTAATTGTAGTGTGCTAAATCACAGTTCTGATTTAGCAACGTTCTTTGCAGCATTTGAGAACTAAATGCAAAAAGAGTAGTGAATATCAATGGGATAACTCTGAAAAATTTTGCAAGTAAAGGGAACATTTTACATGTCAATGGGACATTTTTACAACTGCTGACTATTTTCTGAATGTGTCTCAGATCTCAGGTGTCATTTATGGTATTTTGGGTTTGATTTTTTAGTGCTTTTTAATTTTACCTCTGAATAAGTTCAGCAACAACATGGAATTTCAGCGTTATGAAGTGTGCTTCAAGTTAAGCAACAAATAGAGGCATCCAAATTCTCTACCACATAAGAATCTATAACAAAGCACTGTCTTTATGCTTCTGGATTTTTGCAATAGTGTATTTCCTGCAAATGATAAAGTATCTGCCAGTGTTTTTGAATCCCCTGTTCTAGTACAAGTTGATTAACAGTGCTTCCTCTTAAGGAGTTAATACTATTTTTAATCCAATGATAGCTTTGATAATAATTATCATGATTTCTAATCTGCTGTTTTGCAGGGCATATAACATAGTTACACAATGCTTAATTTTGCTCCTGCTCTGAGACTGCATTCCTGATAGCTCCTTTGGTTCATCGCCATTATGCATGCTGCACCGTGCAGTACCTTTCCTAGTTGACTTGAGAAAGTATGTTTCCAGAATATGTTATTCAAATACTTGATTAATTTGGGTTTAAAATCATAAGTTTCTTTAAAGTCAGCATTTGGCTTCTCTTGAGGCGAATGTTCCAAAAAAGAACATTTTCTGACGGACTCAGACATCCTTGTTTGAATTTAACAATACGCGTCACATTTAGATCATGAACGCAAGCCTGCTGAAGACAAAAAACAACAACAAAACAACCCTTGGATGGTATGACAAGTAACGTACACAGACAAACAGCAATGCAAGTCTTCAGAGGGAACTTGTTACTTCCCAGTTCTTACTCTTGTCCTCTACTGTAGCCACTTGCTAAGTAAAAAATGCACAAGGGCAGATGGTCTGCTGAACTCCCCTGTGGCCCCAAGCCAAAGCCAGCTATTTCATCACCACTTCGCATCTCTGCTTTTTCACTGATCCTACGGTGCTAGAAAAGGTGCAGCAAGTCCAGCCAGTACACTCCAACACAACCCTTTAGGTTGGCTTCCTCTCCAACCAACCTAGAGGCAGAGGGTCTGGACTCCAGAGGCAGCCCACTCACCCAGCTTGTCCCGCCTCCAGCCCCTGAGGAGATGGGACACCTCTAGAGGAGCAGGGAGAGTGCATGGAGACTCCACTATGCACAACGTATTTCCATGACTAAACTGCCTTTCTTTCTCAACAGATACAACATATTGATATTGTTGCAAATGTTAATCCCTTCTTTGCCAAAGAGCTCTCTAATTAACCGGGCTCATTTTGATCAGCACTACCACCTCCTCTAATGCTGTCAGTAACTTTGAGGATCCTACGGATTCTAGTCTTCCTTCTGATCATAAAGAAGTTAGATAAATATCTATTTAACCTTTCTGAGATACATGTAAGCAGGAAATCACTGAAAGCAAGCTGAAAGTAACTAAACAACGCAATTCACGTGTTCAAATCAACTTACTTTACACCACGGTACACCTCTGAGCACTGGAAAACTCCACCTTCGTTTCCCACCTGTGCCTCGCGCCCTCTACATCCACCAACACACCCTTCGCTCCAAGGATATGAAAAAAAAAAAGGCAGGACTGGGAGCCGCTACTTCAAATCTCAGGCGAGTGAAGAGGTGCCCCACTGTCGGGGAAATCACCAGCCAGTTTGGGTGCTTCACTCCATGTTCACGGCACTCAGTGAAAGACATACGTACTTGTACATGCCACAGCAGTACCAACAACCACCCCAGGGACCGCCACATGAGATGACGGCTGCATCCCTCGCTCAGCCACCTTAGACGCTCATTATCTTTGGAATAACAATGCTAAAGCACATCAGTTACCATCAAAAGGCTTCCGTTTCCGCTTACATTAATTGGAATATTCTCCTGAAGTAGTATTTGGGGAAAAATATTCCAACCTTATTGATTTGGGAACATGGAGCTCCCTACAGAGCACGGGGCTTACTCACGAGCGTGAATGACAGATCTGATTCTGGTATCTCTCCGCAAAAAGACAGAAAATGACATGCTGGATTTTCAATCATAAAAGAGTAGAGGAAAAATATTTTTATGTGAAAATTATTGAGTCTGCAGATTAGCAAAGGACAAATGAATATAATTCACAGCAATGGCTTCTTTTTTTTTAATCTATAGGATGCAGCAGATTTAAAAAACCCCAATCATTCCCACAAGACAGAGCTATTCGTGCAGCTCAATAAGGGGGCATACCAGAAAAAAAAGGAATCGGGATGAGCTGGGCCAGTGCACTGTGCTCCCTGCCGGGCCTCCTCCCTGACTTACAGCAGCCCAAACCCTAATGCAGGCTCAGGAGAAGGCCCACCAAGACTAACCACGTCAAAACGCGGCGGTGCATGTTCTGCAGGAAAACCTGAGGACATTATGCCTGAGGTTGGAATAACGTGGGGGTGCAATCGCAAGATGCTCAGCTTCCACCTGAGCACACGTCTGGTACCCCTCTTTCCCCCGTTTCTGGTGGAGAGGAAACTGCGGCTCCCGGCCGCCACCTCCCAGCCCTGCAGCCCACCCGCGCTCTCTCGCCGCGTTACTAGTGCTGGCACTGGTCACCCTTATCTATCCATCAAAGTACACGCTCTGCTCGCGGCCCTTCCTCTCCTCCTTCCACCCTTTCCTTAGGAACAGGCAGGCCAGACCGGAGCGTCATTTTTGCAGGCTGCTGGCAGACGGGTGAGCTGCGAGCTGAAGCTCTCTGCCCCAACCCCACGCATCTGCAGGCTTTTCTCTTTAGATTATAAGCAGTAGCAAGGTAAATTTTACCCTAAGAATTATTTATAGACTTCCTGCAAGTGACTGCCTATAGCATTGATGAACACGAGACAATAGCTCTGTTCACCTTCCGTCAGCGACAACGCGAGCAATAAACGTTTCTATCTACAAACATCTGAGCAAACAACTCATTCACTTCACTCCAAGCATCTTAGGCTAGACAAATAATAATGGCAAGTAAACTTGAAGAGATTATGCGCTGGCTTGCTCCTCCCCACCGCCACTTCTCTCTGAGCAGGCATCTCTGCTGTCTGACAAAAAGTTGAATAATAAAACATTTACTTGTAGAGAATTTAAACTAAGATTTGTAAACATAAATCCTGACAGCATTTGGTGTTTACCCAATACATATTTTTAGTGCCTACCTATGCAAACACTAAAATAGTAAAAAGAGAGTTACAGTATAAAACTAGCAAAATTTAGTAACACTTAATTCCTTGCATACAGGCCCTGGAGCCTCAGATGCCACAGAGGTTCGCTTCAGCGTGGGGAAAACCTGCAGTCTCCTATGTAGATGCTTTCATGAACCGAGCAAAGGAGAAAAGTCGTTATTTGTTCTTGGTATATACAAACATTATTAGGAGCCAAAAATCATACCAAGACCTTACAGTAATACTTTTTTTATTACAATTCAAAACCTGTCACAAAAAGCTCACAGCAGAAACTGCTGACGTCTGCTACTGTACTACCTACAACCACTGTCCTGCAGGATTACAGTAGAATTGCTCTTTTAAGATATGATCCGAAAAATCACTAAATATGGAGAACAAATTCCTAAGAAAACAAACCCTTACCACATCAGCATTCTATAATATTAGGAAACTATTTGCATCATGCGGCTTGTGCTAAAATACTTAATGATCTCATCCTTACCATAACAAATTATCTGCCAGAAAAAGACCTTGAAGGTCAACACTGGCAACAATTAAAAAGTAATGAAAAACATTCATCCCTTAGGCAGAGTTACGATTTCTAAGTTTGAAGCACTGTGCTGTATATTTTATTAGCTATCACTTGTTTAATTATTCATTGGAGCTCCTCTTATGCTCCATAGAGCAACCTCACATTGCTAAGATTTCCATTTGAATGCTATTACCAATTCAAGGACAAATCTCGTTTAAACTTTAGCTTTTGTTTTTATTTTCCAAAACATAAATTATTTTCACAAACTAATGGGTCTGTCATACTTGCTACTTTTAATTCCATTCACACTAGCTTCAACCTGGGACCCCACACACCATCTCTCCGACGACGATATTTTGAGTGTCCGCATTCATCTGCTCCAGTATTCCTACAAAAACACACAAGTTTTCAACCAACTGCATCCCTTCCCTGGCCAGCCAGAGTAATTTTTATTCCTGTCTCATTTGCAGTCGCAGCTCATTCAAGCACAGCGTTTTCTTAAAGAAACTCACTGAGTTCAAACAAGGCGATATCGCCGTGAAATAACTTTTATGCTTTAAGGGCCATTTAATTACACTTCCTGAATTTCCAAGCAAGTAAATAAAATCTTTCTGGAGGTTTACTGGAGAAATAAGGAGCCGTAAGAACAGGGCAGGCTTAGATTGGTATTATCTGAAGTTCTCAAGTTATCCTTCAGTGGGGTTGTATACATTTATGCCCTCCCGGGGATTCACAACAAACACAAGGGAAATTAGCCAGAATAGTTTTTGGAGGTAAGAGAGGAAAAGCCCATTTACTATTTTGCGGTCAACAGCTTGAGATAGGTTCCACATTTAAAATTTCATTAGTGGAAATATGTATGTGTATTGTACCGAAACAGTGAGAGAGGAAAGAAAGGGAACATAATATAACAGAATAACAGATCTGAAATAGTTTAATATGTGCTCCATATAAAACCATTTTGGTACAATAAACAATGGAAAACACCAGGAAAATGGATGTTAACCATTTTTTTGCCTTTCTCCTCCTTCTTGCAAAAATATACCCACTTCCTGAACTTCACATACAAATGAAAATGTGTCATCTATGATGCCAAGGTTGTAAAAATTGAAAAAGGGCTGCCTTTATGGGGGAGAAAGAGCAGTAAGACAATAAAGAAAAAGACATATTCATTTTAAGGTACTTTGAATGTCATGACACATACAGTAACCTGAAGAAAAATCAAAATGAGCATGTATTTCCATATAATGGTCAAACTCGATCCAATGCTCTCAAAAAGTATTGATTTGGCTTAATTAAAGCCAGCAGCTCCTAAAAGAAAGAGACAACACTGCTCTCTAATACTCCTCAGTAAGAGTGAAAATATACTTTGAGCAGCAAGAAAAATTGAAATCTATTGTGCAAGAGAAATCTTCTACCACTTGGGCTTGGCTTTGTGACACTGTCAGTATCACCAGGAAAGTGACTTGCTTACATAATGGGGAAAATGATTTACAACCATCACGACATTAGTTTTATTTATATAAAAGATGGCAGCAAAACCAGCCTTAACCCATTCTAAAGTAAAGCTATTTCCCAAGATCAGATCAATTTCAGTTTTGTGATCTCACAAAATTTGTTTTAGGTGGAAAACGGTTGTTGTACAGCAGCTGCCTTAAAACTTCATTTGCCAAGCTGAGGGAAGCAAAGTGGCAGGAACGGGGTGCACTGCCCAGGAGCTCTTGCGCAGAACGGGGCACAGAGGGGCTGCACCCCCATCCCACCCCTGCCAGGAAAAAAGATAGGAGTATCTTTTAAATATACACACACCCCTCAACGTAGAACCTCTTGGTAAATAATCACATTTTTTTGTATCCAAAGTTTCCTGTTGACTACAGAGACAGACAAACTTCAGACCTAAGACGAGCAGGAGACTTCTGTGCACGTATTTTGCTGTACTGGTAGAGAACACACTTCTGCAGCGTGCTTGAGACCCAGCACACGTGAAAATTCCTCATAGCTACATCACACCAAAACGACTTCATCGCTTCTCATCCTCTTTTCTGAAGGGCGACAGTAGATAGGACACATTGAAAATGCAGAGGGGACGGAAAATCCGGCAAATGACCAGAGGAGACTGTACAGATGGATCAGCGTGCTGTGCCCTTGCTGCTGCTAAGGCGAGTAAGCACACATAGGCTTGCTTTGGCTGCAGAGAAAGTCTTTTAAAGCCTTCCTGATGAGACCAGAAAATCTGGACAGACCTGTTCCTTGTTGGTCTAATTAAAAGGCCATTAATCCAGTAGTAAAACCTGAAGGAACTCATGTGGGAATATACAGAGTCTTAACTGAAGACGATGATAAAGGGGCACCATTCACAAAGGCTGTATTCGGCCAAGAGTCCCTTTACATTTCTCCCTCACGTGGTAGATGATACGGGCCCCTCCTTAGGGCAACTCAGCCACCAGTGAATGGGGAGAAGGGAAGAAGGAGAAAGAGTGAAATCCATACACACAGACAGGATCGAAAGGTAGATTTCTGGGATACAGATCACAGAATAAATACGGACTCCATTTCAGCACCATTTATCCGGAGTTACTTGCACTCATTAGTGACCTCTTTTATGTGATTTGCCCACTTCAGTCAAAATATGCACAAGTCCATTATCAAAAAGAAACACAGGGTAAAGAAATGCAGGGCTTTTGCCCAGGTTTCAACGATATCTTGCATGCCAAAACTGCATCCCACCTCCCAGACATGCTCTTTGTCTCTAAAATTTCTGCCTTCCCCAGAAGGGAGCACCAAAAACACCTCCTCCATCCTTTCTAGAAGTTTCTACGCAGCTCCCAAGGACAGAGCAGACCCCTTCTCACACGTTTCCAGAAGTAAGTAGCACCCAACGTCAAAATCTGCTCCACTAGCCCAAGCCTGTCAGCAGGACTCATGTTCTCATGGACGTCGAGCATGAGGAGGGCTGGTCAGGATTACTGCACCAAATACCTTCAGCACATCACTGGGAATGCCCGGCATGAACTTTTCAGTAAGAAAAACCAATATACTTCTAAATTTCATGCAACAGTGTCAAGCAGCAGCCAAATGAAAATGGAGGCAGAAAACTGCCATCCATTATGATACATTTTTAAGACGTCTACCTACTTTCTCCAGACGTATCTGTTTGACTTCTTTGTTTGAAGTAAACCTTAATCCTTTCTACCAATGGTCAGTCTTAATATTGTCTCTTAGTCCCTCCTCTGCAACCCCTTTTGTCCCAAACCACATGTAAGCAGTACGTTAGCTCTTTGGGACGGAGCTTGGGAAAAACCATCACCTGACAGCAACACAAACTTCCTTTTTTAACCCAATCAGTCAAACTTTTCTAACATGCTTTTGTGAGCCATCTAGCACTCCAAGGTTGGTCATCAAAACCAGGAAAATACTGACCAACTTCGGTGCACAGGAACACTCATGCCAAGAAGGCTACTGACAATAAATGTATTTCTGTTGTTAAACACTTAGAACCAATACACTTGTAATTTCTGGTCAGACTTAGATACATGAGACCAGTTCCTTCAATATTTGCATCCCAGGCGACAAGATTTTGTGAGAAACAGACATGTTCTGTGTATCTGTACTCAAATTAAATTAGTCAGTTTTAAATGAGTAAACTCTGAAAAATGACACACAAGGTATGTAAAATATGTCCATCTTAAAACTACTTTAAAACTTATCACGGGGATTTCACAAAATGGTATATACACAGACAAAAACCACTGTTACCTACATAAGCCAGTAGTAAGAGTTTTTCGTAATGACTTTCACAAATGAAGTGAGGAGTTGATTTTATCTGGTACACCAAAGTAATTTGCTGTGCAGCTTCATGAAACTGCTACAAATAGCATTACAGCCAAAACCCAATTGTTGCTGAAATGCATTCAGCAAAATGGAAAATACAGAGAAATAAAACACAGTAATTGTCTCTCAACCCACATTATATATTGTGTTTCTAAATTATATAGTATTACATTTTCTAGTTTTTAATATAGTTTCCCATTGAGGAATTGATAACACAGGAGACATTCTTTGACCTTTTCCCTCTGAATATCTAAATAATATACCAAACAGGTTTATAAACCAAATAACTCTCTAGCCTTTTATTAGATCCCAAGGGATAAAATTTGTTTTAAAAAACCACTACATGTAGCAATGCATAAAAAAGCTAATGCAAAGCGCTTTCCTTGCCATGTTATTTCTCACCTGCATCACAATTTTCTCCTATATAGCTACAATTGTAGTTTAGGAGTTTACACGTATCTGAAAGACAAAAATTGGACTTCTAATACTTGAAAATCTGTACTGAACACCCTAACACAGTAACTGCCAATACAAGCCATGATCCTGCACACCCACCGATTCGTACTTAATGGATTCAACACTCAGCGCTGCCGTCTCTTGAAAGGCTTGACCCAAGCAATGGATGAAATAACTTATCAAGCTTTTCTATTCCCCAGATATTGCAGAAAGTATTTCATGGACTTGTTCCAAATTTAGCAGGATGTTAAAAACCACACAGACACCAGATAAGTAATTTGTGGGGCAGCTAAATCAAAAAGCTAGGCAGATCCTTGAAAAGAGGCCTTTCGGGGATTTTGATTTGATAATGTTTGTATCTCTACAATTAATCACAAAATAATGAAGGATTCAAGCCATCACAGTCAGGGATTGGGAGTGTGAAAAGATGCATGCTGTGCATGACAAGAATCAAAGTGCCAGAACAACTCAGGAAAAAAGCATAATATAAAACAGTTGATGTAAGTTAGAAACAGTAGAAACTTTCAACCTGCAGCAGCTTAAGCAAAGCCTTTGTATACGGCCAGTCCCGCCGATTTTAATAGGGCCACTAGTGCAAATAAAAAGCTCCATGCAGGAGCCTCGCTGCCAGACCACGCATCAAGCAACGTGTCAGGAGAAGCCGTCAGGACTCTAACTGATGCGAGATCAAATCCTCCGTCTAAAGACACAATTCTGTCTGCTTCTAAAACTTGGAGCAGACGCTATTTCAGGAAATGGGGATTATAAACCACTTAAATCCAGAGCTGGTTTGAGTTTTTTGGGGGGTTTGGTTTGGGGTTTTTTTTTGCGTATATGACATACATCTTAAATGTACTGCTCTGGAAAGAAGTAAAACATCCGCTGTCAAACCTATTTACAAGCATCATTTTAGAACTCTATTTTGATCTCATTCAAGATCAGTTTATCACATTGGTGTGCATAATCTAAATTATCAAGTGGCACAATGAATAGTTAACATTTTTGAGCTGCTTCCTCAAATGAGACCAATATTTCAGTAAAGTTTCCAAATACATGACAGAAAATTATCTGAAAAAGAAATAAAATATTAGTAAGTTGCTTATCTTCTGTTCCCAGTTTCTCAGTTTTTTGACAAGTGGAATTGTAAGCTGAAATATTCCTGGAGCCTTTCTGACACAGATAAATTGATACTGGTTGGTTCGGTTGGTTGGTTCCTTGGTTGTTTTTTTCCAAACTTAGTGCATTATTCCAAGATAAATCTACCTTGGCCATACATAGGTTGATTCTCCCCTCCTCCCTCCACCGATGAGCTGTTCCTCAGCATTTCTCCAAGGCAATACACATGGTCACAATGAATTAGAGTTTTAATTCCCACAGCCATCCTCTGTTGAAATGCTGAGTGAAATACTAGCCCTATGGAAAGCAAGTGGGAACGGTCACCAATTCTCAGGAGGGCAGATTTCAACCCTCTGACAGATTTTCCTGCTTGTGAATTCAAATGGTAACAAGTTTTTTTTAAGGAGCTGTTTTCCCACGTCTTTGTGAGATGAAATATTAGTTCTTTACCATTTTACCCCATTTTCTTCAGGAGCTGTCAAAAGTATTTATTAACAGCATTTCCTCAAAAACACAATGCTTGCCTTTTGTTGAGTGCCCGAAGAAAATTTTACCTATACCCGCCCATTTAAAATCACTCAAGAATGTCTAAAATTGTTCTACTGTTATTAATATTTAAATAACCAAAAAAGTTTAATAAGACAGCCACAGATACCAGTTAGTGCGAAATTTTATTCCAGCTAATACAGAGAAACTGAAGTACCTACTGATGCAATAGAGTTAAAAATGCCTTAGAAGTTTCATGGTTTATTAAAAACACAAAGATGAAGAAAAGTTACTAAATTTATCCAAAAAAAGGGCAAAAAAAAAAAAAAAATCCCAAAGTTAAACACTGGTATGACTTTTTATCTATTCTAATCTAAAAATGAGTTGCCCGCGAAGCCTGAACAACAAAACAGTTGTCATGAACACTTATTTTCAACGTGCGCACAGATTTTTCTGGGATTAGTTCGGTGCAGAAAAAGCTCATCTACTGTTCAGATAATTTCAGTTCCTATGAACTCTGACATGTGAATAAATGCTCATCTGAGTAGTCTGGTTCAGCTTACCTGCATAAAGCTATTCATTTGACCAAAGCTACTTTTTCCACTTACAGTAGGAAGGATCATCCTTCCGTGGTTACACGGGGAGGGAGTTTTGTTGAAAGGTTATCTTGTACTGTAACTATAAGGACCTTCTAAAAATACTACAGTTTTTAAACTTACTAGTTATTTATACTGTTGTTGTACATTGTGTTTAAATCTCAATTCAGAATATTTTCCAAGTATATAATTTATATTTACTAGAAAGAATCTTAACTGTTTGCAAAGCTCATCACCACTCCCTTAAATTTTTATTTCTAGTATCATAATATACTTCAACTACTTTGCACATTAAATTATCAGCAGGATCTCTTTTTATTTAAAAAAGTCACAGCTTACATGGTAACTTAATTTTATTAGCCCAAAATTCAGCTTTTGTTTTCATTTCTTCATTTCCCTTTACATAGCACATCTGACCCAGAGAGAGGGCAGACTGTCCAGGCTAGCCACAGCAGCATGAAATGAGGATAATATGCTGCTTCCTTCTACTTCCATACTCGTTCTTGACAGCAGGCTTTAGTCCCGGCTTTTGAACGATGAACCCTGCCGGGTGCTGCATGTGGACCTACCTCCTGCGCCCGGTTAACTTAGAAGCTCGTACTAGGCTACAGACAGCATCGCTCTGCAGAATATCCACCGCTGACACAGGCTGCAGAAAAATAAACTGAAGCCCAAATACAGGATCTTCCAATTTCTTGATTTCACTGGAGTCAGTTGGTAGATTTTCAATAGGCCTCCTATCATACTTTTTTTTTCTTCCCCTCCTCATTCTGGGAGCACAGCCAATCCCCAGCACAGCAGCTGACTTTCCCCAGAACTAACTAGAAATATTCTGATAGACTCTATTTATAGACTCAAAAACTTAGGACTGGAAGCAGCCAACCAAATTTTTCCATTCCTTGCTCTCCTCCGCTATCTATCTATCTGTCCTAGGCTAACCTAAATTCCAGCCCTGTACGTTATGTTTCTCAAGGGGGAACTACCCTACCCAGAATAGGTGTACCTTAGGCATACACACCTCTTGCACATCCAAAGCGCCTGCGGAGACCCTTGCATGCAATTTACTGAATAGGCTAAAAGAATACGAATTCTCTGCTTTTATATCGCTGTAGAAAGTATTCATGCTGATCTTCTCTCCTGTCACTACAAATCAAAGTTCAAGAAAAATCAAGATTTCTGTAAGAGATTCTAGCACCTGTATCTGAGGCCTCTGCTAACTCAAGAGACCAGTTTGGACACAAACATCATTTCTTTTTTCACTTTGACAAAACCAACAATAAATAAGAACATTTTTTAGCAGGTTCAAACAGTGGAGGATACCTACTGGTTTTATTTTTGTTGTATTTTTTTAATATATATATACACATATATATAGACACATATACACACAGCTAAGACTTGCAGAAGTCAAGTAAGTTTCGTCCCCATTAGTTTAGGCACAGTACAAACACACAGCAAAAGAAATTCTGTGTCCCAAAGTAAGAATAATATTTCAGCTGACTTGTCCTTGGACATACGACTCTCTAAAATTATTTATTTACAATACTATCAGATTCTGTTGAGCATTTCATAATGTAGATAATGTATCAAAAGTATAAATTTTGAAATAAAAAGACTAGCGTGCTCTGGAAGCAATACCTGGCAAATCTGATTTTTACTTAACCTTACAAATGTTGCTAGGAAACCCTACTCAATATTTACTTCAAGCCTTTAAAGAAACAGACTAATTCATACTAAGCTACTGGTGGGAGCATTGAGGACTTGGCGGAGAAGCCCCAGCCTAAATTTACTCTTGACATCTCACTTTCCTAATCCACAGACCTGACGTAATATAGAAATATAATTAAGAGTTGGATATGTAGTTACCTTACATTTGTGGGACCTGTAACAGCATGGATACTTTGGATGTTGCAGGCAGCGTGGACAAAGTAACAGAGATGACAAAAAGTTCTGCTCTTTTGCTTGGGTTTGTGTATTCTTAACTTAAAAAAAAAAAAGCTGCAACATTAATGCAAGGTCTTTTACAAATGGCAGATGATTTTTACATTTCTGTCCTCTGAACAGTGGATAATTTAACATATTCCATCATCAACACTCATGCCCAGTACAGAGGTACACAGCACCTTAATCTGCCCATGTAAAACATCAGACAAAGACTAGATAGTACCAAAAACAGTAAATGGGAAACCTTTGTGTATTTACTGCTTTCAAACTGATTACATGAAATACATCTATAAAAATCAGTCAAAGCTATTTCTTGTAAACCTAACTAATGAGATGTTGAATATTCTCAAATTTTAGTGATGTCAGACAAAACCACAAGTTTTCCTAGGATCTGGTGCACTATATTAAGCTTACATCCTCTTGTGCCAATATCTCCAATTCTCCTTGCTCCTATAATCCTTCTCTTCTTTTTCATTACATCATATTTCTTATTCTTCTACATTCCCGATCTCAAGCTCATTCCTATTTGGTCCTGAATATTTTTTCTGCTCAGCATGAAAACTGCATTCATTTCTATCGACTTACTGATTTAAGTCATGCCAACATCAATATCACCTCTAAGTTTGGGGTACGCCGCATGATGGAAAAAAGCCAATATATATCCCAATCAGCAGTAACTCCTCCTACCGAGTTAGACCCAGTGCAAGCAAAAAGCCTCGGGTACCTTGAGCAGAATTTGGAAAGAACTATAAATCTACACGCTGCTGGCACTGGCGTAGAGAAGTCCCCAGGAACACCTACTGACTCCCACCACTGCTATCGCCCAAAAGCACGGCTGGGGCTGCCATCTCCTCCTGCCTTGAAGCACACCGGCTTTGAACATGAGCTTGGCAGGTGGAGGACCTGGCTTCTGTGCTGCACCAGAGCTGGCTTTGTGGACCTTGCTATAACCTTAGTAAGACTTTCTTTTAATAAGCACAATATTGGATGTTTGTGCTGAAGCGAGTAGAACCTGAAGCATCTTGAGATCATGGAAAGGGCTAATACAGGTTAAAGGACAGGGAACAATGGTGGAGGACACGGAGTATCTTGTTCACCACAGTATGGAGGGTATGAAAATAAGAAAAACATGAAGTTCCTCTTAAGAAGTTAGCAAATGAGCTCAAAACTCATCTGGACCCTGGTATTACAGTGCTGATTCATTAGAAATTAAGACAGGTTTATAACTCTTTTTCCTGTATCTATCTAAATAGACTTAATGGCTGTAAGTCATTTACAAGCCACTAATACATCACCTATTCAACTCAGCCTCATATTAAAATTAATTTATCAGACATCTGCAATATATAATTAGCTCCAAATCAATAGGTTTGCTTTACAAAAAATTATTGATCGACAGAGTAGGTTCTTCCTGAAACGACAATTCTAAATTGTTAAATTAGTTTGCGTAAGTTACAGCCGCTTGTAAATACTTAACGAAGCTGCCTATAATAAAAACAATTCTGTTTTCCTTTACAGATTAGTATTATAATAAATATGAGAATATCTGCAAACTGTATCTAGATCTTTCAACTAGTTCAAAAGAAGTGAAATTCACTAATGAAAAAACAGGATACAGCCTATTTGTCACTTCAGTTTCATTTCCTACTTCCAGCACTTAATTCAGTTGGTTTTAAGATTTCTAGAGTGCTGTGAAGGAAGAGTAAGAAGGTACTCTGCTCGTTCTGGACGCAACTTATAAACAAATACATCTGCTAAAAACAGTGCCTCCAATTTTTCTGCGGAATAATTTCCTCTGCCTGTAACCCTGAATCCTTTTTCAATTACAAACATTTGAGTTAACAGCTGAAAATGCAATTAGCACACAGGCAGTATCTACATTACAGGCAGTGTGGTGCAATAAAAGGAGATCTACAGAGAGGAGCGGTTGGTCCTGAGGATCCACTATCCGCTTTATAGGTGTTGCAAGGGTTACGCTCCAGGCCAGCTCCAGTGGGGCTCCATGGACAGAAGCCACGAGGGGCTGGAGTGCCTTAGGCAGTTCCTGGAGCACTTTTTTTTCATTCCCTGCTGGCTAAGAAGCATCTGGTTTTTCACTCCTCAGCTGCCCCATGATGTGAACCGCAGCACAGAAAATGGGGGCAACTGGAAGATTCACTTCTAAAGCACATTTCTGATCCAAGTAAAAATGCTAACACAAACCTGCCGAGTCTGTTAGTAGCCTTCTGCACACAGCTAATGCTTGCTTATGTTAGGGAAGAAATGCAGGACAATTTGCAGACCCACAATGGCTGCAGTTTTGGTCCCAAAAAATAATAATTAAAAAAAAAAGTAGTAAATCAGCAACTCACTCTTTTCACTTGTATTTCTATATAAATTAGCTCCTCTGATTTTTTTTTCCTTTTTAAAATAACATGTCCGTCCAAAACACTCGTCCTCCTTGCTTCTTCCACCAAATGGGTTTAATATGAAATGAGTAACAGTCCTTTATCTCATTATCTGCTTGTGCAGTTTGAAGTTGTCATTACCACATATTTAATCAGTCAAAATTTTCAATGCCTAATCTCCTTTTTTACTGTCAAATCTTCAAAAACATAAATTCCAAGCAGTCTCAAGAAACAGAAAGGTTAGTTGGGAAACAAGCGCAAATCAAGTGCATTGTTTCATTGCAACATTATCTTATGTCATTAGTTGGCAGCAGTCATAAAGCTCTGGACCACTTCCAATATTTACTTCCATACACTGAGTAGAAGCTGACACATCTAACCTCCCCACTTTGTTCATCTTCCAGCTAGTTTACATAGATTAAAATAAGGATTTAAAAATCCTAATCGAACCGATTGGAATTATTCCATTTTGCCACTGTGTATCTGAAGGAAGAGCACGGTAAAGCTGTACAGTGTTTGTAGAGCTAATCCTGCAGCAATGTGGTTTTACTTGATGTATTTTACAGCGGGGCGGTCTGTGACAAAGGTTCAATTTTGACAAGCCAGTCACGTTCAGTAACTTTTTCTAATCCTTAAGGAATGTTTATTGGCCAATATTTGGTTTTAATTATTAACTTAAGAAAGCCTTAGTGCTCGAAAATAAACAAACAAACAAATTTAAAACAAAAACACAAAAACAAAAACCCAAAACATTGTGCAAACCCTCCCCCACCCGCCAAGCGAACAGGCTACCAGCTAGAGGGCAATCCCCAAGGAACGGGAAGAGGACCTCTGCTGCAGCATCCCACCAGGGCATCCTGTCCTCTCCCCGCCGGGCTCGGGGTGCCCGGAAAGCTGCCGGAGCAGCCGTGCGCAGCACCTCTCTCCCCAGCCCACGCACACAGCTGCAGAGGGCAGGTTTACTGCCCAAACGTACGGACACGTACACGCACGTAACAAAGGACTGCGCCCAACTCTAGGACAAGATCTCCTGCCAGTTATGGAAAGTGACACCTGTGATGGTTCAGAAGCGTGCGTCCCTTGACCGACAGGCCAGAACTGATGACGTGTGTTTATCTTCTATTAAACAATAAAAAAAAAGAATGGACCTTGATCCTTAGACATGGCAATCATAATACTATATTGTCTTCAAATGAGACTCTAGTTTTTCCAGAAAGTTTTCACACATCCCAGGATCAATGCCTGTGCAAGGTTTTTGTTGGTTTGGTTTTGGGGGGTTTGGGGTGGGGGGTCGGTGTTTGTTTTTAATTTATCCAAATGAGTTTGGAAGTTAACAAAGTTAGATCTAGCAAAGCAGATCTGAACCTATCATTAGAGGAAGAGCTCCCTAACTGCTCTAACATACTGCACTCTCTAACACAAATTTAATTTAGTTTAAAATAATGAAGCTGACAGCTCAGATAGTCTGCCTGGAAACAGTGCAAATTTCCCACCCACCTTAATTTGCAAGGTCCCTGGCACTCCAGCCTTCAAAAACGCTGAAGTGCATGACAGGTTTCTAGAGACAAGCCTTCAGCAATGCTAAAAGCGAGCTCTCCAACCTTTTGGAGCAGCTCATATTTGAACTCAAGCCTCCTGAGGAAAAATAAAGGTTGCTGTCTTGATGCCGCAACCTTAAGGCACGCTTCCAGAAGCTATCCCTTTCCTGCTCCTGGTTTGAGGGCAATAACATGAAGCTTATCTAGGAGGCCAGGCCTCACCTCCCGCCTTGCTTCAGTCAGACAAGAGGCCGTGTTGGAACACGCAATACGGGAAAGAGCCCCCTCCTCACTCTTACCTGCAGCAGCACTAACGAAGAGCTAAATATACAAACACGATTGATTTTTCAAGGCGAGACGTTGCCAGAGTAAACCAGGGCTCACCGGTTGTGAAACCGTGTTCCCAAAGGGCTCCGAGAGCACAGGTCCCGGTAAGGACACGGCGGGGTGACACATTCCCGTGGGTACACGGACAGGGCCGCCTTGCGCAAGCTCACGGGGATGCGTGCGTGTGGGCGCGCGGGCGCAGGCCGCTGCCTGCCCGGGCAGGGCAGAGCACCTCTGGCAGCGCAGGCCCTCCACTCCGTTCACACACCGGGGAAACTCAGCGGCCGCCCCTCTTCCTACATGGCCTGAATCTGACATCAAGCAGCAAAGCATGACTTAAAAATTGAGCGGAGCGCTGCTCTGCGCAGAGAGCTGCTCCAGTCTCCTCGGGGGACTCCCAAGCCAAGGCCGGGACAGTTTCAGTGCACCCTCCACCCCCAGCCCTCACCAGTCAGGCGCAGAAAAAGAGCTGGAGAACAAAAGAAATGAAGTACCATAGCTACAGGTTTCATGGGACTGCGGTATCATCTTAGCACGACACAGTATTCGGAAAACCACTGCCAAAAACGCTAGCAAGACCCTATAGCTTGGCAGCTGGGACAGCCAAAATCCCAGTCAGGACAAATGTAGCTACTTACTTCCCAATTCTGATCTATCATTAAAAACTCTCAGACAACCGAGAGATTACACTGCCCAAAATAAACCTCTAAAATACATGTTTATTTTGTAGACTTGAGATTGGATACAAACCTGCAATGGTCATACACATACACATAAATGGAAGTAAGATATTCTCTCAAATCCAAAAGAATCAGAAAACATTATTAAAGATGGCAGATTTTTTAATCTCCTTTTCAGAAACCTTATTGCTAGGGCATTGGTTTAGAAAGCCACCACTTTTAAAAACTTTGGATAGCACCTCTCAAAAGCAGACAAGGAAAGAAAAGCAAAATAGAAGAGATTCACGTGTCCAGTCCAAATTTTAGCCTGAAAGCCCATTCAAAAAGTTATTTCACCTCCAGATGCAAGTAGAAAGTATTGTTTAGAAGAGAGAATGGAAATGAGTGAAGTGATATAAAAATTGTCAGAAACATTCAGCAATTAATCTGAAATTTGCTTTTTAACCTCAGGGCTGTAACTCTTTGATCTATTATTAATTATCACTAACCACAATCAGCGGCGTACCCATGCATCTCAGGAGAGCCTACAAATTCCTAAAAGCCATTTTACATATTATCCACAAATACTGGATTCTGTTTCTGCTCAGATGTTCCAAGCAAAGTTTACTGTTTCCTTTTTAAAGAAATACCTTAATACATACTAACCCTAAGTTACCCCACCTCCAAATATGAAATTCAAGCTATCAATTTTTTTCATGAAGCAGATATGCGGCTTACAGATTGCCGATTTATAGAAATTTCGTTTAGCAACCAGCGAACAACAGATTCTAATGGAACTGCAGGAGCTTAATTCACCATTTAAGGTAAGGAAATAAAATTCAATTTCAAGTTATTCTCTTGTGACCTACCAACAATCTGGGAACTTCTGCTATAATACAACTCAGTAAAGAAACTGTGTCTTGCACAAATACTTGTTCACATACGGAATAGATACAACCAATGTTACTTATCCTTTTAAGAATCCAGAATCATCAAACAGCACAGGTTTGGTTTTCTGGAGGTTTTTTTTGTTTGGGGGCTGGGGGGGCGAGGGGGTGTGCTCTGCTTTTTTTTGTTTTAAATCCTTCAGCACTGATTTCAGTAAAGCAGAGAAAGACAACCACCTAGATCGCACATCCTTTCTGAAAATGCACTGTTAAGTGCTGGTGAACCATGTTAATGAACCCCAGTTACACCCCCTCAACCCCCCAAAAAAAAAAGAAAACCAACGCAAGTCAAAGTTTCCCATTTAAAGAGACTGTTTATTTGAAAACTTTGTCCTGAAAGCAAATCAGCTCTCAAGGTTTTGTAAAACTCCGGGGTTCCTGGACAGAAGGATGCGTGCGCACCCTGCTCCCAAGCGGGACGAGCGGGAGCCTCCTCCGAGCCCGTGCACAGCCCAGCACGGAGCCGAGAGCTGCTGCCGTCGCCCTTGCCAGCAGCGGTACCGGAGCAGGCTACATTGGGAACTGCTGGCATGGATAAACAGGGATTTCCTGACCTACGAGCCATTCCCCTGTAGTATGAATCAAAAAAGTATGCCCTCCTCCAAGGTCAGCCTGTCTCCTCCGGCAGCAAAACCGACGTGACTCCAGCAGGAGCGGGAAGAAGGGGGCTTTAGCGAGGACCCAACAGACAGTGACCTTCCACTGCAGTTCACACTAGCAGGGCAGCAAGCAATTAAATCATGCAACGGTCTATTTAGGGTGCATTCACACATGCCCAATAATGCTGCAATGACTTGGACAAGTGCACACAATGGAAATACTCCTCGCTTTTTCTCCACAGATCTCTTTCACTCGGAGGAGACTGCAGCTGAAGTGAAATAATTCATATGCTGAGCACCAAGCACTGTGTAGCAACCAGCTGCATGCAAAAACTGATAGAAGTACTAAACTTAGGCATATTTAATACCTGTTTTTCACACACCCCTTTTAGTTTCCTCATTGGACCATTTTTATCACTCTTATACAGCCATATTGTAGGACGCATTTGCCAGAAAACAAGTTATGGTTCTATATTCATCCTAAACTGTGGTATTTTCTGACCTCTGAGAGCTTAAATCTGAAATCACAGCACTCCACTGTTCTCCAAGAAGTTTTGATTGGAATCAGTCCATTATTAATTCCAGCTCCTACAACTCGGTTGGAAGACCTAATACATACAGTTAAAAACCAGAAATTGTCTTTTAAATGCATACCCTGAAAATACAAATGCAGAGATTATAGCCCAACAACACACTATTTTCTAGCAGAAATGTTCACTTAGGACATTTCATAGGCTTCTTTCCTTTCCCGTCCCTTCAGTTTATTCTCGAGCCCATGTCGCACCACGCTGCTCACCGAGTTGCACTGACCTGTCTGTTTTTAACGCTTCAGAGTGAACTGGATCAGGAACCCAACCTGGCTCTCACATACAACATGCCCAAACAAAGGGCAAAACCAGAGTCAGACCAGACAAGACTCCTGGGCATGGCCCAACAGTGTATTTCGCCACAGCAAACAATACATCGTTCAGCTACGAACGACACCAAACGGCAATCTCTACTCGAGCCCGGGTTCAGCAAAGCACCTGTATGTATCTAGAAATCCGATTCAATTGAGCAGAGCACTTCATAGCAGGTTTAAGTTCCATTAACGCTAAGTGTTGGTTGACTAAGGACAGGTTATTGAATCACAACTTAACAATTTACTCCCTCTGCAGACAATACAAGTACTGCACGAGTATTGATACCACTGCAACAATCCCTATGCATGCTTACTTGCATAACTGCAACACGCATCTCAAAATAGGACGGGGACATTTTTATACAGTACATATTTCGGACATCAGTGTCTTCCAGTCCTCATTAAAATGGACTGATCTATACTGTCAGAATATGGATCATCAAGATTTCTTCTGCTTGCTAAATTCTGTGCATGAAGGTGAACCTATCTTCCTCTTTTTCAGAAGAGGATGATATGGTGAGATTCTGCATCACCAAAAGTGACATAAAAGCTAGGAAACAATTATTAACTATTATCAGAATAAACTATGGCAAACTGATTTCCAACAGCCAAGTATTGCAAAGTTCAGCAGTATTGACTGGCAATAGAAATGTTTTAGTAATACACAACATTACTTATCCCCATACAGAAAGAAACAAACAACCCCTAGATATTGGCATATGGATTGACAACAGAGCTCTTATTTCCCCAGATTTGGAAGATACATCCATTTATGGAACACAGTTTTCCAGCAATCTGGACTTCTCCCTGCCGCAGCACAGGAGCCAATTTACGTGTATAATCTTAAGGGAAAATAAGGCATCATTAGCAGTCACATTTTTCAAAAGATACTTTATGCAGATTTTTAACTCCTTAATAAAAAGAGCAAAAAAAGGAGCACCCTCAAAGTAACAACAAAGCAAGCTGTAGAAAGTACGAGGCTGTTAAATGCATGCTGGTACGCTAAGGAGAACCTTTAGACCTCCTGGCCCGACATATTAATACAGACTCCTAACTTCTTTAGTGAGAAATAAGGGCATACATATCTAGAGGTCCCTGCTGTATCAACATTATACCCAGATCTGTTAAAAATTACATAAAATTACACAAGAAACTACAAAAACAAGTATAACTTTTCAAATTGGAAAAAAAAAAAAGCACCAATTTAAGGCTACGGTCTACAATATGAAAGAATCATTGGTGAAGAAAGTTTGCACAGTAAATTTGTGGGAAGCTAAAGGGGAAAACAGTCCTGCCAAGCATGGGGAATATTTTAACAGCTCCGTCTTTTTCCCATAAAGTCCATCGTCAAACAAACAGAGGTCAAGGCCATTCATAAATTCTAAAAATAATATTTACCAGACCTTTATCTCTCTGGCAGGTATAATTCTGATAAAGGCTATTCTAGATAATATTTAACATAAAAGTTTATTTACAAAAATACTTGCAATAGCCTGAAATCAGATTTTAACCAGAATCACCCATTCAAGTCAGTGAAGGTTACATGTAAATAAAGACCATGTTGTTGGGTTGGTTTTTTGTTTGGGGTTAGGTGGGGTTTGTACTACTGCTACAAGGAGGGTCTATGAAAAAAAGCCTGATCCATGCGAATGGCTCAGGAACAGATAGGTATAAGAAGTCCCTAAAATATTGTTAACGTTTGATCAAAGATTTGACCATAAACCCTAAAAAGTCAATGATATTCTTTCAACTTATTTTAACTGACATAAATTAGACTCTAAAATATCATGAAGCAGTGTTTTGAAGAGAAATCTCCTTGTCTGAATGATAACAACTGAAACGGTCATTGATAAATGCATGTAATTTATGTTAAAATAGTAAACTTTTTCACCAATAACACGTCATAACTTTGTGAATTCGTCCCACACTGCCTTACACCAGTGAAACTGCCAGGAAGAAACTACAGTCGGAGAATAAGCCCTTTGTTTCCACCACAACTGCTAAGACAAGCGAGTACGTATGTGTACATACATGAGTTAATATGGAAATTAGAGGGAAAAGGCACATCTGCAGAAGAAGCTTTAGGTAAGAGCTAACGCAGCAGAAAGGTCATCCTCCTCCATTTTTACGGTTGTCTCAAGCAGCCATGACATTTTCCTAGGCCATTTTGGAAATTACATAATTGGCTTAGGCTGGTACCCTGACTCAGATGAGCAACCACCTTAAAGTGAAATCTTATCTGCATTCTTAGTGCAGGTTTCCATCGATGACATCACACAATCACACATACCTTATTTTTCAAGCCCACTTTGCTATTATTTAGTTTAGAAACCATTATTTCTTAGAAATGTCGTTCGCGGTGGGGGGGGTGGAATCTATACACACAGACACACCGGTATGATTCACCCTCTATTAAAAATTGAACATGTAAAAAATCTTTCAAAGACAAAGACATGCTCTGCATGCATATTAGCAGAACAAAAAAAAACCCGAAAACATTTAAAAAGGAGTAAGAGTACCTGGCTTTGCTTAAGAGGCTCTCGCTTCCCCAAACGCCACAAGTTACAATGTTATAAAGAAAAGTTGCCACCGACTAACTTAAAAAGAACCATAATTGTGGACGTCTGATAAAAATAAGTAAAGCAGAAAAAGAGAAATGTTCTAGTTGACCATGGGTACTTGGCACAGGCGATAAGGGAGCAAGGCATTTTAAATGCCTGAACTATGTTTATTAGACATTATCAGCAAGTGTAACTGACTCAAGAAAGGTGATATTCTAATAGGAAAAAAAAGTAAGTTTTTACAGTAATATTCTAAAGATGCATTCTCAATGTGAAAAGTCATCTTCACTCCTGGTCACCCACTCCTTTTCACCATGTAAGCTGCAAGTCAGAAGCAGTCTAAAAAGCACACGATGTCGAGGTTCAGAAAATAATGGTGCCAAACCAAGATATATTCAATGCTGGTCATCTATCGGCTTTAGAGAACCATATAGCCTATTTTTTCCCTTCCCCTTAGTCTTTGCTTATGGCAATTTATATTGCAGGGTAAGTATACCTGAAAAAAGATGAAGACTTAGGATACCAGAAACTTTATATTGTAGACTTTGAAGGGTTAATCACGTGCTGTGGAAGTTTGCAAAATGTATGCTGCCTGATACGGCTGACACGTCAGGAAAAAAACCTGACTGGAAGTAACAAGGATCTGGTTTGGATGCAGAGTCCAGAGATGCGATGCTGCTGATCTGACGACACGGAGGGAGAGAGACTTTGCAGTCCCCGTACCACGATGACATGGGACAGCTGAAACCCACCTTGGGATGTTGGGTCTGATACGGTTTTAAACTATGTGTGCTTTATTACAACACTCTGGAGCGTGGACAAACTTGCGTGCAATTTCCTCTGTTTTAGCTGGAACGTGGCACAGAAATGAAGAGAAAGGTAAAGCTCAGTTCAAGGTTCACTAGCAAGAGTGAGCTTCTGTATGTGTGACATCCTATGTTGAATCTTCATGACTTGTCTCACCATCAGACAAATATCTGAGCGGGCACCTACGCATTCAAATCTGTACTGCTAAAATGACCTCTACGTGAATTTACCTTGGAACTTGTAAGGGCTTTGCTCAGGTCCCCAGCTGTACCTGCCAGCATAAAGCCATTACCAAGCAGATTAAGAGCAATGTTTAGTCACATAATGGGGCTGAGTTATAGGTTTGAGATAATGACATATGTCCTAATCTGAAATACAGATCAGGATGTCTGAAGTGGCGCAACTCTTCAGATCTCCATCACCTGAACAGAATTCCACACGTGCAATAATAGCTCTGAGCGCTAAAAATTTTGGGATTTCAATCACGCGAAGTAACAGCTACACTCACCAGCATATCTCACTGAGATCTCAGCTTAAAGAACAAAGACAGAAAAGTCTATCAAGCCTGTGTCATCATTAAGCCTGATGACATAGATTATCCATCGACTGGTCCAGAGGTAAATAGATGAGAAAAGCTACCGTGGACTAATGCCAGATCAGAAGACTCCTTCAAAAGCCTTATGAGAAACTGTCATTCAAAACACAAGTATTGATGACAACCATGCTCCTACCAGTATTTCCCTGTTTATCGTGCCTGTCCCTGGAACGGATGACAACCTTGACTCAGCGCAAGCAGCACTTACTCACGCAAGAGCTCTCAGGGGTGACAGGAGCTACTTGCCCAAGTAACAGTGCTCGACCACAAAGGCAGTAAAATACTGGGTCTTTGCTTTCAGGCATCCTGTCAGTCTTCTGATGAACTTTTCTCACTATATAAATAATGTAATTCATGAAAATTTCATCAGTTAAAACAACTAGAAAAAACAGCAACTTCATCTTCCTTGATCCAAGAAAACACATCTAAGCCAAGTCTCAATGATAACAAATATCCAACTACATGCAAAGTCCAGCATGAAGGTGGGATACAGCCCTTTCAAGTTGAGAAAGATATATTAAAAAGTGCATTCCTTAGAGACTATATTTGAAATAGGCAAAGAAAAAGTGAAGTACGGCTTGCAAAATGACAAGGAGATTGTAGAGGTAGTGGACAGGTCTCAGAATAAAATGAAAATATTTGAACTCTTTTGTTTCCTCACAGGTAAATAGACCCGGGATAGTCTTCCCTCCTCAACAGCACCATTATTTTAGGTATCATGTTTTTCACTGCGACACTATTTTTTCAGAAATATTTAGCACCGTACAGATATGGAAAACGCTACGCATCCTCTTCACCCCACTCCAAGAATAAGGCAGACATTTCATTCACTGAGGGCAGTTGCATATCTCATGGTAAGAAAAAAAGACTTAAGAAAAAGTAAATGCAAATTCTGTTATCGGCTATTTCACTGAGCTTTAGCACAAACCTTTGGTGAGACTATTTGACATATGAAGAGGATATGTAACTATTCTAACTCCATCATGCTGTCAGATGTGCTTAATAACTTGTACTACTGAAACTGGATAGTTTATGAAAGTAAGCGTCCTTTATGAGATACATGCACACCTGTTTGCTGAAGAAGTATGTGCTTCCACAAATCAGCCAAGAAACACAACTTCAAATGACACTTGCATATTTCTCTTCCACCAAAAGTGAGGAGATCAGTTTATCCATTTATCCCTTTCAAATGCGTCAAGTTTTAACAGCCCTCCTCCTTCTGGAGGCATTTTTCTATATATACAAACCAAATGTTCCTACAGTTAAAATACAGAAATAATATGTTGCTACAGGCTTGTAAGGTTTAGTTTTTAAACTTAACCAGTTAAAGTCCGGTGCAAACTTATAACCATGCATCTTTACAAAAACGGCTTCCCGACATTATCATTTTCTTATCCTCATCTCAACTTTTCATCTGAGGTACAACACATTCAAGCACCAGCTAAGAAAGAATAACCATTATAGGACACACGAGAGCAATTTTACTAAGCTCTCATTATGGGGAAAACAACATTTATAGTAGTAAGAGCTCATAAACATACCAAAGCTACACTTTCAAATCTAATAACAATAGAATACAATATGTTCCTTTTAAATATTAAAGCCAGTACTTTGTTTTTATTAAAGGCAGAGTAAAATACAGCAAGAAACCAGCAAATCTAATGCTAAGAATTGAAATGCAAACAAAGAATTACACACCAGCTTGAGAAATACCTCCCCGGTCCCCATTTTATATCATGCCTTGTTTGTTTAACGCAGGGGAAGAAGAAAAAAAGGGGGGGGGGGGGGGGGGGGAGTAGTAATTTGCCTGCTCACCTGGACACGTTTTCTGGAATGTACTCTAGAACTGGATACCCATCACTTCGTCTGGATGCCAACTCCGAATGCGACTTCCAGGTCTCCACTAGCGTGCTGACGGGAGGGAAGGAGCTCAAGTGCTGAAACGCCTGCTCTCGAGCAACCGGCCGCGACAAAGATATCGTGCCTTGGGCACCGATCCTGTAGTGAAATGACTGTCCACCTGAATTTACACCCACAATGGCAGAGGATGGTATACTGTTTTCTTGGTAATAGCTGCCATCGTCAGGCTCCTGCTTAATTCCCACAGGTAGGCCTGGATTTGGAAAACTGCTACCTTCACAACTTCCATCAAATGAAGAAACAGGCGGTCCTAAAATCCCAGAAAGAGAGTAATAGTCTTTGTCATCCATAAAAGAAAAATATGAGCCATCTGTAAATGGGAAAGGATTTACTGTTTGATTCCCTTTAAAAGAGGCACCAGAACAAGGATGCTTGGCCGACTCTTGCTTCACTGGTACTGAAAAGGGGGAATCGGAATTTATTTTGCTGCTGTCTCCAATGCACGCGCTCCCGAACGAACCGTCTGGCTCGGGTTTTATGAACTGAACAAGGTTCATCTGACTGTTGTTGGAGATGGCATTCTCCATTTCCTCCATTTTTGGAAACGTGAGTTCTTGAGCACCCTTGTCTTTTGTTTCTGGACTAGGAACGGTATCTTGGCTTCTGCTAGGTCCCGCTGGTGCGCCGGAAGCCGGGAATCCTAGAGAGTTGTTTACGGGGCTACAGATGGCCGATCCCACAGTGCTAACCGCTGGACTAGAACGAGTAGACCTATTATTGGCATTGGAAGGGCTGGCAATGGAGCTCCTCGAGGTCAGGTTCGCAGGACTGGACACAGAAGATCGCATAGTGATATTATTAGGACTCGAGACGGGAGATTTCACGCTGCAATGGCTGGGAGGACTAGAAATCGGTGATTTCATGCTACTTATAGGGCTAGAAAGCGGAGACCCGACATTGCTAACATGTGCGGGACTGTGCAACATAGACCCTCGGTTTTCAACGTTCGGCGAGCGCGAAGAAGGGGTTCCCTGGCCGATGGGGCTGTGCACGGCAAAGTTCCCAAAGTTAGCAGTAGTTGAGGACACAGAGTTAACTCCAGCAGGACTACACACCGAGGAAGCCATGTTCTGAGGGCTGCAGCCCGAAGGGCTTTTCTCTTGACACACGATAGGGCTTTTGACAATAGCGTGCATGGCACCACCGTTCACAGCGCTCCCAGAGTCCGACATCAAAGACCTCAAGGGCCTGCTGGCGCTGTGGAGGGGAGAAGAGCAATGGCCGTTCTCCTTGTATAGCTTCACCAGCTGCTCCACATTCTGGTAGATCTTTCCTGGGCTCCCCTGGTTCTGCTGATCGTAGGGGTAATCAGCATCTCGTATCGAATCCATATATAAGCCCATGGATTCGGCCACCGTTGCTGACAGCTCCTTCGACTCCGTTTCGGTTTTGATGTCAGAGGGCAGAAGACCACCAGGCTGACTGCCGTCTTGCTGCAAGCAGGAGAGTAGCTCAGGTTTTTCTTTGTTGCTTCCTTGAGCACTGCTGTTCACAAAGGCGCCGGCAGCACAGCTTACGTTTACAATCTCCATATAGTTACTGTCATCGGTCTGCCCTCCAGCACCTATAGAAGAACACTCCACAGACTGAGAAACTTGACCCCACCGTCTCTCCATATCTAAGCCTTCTGGGTAGCTGTGGTATCCTTTTGTCTCCATAACTAGCAAAGACATACACAAAAAAAGTAAAATTAATAAATGACAGGACAGTGTGACTTCCTAAGGAAATTTCCTAATTTCCTAAGGAAACAAGGCGTATCCGCTCACTCTGTCTATCCTCCTCTCTGTCTGCCTGCCAGTCCCATTTCCCTGCCCCATCCATCATCTCTCAACCATTTGTCCAATTTCAATCAAGCCAAGGGAAAAGGTCTCACGGATATGACAGCCCTATGGGTTCCGAGAGAAAAACGCTCAGCAGTTAGAAAAGATCCAAATTATCGCTCCCTGCCCCGAAAGGAACGGCTCGGCAACGTTAGCACAACAACCGCCCACCCTCGCCGGCCGCAGCCCCGTGGCCGGTGCCGGCAGCACCATGGGCTGCCCCTCACCCAGGCGGCAGCAGAGGGACCTGGGAGGCAGCAAGGGAAGGGGGCAGCAAGGAAGGAGGGGAACCAGAGAGGTCCTGAATGGAGGGCACGTTGGCGGTAGGCCGGACATAAACCCCACAGGAATGGCCCATCACAGCTCTGCTCCTCCAAGGACCTTCCACCGCCAGGCTGGAGGGACACCAAAGCAAGGGAGGCCGACGGGCCAAGAGGGTTTCTCTACACCATCCAGCGTAACACGGGATGCTTCAGAAGGCAACAGCAGTTCTGAGGGGCCGGGAGCTGACTCGCCCCTTCACAGGTATGCAAATGGCTTGTACAGCCACCTGAGGAGACACGCAGGTTGGGCTGAGTGGGGAGAGCAGCAGTGCAAAAGTTGAATGGGAAACGTTTCTGCCGCAGAGGAAGGGGCTCAGATCAGATGGGGATGTGTGGCTATTAAATGGATCCGCAACCCTGTAAACCTCCGTGGCAGCCAGCAAGAGGAATACATAAAGAAAAGTAAACCTTGTTCTAAAATAGACCCTAACAAACCCCTCCCATCCCACATGGCGCTCTCTCAAGGCAGGGTGCAAAGCGCATGACCTAGCCTTCATTATTCTGAAAATCACGTATACTTAACAGTAATTTTTATATATTTTTTAAGGAATTAGCCCATAGTATCATTAGAACTGCAGAAAGTCAAATGCCCATAGTTACAATATCAATATTATGCAAATATTTTTTCCTTTCAGAATGTATTAATTTTCTAATATTTAATTTAGTGTTTAATCCCTTTACTTAACACTACTTAAAAACACTATTTTAAGCAAAATTGTAAAAACAAAAAAACTTAAAATGAATGACTCAAATACTTCTTTGCCCTTACGTAGAACTATGGCCCTGTGCCTACATTCCCCTCAAGCACAAATTTTATTAGAACATCATCATATGTATCAAATCACATTCCTATAGCCTAAAATTTTCAGACAGAAGTGCCTACTTTCACATAAAGTCACTCCCAGATAATCACCTACCCTTGATTTAAGTGCTGAGCAAGCCTAATTCCTAGAGAAATCAATTGCAGCTGTGAGTGACCAGCATTTCTGAAAACCATGAAACTTAGTTAAGGCTTAAAATTAGGATGCAAGTGCATTTTAACCCTCAGAACCACCACCAGAACCACCGCGTACCAGGAAATCTCAGTTATAGGCCTAACATTATACTGGTGCACAAGCTTTGTAGCAGCCTCTTCCACAGCAGTAAATTTTGAACTTCATACATAATCAATAAGCAAGCATACTTTAAAACTTCAGTGAATAAAAATCTGGGTCACGCGAAGGGGGAAAAAAAAAGAAAAACAAAAAACAAAAGAAAATGCCCTGGTCCTGCACTTCCAGAGCGAGAGGCACTGTCTGGTAAATATATCTGAGAGGATCAAAAAACAGCAGAGAGATTATTTGCGGCCTGACACAAGTTCGGTTTAAAGCGACAGATATAAATTAGTAAGAATGCAGCAGCAAAGAGATTTTTTGGGAAGTGTTGGTTTCTGTCACCTCCGAGCGCCTCGGCGGATACTAGAACCGAATAACCATCCGATAGCGTAAGGGTTTGGTTTTGTTCTTCTAAGCAGAACTTACTACAACTTGACTAGCATGTTTATCCACCGTACCCACACTTCACCTACTGCTCAGACATGCTTTTTTACTAACTTCCACTAAGTGAATTTGACTGCAGGCTAAAACGTACGCGGACAACAACAGAAGCTGAGCCTGCGTTACGTATCGGAACCCAGACCATCTACATCTGATATTTTGCAGAAGGAAACTTAAATTACGAGCACGGCAGTTTCCTCAGACCTCCTCAAGAAGTACTTGGACGCTGCGAGTTATGTATTTCTCCCCCAAACATATCAACAAACACAGCTCTCTGCAGTACAAGTCTCCGATCAATCAGGCATGAAACCAGTTTCGCAGCAACAGTCAAATAAAAAAAATCAAATGGTACCTCGTATCCCTGCAACCAAAAGGTCACCTAGATACAAGAAGATCTGAAGTAAATCCAGTTCCATAAAAACTTAACCGGTGGCTCAAGCGACCACCCACTCCTTATTTCTCGGTGTTTGTAAACGAAATTTTCTTCAAGTTTCCCTGCCTGCGAGCCGCCTCGCCGACACAGAGCTGCCCAGGGGACCAGAGCCTCACCGCCGGCGACGGGCTGGGGTTTCCCCCGCTCTCCGGGGCAGCGGAGCCCCGCGGCCGGCACGGGCAGGTCGGCCGCCGCCCCCGGCACCGCTGCCCCCGGCACCGCGCTCGGGGTGCGCGGGTGGCGGTGCCGGGGGCACACACGTACACACACACACACGCGTGTTAACAACCACGCAGGCGGCGCGCACGCCTATTTCCCCATCTGCCCTACGCTATGTGGAGCATCACGGCAGCTCCCGGGCAGAAGGCACCGCTTTGCACTCCTAACCGCCCCCCCCCCCCCCCCCCGCTTTCCCGCAGGTACAGTCCGGATTGTCACGCGTGGGGGAACCCAGCAGTGCCCGGGAGCTCGCTCGCTCCCTCCCTCTCTCGCAGGCGCCCGCCGGGGGTCGGCCGGTGGGGGCGGGGGGGGGGGGGGGGGGGGGGCGGCGAGAGTCCAAACCCGCTTTCGGCCGAGCCCGCCCTGCCTGCTCCCTCCCGCCGCCCGGATCGCCAAGCGGGGCCGAAAGGCGCTTTTTTTCCGCGCAAACGCCGTTCCCCACCCCCCACGGCGGAGAAGGTCTGGGTTATCACCCTGACAACCCTCCCACAGAGGGCACGGGTGGGGCGCCCCCCCGGTGCCGAGCGCCCAAGTGCCCCCCTCCCCCGCCCCGCCACACCCCGCCAGTCCCAACTCCCGGTGCGAGTCGGGGAGGAGCGGCACCTCCCGCCCCGCCGCCCCCCGCGTCGGCCCCGGCCCCGCGGTACCTGTTGCGGCGGGGCGCGTCCCCGAGCCCCCGCCGGCGCGGAGGGCGGCGCGGAGCGGCGGGGCGGGCGGCGCTCACCCCCCTCCCCCGCCTGCCCGCCCGCCCGAGGCGCGCTGCGCCGCGCCGCCCGGTGACACGGAGCGGCACCCAGGAGGGGACGGGAAAAGGTGCCAAGTCCTTTAAAAACATGTCACATGCCCAGATAAAGTTTACGTCCCGCCCGCCGCCCGCCCTCATTGGCGGGCGGGACGCGGAGCGCCGCGCGGCTGGGGCCAGGCCGCCGTCCCATTGGCTGGGTCGCGCCGTCAGTCACCCGCCGGGCGACATGACTGATACAAAGTTGCTGCGACACAGGCTGGAAAACGCATCTCCTTAAAGCTGCAGGGGTCGCGGCGGCCGCGCAGCCCCGCGCAGCCCCCGGGCGCCAGCCCCGCCGCGGAGCCGCCGGCCCCCACCTGCCGCCCCGCCCGCAGGCGCCCCCGGGGAAGGGTCGCGGGGCGGAAGGCCGGGGCCCCCCGCGGGCAGGTGAGGTGCGCGGGGCGCGGCCGCCCCCGCCCGGTGCCCGCGCCGCGCCGGCGGCAGGGCCGGGCATCGCCTCTCCGCCGGCCCGGGATTTCCGCCTTTCAACGGCGCATGAATATGCACGGCACCGGTGCAGCGACGATTTAAACGAAAAATTTAAAAAAAAAAAAAAAAAAAAAGGAAAAAAAGAAGAGCGGAGCGGCGGAGCGCCGGCGGTCGGAGCGCGGGAGGGTTCAAGGACTCGTCCTCCGCTCTCCGCCGGGCTGGCTCCGCTCCGCGGCAGCCGCGCATCCCGCCGGGCTCCCCCGCCCGCTGCCTTCCCCCCACCGAGGGGCAGCGAGAGGGGCCTCCGGGACGGCCCCTGGCTCCGCGGCGCTGCCGCCCCCTCCCCGGTGTCCCCCCAGTGCCCGCGTCCCGACTGCAGGAATACCCTTTTCCCAGGCAGGCACGAAAAGACAGACGCCGAGCAAACTTTCAGGCGATGCGCTCCCAACTCGCTCCGTAAATAATGCCCCCAGCCCCCGGCGCGCGTCCGGCGGCCGCTGACGCACGCTCCCGACCGGCCCCGGCCCCGACCCGCGCCCCAGGTGCGCCCCGGCCCGGCGGCGACAGCTCCGCGGCCCCGCGTCCTGCGGGGTGACAGGGGCGCCCCCGGGAGCGGGGCGGGGGGCTGAGCCCGTCGGGGAGCGGCACCGCCGTGCATCGCGCTGGGGCACCGCGCACCTTCGCCCCGAAATCGCCCCCTGCGCGCAGGCACGCACACGAACGTACAGACCGGCGTATGCTCCAGAAAGCGGGGTTTGCATTAAATAGTCACAGCGAAAGCACCAACATCCCCAGGATTTGGGGTGTCACGTGCCCCTCTCATGTTCATATTCTGCCAAATATCGACCCGCACTCGCGGCCCCGGCGGGCACGGGCCGAGGCGGCGGCGGCGGCGGCGGCGGCGGCTCCCAGCGCCGGCGGCGCGACCCGCGGAGCAGCCGTCGCCGCCGCCGCGCTTCCTCGCGGCGCTGGCGCGGGCGCTGCCGAGCAATGGACGTGTCCTTCCCGCGAAGTTTTCACTGATGGGGACGGGACTGGCCGTGACCTGGATACGCCGGCTGGTGTGGCGGGCACCCGCCCAGCCCCCGCCGCCCGCCCCCCGGTACCCCGCTGCCCCCCGCGCCGCTCCGCGCCCCGCGCAGGGTCCGCGCTTCACTCACCTCCCCTACGACATGGTGGCGCGGCCGGAGGAGGCACGGCGCCCGGCTACTGCCAGCGAACCATCCGAGAGCCCGCACCGCCACCAAAAAAAAAAAAAAAAAAGAAAGAAAGAAAAAAAAAAAAAGTACGCGGAGGAAACGCTGGGCGCGGGGCCGGGCAGCGGGCAGGGCGCTGCTGGCGGGGTCGGCGGGAGGGGGCTGCGGCGGCGGCAGGCGGGGTGCCCTCGGCTCGGCGCGGCGCGGCTCGGCGCGGCTGGGCGGACAGCTCCCACCATGGACGCCTAGGTGGGTGGGTGTTCCCGCGGGTCACACCCTCGCCCGCCGGCGGAGGGGATCGGGGGGTGGATCCAGCACCAGGAGGGGGAAAGGGGGGGGGGGCGAGGGGATTGGGGGGGCGGGGGAGGGAAGGAGAGAGACACCCTCCAAAAAAAACCCAAACCCTCCAAAAAAAAAACTTATGTCATTCCAGGTAAAACTCCCATCTGCGCCACCAAGGAAGAGGAGGGAGGAGAGTGGCGAGGGTGTAAACTTTTTCCGCCCCCCTCGGTGCCGCTCGGCCCCTCGCAGCGCCCGGCGGCCGCACCGCCCCCGCCGCCCCCTCCCGCGCCGCCCGCCCCGGCGGCTCCCGGCGGCTCCCGGCGGCGCGGCGCCGCGGGGTTTCTCACGCACGGAGCCCGCCGCCGCCGCCGCCGCCGCCGCCGCCGCGGTTCCTGGTTCGCGGAGCCGCCGGAGGAAGGGAAGGAGGGCGGGCGGCAGGGAGGCAGGGCGGGCGGCGGGGGAGGAGTGTCTCCCCGTGCCCTTCCCCAGGCGGAGCGTCTCTCCCGGCCCTGGCGGCGGCGGCGGCGGAGCCCCCCCCCCCCCCGCCCCCGACCGCCCCGCTCGGCCCCCGGGCGGGCTGCGGGGAGCCTCTGGACGGGATTTCGGGAGGAGGCTGCGCCCCGGCGCTGGGCCTGCGCCTTCCTTCACCCTCCCTTCCCCGCTCCTGCCAGACGGGGGGGAGCCGGGCCCCTCTCTGCCCCCCGGCGCGCCCTCGCCGTCCCGGGGTAGCGGCGGGGGCGCGTCCCCGCGGCGGTCGTGCGGCTGCGGTAGAGCGAACCCATCCTGATTTCAGGCATCCAAAAAAAAAAAAAAAAAAAAAAAAAAAAAAATCGGCGCTAACATCGATACTGGTTTTAAATTAATATTTCACTTGTGGCTAAGATCTTTTAAAGCTGATTATTTTTAAGTTCGGGGCATTAAATGTCTCTTCATTTAAACATCTTAAGGAAAAAAAATGAGGCATCGGAGGCAGGAAAAAGTTGGCCCTATTTTAATACCCTCAATGAAGTCTTTAAACACTGCTCACAGAGAGGGAATTTTACCTGTGCCGAAGCCTCTGTAGGATCGGGGCCTTGGAAAAGGCGAATATTTTACCAGCTGTTGTTTGCATCCGTCAAAGTTTGTGGGTAGCTTGATAGATGTTAAACAGGGAAGCATAAAGTGCTGGTAAGGCCAGACTTGGAGATAACGGCGCATTCAATAGCTTAATTTCACAATTTGTTTGCTATATTATTGGAAGCAAATCATATTTCACTGTGCCTACACTAGTGCTCTATTTTTAGCCATAATGTAGCTAAAAAGGAGGAACCTACTGAGATGTATTATAACATCGAATGTGAACAATTCTGTTCTCTCTTTTTACTCATTTTGTGTTGTACATCTGGTTTGGAATACAGCTAATTTATTAATCGAGCAGAGCTACTGCGGATGGGTTGGAAGCTGCAATTCCAAGGCAGAGGAAAGTTCCACGCAACTCTGCAAGTAACCCGGCAAATCACAGTCTTGCAAAAAGCACCCAAGCACGTTGGCTGGTCTGTCAGTAACTGCCATACCGAGCACAGCTAGTTTATGTTAATTTATAGTAAGGGTGTATTTGGCTGATTGGTTGCGCTTCTGTTGTCTTACTCTTCCTGCTATTCTTTTTTTCTTTGCAGGGCAAAGGTGTAAATGAAAAAGGCATCTGAAATGCCTGGAGGTAGTCTCAGTCTTTGTGTTGCATCAACTTTTTTCTTTTTTTTTTTTTTTTTAGAACAAAAAGGAGAGAGAAAATGAATTTGAGGGAATATATCTATCTTCTGTCTTAATACCAAATGTTTGATTTTTTTCCCCCCATTGTGTTACGTACAGAGATGGCTGCTGGAAGAATAAAGCACCCTTCCCGGTACATGCGAGATGCTCACAGATTTTCCACAAATTCAGTAGAAACCTCATTTGTTTTCTGCTTGTGGTTCACAGGAGCACTTAGCTTTTTAGTGGTTGACACTATATCTATTTTTAGCAGCATTTTAACAGCTGTCACTAACAACTAAGATCTCATCTTGAACGAGGAAGGGAGATTATCTGTTTTATTTAAAAAATCAACCTACATAATTGTCAGATAATAAAATGCAATTTGGATCTTTATCTGCGAAGAGAAAAGGCTATCTATTCTCATTATGCCAATTCCATGAAAAAAAGGACCTCTGGTGGGCTTGATAAAATAACGAATGGGCTTTGCAAGGTTCGGAAATAATGCAGTTCAAACACATACAAATATCTATATAGCACATTTCGGAGTCTGTTAGAAGCGGTCCCGTTACTGCCTTCTGCAGCCGTGTCGCGATGGGGGAAACCGCAAAGACTCGAGTCGTAGTTTTCCAAGTAGGTCAAGAGGAGCAGCGCGGACACCTCCGACGAGCAATTCTCTTCCCTCGCATTAGATTTTATAAGAGGTTAACTCATGTCAGACACATGACACGGAAAGCAGCAGACAGACAAGTGTAAGCCACTCTGTAGCAGATGTCATCTCGGTTCCTAAAGATAGTGGTAAATTTGCTATGGATAATGCATTACAAAACAAGATAACGCTGAAACTCGGCAAGTGTCAAATTTTACCTCCTCCCGTGCTCGGTAAAGCGAGCGAAGCGGTATTAGGGGCTGCCGGAGCGGCGATGTAGTGTGAAAGCAGCCTACTGTACTGTCTTACTTAGAGGTCATGTGCCCTATTTTGAGAACTGAACCAAAGCGGATGAAGTTTTGAGTCGGTTCCAACTAAGGCAGCTGGGCATTTCCCACTTCCCTCCAGCGCCGGCCCAGGGACGCATGCGATCACATGGTCGCATATATTATTCCTTCACCCGATATTATTCACCTTAGATTTAATTTTTATGCCGTTTGGCTCACGTGGTTTTGGTTATTCGAGATTTATAGCTGATCGGGAGGAGCTGCATTTCGGGAAGACGTTGGAAAAGCATTGGGCATGGCAGATTAGAGTTTACTTTCCCTGTTCAACAAGTGCGAGTCTTCCGAGTCCGCAGCCTTCTCGGACTCACCGGTTAATTGTGTTCAAGCTCTGATTGCCTGATCCATGCTGAAAGTCTTTAGAATTCTTTACAAGTCCTGGGAAAACGTAAGTAAACATGTTTTCTATATGGTATGCTTATGTTCTCCGAGATATCAATATTTTATCTATTTAGTCTAATTTTGAACAATTTTGTTTTCTGATTATAGAGAAATCTTTTAGCTGAGCAACAGAACATGTTCCCTTTTAACCTGGATTCTTTCTTTTCTGCCTTTTTTTCTTCTTTTTTTTAATGCTCCTTAATGGCCCATGTTATAACTGTGGTTGAACCACATCTAAGTATAGTACAATTGCATTTCTAATGCACATTGGTGTTAGCAACCACTTGCTCGTGTAAAGGGCCAAGACGTGCACTTGAAAACACAGCTTTCCAATACGTTTAAAATCACAATTTTTATTTACGATTAGCACCGATAGTTTCATCCGGTTCAAAATGAAAACGTCTCATAAAGAATTATATGTTTTGAGTAATAGGTCTTGTTGGCAATAGTAGGGAAACAAAGCACAAGTACTAACACATAGGCAGTACTTTGTATTTTTTGTAGCTTTAATATTGCCTTATCTATTTATGTTGTTTATAGTCAACTTCTCGCTTGTTTACTACTGGCACTATTACTTGTAAGAAAAGGTAAGTTGTAAAAAACAGAAGGTTAAAAAAAATTGTCATCGCCACAGAACGCAGACTTATCTCAATATTAATGAATTCCAAACAATAAAAGGTAGTGGCAGCTAATTGTATCTTAATATTTATCTACTACCTACTGGCATTTTTACAGTATCAAATGGTAACTCATACCGTAATCTGATTAAAATTTTGTAGTAACTGTAACTTGTACTACACCTATGCCAAAAATCCAGACATAGTGTTTAACAGCAGCAAAAATAAGAGAGCAAAGAACACCCTCCAGCACTTAATAAACATCTCAAATGCAAATTGGAGGAAATTATTTAATCACTCTATAGGCTAGTTAATTTTGATGATTATTCACAGTTTTAGTAGCAATACTTACTGTGGAACAAGTTACTACCAAAATCGTCGTGACACCAAGGTCGTAAGTAGAATTTGAAACTTGCTGTGTAGAGGAAATTACGTTCTTGACTGAATGAAGGTGCAGCTTTAAAGCTCCTACAGCAAAAGGAGAATTCTTATATAATTTTCCAGATTCTTCTATAATCCTGAAATTACCTGCTCTCGGATATTATGCAATGAGGGATGGTTTGGTGTTAACCTGCACAATCACATTCATTTTGAGAATTGAAATTTTTGAAAAATCTTTATTTCCTGGAGAAGAGAGATTTCTGATGGGCTCTCCCCAAAGCGTACAGTGAATAAGAGACTGAGAGAGCAATGCTATGAAGCTGAGTTAGGAGGCTGCTCAAGAAAAGTGTTAATTTAACATGTACCGAGACAGAAAAGGAAAAAAAATCTATTGATTTTGGTGGAAGTTGCACTGCTTTCCTAAATAGACGTCGTCTATATTAAATAGCCGCTTCCTATGTAGGCTATGGTCCAGCTCAAGGAGCTCATTCAGTGTGCCACCTTGGGCCCGAGCTGGGCAGTTGATCCTGCACGACATGGAGAGTTGGTCCTTGTTGGATGCATGTTGATTTACACAGGTTTGGTTAAGAAAGGAATATATTTGCCACAGGGAACCATAACTCAGTGTTCTTAGAAAGCGTCCTGGCTTTGAAGATGAGGGTCACACCAGAATTGGTCTGGCCTAGACTAAATATCTGGTAAGCCAAGGTCACGCGTTCCAAAATTTTCCCACTGTGCTTACCGATGCTTGGCCCACAGGCCAGGAGTGACAGAAATTGTGATACATTGGATGGGTTTGACCCTAATGGCCCCAAACATATGCAAATAAACGGAGTGATTCACAGGGGAGAGTAGATATCTTTACCAACCCAGTTGCGTGGCTATGGTTTATTCTCTTTTGGTGTGAGCGTAAGTGACAGTTGCTCAGCTTGGTTTCCAAAAACGATGCTGTCAGTGTATCGGTGCTTGTACAATCCTGGTGCCTGCAGCGGCCAAGTACCACGCAGACGTATTTCTTCAGAGCTCTGGAAAGAAGAGAAGCAGTATCGCCATTTTATAGACAGGGAGTGGAGGAACAAAGAGATTGCAGGATTTATCTGAGGTCACCTAAGAAGGCTATGACAAAGCTCGGTACTTCCCAAATCCTAGCTCGCTGCCTTTCATCGCAGGACCAGATTTCCTTTTCAGCTGTTGCCTTCCCAAGATTGCTGCATGAGCATGAATGACGTATAGTTAAAACACATTTGGTTGTTGTCTGGGGAAGGAAAACGCATCGTGGTCTGTTTGAATGTGTTCGTTATTGAAATGAATTTAGAAAACCCATATTGTCGGGGCTTTTTACCGTATGGATCAACAGCAGCCGCTAAAGATTGACGTTACCTTGCCTGCTTGAGCCTGGTCAGAAGAGTCACATTCCATGAATGTGCAAGAATTTCTGGCATGAATTCTTGTACATGCACATTTACATTTTGGCTTCTGTGCATACTGTTCGTGCACTCACCACTTTGAACTCTGCTTTTCATGAGTAATTCTGACAACAAAACTCATTCCTTCATATAGACATGGAAAGCAAACACAAAAGAGGCAGGAACGTGGCCAAATTAAAGTAATTTCAAATGTTTTTTCTTCACTTATTTGTTTTGCATTCCATTCTCAGCTCTGGCTAGACAGTCACAGAGTAGAAGTTATGTACCCCTCTCGAGATTTCTAAAGGAAGATCAGCCAGGACTCAAAGGAAATCTTGTTTGTTTGAGAGCCAAAGCTGGTCCAGGGCAGGAATGACAGAGGGTTTAGCAAACAAGAATTTCTCTCAACATGGTTCAGTTATGTCCCCTATGCATGACCTAAAATTGAAAATTTGAGCCTATCAGAAATCTTGTGTGTTCAACAGCTGCACAGAAGACATGACTACTCCTAAATGTAAGATGAGGTACTGATCTTTTTAATCTGGTTTCTTTGGCTCTGTTCTAGGCAGAAGACACCTGTCACTGCAATGCCAGTCCTGCAGATGAGCTTCACTTTTCAAGTCCTGAGCATTACTCTTTTCCATACAAGGAATATGTAAAAATAGTGAATTCCAGCACAGGATTGTTTAAGGAACTAGAGATGCTAGGCTGGATTTGCAGTATTTATACAACTTTTATATAATTGTAAGGAGAGAAAGAATTAGACCGTATTTTACTGGGACTCATAAAGAAATGAATAAATGAACTAGGCGGTACACTCCATGTATGCATTTTTATTTCAAAGCTTATACTGAAGGGTGTCTAGTTCTAAGCAGGTGCTTCCTTGTAAACCCGTTGTGGAGAGCGAATGAGTCCCAGGGACTGTCGCTCCTTGTTGATCGTCAGTGGGCGTAGATGCAGTAGATGTAAAGGTCTATGACTCACTGAGGTTGCTAAGGTGAAACCAGAAGAGAGTAGATAATTGCACCATTATAAAAAGAATTATCACAGTTTGATTACAGAAAAAAAATCTTCGAATGGTGCCATGACTCTTGGGAACTAAAATAGGGGATGGGACCAAAAGTGAGGAGTTTATGTCAAGGAATGGCAAAAAGTGTCCCCCTTAATTGATCCATTTTAATCAAACGTGCCAAAACGGTGATTTGTAGGACTGAAGGTATAATGGGTCAAAACAGCCTAAGGTACTTCCCCGTGCCAGTTCTGATTAAAATAACAAAGAAGACTAATCAAAGAGACAAATTGACACAGGCATGAAATTTCTGAATCCAGAGATTACTGTGATACTTCATAAAAGAGATGATGCAACCTCCTGCCTTTTTATGAAAAAGATACTGAGTTCAGAATTGCCCCATCTAGTTTGATAATCTGTAAATTGAAGAGTGCGAGGGAGGGATTGCAGGTAATCCAGATTGATACGAGAACTTCAAATACTCAGGGCGGTATGAAGAAGGCATTTCTGTTTGATGGACGATGAAGAATAATTTGGTGTTACATAACCCAGAAAACATGTATATAAAATGTGGAAAGTATTTGGGCAATTAAGAACAAAAAAGCAGATGCGGTATAAATTAATGGATATCTATGACCTTTATAGAGTACGTGAAACTTGGCAGGATGGTTTTCATACCACTAATGACATTATAAGGTGACTACAATTTAGGCTGTAAAGGCAAAATGAAGAAGACAATGGATGTGGGCATGGAGGACAGTGGTGTCTCCTCATTAATGGTGGTGCGGCACAGAGGGAGACTCATCCATCCATCCCAGCCGTATCGAAGACTGGAAGCACACCAACAAAAGTCTGTAATTTTCTCTTTCCATTTGGGTATTTGTGGAGGATTTAGTAGTGATATCTACTAAGGTGAGTAGCAATACTTGGGAAGGCACCACAAGCCTGGGAAATCTGACCAACAAAGTGAGGGGCTTGGAGCACTCCTTCAGGAGGGGACTGATCTAAAAGAAGGCTAATGTCAGCGTAGATCTGAGGGGACTCAGCGTCCTGGCTGGGAGAGCAGGGGGATGTCTGCAGCCTCAAGCTGGTCCCTCTCCCTGCGAGACCCTTTCACCTGCAGCAGGTAGAGAGTCAACGATGAGATAGAGCTCTAAGTAATTTGGGTGGGTGAAATTTCTGTGGTGTGTGAGCCGGGACCACTGCTCTAGGGAGACGGAGAGTTGAGAACAGTAGTGGTCAAAATAGGATAGAAGTGAAACTGGAGAAAGGAGGCAGCAGAACTGTGCTTCATTTGAAGCATCCCTTTGATAATTTCCTGTTAGCTCAGTCTGGGTCCATGGCCTCAGGGCTATGGTTTGGTGGGAAGAGACTGGCAGGAGTTTTGGAATATCGCCTTAGGGATTGTTACAGAAAGGCAATCATACATAACTCTCATACTGACAGTTTATTTCCATGAAGGTGGGAAAGGACTGGCAAAGGTCTATCTATCCTCAGGTGGAAAGGTAACATTATATGGTTCGCGCAAAGTGAGAAAGGTGTTTCTTGTAAGGTGACTTCACAGCCAAATTTGAGGCTCTCCGACACTATGTCCCAGGGACCTTGGTAAGGAATAAGACATGACACTCCACTCTTATTACAGACCAGTAGGGAGAGCGGTTCGAAGAAACCTTAGTTTGAGGTGGCAGATAACAGAGTCTGTCAAACCCAGAGAAATGGCTCTCCCCCATCCTCCTTCGCCTCTGCTTCCCAGCTCCCGCACCTCTGTAATAGCTGAAAGGAAGAAGGAGACTGCAGACTTACATGTTGCAAATCTTATCCAAAGAGCATCTGTAAATGACAGTATGTGCCTTCGAGTGTGTTTAGTGGTTATTCCCTGTTTGCTGCAGCAGTGGCCACATAATTACGTTGCTTCAAGGCTTGCTAGAATGTAATGTTAAATATGATTCCAGTTATTGCTGTGCATCCCTGCTATTTTTACTTGTTGGATTTAAAGTTAATAATATTCTGACATAACCCTGGTTCAGGTGAATGGATATCTTCTTTTCAAGGACAGTGGGTTTTCCGTAAGAAAAAACCGGAGCTTCGTCCCACAGCTAATGCCTAGAGATTGAAATGAGCACTGTTCAAGATGTTGCTCATCACAGGAAAAGCTTGCTGCGACAAAGGCGTTGATAAAGGCAATCAAAGGCGTGGTGGAAGTTACTGTAAGGCAACAACACATGCTCACAGAGCAACTAAGTGTGTGCGTTGATCCAGTGAGGGTGCCGCGTGCTTTCAGGGCAGCGGACACATCTGGCAACAAGAAGCTTCACTTTATTAGGATGGTGAAAAAAAGAAGGAATATTTTGGGAGCCTGATACTGAGCAGACTGGCAGGGTTTCAGTTAGACTGGAAGTTTTAAGGTAAACCCCACTGCTCTGGTGGAAGAGGTTTTGGGGTGCATTATGAGGACGGGCAGTGACCAGACAAATGGATGGCCCAGAGAATCAGGAGACACCACTTCTCTGGATTTTCCCCTCAATACCAGTGTAAGTCAGTTGGCACCGCCTCCTGTGAGCGTTCATTTCTGAGTGGCATACGGATAGTGTTACGGCTGATACTCAGCTTTGATTTGGGGATGCTGTATTTCAGGGTCTCTTGCTGTCCTGTCAGCTGGAGCGGTCCAGCCAAAAGCCGTAGCCCCGGGAAGGGGGCTACCGCGGTTTCAGCCTTTCCCCAAGCACCATGCGGTAAGATAGCGTCTCTGGCACGGCGTGCCGCAGTTTCGCTCACCCCTTCAGGTTGCCAACAGCTCTGGGCGTTTTGTTGCAGACTGGCAGGATTTCCTGACCGGTGCAGGGGATTTCTCATTAGGAAAATCTTTGACTGATGATGTGTTTGTGTCCTCTTTGGGAATGTCCCCTCCTTGTCCTTGGCCTTCTCAAGCCCGAGAGGCCGCAACTCTTACCCTCTCTCGGTGCTTGGCAGGCTCTCTTTGTGGTTTTCTGCCTTGTCTTTAACAATACGGTCAACTGAAACTGCGTGGCCCTTGGAAGCTGTTTGCAAATATAGATATTCTTTGTGCGCAGCTGGACTATAGCCACTGTAAAAGCGAGTAAAACAAGTTAGAGTACATACATTACAGAAATGCATATCCATTGATTTTACAGGGTACGTTAACTCAGGAGGTACCATACTTCTGGTCCTTCACCTGGTTTCTGGAGGCAGATTAGCTGTCTCCGCGCTGCTCTTTATCATGCAGTGCGCGCATGCAAAGTTCGTTATCTTTCTTGTAAAGATATTCTGTTAAGAGCAAGAAGAGAAAAAAAAAATTGAGGAGACTTCTGCCATTCGCAGTGTAGGGAAGGGAATGTTTTTAAGCCAACCAGTAATACAGCTGGAATAGCTGACCTGAGGCTGGGTAATGCACACTGTTTCTAAAATAAAGCCCACAGTTCCCCGAAAGAATCCGAAGAACTATGCAGAAATCACCTGGCTTTCCCCACAGCTCTAAGTCTTGAAGCTGAGATAGGTGAATAGGGGAAATCAGCTGGTTTAGCAGATAAATAATGGCTTGTTAAGAGCTTCGGATTACAAGAAAGAGGAATCTTACAAAATTCAAACCCCAAGATCCTGCAGATATATATTGACTGAAAGATACAGACACTAATTTTTCTATCGGTTATGTGTCTGATCAGCAAGCACACAACCTCACGTATACAGATAAGCAGAAGATACGCAAGCAGATGTGGCTAGATGCTTACTTTACTGTATATATGCATGAATTCATGGTATGTTTGTGTAATACCATGCAGACATGCAATCAAACATGTGGAGATGAATGTGGGAACAGAAAATCAGACCCAGTGTATGTGTTCTAGATAGATAAACAAAATTTTTTACTTTGGGTCCAGTGTTGCTATCAGGCGTGGTAGTGCTGTGGCATGTCATAGCATAGATGAGCAACAGAAAAAGTAGTTATTTTGATTGTTATTAGAGTTTTGCTCTTCTGCTACTGATTTAGCTTTTATTTTGTTGCACATCGTTCCATGTTTGGTAAAGGCTTAGTGTATCTGTATAAATACAATGCTAAATACTATTTTTTAATACTTTGAACAATACCTACAAAAAGTATTTGTTTCTTTGAGAGACAGTTTCAATAGCATGTGGCAGATTATTTTAATAAAATAAAGTAAGATCAATATCATGAAAGCAGGATTAAATATCTTTAAGAAAATGCTCGCATCCTAACCCTTTATGTGTGATTTTATATTTTGAAGTGGAGAGCGAAATAAATGGGAATCACAGAATATGATTCCCCGATTCACTTGCGTTCAGGAAGGTAAAGATTGCTTGAAATATCTACGATGAAGCTGGATTCTTCATAAGATAAGGTATAAGAGATTATTTAGTGAGCCTAAGAAAGCAGTCTTTCTGAAGGAGACAACCAAGAGGCTGCAGGTGATGTAAGCAGATTTCCTGGAGATTAAAGTGAGTTTTTTGACATTTGAGAGACCCTATTAAAAACTGGACTGTGTTCACTATCGTCTGTGGACAATATTGATTGCTGAGCTGTTTACTTGTAAAAGGAGTTCTTTCTAGTCAAATGATGCAGGTTTAGGAAAGGGAGTGACCTCTGCAGGAGGAGGGGGCGTACAATTATAAATCATACCAAATGTGATTGAAACTCTCCCACAGGCAAGAAAGAAAATCGAATTAAAGCAAATATTGTATTAAAGGAGTTTCAGTGCATGCCTTGGAGAGCTCTGATTTTCATGTAAATGCTCATTTAGGCTGAGGTTTACTGCCTCCTCAGAATAATGGAGAAGAAAAGCAAAGCATATTTAATTGGAAAGGGAGGGAATGCCAAGGAAATAGATGAATTGCAAATCACTTTCCAGATTTTTGCCTCCAGATCTAGTGGCTATGATAGCTCTCTGTCTTAAATTGTACAAAGGATAACAGTAATTGAACTCCAGTCCATATAATCTGGGAAATCTTGCTTTTTTTCTTTATCACGTTTTCTAGATTATTGCAGCTTTAGATAATTTCCCCGTCAGGTCCTTTTGCATGTCCTTGTGGGAATTGCCTAGTGATTGACAGCTTTGATCTGGAAATTGTTGCAGCTAAACTGCTACAATTCATATGGAGAGAACTGCCAAATAATTTGACAGATAGATGCCAAGAAATGACGTATCTGAATCTGTCAGACAAACTTTTTTAGAGGAACCATCATCTGAGTTTTGCTCCGTGGGTATGGTGAATGCTGGGCACAGCTTGTTTCGTGAGTCTGCTTTTGGTGGGCTCCAAAGAGCTGACCGCCCCTGTGCTCTGCAAAAGCGGGGTGCTGGGATGGGCCACGGCTGCTGTCAGTAAATCCCAACAACACGATCGTCAGAAATTAGGGATTTTGTGGTCATGGCACCAGCTCACAGGCAAATAGTTTCGTGCCTGAAAGAGGGTGAAATTGATGTAAAATATTTCCTGAAACGAGATTCTTAATAAGAAACCCAAGAGTAAATAAGATAATTTTAACTGAGCTCAGGATGAACCTAAGAGAACTCAAACATACCGCACTTTTGCATCTTTTTTTTTTTTTTTTTTGCATTTGCACACAAAAAATACCCCCAAAGTTATAGTATTAAGATTTAACCTGACAGTAAGAATCAACACAGTTATAAATGTCGTGGTATCACATAGGCTATCAGGCAACTGAGGCAACACATGTTCAAACCTAACTGAGTAAACGTATTTTATTTGCATTCAAGCTAATGCCTCGAAACTGGAGTTACCCTCCCAATGCTAAAATCAGGGCAGGTGCAAGGCCATTTTCCTAATCTAACAAATTGAGATGCCGACTGTGTAGCCTGAACTATTTCATTCTTAAATCTCTTGTTGCATTTGTCTATGTAACGTGGAGATTTAATGCAGCAGAGTATTGAAAATCTCATCAAGTTTAACAGAATAAACCTTAAAAAGAGCTTTCATCATTAAATGTTTCCACACTCTATAAAGTGCAAAGTTACGTGACCCTATTCTAAGGAGGCTTTAAGTAGGAGAAAGTGTTCTGATGGCTAAAGCTGGCAATGTGCTAATTAAGATACACAGAAGAAAAGTTAAGCGAGTAACTTTGAAGAGGGAGGGAAGGCAGGGTGCCGTCCCATGCAGAAGTACGTGATGCTTCAGCCACTGAGCCCAATCACTGGGGAGGAGGAATGCATAAACAGGAAGAGGCAGGAAAGAAGAAGTCATTTAATTGTGGGCTAGAGAAGAAAAACACCTCCCAGGAGATTTATTCTGGACGTCTGAACGTCTGTGCTCATGGGAGCAGGGAAGATGTAACTAAGAGCTCTCTGGGTCGTGCCTATCCTGGAGTAAGTTAGAGGCACCAGTCAGCCCAAAGGGTGAGATGATGTAGCAGCGGCGGAAACTAAGCACATTCATCAACATTCTAATAGTATTTCCTGCCACTTTATCCTTCTTGTAACTTTTAAATTTATCCTTCTATCTTGACAAATTCCTCCTTCTAAACCAGCCCACGATAGATTTTTCTAGGATGTCCAACTGGAAGTGAAGGCGTAACAGAAAGTCGGGGGCACAGGGAGCCTCAGCTGAGCGTTGCACCGCGGGAGCTGGTTCTTATTCTGACTCTGCCTAAGAGTCCCATGACGATGCTGGGCAGTTGCTTAAACCAATTTTTTCACAGGTTATTCGTAATTCAGTGTTCCTCATTTTACGGACACTTGACCGTGCCTTCTGATTTTCAGACATGTGAGCGGCTACATCTCTAATGAACTTTGAATGCCTGAAATGTTATGTAGTGGTAAATGCTCTGAGAAAAACAAATACATGACTCAGAACAGACACCAATAACAGCAGAAACTTTGAACCTACATCTCCCCAGGTTTTAGATTGCCATTTTAAAGTTTTATTAATAGTATCACCTCAGTTTACAGCGTGCTGTGAAAATGAAGTCATATGTTTGTAAAGCACTCAGGACTGGTAGTGATGAGCATCACGTAGAAGCTTATGAGCAAATTACTCTGCCTTCCTTGCCTTTTCTAACTCGTTCCTGTCTTCGTGCTCCCTCTCTCAGTGTTGGCCCCTCACGCTCTCCGCACTCAGCCAGTCCAAGGCTTGATACCAAGGTCCCAGCCCTCGGCACGGGCTCCTTGCTCAGCACCTCCTATCTCCCCTCTCCAGCCTCCCCATCCAAGGCCTGCTCCTTCTGCTTCCTGGGCTCCTATCCCAGACTCGGTCCTTCCCGTGCCACAGCCACTTCCCATCTCCTTTCCATCCCTGGCACGTGGTGTCATCCTCCACTCGATGTCCATATCCTGCATGTCCATGTCCATGTCCATGGTGCGTGTGACAGCAACCTCCCAGCCGCTCCCTGGGACCAGACTTTTGTCCCCTGGGCAGCAGGGACTGGCGCACGGGTCGACACGTGCCTTGCTCGTGCCGGAGTCCTGGCCTGGCACACAGCTGGAGGCTGCTCTCCAGAACAGTGGAGTGAGGTTCAGACGTGCTCCATGGGGCTGGCGTCCTCACAGGCAGTATCTGTTAAAGGCCAGCAAGTCTACACTGAGAGGATTCAATCACAATTTTTATAAGGCTCATCCTTTGACCAAATGTGGGAGGACCTGCACAAAAACTGCACAGAGAAGCTGTTCTTTGACACGGCTTCTTGTCCTTGCTCCAAAGTCACGGGAGGGCACTAGGTTTTTCAGCAGAAAGCTTGTTCCTGAGTCTGCTCCTTAGAAGCACCTGAACTAATTCAGCCGAAACGTGTATTTTAAAACGAAAGCAAAGCAAAGAATTCACTCAGCATGGAAATGTTTTGTAGTGTTTGGAAATGTTATGCACAATTGGAAGCGGGCTCTTCGAGGCGGTGGCAGCCTTACTTATATGTAAAACTACTGCCTGTGCTGATACTAGCAGCGCAGGTAGGAGGCACGAATCTAAATGCACTCAGACTGGGGGTGTTCTGGATGTAAGATGAACAAAAAGAGCTGCATTTTTTTCATTTGGAGCTTTGTAAAGTTTGGGAAATAAGCAAAATTTGCGTACGTGAGATCCTGAGGTGCCTGGTAAAACTTTAAAGTTAGTCCTGCTTTGAGAAGGAGGTTGGGCTAGATCAGCTCCCAAGGTCCCTTCCAACCAAAATTTTTCTATCGTTCATATTTTCATCATATAAACTTCCAAGTGTTTTATATTCTAGTTTTCAGGACCATCATATTTGCTAATAATGGACCACTACTGTCTATTTAGAAAGTTGCTTTTGAAGACGAGCTATGACACACATTTTTAATCAATTGACCTTGGCTAAGAGGGTTGAGAAACTCAAGGAAAAACATCCTCCTGTCACCTGTAAAACTGTACTACACGTAAGTTGTGGTTATTTGTGGCCTACGCTTGCCACCAAATTGTTTACCGTGCTGTGAATTCTTCTCATGATTTAAACTGCTCTGTACGAAGAGTGACTGCTATCATGATTCTAGCAAGAGCAATCACAATAGTAATATTCTGCCATTTCTAAGAACTACACAGTGAACCCTAATAAATAAGAGGCTCAGTCTCAAAGCAATAAACATGCCAGGGTATGAAAATCATCTTTTTTCATAGACATAAAAGTAAAGTGTGATTTAGTGTTTCATGCCTTCATTGTATCAGTAACATCCTACCAGCAATCATCCACAATAAACTATTACATGATTTCAAACTGCATATAATATTTAGTGTTGAGGAAGCAATGTATTTGAGAGTAGTCAGGCTGAAAATCTCTTAACGACAAAGATTTTTCAAGTATCTCTATTCCTCACATACACATATTGATTTTTGTTTCATATTTAGAATCACTCAGCTGCTGAAGAAGTCAAGTACTAACGTGCCCTCAGCTCTGCTGGCAAAATACTAAGAAAATGGAGGCTTTAGGTATGTTGTGACTCCCGCATAAGGAGTATGTGGTAAAAGTAAGAGAATGCAGACTGTAACTGCCTGCTGCAAATCTCTGAATACACCCTGAAAAACTAAAGCACGCAAGAAATGTCTGGTTGCTAGTACAACTGGTTGCACAACATTGACTCCCCTTTGGTCTAGCAGACCTCAGATCTGTTGACCTGGACAATCTCTTCTAGTCTGAGTGGAGAAGTTACGAAAAGTACTTTCCAGTAAAAGCCTGAGAATAAGGAGAGATTTGCTTAATGCACTTCTTTATGATTTTATAAACGTGTGTCTGTGCTGTCAGAAAATCCTGTAAAAAAAAAAAAAATTATGCTGAATAGTCTCTTGGGAACGTATGACTATCTGAGCAAAGTGTCTTGTCCACGACTATCTGAGCAAAGTGTCTTGTCCACAGCATTCAAAGCTGATCCTGAGAGTCTGAACCTGAACCAGCCAGGTTGTTACCAACTTTTCCGATTTGCTCGGTGACAAACATATTCCCATTCTTCCCCCTTGCTTCTGCGCGTTTCAGGCAGGGGGATATGGTGCAATAGACTTTGTACCGCAGAATTAGCACTTTCAGAGCAGAATCAGTGACAACAAAATTTACGTGGTGTTTCCTAACTACCTTCCCAGTCGAGCCGTAATGAGGCTTCTTAGTGAGCAACAATTAGGTCTGATTGTGTTGGGAATCACAGCAGATAAGTTATTAGCAAAACAGTTATATTAGGAGAATCAAATGATCTTTTTTTAATCACAGCTCTCTGTTTTCCCAGGCAGGATTTTTCTTTCTCTTCATAGGCAGTGGGTAAAGAAGCAACATGGTTTCCTGTGTGCACATAAAGATATACTATGTGGTAATAAACCTGAATAATATTCATTTCCATTTGTTATAATGATTGTAATAAATCTACAAGGCAGAGATGAAAGCAGTTGTACCAGCCTTACATCTTGCAGAAGATAAAAAAGCTTCTAAAAAGGACAGAATGGAGTGTTTATTATGCCTTCTTAACTTTAAGTACATTTAAAAGAATTGCCATTTCCTTCTGTTGCCTCATTTACAAGCACCAAGTTAGGTGGTAATTATAAGATAATTCAGTAACACTCTAAAATAATGATTCAGCTAATTAATGCTGAATTACAGAGGCAGTCCTACACAGATACTTATAACACCCCCATTAACACTGACAGAGTTCATCATGATTATTCCAGCAAGCACTGAAGGAATTGAATGTGATTAGACCATTTCTTGAAAATGTTTACTGGGGTTTTTTCTTTCTTTTTTTTTTTTTTATAAAACGGTGGCCTTTTACAGAGTTCTCCGTAGTGCAGGTGTCTTCGTGAGGAAATGGGGCATAGGAGCCCTCCTCCTACATGCAGCAGTCGCCGTGCGCAATTTTCACGAGGTCTCTGGAGCCTAAATCGAGATATCGCGCTGGCCACGGAAGTCGTGACCGCAGAAGGGTGTCGCCTTTTGGTTACGAGCTGTGGTCAAGGGGCATGTTGCCATCTGCGGTATCTTTGAATTTGGCTGATGCTGATGTGAGGGCAGAGGACGGGCAGGACGTCTCGCTCAAGGTCAGCGGAGAGGCTTTGTTGCTTCTCCCTCATGCTCAACAGAGAGGTTTTGCTGCCTCAGCATCCCAGGGCCCAGCATCCTTGTTTTTTGTTTCTTCCATTTGCTCTGGAGAGTCAAAGTTATTCTGGATTATAGTCTTGTGTTTGCTGGAGCTTTGTATTTTGTAAATGCTGTCACATGTGTTTATGCGGCGTTTGTGCCGCATTTTGGGAAACGGAAAGGAGGCTATACGAAGGCTCTTAAAATAGACTCAGCTATTTTTTATTTTAAAATGGGCAAGAAGAGTATAAAAAAAAAGTAGGTTTAGTCGTTTTATTCACATGGAGAGAAGCACAGGTCAGGGTAACACAACATATCTTAAGGATTTCAAGACAGCACATTCCAACGTCCCAAGCAAACTTTGTTGTCCTCACTGCCTGTGAGCTGATGTCACCATTTTGAATGAAGTGTAACTCATTGCTGCCAGAGATGACTCTGGCAATGACATTAATCTACCCATTAATGCCAGCTGCCTGGACATCACCACCCTGTGCGCTGTTTTACACAGGCAATATTTACAAGACTTTTACAAAATCATAGCACTTTTCTTCCACAAGGATCTGCACACCCAAATGCTCAATATGTGCTTGAGAGGGAAAAAGTTAGAAATTGTATATAAATACACTACACAGCCACTGGGAAACTGAATACAAACTCATCCAATTAAGGAGTCTTGGCAAATACTTTTTTTTCCCCAAACTTGCGATTTTTATTTTTAAGTGGGAGTTCTGCAGAGGCTAGTGTGTGAAGATTCCCACGGCGAAGCACACGGGGCCCCGTGCATCACCGCCGCGCTCAGCCCCGGTTTCCGCTCCCGGTGGTGGAGAGCAGGTTCTCGACGGAGGCAGGCCAGAAGCAGCACAGCATGAGATGGCAGCAGAGCCGCTTCAGCCCCACGGTTCTGGCTGCGAGATGGGAATAGTCTGGCGATGGTCCTTGCATCCCCGCGGGGGGCAATGGGTGATGGATCTGCGTGCTGGCACCGCGTCTGCAGCCCAACGATCTCCAGCTGTCATAGATGGCAGCCGGCTGCGTTATAGCCAGTTCAGAGCTGGGCTTTATGGTTTCTTTGGGTTACCAAACCCCTTTCCGTTCTGGCCAGAAGAATTTTAAAAATGCAATGCTATGGCTACAGAGGCAAATTCAGACTTGGCGAAACAGAGTTGCTTTCACTTACGTAAGGGCTGAATCTGCCTCCCGGTGTTTTAGTGGCCAGTTACTTCCCCTCTCCTCAGTGTAAAAGTATCGCTTGTGCTGTCCCAGCTAGAGGTACTGCTAAAGCACATTCATCCAGCCCTTTGGAATCAGTAACAGCTGGAACGGGTTCAGGTGGAAAATTAAGGGATTATGATGGGGGTACTGAACTCGAGGGACGGAGGAGCTCCTTCTGACTGTGCTGCACACTGTGAAGGAATAACCTAGTTTTTCCACTCTCCCACTTGCCTGTCTGTAAAAAGGGATGATAATCTTTTATTCATCTATCTATCTTACCTATTCAGAGTAGAATATATACTGAAATGTAAGCAACGATAACAGAACATTAAGCAAATGGGCCTGGGAGTATAGAAACGACAGAGGTGGATAGACAGAATCAAAACAAATATCATGAGAAAGAGAGTAGGAATCACAAACGCAGTTGGCTCAGTGAAAATCCGTGCTTAGAAACACAGCTGAGGGCAGGTTGTGGGTACCTCTTTTTTTTCCTTGCCTGCCGAAGCGGGGGGAGCGGGGAGGAGCTCGCTCCTCCCCGGGAGCTGGAGGTACGGCTCTTCTGCGGGCTGTTGGTGGGAGATGCTTTGCGAAACAGGGAAAAGCCTGGGTGCGCACAGGGCACTGCTTGTGTGACACCTGGAAATCCAAGGTGGCTGAGGTCTTAGAAATGCCTTTGGAAATTCACTGAGTGCTTACTAATTGCCCAACAAAGGAATAAATTTATTCCCTGATGAATGAACCGTGGTCAGCCAAGGAAAAATTTCAGAGATCATATATCTGTTGTAGGGACTAGTGAAAGAGTGGAAGAAATGGGCCAATCTGGCCCATGTAAAGATAAACAGTGATTAGAGAAAGGACACAATCCAAGGAACAAGCTGAATTTGGCAAGAATACATCAGCACTGTGTTTTCCAACCCTGCAAGTGTGCAGCCCCTAAGCTAGACCAACTCCAGTGGAAAGCTTCAGCCAGCAAACTGCAAACACTTTAAAAAACTGATGATAGGCTCTTTGGGAGCCTCTCTGGGAGGAAGATTCTCGTCTGGCAAAGTGACTTGCATACTTCTGGCACTAAACAAACCATGTCTAACTATGGTGCTTCTGTGGTCACCCATTGCCACACTATTTTTGTGCCTCTCTGCCTTAACTGGCTCCACGCGCACAGTCCCTGCGGCAGAGGAGGCAGCCGACAGAAGGCAGAGGCTTAAATTTGGACTTGAGGAAGGACTCTTGATGAAATCCAGAATCATAAACCAAAGCCCTCTCTTGGCATTAGTCATACAAGTCAGGGCCGCCCAGCATTGCTGCTGCGGCAAGGGCTGGGCATGATTTTGGGAGTCCAGCAGCAACCCACGCCACAGGAGCAGCACACCATCTCCCCGGCACCCCCAGAGTCGGCGGCCACCGCTTCCCCCACTCACGCTGGCTGTCCCCACTGCGTACTGCTGGCAGCAATCGCCCTTGCTCGTCCTGCAGCGCGCCTCTGCCACCAGCCATGTTGGCCGAGCAGGTACCCCCTGCCCCCCGGCAGCCTTTGCCACCCAGCGCCGTGCAGGCAGAAGTCCCAACGCCTGCTCCTCACCTGGAGGTCAGCCCTTTCCTTCTGGCTGGGGAAGAAAGCCAGCCTCTTTGGGTGTCCCTCCTCCTTGATGAGGAAGGCTTGGGCTCAGAGCATCCCATGCTTTATGCGGCCGGGATCTCCAGCCTTGGCTGGCCGGCCGGCTACAGGGCTGCAGCAGGCTCTGGGGGAGGCTACGTTCCCGACGGCCTTTGCCGAAGCAACATAGTGCAGACAAAGATGTCCAATGTCGGTGAGGCTGGCTCTGAAGCCTGGTGTTTTTGGCATCCCCGGGTGGGAAGGAAATCCTCGTTCCGCTTGATCTCTCTTCTCAGAGAACTTTTAAAATGTGAGATCTATCTAATTTGGCTGTCAGGAGGACCTGAGGAAAAGCTTGTGCGAGGTTTAGGAGTGAGACATCAGCACTACCAAAAGAGTCTGGAATTGTACAGAAATAGCACTTAAATGACAATGAGACAGGGATTGTGGGATGCAGGCATCTGAGACGGTCCTGCTCCTTGGTCCCGTGGGGCAGGTGAGTGATTTGCCCAAGATTTCACAGGAAGTCTGTGATTGATAAGGTAATTTGCCGGGTGCAAGGCTGCTTCACTGGTACCTCCCAGATGATAACATTTGTGTCATGGTATCAGCCAGTGCGGGAAGGAGAAGTGACCTCCCGGGGACCGCACGTGCCAGCAGAGAGCCGGAGGCAGGAGAAGCACGGGGTGGGAGCGGTACGTACCGTCATCTGTATGAAACGAGACCTCCCATTCAAGCAGCTGTATACCTTCCCATTGTGGAGTAAGGTGGTTTTCTCCCCTTCTGTGTTAGATTCTCATTGTAGACCAACCTTTTTGCTGAACCGCTCATGCTGCTGTTGAGCCAGGGCTGGGCCCTCACCGTGTGCATTTGAAAATCATTAAATGTGTGACCGTCTTATCAAATTGACCCTTTTATGGATCCTGAACACCTCCTTAGAACAACACGCAGGCCTGGCTGGCACTGCCTGCTTTTGTCATGTTTAAAGGTTTTGTGCCTCTACGCTGTTACATGCTTTTTATAGATTCGCTGGAAACTATAAAGTGGCGACTTGTAGCTCGGTGTGATTTACCCTGTTGTTTTCTGCTGTGCAAAACTGTTTGTCAGTGGAGCCGCGATTTCAGGAGGATGTTTGCACAGAAATATAATGAGGCTTGGCTGGTCCTCGGGAGCAGGAGTGATTTTGAATGGCTGCTGACCTCGCGGGGAATCTGGGCTGCACTCAGGCAGAAACCACTGAGCTGGAAACAAAAACCTGGGGAAACTAAAGCAGGCTCTCCATCTTCTGCTCCGAGTTAGTAAAGAGGCAGTTTATCCAAAAGTCTGCGGCAAATGCTAGAAGGCACATTCACAGTAATTTTTTTTAATATATTTTTTAACAATAACACAACTTTTTAAAATGGGTCTGTGCTTTTTGGTGTGTTTATGTAAACTGTTCACTTGCAAAGGAGCTGGCCCTCTCTTTGGTTCTGTCCCGATGAGTAGCTATGAGCTTGCTCTTTCTCCTGGATGTGGGACCTCTGGGTTAAGCCCCTGCACAGGCTCTGCAAAGTAGAGGGATGCTTTTACATTCCTGAAACTACAGAGAGAAAGATTTATTTGTTTTATAGTCAGGTTTATTAGTTCCCACTCTGTAAACAGCTGTATAGCGGTTCCTTTCTGATTTCCGCTGTTGCACAATACATACGGTTACAGGAAAAATATATGCAGGAGTTGTGTTTGAATAAGAAGCAGAACAAACCCAGTATTTTTGTCCAATAGCACTTTTTCTGGCCTTTTTTAGCAATTAACTATCTTGTAGTAATAAATCACATTTTGCACTACGAGGATGTAAAGGCTCGAACAAAAAGGCTGTGGGTTACAGGCTGCTCTGCCCTCTTCCCAACATCTTCTCTCCTCTCAAAAATGGCGGGTTTGCTTATACTTAAAAGAAAAAAATAAAAAAAAAAAGAAGAGTTGCCTTTGGCCAGAGATCAATCATGGAAAATTTCAGCCCCATCAGAGAATGTTTTGGAAACATATGAGGCTGTAAGCAGATGATCTGATCCTGATCCCACTTAGCTCACAGCTGTTTTACTCCCGCCGTAACGCCAGCGACTGCAGTGGATTTACCCGTGATTTGCCACCGTAAACTGAGATCAGGATCTGGCTGCGGGTTATAACGGCATTTGCTCGGCGTCCTCGGCGCTAGCAGTTGCTAATGGTGAAAGAGACAGTGAAAGATGCTGTTACAGTCCTTGTTCTCCTGAGTAGTGGTAGTGAATGAGGCTATTCATGTGCTTAAGGGCTGCAAGACCAGGCCCCACCGAGCTGTGCTATAAATAGTAAGACACAAACCTCAAAAGATAAAGTGCTTTAATTCACATGGAAATCCTAACTTTCAGGTGCTTATCTTGACCGGGTGTATTTGGCCGGCCACATGCATTTTGGTTTGGTATTTTAGCGCTCCAGGCGCTGGGCTGAATCGGCAAATATCAGTTAAAATAATATTAAGCTGATCTGCCTAAATCATCCGTCCCTTCTGACAAGCATAAGTGTTGCCCCTGTCTGCTCAGGGGTGCGGTTTTCTCGCCTGTCCGAAAGAGCCCGGAGAGTCATTTGTGCGAGGAGAGAGGCGCAATTGCCTGTCTCTTGCAGGAGAGGTCACGCCGTCATGATCTGACCCTCTTGAAGCGAAGAAAATAAGGTAAATGGTTTGGGGAAGCTGATTTTTTTTAATAATCATGTAGCCTCTTCAACCACTAACAATACAGCTGCACTTATTTTAAATCACTTGGATTACAGCATTGAAAATGACACCTCTGCTTGTATATCTACTTCTCCTGAATATTTCTGAGGAAAAAAGTGTCCTTAAACTTGCTGCTCCAATACTTTGAAGCACAGAAATTCCGGAGCTGGTCTTTTAAGCCGAGCTAGCGTGTCTTTATACTTGAGCTGTTGCTTGTCTTACTCGTCCCTGGGCATTTGCTAGAGCAGCTGTTGGAGGCAGGACACGGGGTGAGACGTAGCTTTGGTCTCACCTGCTAAAACTGTTCCCATGCTTAAATTTTTACAGGTACAGTACCTAGCACAGACAGGCAACATAATCTGGTCCTCTTCTTAGTCAATCTGTGCGGTACAGTACTTTCATGTTATTTGAACTACAAAATTAAATGCTATTCTGGTATTTTGTACGCTCTGAAAAGGGCTCCCTGTCAACAACTGTGGTGCGTTTGTGCTGCATTTGGGCAGATACTGGCCCCGCTTGTTGTTGCATTTCCCCCATTAGTTACCTAGATGCAAGCGGTCTTTGAGGAACCTCCTTCTGTTATAAATAAAACCTGAAATGAGAGACATTAGTGTAACCGTAGATTATATCTAATTTATACCAGTCCAGGTCTTGGGGAGCTGAATTGGACAGCTTCACGGGTGACTTCCAACCTGTTGAAGATGTTACTTTTATCATGCAATTAGATGTGGCTGAATACGCTTGTTAAAAAACAGCAAAAAAGTTGCCAGTAACTAAGAAACCAGGACTACTTATTGTTCCTAGTCACAAGCTATACCCAGTGTTTCTCAAAAAACCATCCACCTGACAGGAGATGTTTGTTTATTTTATTATTAATTTTGCCAATGTACTACTTGAAGCGGGTGTCAAATCCGATTTTTGGTCATCAAAGTAAACACCAAAGTCAACGGAAAAATGCAGGCCATGATGGAAATGAAAGTGTAGAACTTCTTAAGGTTTTGTAGCTGATAAGTGTTGTCTAAAAGTATTAATCATTTTAAATTCTTGAATCATTAGCAACGAAGTCCCTAGCTCTAGCAGAGTTGCCAGTACTCACCGGTTGTGAAAAGCTGCAAATGTCACTAATTGTTGCTGGTGAATTAAGTCTTCACAGTTGCTGTACGGATGTCATATGTAACAAAAATTTACTGACATGTCAAAGGAGGCATTTTTTCTGGTTCTTTTCCTATAAAATGCCTTTGAAGAATCATCCCTGGATCTTGCAAACTGTTGATCCTGGGAAGTCCTGGGCAATGACTGCATTTCCAGGGCCGGATTCGGAGCATGTGCAGATCACTGCAGATTCATTGAAGTCAAGGAGTAGCGCTTCTTTTCAATGACATCCTGGGGCCAGGACTTCCATCCATTAATTATGTGAAAGAGGACCTCCTTTAGTCAAAGCTGCCAATTTTTAATGTAATTGAATGTCACCTTATGCTGATATGAGTAGGGAAGAAAAGCAGAAGCTCTTGCTCAACATCCATTTGTTTTATGCCCTTACATATTTTTGTGTCACTCGGGGCTTTGTGTGTCTGATAAAAGCAGGGAAAGGCCGTATTTACCAGAATCTGAGCTAGAGGTACCAGGAACTACATTTTTATTCTGCTTTTTTGGCCGATGGAAAACCTCAAAGCTGAGTGGTCGCGACTGGTGCTCCCTCAGGTAAAGGACGGGTCTCGTGTGTAAGGAGGTGCCATGGCTCTCTGGGGTCTGGCTGCTGGTGATCATCGAGCAGGACACCCCTTGTTCGGCACCATCTTACAGCTTTTTCTGTGCTGGTCAGACTTAACCCCACGGATCGGTGAATCAGGGCCATCCTTGTTAATAATATTCAGTGTATAGCTTTCCTACTGTGAGGATTTAAAAAAAAACCTTTATAAAAATAAGAAAACATGGCCTGAGCAATCTTCCTGTTGTTGTGTGATGTTTGAAGCATTTTTTCTTCTTTCCTTTGGGAAATAAAATGAGTAAAAATAAATATTAGGAAGTATGCAAAACAAGCTTACATTTGTAAGTAAACATGAAGTAAACATGTGCTGCTTTAGGCCAGTTTTATAAAGCTGAATCCAACAGTTTCAATTCAGTAAATATTGATAAGCAGACGGAAAAAGCCTTTCTTTCAAAGTCTAGGCACTGAATCCAGGTGTCACTTTTTTGATGGTAGTTGGCCAATTAAATGTATCACAACATAATCTCATAGACAAAGTTGACTACAAATAGGATAAGTAAAACTAATAGGATCGAGTTGCCTTATGAATTCTACTTTTTTGTTTTTAGAATAACTCTGTCTTACAAGATGATGAAGTGACAGTTCCACAGGAAAAAAAATATCAGACAGACACTTCTTTTCTGGATAGATGAAACTCTCTAGAGGCTGGTAAAAATGAAGCAAATCAAGTACATCATCTTTCATATTCACATCAACCCATCTATTGTGGAAAACATCAGAAGTCAGCGTATTCTCATTCAGCTGAAATATTATTTCTGTGCTATTTCTAGACCGAAGAGACAAATATCGGAGAAACAAACTCATTTAATAATCAGCCAAAGGAAAGAGAAAAACATCAAAAAAGCCAGAGCGCGAAGTCCCACTGTACGTCGGCCAACGCTGCTGTGTTCAGAGAGAGCCGCCTGGAAGAGCAAATGCCGGGTCTCGGGAGTGAGAGAGCTAGGATGTTTCAACAGTAGCTGTCTCCCTCTCTCTCCCTCTCTCTCTCTCTCAATTATTTTTGTTTGTTTGATTGGGTTTTTTCTGCTTGGTTTGTGAGAACATAGATATGGAGAAGGACTAGACTGAGGACTCCAGGAACTGAGTGCAAGGAGGCCAACTCGTGTTGCTCCTGTGCCATTTACTGAAAAGCAGACTGACCGCCAGATAAACGCAGGTGACAGAGGGGGTAGGTGACACTTTGCCTGTGCTGACAGGCAGCTGGCCAGTGCCAGTGTGTGATCCTGTGGCCTGAAGGCTTTCCCAAAACTGGCTTTTCTTTGGTGGGCCACGAGCCGTTTTCTGCAGTTGGGTGCTAGCAGACTAGAGGAGGCTCCGTGATGCATCTGTTCAAAGCAGCGTGCATGGCTGAAAGGAGGTGCGAAATGCTTTTGCTTAGTCAGTAGATCTTTACCAGTACCCAGTGATGATTTAACCGCTCCTGGGTAAACACTGGTACTTCAAAGGGTGTTTGTGCTAATTTGGCTTTGGAAATGAAAAGACAGGTGAGATGCATGACCTCTGCTGAGGCATCTTTTGATGTCCCACGTTAGTACTAGGTTTGATGATTGTTCATTTTTCTGTCTCAATGGGAATCCTCAGTAATGTCTTATTCTGCCTGCCTGCAGGCTCGGTTTCTCACTTGGCCTGGCGGTTGTGAAGCGGCACACGTTAGAGAGTAAAGCTGAGCCACTTTTTGTAATGCCATGAATGGGGCAGAGTAAGATGTACAAGAGAAATCAGTTAAGTATTCACAGGTATCAGATGTGCTTGAAATGCGAGCATATCTTTCCAGAAGTTTAAGCTAATTTTCCTAAGATGACCCTCCTACATCTCTTCTTTGCACATCTGTATTTATCAATGGTATACTGGTGTATGTGCCTATCGTGCAAAGTACCTACGTATAAGGATCCCTGAGTCTCAGACTTGTGAGTCATCTGTAGCCATCAATGACGGTATCTCAATAAGCCCTCTAGTCTTTTATGTCATTAGCATATAGTGAAATACTCTTTGGAAACTATGCAAAGATTTGTGGCATGACAGCAGGTTACAAGGCACAGTATAGCCACTGCAGTGCACACATCTCATGCATATATGGTGAATCATTGTCTATTTTTCCTGTTAGTGACTCTGCAACTCAAGAAGTGGGAGTGACCACTTGTGTTTTTGATCTGCTAAATGGAATCTGGCAAAAGACATTCTTGTGCAACATATTTGGCTAAAGTGGGCTTGCTGATGTCAGGAAGTCAGAGATGTAATTGGATGGCCCAGAGACATGCCTCATCAGTGTGGCCACGTATGAAGTGTTACTGTTCGCATACTGATGGAGTGTGATGTGGACTTAGAACAAAGAGGATTGCAAACCTGGTGATTATATTCTGTTGCAAGAGCCTCTGCAGGTGGCCAATTACAGCTGTTGTTTTCATTTGACACCTTTATGTGGCCATTTTCCTGTACGAAGCTGTCGTGGTTTAACCCCAGCTGGCAACTAAGCACCACGCAGCCGCTCGCTCACTCTCCCCCTGGTGGGATGGAGGAGAGAATCAGAAAAGTAAAAGTGAGAAAACTCGTGGGTTGAGATAAAGACAGTTTAATAAGTAAACCAAAAGCAGCGCACGCAAGCAAAGCAAAACAAGGACTTCATTCACTACTTCCCGTCAGCAGGCAGGTGCTCAGCCATCTCCAGGAAAGCAGGGCTCCATCATGCGTAACGGTTACTTGGGAAGACAAAACACCGTCACTCCGAAAGTCACCCCCTTTCTCCTTCTTCCCCCAGCTTTATATTCTGAGCATGACGCCATAGGGTATGGAATATCCCTCTGGTCAGTTGGGTTCAGCTGTCCCAGCTGTGTCCCCTCCCAACTTCTCGTGCACCTCCAGCCTACTCGCTGGTGGGCTGGGGTGAGAAGCAGAAAAGTCCTTGACTCTGTGTAAGCCCTGCTCAGCAGTAACGAAAACATCCCTGTATTACAGAATCACAGAATCACAGAATGGCAGGGGTTGGAAGGGACCTCTGGAGACCACCCGGTCCAACCCCCCTGCCAGAGCAGGGTCACCTAGAGCAGGCTGCACAGGGCTGCGTCCAGGCGGGTTCTGAATATCTCCAGAGAAGGAGACTCCACACCCTCCCTGGGCAGCCTGTGCCAGGGCTCTGTCACCCTCACAGTGAAGAAGTTTTTCCTCATACTCAGATGGAACTTCCCGTGTTCCAGTTTGTGCCCGTTGCCCCTTGTCCTGTCGCTGGGCACCACTGAAAAGAGTCTGGCCCCGTCCTCTTGACACCCACCCTTGAGATATTTATAAGTGTTGATGAGGTCCCCTCTCAGTCTTCTCTTCCTCAGGCTGAACAGCCCCAGCTCCCTCAGCCTTTCCCCACAGGAGAGATGCTCCAGTCCCTTAATCATCTTCGTGGCCCTCCGCTGGACTCTCTCCAGTAGTTCCTCGTCCTTCTTGAACTGGGGAGCCCAGAACTGGGCACAGTACTCCAGATGGGGCCTCACCAGGGCAGAGTAGAGGGGGAGGAGAACCTCCCTTGACCTGCTGGCCACACTCTTCTTAATGCACCCCAGGCTGCCGTTGGCCTTCCTGGCCGCAAGGGCACATTGCTGGCTCATGGGGAATTCATCATCTACCAGGACTCCCAGGTCCTTCTCCGCAGAGCTGCTTTCCAGGAGGTCAGCCCCCAACCTGTACCGGTGCATGGGGTTGTTCCTCCCCAGGTGCAGGACCCTGCACTTGCCCGTGTTGAACCTCACGAGGTTCCTCTCCACCCAACGCTCCAGCCTGTCCAGGTCTCGCTGAATGGCAGCACAGCCTTCTGGTGTACCAGCCAGTCACAGTTATCAACACTGTTTTCAGCACAAATCCAAAACACAGCCCCATACTAGCTACTAGGAAGAAAATTACCTCCATCCCAGCCAAAACCAGCACAGAAGCACAGACCTATGTAGGCTGTACCAGTCATCCTGTTTGATACAGCTTGCTGCAGACGGTACTGAGGTACCACGGGAGACTGGGATATATTTTTCTCATCAGAACTGTTCATCCTTCAGCTTTCCAGCTTCTGCAACTCCCTGAGTAAGTGTCTCTTCTTCTCATGCAAGCTCTGTCCCTTTTTCCATTGAAGGTAAATGGCTGTGTGGGTGAGCTGTTGATTGATCATTTAATGCTCTCTCAGCCAGAATTAAGTGGGCAGATCTTTGTGCAGCATTGCGCACTGAGAGCTGCATTTCCAAGAACACCTCAACTTTTCATCTATTCACGTTCACGCACTTGCTTAATCATGCCTATCCTCACGCTGTCTTGTCAGTAGTTGATAAAGAATGTGGTTTTTCCATGTACTTTTGTACTGAAGCTTGGTCCCTGCTGCAAATCAAACAGCCGGGATCAATCAAAAAACTGTCATAAAATTCATAGCTGGGGTGACTGTGCCCCTGTTAAATAAATGTTAAGCATATTAAATGTAAGCAAGTTAAACAAAACGTTATTTAACATACTTACAGCTGCAACAGTCTTTGGTGGTGTACCTTTGATCGGGCATAGTGGTATGAATACCCATATATAGATGACAGTAGGTTATAAAGATTGTTTTCCTTCTGGAGTTTCAGAATTCAGATTAACTAACTGTAACCCATGGAAAGATTTCTAAAGAAAGGAGTAGCTACGTAAGCAAAACAAGAGAGCTGTTCAATAAGATGTGTTTTGAAGGTGCATGTCAGAACAGAGAAATGATTTTAGAAATGGAAAATCTTTCATTAGGTCCATTATTGATATAGTTCCACCAAGCTTTGCATTAAAGAGATTAAAGATGTAACTCTAGAAATCAAAACTGAGGAAAACTGTCAGTAAACATGGCATATATAAAGTACTTTGTGTTCTGATAAGAGGATGTCTAATTTTATTTTTTAGCCAGTAAAGGTCATCGATCACATCTCAGTGCCCCCGTACTTGGGAATCCACCACAGGACTTCAGTGATCTGGATTCTGTGAAACATCTCCATTCTTTGCTTTGCTTGATACATCCTACCTGGCCTCAGGGAAGTCATTCGGCTCCTCCGTACCTCAGTTCCTCTTCTGCAAAATGGAGATAGCATTTCCACTCTTCATGAGGGCATTATAAAAAAACACACCCTAAAGCCTGAGACATGGAGGCAGCCTAGTGGTGGGACCTCAGAAAAAGTGCATTGCTTGATTGAATCTTATTCCACGTTATAAACATCTGCCTAAAACTTGCAAAGATGAAAAAATGGTCAGTTTTAGAAATAAGAACCAGTCACGCTGACGTTATTATAATTGTGATTATGATGATTCAGGGCCTTATACTGACACCAACACTGCCTAATCAGGATCAGGAGAAAGCCCCGGTCTCTGTGCAAAGAGCTCGCAGACTGAAAAGTCAAGACAGCCAAACCAGAGTAAAGTAAGCATGCGCAAGCCAAATATGAAGGTGTTATCGTATCTATGTCTCGTAATTTTTCCCTCCCTCCTTCCCTTTCCGGGCTGCACCTTGCCACGTTTCCCGCCTCTCTCCCCGCAGGAGGTCTCTGCCTTTCCTCTGCGCCACGTCCCCCACTGCCTCCCCACGGCGCGCTCCGCGGGGGCCGCGGTGCCTGCCGGAGAGCGCCTGCCCTCCACCCTCCCGCTGCTCCTTGGCGGAGAACCTGCACTGCAAGTTTCAGCTCAAAACAAACATTCACGGCTGAGTTATGAACCCCCAGAGGGATAGATGGTGAAGTGGATTAAAGCACTAACTCTTTGCCTTTGGCTCAAAGCCACGTTAGGACAAAAGTTAGAGTGAGTTTCAGAGTTAACTTTTATTTGTCGGTATGGCTTGGGTTTGGACATGGCAAAAAAGACCAGGAATGAAATTACATTGGTTAAGGCACATTGGCGAGGTTTCAGGAGGAGCCTACGCAGTGCTCCAGCCAGTCTGGAGCAGTCTCCTGTTTAGGGATGACAGGTTTTGACACCACTTCAGGAAATATTTCAACTTTGGAAGTAAAACCCAAAACCCATGGACACCCCTCCAGAGCAAGGGCCTGTGGGACGAGGAGACACCCAGCACGGTGCTGCTGGGGCAGCTGCCCCAGTCGGGGAAGGTTCTCCCAGGGAAACGCTTGCAATCCTCCTACGCCGCGCCAGTTGTGGCGGTGGCCTGAGGGTGTCTGGGGACAACCTGTGCCTTTGCAGTGGCTGGGCTGTGTCCTTCATGAGTGGCTATTTGCTGTCCCGTGTCTGCAGGATGGTGTCTCCTCGGGGTTCTTGGTACCTCCATGCGCTGCTTTGCGTTCATCCTCTGGTGCTGAGCTAGTTCTCTCGCACCTCGTGGACCCTACGGGAAATGTCTAGAAAAGTCTATGTTCAGGTAATAAGTTTATAGGCTTTGTCCCTGTGTGCTGGAATCAGAGAGGATGAACAACCTTAACTGTGGGTCTAGGGCTGTGTGGAAGACGTCTGCCCTCCTCACGTCCCCCCCGGGGAAGAAGGAGCGGTGCATCGCTCAAAAACTTCAGTTTAAATCATCAGGACTTACTAAGGCTGAATAACAGAGGGTTGGTTTTGGTAAAATAAGAGGCAGATCCTTAAGAAGTGTGTATGCACAAGTCAGTGTTTGCTCTTCCTCTCCCACATCGACAGTTGTCTGAGTTTAACTCCGTTTGCTGTTTGTAAGGTGGGAAACAGAGGAATAAAAGCATTAAGGAAGGCTTACCCGAATAATAATAAATATTTTCCTCAGGATAAAGAAAACTCTTTTCAGTGTATGGGAGCCACCACATTTGAGAATATTTCACAGCCATTCGCTCATGCAAGGAGCCCCAAGGCTCCTGTGGAGGCCCTCGGGACACCGGGGCCAGCGGGGACCCGTGCTGGGGTGCCTGCGGTGGCGCGGGGGGCCGAGGCGCTCTCCCGCCGGCATCCAGGCAGCCCTCACCCGCTTCGAGCCTGGGCTTGGGGCGTGGGCGGGGATGGGAAGGGATGTGTCCAGGCAAGGAGGAGGAGTGGCTGGAAAGGGGATGAGGCAGCGAGCTGGAGAGAGACCCAGGGAGGGAGGCTTTCTCTAAATAACAGCTTATCGAGAGAGATTTGTTATTTTTCGAATATTATAAGCCACAGGACAGGATGCACAGGTATCCATGCTGGATGGGAGGGAGGGAGAGGTGCTGTAATTGTCCTGCACTGGGCTGATGTTTACGGTCCTTCGGCAGCCGTCCCGCAGCACCCCAGGTCCTGCAGGCTCAGTGGCGGCTGTGGGGCTGCGACGCTCCCGCTCTGGAAGCAGCGTGGGACGAGTATTCAGTACCGCTTTCTGGAGCCCCAGGAGTTTCTTCCCAGTGAAAAAAAGTCTCTTGCTGTACAAAAAGATGCTACACCTTTGAAGGGAGCCGTTTGAATAGAGGCTTGTGACTCAGAATACTTAGAAAGGTTTTTTTCCCCTCTGATCAGGAATGCTCTCAAATGCAGGTTGTGAAGGAAATAGGAGGATGGCGGCTGTTTTCACTGATCTCCTCTGTCAGAGCATTGAGGCTCCTGATGGATAAACAGCCGGTCGATGACTTGAAGAGCTTTGAATAAAGCACCATGACCTCTGTCTTGATTCTTAAACTGAAAAGAAAGCCAGTGGGGAGGACAGGGAGCTGGAATTGAAACCATTTTCCATCCATTCCCCTCCTCAGACACCTGCAGAGGCTGCACTAGTTGTGATGGGGCTCAGGTGTCTTCTGCACTCTCCAAATTTCCTCCTCCTCTGTTCTTCCAATCCTTCCCTTGCTCATGTAGGCCAACATTATGGGCGCTGTTTCTCACTGGTGGTGTATTATAATATTTGATTTACCAGAGGGGAGAAGACAGAAAAGAAAGGACACAGCGCTTTATTTTTGTTAAATGCAAGCAGTCAGCTTGTTCTGACTTTGGTTAAGCTTCTGGAAATATCTAACCGATGCTAAGTTAGAGGCTAACAAAAATCTCACACTTATACTGGGTCTTGTAACATGTTAACTAGTCTTGCAGGCGTATTTGGAATTGCAAGAAATGCTCTGCCAGATGTCACTGAGTCAAAAAATAGTGAACCTTAATCCTACCTACACTCATAGTCATACATATATGCCCTGAGACATTAGTGCTGGTAGGTATTTCTACAGGATAAGTTTCTAACTGAACTGAACAGCTGAAAACATGCTAGGTACGGCTTATGCCAGTCACCCAAATTAATACACAAATTGGGTAAGAACTAGTCACAGTGATGATAAATACCAAGCTAGTAGAGCACCTATGTTGCAGTACATACATGTTGCAAGTAGAAAGATAAAGAGAAGTGAACAAAAAAGTTATCATTTAAATTTTGGTTATATATTGGTTATATATTTGGTTATATATTTTTGAGAACTGGCAAAAAGCAAGCTGTACAGTACATCACTATAATAAGCTGTTGCTACATGCCTCAGAACTGTTGAAAGGAAAGTTAGTGAGCTGCATTGCATTTGTGCTTTAAGCTCTTAAAATGCATCATGAATAAATGTGTCTGCAGGTTCATCTAGATTTATACCACTGTATTTTCATGGGGCATCCTCTGCAGAAAATTGAGACCATAGAAGAGAGAAAAGTAGGTATAGTTATTTTTAACAGTTTATAAACACCATGAAATTAATTGTTTCCTAATGTGAAAAAAACCCGTGGAAGTCTGTGGATTTATATCAGAAACTAGTTTGGTTCCATCAACGAGCAAAACCTAATAATGACAGAGCATACCGCGTGAAAGGCAGCGACACTTTTTTATTGTTACTATATTATTCTTTGACAGGAGTGTGTTTTGCAGTAATAGCTCACAGACTTGCTCTTAAAACGTGGCAGAAGAAGAACGAACACCTGATCCTGCACAGCTTGGCACGCACGGGTGAAGAGCAGTTGCCTGACACGCAATCGACGTTAACGATGTATTTGTCACAAGCCCTGCAACCTGCGTTGCTTTGTTGCAGAAAACAACCTCTGGAAGGAAATAGCCGTAACTCCTGATTACAGCTGGCTGGGAATTTTGCAAGAAAATAGCTTTCCACTGGAAATGACACGTGTCTCAAAATGGAGATGTTCTCGGAAGCGGAGAGGTTCAGCCTGTGCTGGGCCCTGGGCTGAGCCCCAGCGGGTGGGCGCGCGCCGTGACGGCCCCGCGGCCCCGGGTCCCACCGAGGGACGGCCGAGCTGCCGACGGCAGGTGCTGGGGAAGCCCCCTGGGCACCCCCGTCCTCCCGCGGGGCTGGGGGTCCTGGCACACCCCTGGTGCCCGGCCAGGAGGGGGCTGCTCCGAGGCAGCCCTGCCGCCCCCGGGCGCCGGTGGCACGGCCGGCCCCCCGCCGGGCTCTGCGCATTTCTCGCTCTGGAGGCAGAGTGGACGACTCCTCTATTGCACTTCCAAATTGGTCTGATTTTCCCACAGTAACTTTCCCTCCCCCCAGGATTTTCTTTCTAAAAACATCATCTTTAGAATATGTATTTTTCCTGCCGTTGGGAAAAACGTCTTTGCCAAACTACCCCAAATTTCTCAGAGTGTGCGTTCCATGTGTTTCACAGCTATACGTCTATGATACAATATATTAAAAAAAATCATTCCTCTGAAAATCTTCTCTATCTCAGATAGAAATATAATATTACTTTATATATAGGTGTTGTACACACTTTCATTTAGTTACCTAAGTCAGAATGTGATTTATTTATTTCCAGAAATTGCCAGCTCTGTGCACTCCGAGTTCGTCATTTACACATGCATTCACAGCCCACCAATCATCCTATTACCAGTGAATTTCTAACAAAATACAGCCATTTTTAGTAGCAGAACACTGACCATGTCTTTCAGTGGTACAAATATTAAAATTATTTCACATGTCACAGCCACACACTAAGCTATGATTCTTTCAGCGTAAAATAATGTAGTAAAAGCTGTGACTATGTCAGTGTTTTCAGAAAGCTTCGCTGAAGTAGCTGTAGTGAGCAAACATTGCTCGGAGAAAAACAGCATGGATTTAATAATGCAGAATTTTTTTTGCATTGTATATTGAATATCTATTTTCAACCTTATATATTTCGAGCATATGCAGCACTCAAAATGCCTAACTTCTTCTGATACCATGCCTATATGTTTGTTACCCTATAGGATACTTTTTTAAGTGCCTGTAGGTCCCTGCCTGGTGTATTTATGATACTTTTTTTGTGCTTGAGTATTTTTTTTTCTTCTATAATCCCTCAAACTTGTTCTTTTGCACGCTTTCTCAAGCTACAGTATTCTTTTTTAAAATGGGTTGCACAGTGATACCTGCTTAATTCTGCAAACAGCTGGCTCATCATAGAAAGAGCTATTCACACCACACTTTTTTTATTGTAGGTGTTTCTAGGGAATCACCTAGTTTGTATTCCAGTGCACATTTAAATGCGCTGTATGAACACGTTTCTCGCAACTTTATTATATTTGGCTCTTTGCACTCAGCGTTATTTCTTCCTGAAGTTGCTTAAATGATGCTGTTATTAAGAGGATATTTAGAGGAAAAGAAAACACCGGCTAAAGCCACCTGTTGAACATCCACTTATTTGTGATATATAGCCAGCCTGAAAAGACTTTCACTGTGCCAAATGCTGTGCTGATATTGAGTGTGTATCAGTATTTGTACATTAATAGAGAAGTCTGGCACAACACAACTCTTCCCTGTTGCTAAATAAAAACCACAGATAGGCATGTGCAACGCTCGGAGCGCGCTGAGAAATGGTTTCAGGGCGCAGTCGGAAGGGAAGAGGTTAGCAGCGGCAGACGCGGCGAAGAAAACTGGAAGAACGAGAATATGCCTCGTATGAGCGTACAAAAGAGTGTCAGTTCATGCACAACTCAAAATATCCCTAGAAAGGCACAGTTGCAAAGGTTAAGATCCTCATATGATTGAAATAATTCCCATTTATGTGTTACTTACTGACAAAAGCTGTTGACTTCTTTCCTACCATGTATTCCAAGATTTTAGAATTTGCCTCTGTCAAAACCCTGAAAGGAAACATTCTGAAGACATTTAATGTTCAGCTTTCAAAAAACAGTTTGGTTTGAATTGATTGTTCTGATTTGTTCTCTCTCCTCTCTTCACTTTCTATTTTCTCATCTGCGTAATTCAACCATTATAAATTTTGAAGCTAGAATGAGGGCGTAAAAAATCAAGATATGGATGGTTTTGTGCCTCAGATGCAGCAAGATATGATAAAGCCAATTATTGCCGAGTGATATGAACTAGGGATTTTAATTAAAACTACAAGGAGATCTTTATAGTACCATTACTTTACTATTTAATTACTTCTGTCTTGGGAAATTTTTCTCAACACTTTCTCTTCAGGTATTGTAGGTTTCTAGATGCTGCTTTTTGATTTTCTCATTTGATCTCCGATCTGGTACTGACGTGGATGGAGTAAGGTCTACTAATAAGCAGGCAAAGAAAGCATAATCTTTCAATTTTTTGTTGCGTTGGAACAAACATTTCTTAAGAAAATTATGAAGAAGACATTCACTTTTCCGTTTCTGTTCCCCTGCACTGTGTTTTATGGCTAATTACTGTCACAACAGTAATTGGCTGCAAAAAGCACCGAACCTCTTTTTATTTTTGTAGCATTTCTCCTCATACCTCCAGTGCAGGAGGGTGTCTGGGAATATTGGTAGCCTTTCGCTTCACTAGTTCTTTTTTGTAGGGACATTAAAATTGATTTTCTGCATCTTGGCATATGAAGACTCAAAAGTGCGTTACATGCCCTATTGCCCAAAAATGTGTAGTCACAGAGCAAAGGTTCCAATGACAGAGACTTTTATGGTACCAGGAGGCCTGAGCTGCTGAACTGGAGGAGCAGAGAGAGACAGGCTTATTTATAGTGCCACTGAAGAATTAGCCTGTCTTTGAACCGGCTGCCCACATACTCTGATTGAAAAATCTGGTTTCCCGACAGGAGGGGAGCAAGGGTAGAAAGGAGAGGCAAACTTTTAAGACAGACCTAGTGATAAAGTAAAAAAGGCATGGTTCCTCTCAGCAGCACCTTGCCACGGGGGCTGCTGCAGACATATTTACAGCTCTGAGGTAATAAAGGTGTGAGTTAATGTTGGCAATGGAATTGTTAAGAGAAAGCGTGCAAGGAGAAATTCAGAAATAATGCATCACCAGAAACCGAAAGAAGAATTCTGAGCATGAAGCAGCCAGGCTACTGCCAGAGCTTCCCAGTCCCCAATTAAATTAGCTTCCTTTCCTAATAATCATAAAAACCAGGTTTGAGTGTTTGCTAGATTTACGGATTGGGCTTTATGTGGTGTTAATACTGAGCTTTACACAGAATATAGTGAGTGCGATACTACATTTGATCAACTGGGTTGCCACAAGAATGTGTTTTGGCACTCCTGTTGTTCCATCTTCAGGCGGTAGGAAAGCCAACGCCTGATTCAATCCAAAGTCAATGGGCATCTTTTTCTCGACCAAAAGGTGATTCGGATAACGTTGTTAATGAGCACAGTTACCTTAGAGCTAATAGGAAAGGAGCAGTGAAGAGGAGAGGAGAGGAGAGGAGAGGAGAGGAGAGGAGAGGAGAGGAGAGGAGAGGAGAGGAGAGAAATGTCTTTCTGTCACTGTCTAAATTCATGATCTTGCTCCCACATGCAGCTCTGACCCTTCTCTCAAAAATGATAAAGCAGAACTAGAAGAGAAAGAGAAGGTAACAACAGTGATCAAAAGAAAGCATGGGGTAGGTCCTGTAAGAAATAACTCAGTAGAATAAGGCCTAAAGAAAAATATGGTAGAGATCTGTGAAATTAATAGTGGCAATGGAGAAAGTGAATCGGGAACAGTTGGTCATTGTTCTGCACATGATAAGAATTAGGGTAGGCCAGATAAGATTATCATCCGGTAAATTCAAAAGAAACAAAAGGAAGTACTTTGTCATGCAAAATACAGCTGAAATATGCTTGTCATAGGATGCTGCTGATGCTAAAGGTTTCAATGTGCTCAAGAAGTGATTTGACAAATTCATGGAAGAAAAGACCTACCATGTGCAAGAACATTACGTATCACTTGGAATGGGTAGAGATACCTGGAGCAGAGGAGATTGCAGGGGAAAGTACCTGGGTTCATTCTGCTCCTCTGCTCTTATCTGTTTTCCTGACATTCCTTGTCGGCTGGTATTGGAGACGAGGGACCTTTGGTCCAGCACAGTCAAAGTGCTATGATGTTAAAATAACATTCAATTTCTCTCTCAGCCTCACTCAATCCAGACAATTTTCCTTGGACACAATCGGGATAAAATCAAGAGCAGTCAGGCTTCTGGGGAGGAGGAGGTGGTGGTAGGAATGGCTATTACAAATCAATTCATAGAGGATCTGTTTCTAACATATGCGACAAGGCGCACAGATTTGGAGGTCTCGTTAGATTTTCAGTTAAATAGATATAGTACCAAAGATATTTATTTCTGCCCTTGCCTATAGCTAGAGAAACAACATTTTACACAGACTCAGCTTAACCATTCAGTGGTTGCACCATCTGAGCAACAGACCTGGCTAAACACAGAAACGACAGAAGGATTTTTTGTTATAAGTGAGGAGGCTTAATGCAGATGAAGTGGCCATATGGAGTGAAAAAACATAACCATTAAGAAGATGGAAAGATACTATTAGAACAAGGATTCCCAAAGTTTGTTTACGGAAAGCTGGCATAACGAGCAGGGCATCAAGCGGCAGGACCTGAAATAATTAACCTGTAATTCACAGGCCCTCTCCCTTCTCAGCTCCCCAAAACTTTTTGGTGTCCCCTTTCCTACCACTCTTTAACGCAGCAGGATGAGCCACAGTTTCCTGCTGCCTTTCAGAGAAAAGGGGGCTACTGAGGGCTGCAGTCAGGGTGCGACACATCCAGCTGCCCGGACTCTCTGGGTCCCCAAACACTTGGCAAACGCTTCGCATGTGTGGAGGAGACTTTTGCAGCTGCAACAGCCTGAGACATCGCCTGCATTCAGTGAGGGTGGCTGCAGCTGGTGTCACCTTGTGAGTCTTACCCGAAGGTGTCCCAGGCTGCCCTTCAGGAACTTGGCAACAGAAGAGGTGTCTGGCAAAAGGCATCAAGGCAAGTCTTGGCGTGGGAACATAATATCCAGAAGTAAAAAGGTAGCTGAAGCTCTGGTTGGATAAGGAAGAGCTGGGTAACGTAACAAGAATGATTCCTTCAGAAAACCCTAGGATGTGAAGGAGCTTACATGAGCAACTTAGGACTTCATTCACGGTGTAGGGAAGTGACTGGTAAGGCTCCTCCACTGATTGCAAGAGACTCCTACAGCAGGTATGCTCTTATGCAAAAGATATTCCTAGCCTGATAAGAGACGTTTTTTTCATGAATCACAGTAATAATCACAGCAGATACAGCATTGTAGGCAGTTAAAATGGACTGATCAGTAGCTGTCAAAATTATTTTGGGGGACGAAAGAAGAGAGAAGCTTGAATAGCACCTCCAAACTATTCATAGGCACTCCAATAACTGTATGGACAAACAGTTGTACATTCACAGCATGGATAACAGTCCTCGGAGCCAGAAACTCAGAAACAAATGAACCTTTTGGCATGAGCTTGTAATATGAAATCACTTTAAATAAAAACACAAAAAACATTAAGCCTTCTGGTCATTTATTTTGCACTATGCAGTGGTACTATCTCTGCAGCCTAGAGGTGATTAACACAAAATACCACTAAATCTCTACCTGTTATAGAGAAATCCTTAAAAATCCTCTTAATTATCTGTCTGTGCCAGAAAACACAGTCAAGTTTTTCTACATTTTTAATCAGTGTTGTTACTGTTGGGTCTTCTCATGTTTATTTTTCATGATTTAAATGTAAAGATTTTGTTGAAATAATGCTCTTTGATACAAATAATTTAGAGTAAAGAATGTGTGCCAGCAAAGCTAAGTTAATTGTTTTGTCTGAATGCTTGGCAGATGAAAATGATGATAGACCTGGGACATGTCTACACTGGGCAGGAAGGTGTGGTGCAGAAATCCCCAGACGAACACTGAACGAGCTAGCTCCAGACCTTGAACCAGAACAGCCACGTTTGCATGGAGCTACTGAGAGGCAGCTTCAATAAGCTCGGGACCAGCCCTGCGAAAACGCTGCTGGATCACCAGCTTCCCAGCTGGCCGCCGTGTGATGCGGCGCTGCTTGGGTGATGCTGCAACTCAAGGCTCCAAGTCAACCTGAGTCTAACTGGAAGCGCAGGTCAAATGACATTGATGAAGACAAACCATGGGGAAGAAGGTGCTCCTCCCCTCGTGGTAGCTGACTCTGGCTGGACATCAAAAATTGGCTGGTTTGCTTCCTTAATTTTTTCCCCGCATTTTTCGTATTTTTAGCCTATGCGAGGAAGAAGATCAAAGCATGGCTGAGTCGCTTTAATGACCACTACACATCCTTGCTATTCCACAGTAGAAGGCATAGGAAAGCTGGTTGGACTTCATTCCTTGCACCAAATGTCAGAAATGTTGTTAAATGGAAGGTTAGTTAATCATTTCAGATTCCATTTATCTTATCACACGCATTTACATAAAGGTAATTATTTATATGGTACACTAATTTGTTTGTATTCCCTATGGGAAAAATCCTAGTTTAAGAGGAAGGAAGCCAGCAGTCACCCAAAAGGTGTAATAACACTCCAGTGCCACCTTGCGCTACAGCCTCCGCCAGGATGTGAAGATGCCCCCAGAGCAATCCCTGCCTCCTAGGAGAAGGCAGATCGACAGCGAGGAAAAAAAGAAAGAGAATGAGGGAGAGAGAGTGCATTCGCAAACATCCTCAGTATAGACCTGTTCCCTAAAAGTGGAGTTCAGCCTCTTTGTAAATTCTTTGCTTCAGAGACCACAATGAGCTGCTTTCTGGTTTCCCCATTTTTCATGGAAGACCTAATTCTTGTAAGTTGCATTACAAACTGATCTGTCCAGCTGGAGATGAACCAATGGAGCTTTTTGTAAGGCTATTAGTAGGTAATTAGTAAGTAATTAAAAAAAAAAAAAAGGATCAATCATGAACTTCCTTGAGTCCACGCTGCAGAGATATAATGGTCTTCATTGGGCAGGCAGGTCAGGTGAACAGCTGCCGTGGCAGAGCAAACCTGCCGAGGGTGTGATTGCTAAGAAGTGAGGTCTCGCTCTAATGGAATCAGATCATGTTCTCACGGGTGTGGTGAGGAGACTTTTATAGCTTGATAAATATTTGAACTATTGTTATTAGTAGTTATTTATAAAACAATATAGTCTGCAAGGCACCACTAGTGATTTGGTTACTGATGTTTTAGGTAGCGTGTAAAATGAAAAGACAGCCCCTGCCTACATCTCTGAAGGGCATACCTGCTGTGCCTGATAAGGAGCCATGGGCAGGTGCAACCAACATGTGTAGGAAGCATCAAGGATATGATTAATCTTATCAATTTAGGCGTCCAAAGCTGCTTAGTCATTCATGTGTTTGGCAGGAATTTATCTTCATGACTTCTCTTGCTTCCATAGTCACCACAGGCGCTAGGCTAGATGTCTAAATACATGTCGAGCTTACACCTGCAGGAGGGCAGCACCCCAACATTCAAACCTCCAGAGAAGCCTAGGTGCCTCTCTTACACGTGTGTCAAACAACCAAGGCTGCTTAATCACCTAGTCAGCAGCCACGTCCTAAGGCAGTACACTCCTCTTTCTAGGTCTCTAAATTCCTTGTTTGCAATCCGCTCGTACTTACGCATGTGAGGTCTGGGGTGAGCCCGGCTGGCGTCTCTGGGATGGGACTCTGGAGGTGTCCCTCTGGGACGTGGTAGTGGCATTGAGCAGCTGTGGTGGCTGTGGCTGTAAAATTGTCTTCCTTTTCTTCTCTTCTTGGCAAGACCATGTGAGTTTTGTGTTTCAGAGGGGATTTGAGGTATGCTTGTGTCTACCTGCAGCATGGGAGGTGATGAACCCAGACCCATGAGCCGGCTTGTAGCCAGGACTGTAGCCACCTGAGCAGACACTCAGTTGTTTGACCCTGCTTCAGCACTAGCTTCATGACTGGCTGTGCTGTGAGGCCAAACGCTGCAGCAGGGTCTCTTTCCACTCAGCCTCTGAGATGGACCAGTGAGCACATTTTCCTAGAGATAAGACAGAAACAGAGTCTTTCCTAAAGAACTACCTCTACTGCAAGGAGCTTACCACATTTGAGCCCTGGAGCTGATGGCAAAGATTACCCTGTCTTAAATCTCTTGATGTTTTATAAGTATTACTACACAACTTCTTTTACCCTGGTCCTCTGGTCAAATCCAAAATACCGAGAAAGACCTAGAGCATTGCAAGTTATGGCGATTAGCAGCCAGTCTTCCGCAGCACCCTGGTGCCTCCTGCCTCCTTGGCAGAGCTGCTTTGAGAGGAGACCGTGGTGGCTACACCTGGTCAGGCCAGCATAGGGCAGCAAGATCACTACTTATCGCACCACACATGTCCTGTGTAAGCTGTGCAACAGGGTCATTTGGCTTTAAAAACGCTTTTCGAGCTGCGAGGAGTATTTCCGCTCAGGCAGTACTGTATCACCCAAAGTAGTAGCCAAAGTGTCCTGAGGTACTTCAGAGCGACTGCTGATGCTGAAAGCAGGTCAAGGCAAGGACTACTTACTGCTGAACTTTCTTTCAATCTTCACCAAATCACATACCTTGTAGCAATGCCTGAGAGTTTCAACAGGCAGCAGAGCAGCCAAGGTGTCCTGGTAGGAGGCAGGACAGAAGCTACCTCACATGGCAAAATGGAAAACCGATTGCTTTCACTCCTGGTTACTTTTCAACAGAGGAGCAAGTCCCAACTTGCCTCTGCCACCTGGAACTCCTTAGACCAGTCCTGCCATGCTGCTGGAAAGCTGGTTCAAACCCTAGGGAAGTGTCCTCCTTCCTAAGGGCTCCACCGGGCACGTGACAGCCTGGAGGAGCCCGGACCATCCTGGAGGAGCACTCACAAGGAACGGGTGTGAAACTGGCCCTGGAGGAGTTGTCAGCTCAGAAGAGTTTCTGGCTCCTGTTCAGAGCTGAAAAACAGTTGCCAGGTGGGAAGGATGGGTCCAAAGTCCTCCTGGCTCTGGCAACGCAAAGAAGGAAAGACAGGTCATACCTCTGTACCCAGGTGAGGAGGCCCTCATCATGGAAAGTTCACGATGTGACTAGCATCTCTGCTGGGGAACAAACTGGTGTTAGCAAGAGGTAGCCAAAGCGTGAGGGCAAGGGCAGAGCTTGGCCACCCTTGCTCAGCCTAAGACTCAGGCGGGAAATGATGTAGATACAGAAGTCCCTCCTCCAAGGTCTTTTCCTTGACATGCGGTTGTCAGAAGAGGTGTAAGAACGTGTGCCTACACAGCCAAATACAATTAGGAGCCTTTGTTAAGGAAAATATTAAATATCTGCTGTATGTTTCCAGGAGCACTCAGGTGGAAATGCAATTCAGCTGCTAGAGAACACGGTGAATAGCCTCGCAACTGGCTCAAAAGCCAAGCGAGGGTGCTGACCCCCTTTACCGAAGCGCTGCGAGGATGGCTCAGAGTATAGCGCATGTGGGGAAGCACAGGGAATTTTGGCACCCGTGCGGTTCCTGCCCCCAGCCTCTCCTCCTCCCCCTCCCTGGCGCTGCAGAAACAGGCTGTCAGCTACCTGGGGACGGACTGGTATACAATCTCTGCAGGCAGAGGTTGGACAAGGCTGTAACGTACTGCGCTTAATGAGGTACTTTGATCTTACCTCTCCCTTTTTTATTTGTTTTACAGTCCTTTGCCTCACTTTCATCCGCAGCAGACAGCCGTCGAACTTCGGAGATCCTCCCTTCACAAATAAGTTTACGGGGAAGGAACCTGTGAAATCAGGCTGCATTTCAGGGAACTTAAACCTGTGTAAGAAAATACATGTGAAACATTATCTATAAACTAGTAGTTTGTAGGATTCCTGGAAGCCATTCAGTCATGAAAATGCTACGAATAGTATGGAAACAATCCAACTAACTAAAGAAAAAAAATGGGTTTTTAATTGCTTTTTCAAGTTAACTGAAGTATACAATTGTAATTGTATGTAGTCAACAATTTCCAATTTCAGTGGTAGTTTTACCATGCACTAAGGACTGAATATAGCCCACTGTCTTCTCTATGTATCATTGAAGATATTGATATTCAATACTAATATCATGAAGAGCTTGACTGTCCTTTAGCAATTTCTGTCAAAATAAATGTCTCTCATGGGAGCCCTAGACAAACCTCAGATACTGGACATCTATGTATCTTCATATCCCTTCTCTACACATACGTATATACAGAATTATTTACACCTTTATGCTCAAAAGATAATTTTACGAGGAGGACTAAGACATCTTGGATATCAGCAAGTCTCCAATAGGAGCATTTGCACTCGCCATATTGCTGGAACAGATTCTATATCTTCAGAAATTGTTAAAAAAAAAAAAAAAAAAGCCAGATCTTGTGAAAAAGACCTCATCAACTACTTAACAGCTCTAGCAGATGCAAAGGCATTGGGCAGTTGCCTATAGCAATTTCATACATGTAGAAGTTTGGGAAAATTAAAACGAGACAGAAATGCTAACTTACCGACTTATCGGGGGGGGGCAGGACTGCGACTCCGAGTATCACTTCTCTTCCCAGACATCGCAAAATCACGGTTATATAAAAGATGCAATTTAGTGCCCATGCGCCTTCCTCACGTATTGATGCTGCGTACAGGTGTCTGACACCAGCACCAATAAACGCCCGCCACTCCGCCAGCATCGGGGCGCACGTGCATGCCATTGACATGGTGCTGGATTCGTCTTTCAGTCATGCCTAACTGAGCAGCCACACGAGAGCCGTGGCCCGTGAGTCACTGTCAGACATCAGATATCACATGTGGGAGAATCGCAAAGTATGACAGATACTGTTGCCATTATGTAAACTTCCCGTCATAATCGTTCTTGGATGTTCGTATGAATCAGTCACCCTCTGCACGCTCAGAGCTGGAGGTTCGCTTTCTACGTAGGCACAGGCGACCACAGTTGTTCCCGATTAGGAGATAGAGCCCGTTTCGTTCTATTGTTTGGAGTCTCAGTTTGGTTTTTACCAAGCTAGGAACAAGCTACAGGCTTTGCTGTTGCTCCGCGTTAAGTTTCTAGCGCTAGGATTGTCGAAAGGCTCAATTATTAATTTGCACCTGCTAATAGGGAGACTACATATGCAGACCACATATTCAAACTTAAAATCGGTTTGAGAAATAAATAGTCGAGGGTATTTCCTGGCATTTGTCTGTCTTCATCATATCGTGCAATTTCCCCCCCCCCCCCGAATGAATAGATCTATAGTGCGCCTTGGCACTATTATTTTCTCACATTAATAAGGAGAGCATCTGTGTGTCTCAATTCAGAAGATAATCTGCACATATACAGCCTGGCGAACAGAAAAGGAAAGCGAGAAACCTGCGTTTATCTGAAAGGCTGTGTTTCATAAGCAACGTACACTTGGAGACTGAAATGATGTATGGGGCAGCTAATGGTTGAACTGTACCACGAGCTGAAGGGGCCCAGGATGAGCATAAAATGCCCTCCGTGGACGACCGTCCACCCTTAGTGGGTACATACCCAGCCTCTGGCCAGCCACGCATTACACATGGACCTTAACATTCAGAGCAGGGAACTTGGAGCGAGTTTTACAACCTGGCAGCTGATGGTTTCACAGTCTTTTCAAAGGCTTTTGTATTCCTTAAAATTAAAGAGAAAGGTGTTATCCAGTGCCTTGAAATGGCACAGAGAAGGGTAAAAGCAGCTTTGTTCCCACAGACTGTCTGAACAATGTGTTAATCCTTACCTTGAGAGATCACCTCTAGAAAAACAGAGAAGAGTTCCAACCTCTCTGTCAGCTTGAGCCAGTTTTTCTACTGTTGCGGCCAAAAAAGGTGCCAAGTGACGGCAAACTAGGTGTAGTTTTGTGATGAATAGGTTTGAGCAAACCTTGGCTTTGTGCATCTCCACAAAACCAGGGAGGTGGAAACAAAGCAGCGTTGCTCAAGTGAAAGAAAAATGCATATGGAAAAATGTATTATTATGTTTATTATCAGGCACCTGCTAAAGGGCGGTGCCCCCGTGCAGCTATACCTGAGCTGGTGGCGCAGAAGAGGACAGCAGGGTCGTGGCTGAGTGTCAGCACCCGCCTTGGTGCCGGCAAGCCAGAGCGGCCTTGGAAAGCCCGCTAAAGGTGCGGAAGCCGGGCTCCAGGCGTTTGCAAGGCTGAGGAGGGCAAACGCTTTGCCCAAAAGGAATGGGAGCGGGTTAGGTATCACCTTCGCCCTGTTTCTACATCCAGGAACTCAACACGCTGCCCAAACTCCTCTCAAGAAATGTGGAAACCTGGACTGCTGAAGTGTTCTCTCAGTTTTGTTCAAAAGTTCATTTCCCTAAGGAGCTTGTTGGAGGAGAATGGTCTTTTTTTTTACATCTGAATGTTTCGCAACAGAAAAAAAAATCTTTTTAAAATGTTTATGTCCCATTTAAATATAAGTGTTAAAGAGTCTGCTGTTAATTATCCATCCAGGATGATGGCATCTGTTATTTCTTTTTAAATGCTCCATTTACTTTAACTTTATATTGAAGTGCAGTAAATGTATTTGCAGTGGTTGTTAACTCTTTGAATTACATTTGAAAATGTTTTCTTTAAATACAGATTTTTTAGACTTTTGCCATGCATCGTCCTGTTGAAGGTCTGAAGAGACAGCTAATATATAGCATTTCAAGGAGGTTTAATTCTGACCTGTTATGAAATCTCTCCTGATGCTTCATAAAAAATAAGAACTTCAGAAATTCTGAAGGAAACAAACTATGTCATTCCTCTCAACATTTTACTTTTTGAATTGCCAACATTTCATACAAACTTGCACTCCCAAATCTTTCTGTTGGAAGCTATTTACATCAGAAAGGAAGAATTGTGAAGCTGGGGGCTGAAAACCAGAATTTACACTTTTTTCCATAGCATTTCACATATATTTAATGTTTCTTTTTTTCCTCAGGTCTTTGTAACACACTGTGTTCCAGATCTCAAGCTGGATAGATTAAGTGGCATGTACTCTATTTGACATGTCAAATTTCTGTTGCTGCTGCCTGCAATACATGGGAGCAAATGTCGCTTGTATTTTTTGAACATATGCAACAAATTTCAACCTAGAAGTCAGCTCATGGGCATCTGTTTTTTGGGTTTTTGGTGGGGTTTTTTTTGGTTTTGTTTTTCTTTTTCATTCTAGTAATGCCAAAAGGCCTTAGAGCCAATCTCAATGTAGCTGACATCAGCTCTGTGGCTCCTTACCCAGAGTACTTGCAAGGAGGACTTCAGTAAAAATGAGAATTTTTCCCTGTAGGATGGTTCTCCCAGGATCTGCAGCCCTGGAGAGCTAAGAAACCTGGAGCACTCCATACTTTCTCAGTTTTGTTTGAAGCAGACAGACGGAAATTGAAAATCTTACCCTTTGTCCTAAGAACGCGTATTAGGTCGCGGCTCTGACCACCAGGCAAAATCTGGCAGAGCTGGTGGAAGAAGCAGGACTGCCCTTCTCCTCACCCCTACCTCTTCCCGCAAGTGCCCGTCCCCTGTGCCTGCTGACGTGCGGGGCCATGCAGCGAGGAGTGGGTTTGGGGGGGTTAATCTCCCTGGAGGCACTGCAAGGCTGCACCGCTGCTCGCGCTGGTGCCACCTTAAAGGGTGCGCAAAACCATGGTCTCACCGTTAATGATGGATGAGCCCTGAGTAGGTACATGCCTTGGTCACTTCTCTTGACCCAGCGGGTTTTTTATTCCTTTCTTGCAATAGCTTATGTTTTATTTTAACTTAACAGGTTTGTTTTTAAAAAAATACCTCTAAGATGCGATTCCTATTGCAAAATCTTGCCATCCCTTTAAATTGCTACCATAAGTTATTTCCTTCTCAAAGCCTGTTGTTATATGTGAGCTGCAATTAATCAAGGAAATGGGTTATCCTTTCGAGTTCCAAACTGGTTTAAAAATCCTTCTCATGAGCTTGAAAAAGGATATTACATAAAATATATGTATACTATAAAAGGCAACAGCGCAGCAATACTTCTACTTCTGACCATGACGTACTGATAACATTGTTATGATGGTCCATAGAAGTTCAAAACATACAGAAGTGAAAAGTTGCTCTATATAGGAAGGAAACAAAACCCAGATCATCTTTAAGTGAATTTTTCATAAAAATATTTAAAATGACAGTACATAATTTGTTGAAATACAAAACCCGGCTGATATCTATTACAAAATGTAGCATTTTTGTCGTACTGTGTAAATTTGCTGGGGGAAAAAAAAAAATCAAGCCATACCAAAGACAATTTTTTGTAAGTCAAAACAATATTTATGTATGGGTTCATAAATACTTTGGAGACTGCTTCTTCACTATGAACAAATATTCTCTCTGGAAAGGCTTAGTAGACTAGAGATACTTATGAATGTCTTCTTTCCTCCAAGAACAAACCGAACTCACATTTATTGCAACTGGCTGATAGTTCCTCTGAAAATTCCTCCAGGACTGTGGAAGACCTTTGGGATGTTCTCCCACTTTTGCTGCTTAGCTTCCAGATCTGGTGCGGGAGGGAGGCTTCATTTTTTTTTCCCATCATTACCAGTTTTCTCCTCCTCAGACTCCTGTCACCCAAAAACTGCAAAGCCACGGAGATTATTTATTTAAATATTAAAGCTAATCCTACTCAAAGTGGAATTAACTGCTGTGAAAGGCTCTGATTAGTAGCCTACTGTCTGTGCAAGGACAGGAAAATCTCTGATAATTAAAAAAAAATCTTTATTTCCATAAGTCTGTCTCTCTTAGCTTAAAGTAATAGAATTTCTCTTTCTCTTTTAGCATGTTGAACTATCCTTTAAGGCCTTCCCTTTTTAATTCTCTCTCCCTCTTCCACCCCTCTCTAGGCAAAAAAAAAAAAAAAGCCTATTTTAGCAGATATAAAAATTGCATTGCATATAATTTGAACCACGCTTTTCAGCTGAGGAACTCTTACCTCCTCAGCCCCCCTTGTGAGCTGCCTGCCCGTGCTCCTACTACCCTTGGCTTTCTGCCCGAAGTTAAAGTACATGTTTAGTATCTTTTTAATATTTCATGTGTCTCCCATCTGGCGGACTATGTTCTAGTGTCACAGGAAATGGACTTAATGATCTGAAGTTAGGTGGCCATTTCTCACTACATATGGCTATCATAAGCCAGGCTGATGATATACCGAAGGATTAGTCGTTAATAACTACCTGGCTCTTTTCTTTTTCAGGGTACTGTACGATCGCTCTACTAATGCTGCAACCCACGTTTGGATTATTTTTCTTACAATCATTATTCTATATTTATCTGCGCTGAAGTATATTTTTAGCCCGTATCTTTCATCAGTTAGAGGATCTGTGTCCCTTTAGACCTATTTCAATTCTACCCTGCCATTTGCCATATTTAGGTAACTGGCACCTCCATGCTACTACTTATTCTTTCAGGGATTATTATGCTAGTGCTAAGGTTCTGCTGATGAGCTGCGGCATAAATTTTCCTGCCCGTTAATTAATACCAAGCCTTGTATTTTACGGCCAGTTCAGGATGAAATAGGATTTCCGCTTCCTCCAAGATATGTCAAGGGTATATGGATTTTAGAAATTAGAGACAGGCATGCGTGCACTTTGCAGAAAAAATATATTCCCAGGAACCAATTTCCTGGTGGCAAATTATTGGCTGAATATATCAGTACAGATGGCTGTCTAAAATGCAATAATGCTAGGCATGTGTCACCATGATGTGGGAACTCATTCAGAAATGGAATACTGTAGCATTGGAATAAATAGATATGTAGCTGAAATTACAGATTGTGGAATACAGGATGGGTGCAGGCTGCTGCTGCTGCTTGGTACCGAGGCTGTAAGCCTCCTTCCTAAGAAGCGTAGCTCTCTGTAGGCATTTTGTCATGTACTTGGTGCAATTTCAGCTCTTAATTACCTATTACAGGACGGAGAAAAAAAAAAAAAAAAAGTCGGGGTTTGGCATAGCCAGGAGCTAATGCTTGAGGTCCATCATCGTCATTACAAGCAATAAGGAACCACGCCAGATGGCTTTGTCTGCAGTCAGAAGCTGAACTTGCGCCGAGGTGTAGCATGGTGCAGCCCTCGATGCGTGCCGGGCAGTCCCTGGCTACTCCCGGGCGGGGGAACCGCCAAGGCGTGCCTTGCGATGAGAAGGAAACGTGGAGGCACGCGCCCAGCGCCAGGCAGCGCGAGTTTCTCTCAGTGATGCTTTCTGTCACGAAACAGAGGTCTTGAGACGGATTCGCTCTGGATATCCTAAATACCGAGGTGAAGTGGGATGAGGTGGTCCGTGGTTATATAAGATTAAAGAACTACAAAAAGATCCTAAAAAAATATTGAAATGGGGCGTGCAGATGCACTTGCACAAGGAGTAAAGTAAGGAAAACTATCGGGTGGTGAGAAGCTGTTCAGAGATGTTATCTACTCCACAAACTGGGTCTGGAACAGAAACTCTCTTACCGATCTCTCCACCTGTGCAATATTTCTTTCCGTGTGAGCAAATTTAAAAGTTAAACTAGACCAATCGGTCTATTGAGGGATATGGGAGGAGTTAACCCAGGTCAATGTCTTCCCAAGCAATCCGCATTCATACGAAGTCCGCTTTGGTGACTGTTTTATTTTTCCTTTGCGTCTTTTATTTCAGAGAACAATAAACTGCAAAGTATTGTGGATATCCCAGATTTTGAAGACATTCCTTTCAGTTATTAGACGGAGAGTTTTTGGTTTAAAAGTATAATCCTTGCAAAGGGTAGAAGTGAAGACACAAAATCAGTGAAGCGCTTTAAATGGAAGGGGGAAAGCAATTCTTTTCTCAGTCTCCATATGTTTATATTTCGAACGCTGGTTTTAATTTTATGTTGGTAGCCAAAGAGATCCAGTTTTCATTTTGTATTTTTGCTTCCTAACACAGCACTTCAGGCATCTATAAATGCTGCGAACCCCGTAAACGCAGAAATAACTCATGGTTCTGAAGGTCAGTAATGAAGCAACTGTTTGAAATCTTGAAAGACCTACTTTAAGGGCTATATGACAAATTTTGAGTTTACAAGAAACCCTCCTAGATTTTCAGTTAAAATGAATAATGGGGCACTTACAGCTTTTAGACTTTACTGCACTTCATCCTCTTCAGTGACACCACACAATTGGTCATGATTTGCTACAAGAAATGTAATGATTTTACTTTAATTCTTTTCTATTGAATTTTTGTGCTCTTCCTGTGCTACAATAGAATTAAAAAAGGGAAGAGAGATCAGACCTTGACAGCTGTGCCATTCTAGTACCTGCATAAAATTTCCTAACTTTTTCATGCTTTCAAGATGTGCAAAAATCTGTGTATGTAAAGAGAGGGAACAATTCTGATTAACAGTAATTATGTTTCTAATTGTCTTTATCACATGTCCTAAAAACAGAAAGTAGAAGAAGCAAGGAAGGCACATGTCATGTACATTGCCGTAATGATGGTGTATATGGTAAAGGACCTAGCTTGCCTATAAAATAAGTATTAAGCCTAAAAATTTGCTTTGATTCCACTTTGAATAGTGATCAAAGAGGAAATCAATGGTGTTCCCTTTGCACGTATGTATAAAACACTCCGATAACCTTATGCCAAATTGTCTTCCTCAATGCTGTTTAAATACAAGAGCTCCCTAAGGTACAAAGATCAGACTATTCTCTCTGTAGCAGACTAGTTAGATATGTTATTTGTAGGCCTGTCAATAGACGCTGAAAATACAGATATTTGGCATCAAATTCAACTTTCAGTGACAGATTCACGCAATTCGTGGGCATCTAAAGTGTTGCACTGAGAGCAGAATTTTGCCATCCAAATTTGCCTAGAATAAAATTTGCTTTTTGGATTACTAGCGTTTTTGGAAAGATCAAAAAAGGATTTTAGTTCACTAAAGATGTTGGTTGTTTGTTGGGTTTTTTTTTTTTGTTTTTTTTTTTGTTTTTTTTTAACATTTAACCAAGCAAAAAGTCCTGCCAGAAGCTGAAACTTCTCCTGTCTTCCCCCACCCCCCCCAAGTCCTGTGAAGGTTTGTTCTTGGAATGTAAAAGCATAATATGAAAATCTGAGAATTCATGATATATTTGGGGAATAGCAATTATAATTGCTTTTCTCACTCTCTCTTCTTGTATGGGCATACTTGTACATGCATCTGCTAAATATGGTACATATATTTCACTCAGATTGGAAACCAGGCTGACCTTCATAACCATGTGTACTTATGTGCTGCCTAAGGATAAATACATTTTCCTTAGCACTCTTGGAAGAGTCTGCTCTTTAGTTAGGTAAAGACAATTCATGCTGTAAGAAATATGCAATTTTTGTTTTCATGTGGAAGTCTTTCTCACGAGAAAGGAAGGGAGATATTAATCAGTTCAAGAAGTCTACAGTTATTCTTTCATCTTAAATATAGGAATTACACTGTCCTACAGATTGTTTTTTTTCTCAATTTTGCAAATTAATAGTACTTTTAAGTGTTGAACAATATGAAACAAAATATCATGCTCATTTCCTACGTCATCAAAAAGATGTTACATTAGATTTTATTTTCTAATTCAGTTTTTAATTCTAGGAGTGGGATTTAGATTGAGTTAAGAAAGGCTTTAATAAATTGGAAATGGGTCAAAAACATCTACTACTACCCCTAAACCACCACCAGTCATCTAAATATCTTCCTGATTTTTAAGGGCTGCCCTCAAAACAATTTCTTAGTTGGTCTTCTAGTTGGATTAAATCTTATTAGACGATTGACTATATGTTAACTTGGAAGTCCCTTTTACGGGACATGGACATTTCAAAGGTTATTTTCAAAACTCTCAAATGGCTCTCAAAAAGGGCAGGAGTCTTAAAGAGAGCTGTGAAAGAGCTTACACTTTAAACAGTGGCTGAACTGAGAAATCGCTAAAAATAAACAAATGGAGAAAACTAGAAATCTGTGCTTGCACATGCGTTTTTCTCCTCGGCACGCACACATGCCCACACACAAGCACAAACTGCAGGCTGCATCCTCACCTGCTGTAAACTTACACCGTTGTCAAAGCTGCCGGCGCTACGTTGGTACATCTATGACGGTAGTCTGAAAAAGCTTAATAACACCCTTTCTGTACAACAGCATAAGACAAACCGAAGGAAGAGTGGAAGGAATTTAACGTTGCTGCATCTGCTCCGAAGCAGACTTCCCCTGCTGCTTTAATTCCAGAATCAAAAGATTATCACTCAGATGTAACCCCGTATTTCCATCAGAAGTGGCCATTTCGAATTAGGAAGTGTGTGATTCCACTGAAAGACACATTTGTAGAAAGAAGGGAACAACGTCCCTGCATTATTCTGAGCTTGGCTGAGGTATTTGTAGATTTATTAAAAAACCAATCTGTATTTCCCTCCTTACACTGAAGGGCTCTACGCTTTCCTCACGGCTTTCATGGGCGTTTTGCCCAATTACAGGATAGGACTCTGAGGTATTTAGTGTAGAGTGAAGGCTAATTAAATTGTTGCATGTTGACATGCTATAGACTCCAGTCCAAAACCATTCTGAAACATTTGCTACATTACTAATTTATTTTCCTTGTGGGCACAACTCTCTAACTGCGTTGGAAGCTCATAGCTGCGCTGAGTGACTGGTGACCATGCCTATACAGCTTATGGGGAATTCTGCTGGTGAAGGTGCAGCTATCATGGCTCTCGGTAATCTTGCAGTGATTATTTCTGTAGGAATCTTAATGTCACACACCAGTGACTAGTCCGATCACTTGTCTCCACTGATATTCATAGGTATTCCAGCAGAAGGTAAAATTGCTCTACAGGGCCTTTTTTGGCACAACTTCGCAAAGCTTTCATCCTCGGGGAATTTTTTTCTGACTTTATTTTATGCCCCAAAGTGCAGGGATTGACAGTTGTCATTTCAATGTAACAGGTATAAGTGAAAAAAACTGTTTTAATTCATGCCAGAGTGCAACTTTTCCCTGAAAATGCTTTTTATGTCAGTAGTGTGCTTTGTTTGCTTATCCAATGCAGTAGGAAAACCTTTCTCAGATTTACATTTTTTGCCTTTTAATCTCTGCACTTTCCAAAGCAGTGGGACACAGCTGGATCAGAGCACACTGGTTGCTCCTCAGTTTAGTTTAGTCTCTGATTCGGCCAGCTGACCTCAGTACTCCTTGGATCACGCTTTGGAGGTGGTATCCCATCTGCAGAAGCCCGGAGGCTGGGTACACACGCCGTGAGAATCCGTCGCTGTGAAATCCAACAGGAGCTGCTCCTTGCTTGTAAGGGCCACTGGAGGAGGAAAAGGCCATCTTACAACTTTCATATAATATGCATAAGCGACTTGCAGTCAAGAAGTACGGTCCTCTCCACATTATTTCTGGAAATCCTGCAGTGACGGTGAAGAGTGCAAGATTCGTTGATCTTTGTTGATCCCAGCTATAGGTCCTAGATACATTTGATTCATGTTAGATTTACAGATGTCATTGTAGCCAGTTATATGTGCTTGATTTATCTATATAACGTTGGAGAAGATGAGGTTACCGTGAAATTCTGGGGGCATTGCATTAAATAGCACAGGCCAGAAATCAATGGGAGAGTAACTGGCCCAGGATACCAGTCCGATTTAGTGGACAAGAGAAGAATAAAAATGGTTGAACAGACCTGGCATGTATTTCCAAAGTAGCTATTAGCCAATGGCGTGTTGCTGTAGCAGCATAACGACACTCGCAGTGTTTTCCAGAACGTGAAAACAAGAGCATTTCTTTCAGAAGACAGAAATATCTAGTGCGAAACAGAAATTCAGATGATGTAAATCCCTGAAATCGAGGTGTATCTGACAGCGCAAGACTTGTTGAGGCCCAGTCTGAATCAGAAACCGCACTTCGACGATTCATATGCTCTCGGAGAACGAGTCTGTCGTACAAGCTGGCGCACCAGCAGCGTTTTGGCTCGTGACTCCCCGTTGCCAGCAGGAGCTGCGGCGTGAGGTGCGGGACCTTCCCGGCGCTGGAACGTGCTTCTGGCCTTGGTTCGTGTCGCGGTCGACCTCGTGCTGCTACGTGTGCCAGTGCGCGGCTGCAGGAACGCAGGTTGGAGTAAAAGGAACGGAAAAACTGGGCAAACCTCCATAAAGGAAGGAGCGAGGAAATGGATTTTCGGTTTCTTATGCTATATCAAAGGTGGTTTTGGGGGGACGCTTGGGCTAGGACAGTCTGAGCTCTCTGATGTGGGAAGCAAACAAGACTTGGCAAAGGCAGTGCATGTGAAGTTCCCTCTGAAGGCTTCACTGAGGCTTTTAGCACAGTGCTACATACATGTTTAGTTTTAGAGTTACTGGATGGTATACAGAGACGAGGCAGGTGTACAGCGTTTATTTTTAGATAGCTTCTTAGAAAAGAAGAAGAAAGCTGCATGCAGCAAAATTTTACTCTGGCAGCACAACATAAAAATAATTTGCTTTCTGTATGCAAACAAATTTAAATCCTTATTTTGCAGTATTAAAAACAATGTAAAAAGAACAGTTAGCACAAATAAGTCTCCTTATTGCTCAGTGGACTCTCAGCTACGTGTGATAAAGAATGTAGATGCCCATATGTTTAGATGCTGCAAAGTGAATATTTAGCCAACTGGTCCCCAGAATAGAAACAAAAATCTGAAGTTAAGTGCTTGGGCCCTTCGCACAGCACATAGGCACATCGAAAGGGCTTGTTAAAAAACCCCTCACAGCGAAGCAGAGACCTGTCTAGCGCTAGCTGGTTGGAAACACTAGGCACAGGACATGGCTTTAGATTTGTCCACCTCGGGAGACGCAGCACCCATGGAGGCAGTGCTGTTCCCCCGGGGTCTGAAGCCAGGGCTGGTCCCGCTGCCGAGCTAGAGGGTGGCGAGAGGAGGGCTGATGCGGGGGGCAGGCACCCCTGCCAGCAGTGCAAGGGGAGCAGAGCGCGCTGCGTTTGCTGCGTGAGGAGTGAGTCACAAGTTCAACGCTAACACGTTGCGGCACAAGTGAAAGCAGAAATCTCCCATGGGTAAACGCGCTCCGCGCTGCTGGGAGCTGGGGGAGGCAACAAGAGAAGCAGAGCGGGCGCTTTGGCTGCGCGAGCAATCGGGAGGGCCCGAACGTGCGGGGCAGCCTTCCCAGGGACCCTGCACCTCCAGCCTCTTGGTACACGAGTCTGCTGGTGGTTTACTGCCTTCATGCTTCCTCTGCTTTTCACACTTCTGGGTACTGTGTGAGATGCTGCGGTGCGTCGCCGGTGCCTGCTGGCAATCGCAGAAGGATGCTGCCATAACGGCAATTTCTTAATTGCCACTCTCCTGTGGTCAGGGCTTGCTAAAACACTCCTCCATCTTATGGGAGGTAGTGGTAGTCAGATTTGGAAAGGAAGTTTGTGTGGTTTTGCAGGAACTTGAAGCTAATAAAATGATAATAAAGAAACCAAGAGAGAAAGATGACTATGGATCTGACGATTTGATGACTAATCTGGTCAATGTGGTAAGGCAGACATGATTTGTGGATTAAGGGCAGTGGTAATCTCTGGTTATAATAACTGAAAACTAAAGCTAAATTGACTGCATTTTCAGAATGAGGAAGAGGAAACGCTGATGGTGGCATTCAAGAGTCACAAGATATTCCTACAGCATAAAAGTATATTAATAACATGCTGGCTGTACTGTGACTGCCAGCTTCAGGTGATGCACCTGCGGCTCTTGGAGAGGGGACTGTTTCAGCTCCAGATCTGAACACAATTGTTGTGAACCACAGAGAACAGATATTTACCATGTATAAAACAACAGCAGCATCCATACCTATTCAACATCTTCTTGAGTCCAATAATCGTTCTCAACAACCATCACTTGTCCTGCTGAATTACCTGTGCCTGGCAAATAGGGAGCAAATTGTGTTTGGAATCAAAATCTGATTAAATAGTCAGTTCTATGAGTTCAAAATGTAAATCCTTTGGTGAAAAACTGGAATATTTTATGTTTACTGAAAGAAGTCCTTGGAACACTAAGATATCTATGAAAAGCCAAGATGGTCTCAAGAAATCTCTGAGATATAATCCATTTACATTGAACTCCCAAGCCATATCAGGCATTGCACTGCTTGCTTCCATTTGGAGGTTATTCTAGAGAGCACAGAGGCTAGATTTTTGAAGTTTCTTAGATGTCTGCTTCCCACCAATTTCATCAGAAACATCTGTAAGTCTTGATTTCAAAGGGAGATCAGCACCTACCCGCTTTACCAGTGTGGTTCTAAATTTCCTGCACATAAAAGCTGTGGCAGGATTGGGAAACAAACCCAAACTCCAACCACTCTGCAAAATCCTTTTGAAACATTCATTTTAGGTCTTTTAATAAATAATTACAGAGAAGTAGCATGCCAGAACCTGATAACCTGCAGATGTGATAGTATCAGAATCATCCTACTGAATCTCCAGGCTTTTGCCACGTATTTGAACAGCATAAACCCAACAAATTGCTACTTATTTTGCTTTAATTCATGTTACATTTTCCTCAGATTGAGAAGGAGAAGGTTTCTTAACATAAATTGTTTTATTACAATTGTGAACAAGTACTGAGAATTTCATGGCATTATTGTAGTTTTATGAAGGCACAATATATCTTTTGGCGACCCATCTGTTAACGGTTATTGGATTACGCAGTAACAAGAACAATTAAAAGCCAGACTTTTGGGGTGAACTTGAAGTGGAAACAGGCACTCACGTTATAGACTGGCCCTTTTGATGAGCCAAATATTGCTAAACCTCATTTCTGTTTCTCCCTTCGGTTAGACTAGTTTTTAATACTAGGGGAGTTCAACTGCTTTCAATCAAATGTACATAAGCAATTTGCATCACGTATGTCCGCACATTGGGAAGAAAGTCTTTAGCTACTGCATATTCAAGACTTTGTAAGCTGAGATAAGTTAGGGCAAAAAAGAAATTTGCAGGACTCACAAAACTATTCCAGGCTCTCGGTAATTAGATTTATACTCTCAGACACGGGGGGAATGATAAGCTCTAGGCATTTTGAAGTCATTCTGTAGGGGTCAACATCCTACCACTTAGATGCATATGCATGCCTGAAACAGCCTAGCAATACAGTGACACACCAAAGAAAAATGTTATGCTAGATCTTTTCTTTTTAATTACATACAGAAAGATAGTTACGTGAGCCTCTGCAGGGATTTTTTTTTTTTTTGTAAAATATTGAGAAATCAGTTTGTTTAAATGTTAAGCTGTTCATAGGGAAGTAAGACCCTGGAGGTTAGAGAAAGTGTTGTCACTCAAATCTGTTCTCCCAAAGAGCAATTACTGTAGTCATTAATGTGCCTTGCTCCAAAATCTAGTCTGACATTAAATACTGCTTGAAATGTTCGGAAGACAGTTAAAAGGTAGGGATGGATCCTTTTCTCATGTAACATGTGCTGAAAAGCTTCCCTGTGCATTCAATCATCTGGCTTCACAAATCCTGGTGGTACTTTTCTGAAGCTGTTATGGAACATATTGGTTGCATATTTCATTTGTTTCTGGCAAGAATAATTAGATGAATGTTTAATTAGGAGTGATTTTCTTTCATGAATCATGGCCAGATGACTGAAGGGTTGATGACAGTCCATAATAACCAATAATACATGTATCGGAATAATTCCGACTCGCTCGTATAACAAAATTATAGGTACTTTAAAAATACCGCAGCAGAAGGATAAATCCCCAGTCAGTATAAATCAAAGATTCACTGAAGTTGACAGGACTATTTTATTAGAAATCTCTTAAGAATCTGGGCACATTTATTGAAATATACTTCAAAAAGCTTTCTGCTCCATCGCGCTCTCCAGCTTGGATTCAAACCTGTGCGAGGCAAAATGCATCGCTCCCTCTCACGCCACCAGCCTCTCCCTGCACCCAACTTGCTTTGTTCGCCTGCTCCCGTCCCTTCGGTCCTGTTCATCCCTCCCACCCCGGGATGCCTTTCCTCTGTCTGCCTAAGGCGGGGGCTTCCAGGACCCCGCACGTCAGGGAGGGAGCACCAGCTCCTTTCTCCCCCGTAGCTAAACACGCCTCTGGGGCAGCACGGCCAGGGCAAACTCTCCCTCTCCGCTCTGGCTGTACGCTCGCCGTCACCTTGCAATAATAGCCCTGTGTGGCTGGTGGGACGCAGGTGAGCTGTCCACGAACTCACACAGAAGATCTTCAGATGAAGGGCCCTAAGGCTGCCTAACCACAAGGGCAAGAGGGATCTGCGGGCAGCTGAACCCCTTCAGTCCCCGTACAGGGGTGCTCGTACACTTTGCGTTACACTTGGGTACTGAAAATGGCCGACGTCGTCTCAAAACCTGTTTTGTCTGGCGACTCGTAGGTTACATGTCTGTGTCATTTAGGGATCTTTCGTAACCTGTTTTTTATATAAGCACCAAGTAAAACATGTACATGTTTTCTGTAAGCTGAAAGATTGATGTTCTTTTGTACAGAAAACGCAGTTATTTTATAGACCACGTTTTTTCCAGTTTTTCCAATTAACCTTATTAGTTAGTAGGACTAATACGTACATGTTCATTCCCAGTCATTACCAATTACTTTGGACCGTGGAACATTCGCTTGCTCTGGGGTACCAGTAAGGAAACAGTAATTAACTGAGATAGTTGCTGCTTTCGCTTGAGAGCTAAAGAATAGGATTATGCTCTTTTGATAAACTAATAGGCTTAAATCAATTTAATGTATTTAATAGGAACCCTTGATAACAGGAAGGCACCTCAAAGCCTTTACTGTGAACTTTTTCCCATTACTTCAAAACTGCAGACAATGAAGATAAATGAAATTGCAATTCAACAGTTGTAATAGAAAGGGTAGAGGATGAAATCTGCCTGGAATCAAAGACTAAGTTGAATGATCATTTTCTAATTAATGATCATTATAATTCTTCTGACATCTGCAGAACGCTTTGCAAACTTCAGTTCTCCTGCGAGTTAGGCAAGTGGTATTATCCCCATTTTACAGACCTTGAATACAACCCACATTAAACTTGAATCTGCTCTTTGCCTCAGAGGCTCTGCCTTTTTCCATCTGACATGTTTAATATCGGATCCAGTGAAAGTAGTAAGGGTGGCAAAGGCAAGGCATTGCTCCTCTTTGCAGAACCTGTTAAAGAAACGGAGCCACAGTTTCTGATGCCACTTCACGGGCTTTTACAGGCTTGAAGCAGGGACGCGTTTGGCTCAGTAAGTTCTGTTGTCAAAGATACTTCTTGACCAAGAACTTGGTGCCTACAGCAGGATTTAAGTGGATTGTGAATCCTTCTGTCCAAAAACTTTTTTTTCAATGTTCACCTGGAATTTGACATTTTCTCAGGGAGTGTCTCAAATGCCGAAGGAATAGGTACCTCACAAAGAAACCAGCTGTAGCTGCTGTTTTAAATTCCTGCTGGTGCTTTCTCTATCCTCTTTAAACAGTCACCCAGCAAGTGAGACTTGGGGGTTCAGCACCTTTCAGCAGGAGTCCATGCTTCAGTCTGTCTCAAGCAGGACCACAGGAGATTTTGGGTGACTCACTGGCACATCCCTCTTGTGAAACAATTATTTCCAGTGTAATCCAGCTGGATAGCACAAAGGCAGACAGGAATCGATACCACATGACCAAGGCATTAGTGATGAAGACCTGAGATCTAACCCATGATTTTAAAATTGTGTGTAGTCCTTCAAACAATGTGAACCGTAGAGAAACGTTACCTGTAGGTACCAGAGTCCACAAGCCCACTCCGTCTGTGGATTACAGGTGAATAGAAGTGACTCCTTAAAGCCTCACCTGCGGTGGCTGAGACCTTGGGAGAGAGTGACCCTCCTCTCACACCTCAGTTTCTTTTCTGTCACTACCCAAAGCAACACCTGTTTACAATCCTACTTGGAGCATCTCAAGGGTCCAAGCACTTAACGTGGGGCTACATTTCACTTAGTCCCTCGTTTTTGTATTTAGTTGTTAACTGTGAACCTGTTACAGGACCTTTAGGCTCCTGTAGGAGCCTGAAGTTGAACTCACACCTCCAACATCAGGGATGAGTAGCGTGCTATTCAGAAATACTGGGTGTTCCTTTTGCTCTGCAATGCTCTGTATAATTGCTCTGGTTTATTGTTACGTCTGTTTATTACCATGCCTACTTTTAGGGAAACAATTTTTCTCCTCCTTTCTTTGATTTGCCCACTGGCTGTTTCTGTTTCAATCTTTCTAACAGTTGGCCAAATACTATCCGCTTGTACGAAGTCCTTTTATTCAGTACTCAATTCCAGCAGAATCGGGAAATTTACCCAGTACTTTATAATATTAAATACACTGCCTTGTTCCTCGCACGTTACATTGGACTAGGAGCAGTTTGCTACTTCACAGAAGTTTTGTGAAGGTTAATCAATAAATATTCCGAAAAAGTCAAAGTTAGTGGGATGACAAATAAGAAATACCGAAAGGGATAAAAACCTAATACACCAGTCTGAAGGCTGGAACAAAGCCAGGGAGAGGAGCGCTGTGATAAGGCTTCAGCTCAGAGCAGAAGGGTGACAGGGAGCCCTATTTAAACCTTTTTGGAAGGGTATCTTGTCCCATGAATTGACAAAACTGTTGCCATGTCAAAATGGGCAGGAACTGTATTTACTAGGTTATGCTTCTTGTCAGCTGCAGAAGGGATGAGTTAGGTAAGCTCCATACAGTGATTTACAGCTTCTGCTTAATTTTATTTTTCGTAGATGATGGGGAGGGAGGGCTGAAAGGGAGGGCAATGATCTAAAATATAAATAACCAGAACAATTACATAGCTTTATAAGGTTAACCTAGTTCTGCCTTCAGACAGAAAGGAGGCAAAAGAACTTATTTATTGCCTCAGATTGCCTCTGTCTACAAACCTCAAGCACGCTTAACTCCACCCTGTCTTCTGGGCAAAAAGTAACTGGCATTAAGTACATAAATCTAAAGCTTAAGTAATTCTTATGTTAAGGTAAGCCCAGAAACCACCCACTGGTGGGGGTTAATTGCTACTCTGCATTATTAGGAGGAGGACTTGCTCCTGTAAAACCGTAAAAGGCCTTGTTTTTCAGGCGCTTGGGGGGGGTTTGTTGTGGTGTGGTCTTTTTTTTTTTTTTTGCTTTTTACAGCAAGTACTTTTTGCACGCTCTAACCTGGGAAGAAGCAGGTCTAAATAGTGAGCTTAAACAGGTACACCTGCCATGCCAACAAACAAGCCACTGGTGTTTCTTCAAGCTGCTGCTGAAATACTGTTTTAAATTGAAGAAAGAAGGCCGTGTCCAAGCAAATTAATATTTTTATGGTCACCTTTTCCCCACGCCAGTAGAAATACAAATATATATAAATAAAACTGGCTTGAGTCGAAAGGCACGGTTGCTAGGTAGCCACTGTCATGATCGTGAAGGTACCAGTGAAGCACAGAGAGGTGAGGCCCTCATAATTGCAGAGATCCATTTTTCATTCTCCTTGAAAATGAGTCTTTTTTTCTATACAGATGACAAGATCACCAGCTCAGCAGGAAAAAGTCTGCGGAAGAACACAAGCACAAGGCTTTATCGTGTCTCCCCGTAGAGACACAAAGATTTTCAGATGCTTCCTAGAAGTGGGTGGGAAATTGGGGAAGGAGCCCCTGCACTTTAATTATGGGAGGATGGCTAGATATAATAACAACGGGTGGCAAACAAGCGCTGCTTCTAACCGCCAGTGCTGCGTGATTACCAGTACTAACCGATAGAGGAGGAATAAAAAATCCCCAAAGCACAAGTCTGATGGCTCTTGTTTCAAGAGTTATGGGAGCAGCTGCGGTCTGTGGCCCTCATGTAAATCCTGGCTTTTGAGGTTCTCCTTTGCTGCTCTGGATAGTGGTGGTGTTAAAAGACAGTGAGGTATCTGACTGTGAAAAGGAACGCTGCTAACCAAGTCACACCTTAACTTGAGCCCTTTCTGGGCTCTTTGGCGTAAATGGGTAACAGTCAAAGCACAGGTTGGCTGGAAATCCTTTCTCTCTTTAAAAAAATCACGTTAAGCCTACGGAGCTGGGAATATGTGAAATCACTGCCAGCTATTTACTTTGGTCCTGCTAAAGTCCTCCTTGGGGCAGGGGGTAAGTATCTTGGGGTTCTGTCGAGCTACAGAACTCATCCTCTGGACAGGGGAAGCATTCTGCTCATTGCACTGAAAGGGAAATGAGATACAGGGAAGATTAATTGCTTTGCTCATAGGTGGACAGAAAGTTTGTGACTATACCAGGAACCAACCCAGGACTGGATCTTCTAGTACAAGCAATTATTTCTATTTATTTACGGTTTGTGTGCACGTCACATTTTATGATATGTTCTTAAGAGATGGCTGCTTTTTTAAACATTTACCGACTGAAACAATAAACCGTAATTGCACTGGTAAGGAACTCCTTACTTTGCAATTTGCTTCAAAAAAATCCTTCCCTATCTCCTGGGGTGTGAAAGATTCAGTCAGATTTCATCCGCAGGAAAGATAAAAGCAATATACGGATAGCAAGTACAAGGAGTCAGGGATCCCTTTGCAGAGTATGTTTTGCAGAGGCATGCTGCAGATGTTATGACGTAGTCCAAGGGCAAGATCTTGACTACTCAACAGGATGGAGCTATCAAATATTCTCTCTTTGCAATTGATGACTTACTACAGATCCAAGACTGTCATGATATATACAAGTTGGTTTCTCCGACTCTTAAGTCTGTGGAAAAGAAAAAAAGGTGCCATATTTTAAGCAGCAGAAGTTGTACACTGCAGATTTGGGGCACTGTGTGGAAGTCTGGATGAGCAGTCTGAGAAACTGAAATTTGCTCTTCATCATCCTCCAAACTTCAGCACATTACACAGCAAAGATTGAAGGGTTTGCAGGAGGGAGACTTGAATCTTGGGATTCAGCTGGACTTTCAAAGCTTTCCCCTGTAGCACTTTTTTTTTTTTATGTTATCGTGGCAACGTGCCTCCGTCCTGATCTGGAAAGACAACTCTTGCGGCAGAGAAGCTGTTATGTCCACTCAGCCCATGGTTTTCCGAGAAGAGAGCAAACAAGCCTGACAATTATCTCTGGGTCAGCTCTAAGACCACAAGCCTCTAAACCACCCAGTCCCAAAGGTTTAGCTGAACTGCTGTTGGGCAGCTGGCGAGGCGGTGGGTGAGGAAGGGCGCGGGTGGGCTGGCAGGGCAGGGCAGGGCAGGGAGCTGGGGTGCAGGCACCCAGCGATGTGCGGGCAGGGCAGGGCAGGGCAGCCTGGGCAGCGAGGGGCCGCCCTGGGCAGGCTGCCACCGGGACGTGCTGGTAACAAAACCGCTTCTGTGGAGAGCTGCTGAGGGAAAGCAGACGCTGGAAGTAGGCTGAAAGACAACTGTGGGAGACCCAGAAGCAGAGCTGGGTTTGGGTCTTGAAAGCAGAAGAGTTTTGACAAGGGTCTCGCAGGCTCTTTGGGCAGCAGTGTCTACGTCCCACCAGGGTTACAGCAAGCAGGCTGCTGGGCGGAGCACCTGGACGGGAGAAACGGCAAAAATGCCACGTTTTCATTTTGTGCGCAGCGAGAGAAATCTCGAGGACTTGCACAACTCCGCTGGGTGGGGATAACCGTGTCCTGTCCGCCTTGGCACTCCATCCATGTGGTGATTGATCTGTGTTTTTCTTGTTGCAGAGGAGAAAAGAGGAAACAAGAAGCAAGATAAGAAAGTGCGTTCGCCTGGACCAGAGGGCAGGGCTTTTTCTGAAGGGCGGGTGTCTGGGGAGCCTGATGGGACACCGTCACGGTGAAGGTTTGGTTGCAGGTGCTTACAGAGCTAGTCGAAACAGCCGAGGGTAAGGCTTCAAAGCTGGCACAGCGTGCGCACGAACAGTGGGAGGTTGGCTCAGCAAGCGCTCAGGAACAGCTGGAGAGGCCTGCATTTCAGGTGGCCTTAGTTTCTGGTCAGCTTGTAGAACTCCCAGGTTGATTGGCATGTAGGGAGTTAATGAAGTTACCGTTCAGTTAGCTTAGTGGCTTTATCAGCTTCAGATCAATCTTTAGTTAAGACAATGGTTAACTGCTTATCTCACTAGAAGTGTGAGGTGTGGCCTCATGAGCAGTCAATTTCACTGGAAATAGTATCTAGAGCAAATACATTGATTCTACGGCTCCAGCAGATGATTCAGCAAATATGGCTGAGCCTCTTGCTCTGGTGATGGCATGAACGAGAGGAGAACTCCCGGCTCTCCAAGTTGTGTCCTGAGCTGTGTGCTGGTCAAACATCTGACTTAATGACAAGGCAACCTGGTTTATCAATGTTGTTGATCTCTAGCACAGCATTAAAACAGTAATTCAGAGAATAATTTAGTTTTCAAAGCACTGTAACACACTCATAAAATAATGCTCAGAACATGACTAAGAGCTCAATAGGCCCTATCCATATTTTATGGCCGGAGAACATAAGCAGGAGAGGAAGAGAGGCACGCAGCGCAACACCTCGGGGGCAGAGCTGGGACCGGGAAGGAGGAGGTCTCCACTCCCGCCTCAGTGCTCACAGTCCCAGGACCGCTCTGCCAGCACAGGACTGCCCTCTGCTATTTGCCTCTTGGTGACAGGCTTCAGATAAAAAGGATAAGATAAGAACGGCACCGACGGTGCCAGTGACCCTGTGGTGTGAGGCCTGGCACGGGTGCCAGGCTGTCTCCCCTCCTCTCTGAACGGAGGACGCTGCCCTCGGTTTGGGGCTTGTTTCTAATACGGTGGTACCCTCGCGTCCTTACCGTGGCACGCGTGGAAATTCACACTTCTGACATTGCAAAAGCTGACTGAAACATGTCACGGCGGGGCCCCGTTTTTTTCCCTCATTCTGACATTCCCAGTAGATTAATCTCATTTCCAGAGCTCTGTGAAGTGTAATATCAGCATCTGAGGAAAATGCAAGCAGATGCTGATAACTGGGGATCATACATGTGGTGACTTTGTGGTCTTCTCACGGGTAGGAAAAGACGTGATTTCCTATGGGATCACCTCCTGCACATCAGTGCTGAGCGTTTCCAGATGGAGATGCCCCAGCTGCGGAAGCGCAGCCGTCATCCGCACGCTGCCAGAGCCGTCGGTTGTCTCACGTACCACCTCAACGGGAAGCAATTAATTACGCTGTGACATCTGGTAAACTCTCTCCACCTAAACATGTATTTTGAAGAAAGTATCTTTCTGATCAAACAGTGCCTCCTCAGATTACTGTCGATCCGAATGAGCTTTCTCTGAATGAGCCTGATACTGCCTGACGCCGAGCGATCAGACGTTTCCCAAACAGCTTGGACAAAGTGGAAAAGCATCATGCAATTTGACAGCAGTCTCGGTGACAAACAGCACGTTTTATAGGGACTTGTTAACGGTGCTGAATCTTTGCTGAGTAGATTCACAAATGACCAACGCTTGTCAAGCTCCCAGCAGAGCCGTTTCAGCTGAGGTATGGAGATTTCTACTTAAGAAACAACATAGATTACAGATATTTTGTATGTTTAATCTTCAGAAACAGTTATAAAATGTAACAGTAACATTTGTCTGGGCTTCCTCATGGATGGTTAAATAAAGTTGAATAAATTCTGTGAGTCTGGATAGGAAAGACTATAGAAAAAAAAGTGCTACTAGTTAAGATAAAAAAATCAGTCCTCGGTCATCAAGACGTTAATGGTTACTAAGTCTAAAATCTGAAGCCGCTGAAATCAATGCATAGTCTCTTTAAGGAGTGTCCCTAGCTACTCGCAATATATATTTTTTATTTACTGGCTTCCATCACAGCCTTTCACAACACTGGGAAATGCACTAAGATGGCAAAACTTTCCACCAAAATGGGGGGGTCTGTGGAGGCCACAGACGGGCCTTTCTCAGTAGCTAGACGCAGAGTGTGGAAGTCGCTTCGCAACAGATAACGGTGATTATTAACCTCACCATACTTGGAGCTGATAAATACATCTTCTTGTTTTGATTTAGCTTTTAACAGAAATAGCTGTTCACATGCAAAAATATGAGCAACAAAAGACAACTAGTAATTATTACCAAAACAAGAAATGTTTGTATTTAGTTAGGAAGAGAGGAAAAGATTCTCACTGATATTTGTATATAATTCTGGCAATTAGACACTCTGTTACTAATTATCTACCTTTGTAAGATTTTGGAATAGTTTTCTAATCTCTCCCCCATCTCACATCTTAATTAGCTCCTACTCCCCTGTCATTGTCTCCAACTGTAAGAATCCACTAAAGCTAGGGTAGCCAAATTTCAGGCTGCTTCCTCCAACAGCTTGTCTTGAAGACCCGTAATAACGTCACATTTTACTGTCTCTATCAACATTATGCAGATCTTAGCCATCAGGTACTAGCCGTCTCTCCACCCTGCCAAGTATCTTGCCGCTATTTCTAGGCAACACTTACAAAATACATTTTCCTCTGCTATCACAGCATAATAAAGGGTTATGAGTACAGACTTTCCACATGAAATCCTTCCAACATGAAACTTCTTGATAGACAATCCTGGGCACTAAAAATTAATGAAATTTGAGATGAACAAACCTTCCACAAATGGTAAGCAAGGACGGTCATAATCCTGCGGTAATAAATCTTGTTGATTTTCTTGTAGAAAGCACACGTGCCTCACTTTTAATATGAGGCAGCCAGTAGTGACTTGTCGTGACATAATACGGAGAGCTTTGAGGGGGTGCCTGCCAAATACATTTTTTTCCCATTGACCTATCGCTTTGAAATAAATGATAGTTCAAAAAAAAGTCACAGGTTTTGAGGAAATGAGTTACCAGGAGATGCTTAAATTACAATGACAAAAAAAAAAAAGAAGCCTCAGCAGCTGAAGGGCAGGGGAATTGCCTGCCCCGGGAATACCGATTTAGCATTATTATGAGTGAACTCTGAAGCTCACGCGTGCAAGACAAGGCACTGAGCGAGTGGAGCAGGCAAGTTTTGCCTCCCAGTAATAAGGAAACCCAAATCAAACAGTAAGTGATTATGAAAGTGTTTCGTACACTCCAGTATCCGAACACATAATAAACCAAATGTGCGAGAATGGCTTCTGTACTTTCGGTATTAGTCGTATACTCTTAGATATGAATGTGAAAATGAGTCATCATACTTGAACATGTTTCCCCCTCTTAAAGCAATTTACATATATTGATAAAAGATGCCTATTTTTAATAGCAGAAATGCATATAAATTCTTTTTTCTATAGGTGGCAATTCCACCGCGTGAGCCGATGGTGCAGGTGGCTGTGCCGGGCCCTCCCAGGGGGCCGTGGCTGCCGGCAGCTTGGCCCTGACTTCTCCGTGCCCTTCCTTGCAGCATCTCCCCGTTGCAGCAGCACGGTGACAATGTTTATTATTAGACGTGTTTAAGCTGTCGTAGCTTCACGCTGTGCGATTTAGTGATTCAGTCCTCTTTGCAAAGGTGCTCAACAGTAGCTCAGCTAAGTAATGCCATTTTCCCCCTGTAGGAACTTCAGCAGAACAGAAGTGCCTTCAGTGCAAATGCTGCACGTTGCGCAAGTCAAACGGCGATGCTCTTCCTGAAGTTAGCTGTCATTACAGGCTCCTTTTTTAACTTGAAACTTTGTAAGGAGACAGATGGAGGTTGCCTGGGAGGTTCTGTCACATTTTGGACAATATGTACATGCATATAGAAAGCCAGTTCCCAGTCACACTTAGTTTCCCGTGACTTTGATAGTAGTTCCAGTACAGAACTGCTGCGACCAAGATCAGATCCTGGCACCTAACGTGCATTGCACCAAGGTTTGGAAGCCTGCCTTTGGTTCCAGTGTGGCTTTTACTGTTTTACCCATTTCTTTGACTTTCCCTAGATGATGATACCCTAGAGAGAGCGATAGCAGGGGGTACAGCAGGCCTTTGCTGAATGCGCTTAGCAGGGCAAGGGAATCCACTCTGCTGTACCAAGGTCCCTGGCAAAGCCCTCGGGAGAAGGTGTGTGGGGCATCCTGTGCCTGTGGGGCTCAGGTACATGCGAGAAGCTGTATTTCCACAAGTGTTCAGCACTGGCAGCCAGGGCCAGATTTTCAAACAAGCTCAGCTGCTTGCAACTTTTCTTTTGCAACCAAAAAAAAAAGAAGATCTGACTAAAATCACAATGGGAACTACGTGTCAAGGGCTTTAGAGAGAATTGCCCACTTAGTGCCTCAGCGAGAGGTGAGCTCATCTGAAAATTCAACTCCAGATGTGGGGCTGAATACTTGAAAATTTAACCCGGATCTCCTTTGAAAATCTGGTTCTGTGTTAGAACATCTGTCGCTGAAATGGTAATCAGACTATTATCCACATACAATTTTACCATTTACATATTTTAATGACTCTTGACTCTTTCAAGCAACTTCGAGAACGTGTTTTCTCCAAGTGCGATGGATAAGTTTTCAAAGGCAAACCCAGCTCAAATGTTAAAGCCTCTGTCTTTCCTGTGGACCGCTGCAAAGCGACCGGGTGCTGTTACCTGGGGGCCAAGCTGGGCCAGTTTGTGGACGGGGATCGCGGAGGTGGTGGGGAGCCGTGAGGGATGTCTCTGGCTGTGCCTGGTGAGGAAGCCCCTGGGCTCCCGGGCTCCCAGAGAGCCAACTCGCCCGCCCCGCGGGGACCAGGGACAGGGTTGTTTGCCAGAGCCTGCAGGAGCCATCCCTGGTTTCCCCAGGCTCCGTCGTGGGAAGATGCTGATGCCCGCTTGGGCCAGGGAGGAGGCTACCTACCTCTTGAGTGACTGCGGAGGGAGTGGGGGAGATTAGCCTCACTTACTTGTCAGGTTTTCGTGAATCCCTCCCCTCCCTGCATGCGTCATCTGGCAGAATATCAGGCAACGAAGAGAATAAACTAGTTCCTGGAAACTCCTCCCTGTACATTTTCTCTGGATGGGGCCTTATATGCTAGGGGCAGGCTGAGCCTTGCGCTGGTAGTAAGGGAGAGAAGTCATCACGTTGCCTTCCTGAGGTATTTGCTGCAAACAACAGGCAGGACTGACTTTTTTGTTATATTCTGCAAACTGCTGACAAATCCAAAGGCATTTTGCTGCCTGAGGAGGATTTGCATACACCTATTTATTTGTATAGTTGACGGTCTCCTTTGTTTGCACAAAACAAAATTTGGATACACAAGTCACTCATTAAACGCACACCTTCATCCAAAACTGGCGTGCGAAATGTAGCGTAAGCAGGGGTTAGGCATATACAACCTAACTTTTATTACTAGCCAGATCAGACATGAGGATGTCCAACTCTCAGAGGCTAGCTTGCGCTTGCTGAGCTGACAGTTCAGGAAAAGAGTCTATTTATAAACTGTAAAGAATATTATACCTGGAAGTAAACGAAATATAAACATTAGGCAGTCTAATGCCGTTTTTACAGTCACTTTTAACCACACTTTAGAGGAAATAATACGTCTTGCTTCTGCTTAGCTATAAAATAAAAACAAAATGTGAACATATGCCAATTCTTATAAGCTTCCTATTACCCTGCTTAGTCGCTGTATTAACTTCTTTAAGCGTGCAATTTCATTCATTTTATGGCTTCTTTCACAGTTTATGTTCAAACCAACACCAAAATTCACATAAACGTTACTTTGTCTCATGCGTTCACATACGTTTACCTGCGTTTGACCCTGACCTGCCAATCAGGTGCACAAATGCCCCTCTTAGCACTCTTGCAAAGCCCCATGGCCTCCAGTGGTGCGCTGTGCCGAGACATCAACATCTCCTCGTGCAAACGGGTCTCCAGGTTGAGGGGCAGAGCGTACGTGAGAGGTGGCATCTGCTATTGTCAGCCCTGCTGTTGCCTGCTGTTGCCCTGACCTAGCCATGGCACTGCTCCTTGCTCCAGCTTCGGTTTCCTTGGTTTAGATGAAGTCTTCGCCGTGGGTGCCTCCAGAGCGGTGAGCCCTCCTCAATCCTGTGCTCCTGGAAAACTTCAGTTTTCTCTGGTCAGCAGCTGCGTAACCACCCTGGAGAGGTGCAGGGCTGCAGCCCGCATCCCCCGCGGCGTGGTACACCCCTCGGCTCCAGCTCAGCACTGTCTTCAAGCACTCGCCGCAACTTCTGCCACAGCATTGCTTTACAGCCGCTTGCCCGGATCTTAGCCCCCTGCCTGCAGAAGTACTCTGAAAAATACCCCAAGCGAGCAGGGGTGTTTAAATATGACCTGTCTCTTCAGCATTTCCTGGTGGCTAAATGAGCAGCAACACCCATCCTGACCTGGCTTCTGTAAATCGCATTTGTAGGCACCGCAGCTTTGGCGCTTTCCTTAGGCTTTTAGGATGACGTCAGCATTGCGTTAAAGCGCCGTATCTCCTCTGTGACTTTATCCTGAAACCTCTGTTTACTCCTGTGCGCTACAGCGTACTTGAAACTGACTTGTGAATGTGCTAGAACTTGCTATAAACAGGTTTATCAGTGTGCTTATTCAGCTTTCAACTGAAGAAAAAAAAGATTAAAATAACAGCCTACTTGTGTAGTACAACAGAAGACAATGCAAGATGATAATTGAAACGCGGCTCTCTGTAGGGAGTAAAAAAGCAAAAGGCATTTATAGACAGTCTTCAAAACGTATTAATAGTGAGCAGCTCATTAATTTCAAGTTATCACAGGTCCAAATAGCTTAAAGCTAATATTTGGATTGGTACTGCTTTCTCTGAAGTGGTGGTGTTATTCAGGGATGGCTGTTATTAACGAACAAACCAATCCTGATATTAGCCACAGAACCGGTGCATGGCGACTTTAGAAACACAAGTCTGCCAGGTATGCTGCGTGCGATAATGAGGACGCGTGCCGTTTTTCCCGTGAGGGAGGGAGCCCTACGGTTCCCGTTTGTTTTGGTGTGACACGACCTGCCGCTTTGCCTGCCATTTCCACCCGAGCAGCATTTACCAGGTGGTTTGAATAATGGAACCTGCTCAGTTGTGCTGACAGTACGACAGAAAATATTGGAAAAACTGATGCCTTTTGATAGCGTTTTATAGAGAGACCTGGCCAACACTGATACAGAGGCTGAAGCAATATTTTGAGGTTAATGAGACAGCACAAGAGAAAAGAGTTACAGTTCAATCGCATTTTACAGGAGGAAATATACAGTTTGCTGGGTGGTTTGAAGGTTCCCCAGGGCCCTGCTAATACAAGTTTTGCACAAATTATAACATTTCTATAAACTTCAACCTCTAGTTATTGATGAGGAGTTCAGACTTCGGAAAATAAATCAACACGAAGCCGAAGCCATTAAGAAAGCCATCAGCATGCTACTGGTTTTAAATTAGTGCAGGTTAGCGTAGAGATTCCGGGCTGCAAACCTGGTGGGGGTAAACACGTGAGGCGGGACTCACGTTTCACCGAAACCCTGAAATTTCAGCACATGTGGATGCAGCGGTAACAGATGCAGTAGAATCAGAGAGTAGGGAGAGAAGGATGAGGCATAAAAATGATGTGACCAGCAAAGTGTTAGACGGAAGACTCCATGCTGGCAGACACATATCAATCGAAAGAAAAATATCCATACTTTTTCTGGATGCAGATTTAGAGACAATTAAGATAGAAGGTGAAGTAGCAAAAACTAAGAAAACGCTTTTTGAGGAAAAGAAAGAGCCAAAGAAGTGAGTATACCCAAGAGGAGAATGAGAACAGAAAGAGACCACTTGCAGGGGAAGACAGAGCTGATATTGGAGTTGGCAGACAACTTTTCAGTCAACCATTTTTGAAAAAAAACATGTATTTTTCTAATTATGTTATATATTACCCTGTGCACATTTTCCTAGAAAAGTTTATTTTAATAGCACTTCCTTAATTAAAAACATGCTCTGTCTTCTCCCAGCCAAAATGAAACACATTTTTTAGCATCTAGTTATTCCTTTGAGGTGGAGTGAGTAGGAATGGGGAAAGTCAGTGAGAGAAAATGGCATGAGAGAAAATACCTTTGCTGAATTTTTTTCCTACATTTTTGATTCTTCCTGGTCAAAAAAAAAAAAAAAAAGTTAAGGGAAATATTTTCCTCAGTGAGGAAAGCAAAAGCTATTTTGAAATTCTAAGCTGTTCTAGGATTTGAGGGAAATTTTTACGCAAAAAAAAAAATAATGATTGAAGCTCTTCAAAGACAGCATTTGTTGCGTGTCAGTCACACAGGTGAAGACAGACATGCTTCCAGAGTTACATATTTCCCCTGCTACATACATATGACTTTTTGTGTATTATGTGCAGAGTGGGTATGAACCATTTTATATCCATTTTTCATAGGTCTAAGTACACAGACTAGAGGAAAAGCAGAGGAGAATCAGACTCGAGTTATTCACGTCCGTCATTCTCATTTAGGTTAGTAAACCGGTCCTGATGCGTGTATCCTATTGCTAAAGCCATGTAATGGCAAAATAATTTCGGTTTGACTGGTGATGGAGAACACTACAATAACTTATTTATCTGCTCTGCACGCAAGCGGGAAGCAAAGCGTTGCTATCTGAAGCCATAAATGGTTCTCAGACTTCAGCAAATTTGGCACCCTGTTATGGTGTTTCAGTGACTCTTGCTGCTCAACAGCTACACAAATAGCCGGAATGCAAACACGTTACCTAATCAGGTATCTGTGTACTCAGAGATATCACAGCCTACAAATATATACTTTGATAAAGGAGAGTTCATGGTCCAGATATTCATTCTTATAGAAATGCATTAAATAAAGTTGAAAATGAAGAAATAAGCACGTGACATGCAGCACGGCAGCAAATTGCTGCAAACAAATGTGGCCTTGAATATACAAGATGTGCGGGTGTGCATTTCTTCCGAAACAGGTCTCTGCCCGTGCTTTAAAGGAGGAACAGCTCAAAGAGGGCGAGAAAGAGATATCCAAAGACACACAAACGACTTTTTACACCGGTGAAATGTTTGGGCTGACGTAGCAGTGCATCAGAAATGATGAGGCCGTGTATATTCTGGAGGAAAAAACCAAACAAAGAAAAGAGTCCAGAAGAGCGAATGGAAATTTTTCTGGGAGATCTGGTACTGAGCGCCACAGAGCAACTTCTGCTATCTTTCAAAGCTCTGTTTATGACACTCTCTGATAAATTAGTGGCAAGTCCGTCTTTCTTTATTAATCTTTTCCTATCTTCAATTGATATTTAAACATAAATGGAGGCCTGTATTGTACTGTTCTTGCAACAGTGCAGAAATGCACAGTCTCAGCACCTACTTTTGAATAACAGAATAGGCATCATGAATTTCCGTTCACCCTTAGATATCAATATTATTCACATTAGATTATGAAAGTGTCTCCTACAGATAAGCAGACTTAGAGTATTAAAGGAGTGGAAGTTAAATACAAATATAAATAAAGAGGAGGCCTGCATACAAGCGCTCATTTCAAAGGTGAACCTTTAAAGAAGGGTAGATCATGGGCATTTTATTGAGTCTCAAGAAAAACAGAGATTATAAGAGAAACAGAAGAGCTATTCATATTGCATCCATTAGCACACACAACGTTGTAGCCATAATGGGGATTTGGGCAGTTCTATGGTTCCTGAATAACGTGGCTATGGTACACAGAGCCTTTACCCAAATGCTGCATGTCAGAAAATGGCCACTGCCAAAGCAATCTGCAAGAACTATTTCTCCAGCACCAGCGTGCACTGGGCGGCTGAAACAGCGTGCCCACTGCCCCAGTTTCCCTTTCTCAGCTCCCTGTGAATATACAGCAATCTATATGGCTATCCCTTTCCCAGACTGGTTTACTGGACACATGCTTAAAATAAGCATGAATAATATATTTTTTTCCTTTTACACACTCAAAAAAATCCTTTCCCACTTCATTGTAACTCGTATTTCTTCTCTCTTGAATAGCAGTGAGCTGAAGAGACCAAGAGAGTGTATTTTTTTTCCTTGTTTCTGCTTGGCTTTTCTCTGGACCCACTAAATCCTTTTAATCCTTTTCTGGGCTCAAAGGCTTCTTTGGCTTTTTTATCCAGGCTTCTGACTGCAAGACGTTTAGCCTCAGAGCCCCGGCTGAGGGTTTTCCACATTGCTCGACCCTTCAGTTCCTCGTCTTTGCAACCAAAGGCACTGTCACTTCGGGGGAGCGATGCCACTTTACAGGCTCGCCCAACCCACCCCAAGCTGCAGTGGGGAGAAGGTGTGGGTCAGCCGCCTCCAATCTGCAGCCATCCCTGGGACTGCCCATTTCCAGAAGCTGCTGGTGGCCACGAGTCGGGGAGGCACTGCTGTCTCCCGGCAAGGCATTGAGCATCCGTGGCCAGCGCCGGCCGTGGGCAGCTCTCGAATGACACGGCAGCTCTCGCCGCTGAGGCCCGGCTCGTGCACAGCGGTCCTCTTGACCTGCCGGCCGCCGGTCTGCTCTCTCGCAAGGAGAGCATTGCAAAGCGGATCAAGCGCTGGCGGCAATTCGGTGCCTGAACGTTGCTTTGGCCAATCTTTCACATGCTGCTGATGATAGAAAAGTTATTCCAACTACCTGATTGAAATCATGTGTCTGGGCATGCATCCGCACTATGGATGCAGCTTACGGCAGTGTACCATGATCCCCTTAAAAGGCTCAGTGGATAAAAGGCACAGCCGCCGTCCTTCCCTGCTTTCCTGCCTGTTTTGGCTGCTGCTTCTGAAGTCCTTGGTGCAAGTGAAGAGAAAGTCCTCTGATCATACTGCTGGCGCTCTTCTGCTTTTTTTTTTAATGATTCAGACTGCTTTTATCTTTTGAAATGAAGGGTTCAACGTTGAATGGAAAATCGAAAGCATTTTATTTAAATTTAATAATTCCCAAATGTTACAATTTTAGAAGTTAGTACCCTAAGGATAAATTAGATGATTGCAAGCCTTGTTGATGTGTATGCAGGCTGATCTAATCCGCTCATGGCATTAGATGAGTTGTAATGGAAAGAAAGAATCAATGTTAAATAGGTTCTACATTAATATACATTATCTTGTCTAAATATTTATTTTTCATAAAGTATTTGTGATACTATTGGGAAATTTTTAGATACGGAAGATTAAATATACTGGAGGCTAAAGTACTCTCTTAATGCACAAATTAAGGGCTTGATCCTGGAGGACTTAGTCTTGCTAGCTTCAGTGGGGACTCTTCCTGTGAATAAGAAATGCATGAGAGTAAGCGCAGCGTTTTAATACACCGTTATGAGAGTACAAGCACCTTCTCTTTCCTGATCAGTTCCTGTTACGCAGTAAAACAATAGCACCCTACTTGTACAGAACAATTAATTTGACGCAATTCATTTTTACATGCATCTGGTTTATTTTCTAAACTACATGTGTGTTTTGGATTCGCCCGGTGACTACGTATTCATACGAATGCATAGTAACCAGCCAACTGTCCATTCTATTTACATTTTTGATACTGTGCAAAATGCCTTTCAGCTGGTTGATTTTACTAGACAGCATTATTTTGAAAGAGCATTGTTGGATTCTGGCTTGGTGCATGGAAATATTCTTGCTACAAATAATCTTTTCAGTGAACTCCACTGTTCCTGCCAAACTGGCAAGTTAAGGGTGAGCCAGGCTCCAGCGCTGGTACCGAAGGAGATGCACGGAGAATCAGGTTACGGCAACCTTGTCTCACCAGGTGCGGGGAGCTCCACCACCATGGCTTTTCCAGGCTGAGTCAAGCAGTGCCTGGCGTGAGGTAGGGGCTGGTCCATGAGAGGGGAGCAGTGGTGCGGAGCCATGCTGCAGCTGATTGCACGCTCCTGGAAAAGATGCCTTTCTTTAGCCTGCTTCAGGTCTTCCCTCGCCTGTTCTCAGGGAGGACAAGAAACCTCTGCAGAGTGGAGACTAGAGCTGTCCTCAGCTGGGATGTAAGTCCGCATGTTATTTGCTTTTGCAACATGTTTCACATTTATGGTATTTCAAATCAATGGTGGTCAAAGTTTATGGTCAAAATGTCTAAAAATTTTGAATCTGCGTTTTTACAACACAACTCTGGTTATTTTTCCCCATTTTGAGAAAAACATTTTTATTTAAAGAACTACATTGGACAGCTTGATCTAACTCTACATGCAACAGTGTCCAGGTTGGAGTTGCTGTCATGGCAATTTTCTGATAAGTAGAATATGTTTGTAAGTAGCTACCTGACAAAATGGTATCGTATATCGCAGACTACAGAAGCTGCTCTTATGTCTGAGTCCATAGGATGCTGGTGTCCCCTTTGTGAGACTCTCTGTCCTAAAACATCTGTATTTACTCTTGCTAGGAGGTGGCAGTTCAGTAAGGCATTGGTGCAGCAAGGCTCATTTGTGATACAAAGGAGCTGTGAGAGCAGCAAGTCATGTGGATGGGCATGCCTGAAGTGGTGAAGAGAGAGCTACATTATGTGATCTTGTTTAGTGATCCTATCTCAGACATACAGCATTTGCAACCACCTTTTCGTATAAGAGGGTGCTTTGTTCTGTTATTCTAATTGCAAGTCAATGGGAACTTCATGGTTATCTTCCCTAGGAGAAGGAGGAAGCTTGATGCAACATGTAGCTTCATGTCTTTATCAATGATCTGGATGAGGGGATCGAGTGCACCCCCAGTAAGTTTGCAGACGACACCAAGTTGGGAGGGAGCGTTCATCTCCTTCAGGGTAGGAAGGCTCTACAGGGGGATCTGAACAGGCTGGATTAATGGGCCGAGGCCAACTGTATGAGGTTCAACAAGGCCAAGTGCCGACTCCTGCACTTGGGGCACAACAACCCCAGGCAGCGCTACAGGCTTTGGGGGGGGAGTGGCTGGAAAGCTGCCCGGCGGAAAAGGACCTGGGGGTGTTGGTTGACAGCTGGCTGAATATGAGCCAGCAGTGTGGCCAAGAAGGCCAACAGCATCCTGGCTTGTGTCAGAAACAGTGTGGACTAGGAAAGTGATCATCACCCTGTACTTGGCACTGGTGAGGCCACACCTCGAGTACTGTGTTCAGTTTTGGGCCCCTCACTCCAAGACAGACATTGAGGTGCTGGGGCGTGTCCAGAGATGGGCAACGAAGCTGGTGAAGGGTCTAGAGCACAAGTCCTATGGGAAGCGGCTGAGGGAACTGGATTTGTTTAGCCTGGAGAAAAGGAGGCTGAGGGGAGACCTTCTCGCTCTCTACGACTACCTGAAAGGAGGTTGTAGTGAGGGGGGGGTGGGTCTCTTCTCCCAGGTAACAAGCGACAGGACAAGAGGAAATGGCTTCAAGTTGCGCCAGGGGAGGTTTAGATTGAATATTAGGAAACATTTCTTCACCGAAAGGGTTGTCAGGAACTGGAACAGGCTGCCCAGGGAAGTGGTGGAGTCACCATCCCTGGAGGTATTTAAAAGACATGAAGATGTGGCACTTAGGAACGTGGTTTAGTGGTGTTTTGGCAGTATTAGGTTAACAATTGGACTTGATCTTAAAGGTCTTCTCCAACCTAAATGATTCTATGATTCTGTGATTCTATGATTCATCCCGAATCAGTCTGTGGTCTTCCAGTTGAAAAAACACCTTCTTTTTTAGACAAACTCCTCACTTAAAATCAGTTGGAATGTTTCTAGAAAGTAGAAGATAGATAGATGTTATTTTTGTGTGTTCACACATGAATAACCTCAGAGTCTATAGAAAATAAAGGTAATTAGGCCCAGGCAAGTTCTGAAAGTATCATTAAGGCCATCTTTAAAGTTGAGCTAGACTCAAGTCATTATCCATACTGACATTAAGACTTTAATTAATGACGTTGGAAACTTACCTGTTTTTATATGCCAAAGTGGGGGTGTCAATCTATGCAAGGGCAGTGTTACAAGACTCTGGGCAGGTGATCAGTTGTTCCAGCTAGTAACTCTTCACTAACTACACAGGAAGGGGGAGAGGGCGACGTCCATTTATATTTTCATTGATGGAGGTGTTGCCCACTGTCAAATGACATTTCTTTAGACTTGCTGATAATTGCCAGTTTGTCTAATACCTACTAGATTAGATAATAATATTATTTTTGTATAACTAATGAAGGTTTAACAAGTGTCTATAAGTTTTTAAAAGTTCATACATGTATTTCACTCATTTACCATTTTCAGCTGTCAGGGTCATATGCAAAGACATGACGTAAATAATTAATCGTAAGATTCTATTAATCTATTATTCATTCACTTAAGTGGGGCTTTAGTGTAGCGATTTCCTTTGTTATGTTTATGGGAGGGGATCTCTCTTAGGTCTTACTGCAAACAGTCAAAACTATTTGAAGGACTCCCCGTAAAAAAATTTCTCAGACGTGCCACTAGTTCTTGGCTCTGCTGCTGGGGGGAAGGGAGTGCATGTAATAGCCAAAGTAAGCAATTCATTTCATATCCTCTTCTAAAAGGAGTAAGATTGTGTCAGCCCTTTTTGAGGAGCCCTTTTGAAATCCTTCACAATATTACACAGATGTTGTTTCCATACTTAATTCCTGTAAGCAGCAGGGAACTTAAAGAATTAAGAAAAAGGTCTTAATATATTTTTGAAATTCTATACTAATTTTTTTTTTCTAAAAACCCTACTCAGAGGCAAATTCTTTGGTAGATATTTGAATATGCAAATCAGATGTTAAATTAAGTAAATTACGTAAATGTACTCTTACGCAAGTTATATACGGTACCTGCAATCAGGACAAATCAGCATGAAAACCAAAGGGCATATATGGTTGCACATCACTTTAGTATCCTTAACTTTACCAGTGTTAATCCTGCTTTCTCTTAGTGTAAATGTTATTCGGTAAGGCACGTACAGTGAGCTGGTATATTTGAAGGTGAACAGTGATTTAGCCCTTTACCTGTCTGGAAAATCCTTCAGCTCCTCTTGAAGCAAAGGTGAAGTGACATTTATTAGCAGCATGCTGTATTTTCTAAGCACAAAGCGATCAGTTCACTGTCTCAGCTTCTTGGCACACGCATAAATGAATGGACTTGCCTTTTGGATGGAATCCAAAAAATGACCAATGTCCGGTTCTGTCATTTTTACGCAAACCGAAGACTGGGGCGACACGCCATCCACAAGCCTCCAGCTTTGCCCTGGGCTTGGCATGTGAACCTGTGATTTAGTGGAAATAAGCGCAGCTACCTCTGAAGACTGAACTCAGCCCCAGTTAAAGTCACTTCTCACCGAGCCTGGATTTGGACCAGGGCAGAGTTGCAGGAAAAAAAAGAAGAAGTGATCAATCATATTTTCAGCATGATTGTTACTCGCCTGCTTCTGGCGATTCTTTCACGCTAACACAGCCCTGCTGGCAACTGTTGAGTTACTCTTTGTAGTTTCACCCCCATAAAAATGTTATCAAGATGGAGTTTTGGCTGCAGTCTCTCACAATACCTCCTTCAACTCATACCTCCTGGGATGTGGGAGAATAAAACACCAAACAAACATTAGAAAACCAGGAAACGCTTAGTTAAGATCTCCCCACAAACCACAGGGTTATGGAGAGTGGCAGCGTTGCTCAGGTTTGTTTTCACTCAGCCTCGGCTCTCCCCGGGTAGGGGTAAAACCCGCGTTGTTTCGGTCTTAGACGTCCTGAGAGCAGCTTATCGGCTGCAGGACCCTCAGGAAAAGCCTGTGTGTGCCAGCAAGCTCCTGGCTGTGCAGCTGGAGACCAGGAGAGGCAGCTTGCTGCGTCCGGCGTGCCCGGGGAGTCCGCGGCAGTTGCTACTTGCGATACGCCGGCTGCAGAGAGCTGCGCAGAAACCAGGGCACAGCCGGACTGAGAAGTTAATGCGTTTCTCCCTCCCCCCCCTTTACTGGGGAAGGCCAGAAGGGAAAAGACCAGAATGGGCTGGTTTGGGGCGGTTTTGCGTTTGATGGTAGTTAGCTCCACTAAAACAAGCTCGAGCCTGAGGGCGTTCGGGGGGGAAAGTCTCACACCAAGGTCTTGCTCTTTTTGTCCTTGCTTCAAGCTCATGAAAATTTGTAGGAGAAACCATCTTGATCTTTCCTTTCTTTCTGCAGCCTGGCTAAAGATGGGGTAAAGTGCACCGCATGGAATAACGTACATTGAATACCACTAGGAGGTAGCCTGGAAATACCCCTAAAAGGGAACTCTACTGTTTAGTTATCTTGTTGCTATTTTCCTGACACAAGGCAAAACCAAGACCGGGGTGATTGTAACAGCTGCAAAATAAAATGATGAGGCACTGTGTGTGTGCTATGTTTCTTCTCCAGCTTATTGCCAGGGATAACTAAGGGCTTTATGAGCATTTTTAGACACACCGGCACGATGCTGCAGGAGGGCAATCTCATTTGGTGCCCACAGAGCCAAACCGAGGGTCGCGAGGGGGCCCAGGGACTTTGCCAGGTCACGAGGCGAGTCAGAAGCGAGGACCAAGGCGGTGGCCAGGAAAGCTGGCTCTCAGCCTCCTGGCCGCAGCAGGGCACACCTCCACCATCAAGGTTTCTGTAGCTTCAGACCCTGCTTCCGAAGGCCAGTCCAGCGGTCGGGGCAGGACTGAAGGCAGTCACATCCTGGAGCTGCGGGAAGGCAAATTGGGGGAAAGATAAAATTTCCATCCTGGGCCTGCTGCAGAGGGGTGACGGTGAAACGGTATGAATCTGTGAAAATGTTTGGGTCTAATGCCAGTAACGCTGGAAAAGTTCAGGCAAACCGTTCTTCAAGCAGAAGCAAATGAACGTGCAGATTAGCAACTGGAAGAAGAGCAAGCGCAAAAATGTTCTTCCTGGCAGGCACATCCACAGTATAAACACTGACCTCCCACAGGAAGAAAATAAGAATGCGGTATGTTCTTATATCTGAGAAAAGTGGCGTATTCTGGTTCTAAGTAGTGCTTACATTTTTAAGCACTTCACGTATTTCTGCAGTTTCACAGTCGCTTGTACCCGGATCTCTGCTGATGGCTTTTGGGGAAAAACATCAGAGATGCGTTTCTCTGGAGTATGATCCTACAAGGTGCTTTGCCGTTGACTGCAGGAGCACCAGGACTTTGGCGCTGTTCCGTGTTTGGCTTTTCTTCACCCATTTTAAAATGAAAGCCATTGTGGCTTTTTGCACTTCATGAATGGGGAAACATAATCACTTCCTTTCAAAATTATGGAAAAAAACATATTTTGCCTTTAAGACACGGAAAAGAAAACTCCTGGTATAAGATATTGATCTCTATTGTAATTGTGTGAATACAGAGAAAAAGCATTTAAATCCATATTTGGATTCCACTATCAGTCACAATATAAAAAGAGAAACTTCACAGAAGTCCAGCTGTGTTATTTTGGAGTAAAATTGCAGTAAGTCATATGAGAATCAAGTTTGATGGAGTATAAGTAACTGTTTACCACCCTTGTTTACTGCATTAGCAGCACATGAGTCAGACCTGTACTGATTATTCAACTTCTCACATTGATCAGCCCCTTTTCCTTTAAAATCTCTTGGAAAAATATACTGAAAGCTTAGTTCCAATTCCAGTACTGTGATGCAAAGTACAGCTGAAAATTTAAAACTGTGCTCAGTGTGACAGATATTCATATCTCCAGCTGAAAAGCTAATGATAATTTACTCTTTTTCACAGAGAAGAACTATATGACCCTAAATTATTTTGGGTTTTGTACTTCTTCTTCCTTTAGATAATGCATTTCAAAAACAAGAACCATAACATTCCTACATTATCTGAGTATGTTTCAGGTCTGTGATTTAGTATTACGGCTTTGTGTTGCAGTGTATGCTCCGACCGCTGCAGAGGATGAAGAGCGCTTAGGAGTTAGGAGCTGTTACACCGCTATGACAGCGGTCCACTGTCACGAACGCTCACGAGCCTCGCTGACCTAACTGGGGCCAGAAATAGGGTGTGAGTGCCAAATCCAGTGACCTGGGCCGCAGGGTACATTGAGTTAGAAATTGCTTCCGATGTTGCTGTTGCAAAACGGAATAGCACGTCACTGGAAATTAACACTTGGAAATACGGTAACTCGGAATCATGGGTTCAAGAATGAATTATTTTCTTGGTGTGCATAAAAATATCCACTGATTTATGACAATGAATGAAGTGAGTGAAGATTAAATATGATGTTTTGCACCACAGTTGTATTACTAATACACGCAAATAGAGGATAAGTCCTTTGTTCAATCACATAATAATTATTAGAATGCAAAATAAAGAAAAAATTCACACGAGTTTTGGTGACAAGATTTTAGAAAGGAAATGTTTAACTATAGACGCACTGACACTTATATTGATATTTTGTTATATTTTCTGAAGAAGCCACAACTTCTGTACGAACTGACGATTAACACATTGCAAAGGAATTAGCACAATGACCTCAACTTAAGAAACCTAAGCGGCCAAGGAGCAGGCCCTCTGGCCAGAGAAGATGGATTCTCATTCTAACAGACCGTGTGGTCCTTTCAAAGTGGTGAAACATTACTGATGCAATGTGGGATGTAACCTCACCGCAGCTGGAGTTTACTTCGGTGGAGAAAGCCCATGTAAGCCACTGAGAAAGAGACAATTCAATTTATATAGCTTATTGGTTCATAAGTAGAGTCTGATGTATGTAAAGCTGGGTTTTCATATGCATTATGGATTTTTTTCTTTCATGTGATTACATTCATGAAAATATTTAGTCTAAAATATATATACAGGCATATCTAATATTTTAGGAATCTTTTGGATCATCTCACATGATCTTGGCTGCTTGCGGATGAACTGAAATTGCCAGAAAGCTGTCTGAGTCTGACACAGCTTGGAAAGCAACTGACCCTTTAGTAAAGCCAGCAATTCAGACATCATAGATAACTTTTTTCTCTGTTCTATGATTTTTCTTTGACAAAATATGAATTGAAAAGCCATACAAAAGTTAGAGCTACAAACAAAAAGAAGAAATAGACGTTAAACCTAACACCCAACCTTAAAATGCTGCAGAACTTAATCAAGTTTGATATTCTCACTATCAGGTGATTAAACCATTTTACAGAGTAGCGTGCTTGAGATGTGTATATGTGTAAATAAAGTTAAGGTGTGGCATATATCTAAAAAAAGCATATAGAACAATTTCTATTTCTGTTAAACTTTACAACAATTTTATGTGAGGACATGTATTTCTTTCTGCTTTATGTTCTTCTTTTTTTTCTAGTAAATATATTTATGAGTTATAAAACTACTAGTCTATCCTAACAGAGAATCCAGTCTGTTTATGGTAGAATTGCCCGGCGAATGGTACGTCTCAGTTCCACTGTAAATCGGCTTGATGGAGCAGTAATTGCTTGCATCAGTTAGGAGCTTGGATTTATATATTTTATGGTTTATTAAGATGGTGGCTGCAGCTGTGCAACACTTTCACTTAAAATTAAATCTTCCATCATATGAAATCTGCCTGGTCTTTTCTGCGCTCACTGTTATCTAAACCTAAACCATCATTACCAAGGATTTCACGTCATTCAGGTCCCATGTGAGCAAATCTTGGGCCAAATTGTTTTCATATTTCATATATTTCGTGCGTTCATATTTCATGCTTGCAAGGCGAGGAAAATCAGCGGGAGAGATTCCTTCAGCTATAAGGAACTGAGAGCTGTTCTGCTCATCTCAGGATTTTTCCGACCAACCACAAAAAACTAGAAGCAGACCCTGTGCGCTGCTCACGGTGGACAGCCTGCCCCGTGTTGCCTCCCGGGCGGCGGCTGTCGCTCAGCCGTCGGAGCTAGGCTTTCCGCCTGCTCTGTCCAGAAGCTGTGCTCCAGAGCGAAGGGACAGGTGCTCAGCACAGCTCTCGTACCTGAAAAGTCTTGGTCACAGCCTAAGCAGGCTGGCTGGGAGGCTGCCCCTTGGCTGAGACATCCCTTTTCTCTGTACCCCTTTCCTAACCCTATCAGGCTGACGGGCATCTAAAGAGAAATCAGAAGACAGCTCAGCCGGTAACTCACACCACCCTGCCTCCCGATTTCCCCCCGCTACACACAAGCTCCTTAGCAGGAGAATGCGCTACTTTCCGATTTTGTCTCGTCTGACCAAAATTTAAAATCATGCACTGCTACTGTATGTGGTTGCAAGCATTCAACAACCCAAATTCAATCTAAGCTGGTTTTGATATTGCAGATCGCATACATTCCTCTCTTGGATGGATGAAGATACCTGTTTGGAATAAATTTCTGGTGCTGGCACCTATATTTCCAAATTAAAAATTCATTTCCCATATATATTCTCTAATACTTGCTTAAAATTTGCTGTTTCTACAAACGTTCTTGCCAGTAAATGCAACAGCTAGAACATGCACAGTAAGCAAACACAAAGAGGGCATTGAAACAGTTGAAGAGAATATGTTTATAAACTGGAATGAATATTCATTGGAAACTTTTTTAACAGTACTCACCAGTTCTATATTGGAATACTGTGTAAAGTTTACACTCCATATAAAGAGTTACACTGTTCCCTTGTGAAATCCGTCTTCTCCACTACCTCCATATTGGATATTTGCATTTTTAGAAATACCATCTGCCAAACCCCACACAGACTGCAAGTGATTTCCTGGTTATATATTTTGGATATTCTGTGGTTAGAAAACTATGGAGCCATATTACATGTCCTATCCTCCAGAACATCTGTGAGACTAAAACCACATGAATGTAAGCAAGTCAGCATGATAAAAATGATGGAGAATTTCAATTATATTGTATAGGCATGCCTGTAAATTTTTTTCCGTTTTATAACTTTATCGCTGTATATGTGTTGCTTTCTTCTTGTCTGTACAAACAGCTTTTAAATATTATTTTCTCTCATCGGATCAAACCGGCTTCAAAACTCTTCTCCCCTGACACTCTGCACGGTTTTCCCTCCCCACCCCAGGACCTTTTGGCAGCATCCGTCTAGGAAGTCACCCTAAATGTAGGAACTGAGCGATTCATTAGCCAAAAAAGGGTTTGACTTTCACTTCTGTGTTTTCTTTTCTCCAGATGCAAATAAGAAACGGAAGGCATGCAGGTGTTGAAACTCAGCTTTTGGTAGACGTGGTTTGCTATGGAAGGTGATCCTACCTGGCACTTAAACACGTTCTCTTTAACCAGAACATTTGCTTTAGTGTGCACTGGGTCAGCAGCTGAATGGTGTCTGCAGGGAGCTGCTGGGATACCCACTGTGCTTCAGGTTCAGTAAAACCTGAGACTATCTTTTATGCCAAGCCATTTCTTCCCTGAGAAATGGAGATCTTGGACCTAGCTTCAGTTCTGTCATGGCGTTATTGGGTATTCTTGACAAGTACTTCACCTGTCAAGCATTTTGTGCTTCAGCTTCCTCATTGGTGAGACTTGGATAATATTTATCCATCTCATGAAATTGCTGGGCTCCGTCATCTATTATTTCTCAGGTACTTTTGGAGAAATAGTTGCTATGTTGCGATGTCAGTGGATCACGTTATTCAGTATTTTGAAGCTGACGAATCAGTAAGACAATTGAAAAAATGACAAAATGTAAGTGCGCACAAGGAACCCCATCCTACTGCATAACTTAGCGCAAAATCACTGTAAAAATCAAATGGATATATGTCTGCTTAAAGACCGAAGGAGTAATCAAGGGAGAGTAGGAAAATGTCTAAATATTAAGTACAGGTTTGGTTCTCTCATTTGCTTCTGGGAGTATTTTAGAAAAATGCCATTGAGAGGCAGATCACAGAGACTTTACAGAGGCTGTTGGAATTCATTATAACAAAGGATCTGCACCTACAAACGCGAATATTAGTCAGTTTACTAATGCGATGAGTCTCTGGAATTTATGGTGCGTTTACTAGGGCCTTAAGCTATAATTTTGTTATAACTAGTTTGTATGATCAAGCCTCTCACCACAGAATTGTTCATAAAGCCATTGATTGCCATTGTGGTCTCTCTCTGCTTCATTAAAACTTTTCCAGAGAAGTTGCCTTATTGAGGGCTTTTTTGGTATTTTACTGTCATAGGTATGTTTATGTTGATATGTGTATGAGAGAGAGAGAAAGAGATTCGGGGTTTTTCACTTATATGTATGTAATGGTTATATAAACATACATGTACTCTCTTTTTAACTATCATATTCTTAATTTCTGTGGGAAAAATCACCATTTATTATAGAAATAGTTTGACTGTAAAAGGAAAGGTAACGGTCTGCATAACTGGATTTCTATTAAATGTATTTGCTATTTGAAAGATGTTGAATACAAACTGTATTTATGCATATTTTATATTCATATGTGTGTGTGTCTGTACATACATTTAGACATATAAAACTAATTGCTTGCAATGGGAATGCTGTAGCAAAGCAAGTGAAGTCTAGTTTAGATAAGATGGGAAAAACCTGTATTTTGAGAAGTATTTTAAAAACAAATTATTGCTGTTAGTTTGCTACCCTTATCAAATGGAAGTGTGTGAAATACAGCCCTACTGAAGTCCATGGCAAAGCTCCCGCTGTCTTCAAAGGGATCTGGATTTCACCCGGTGTATTTTCTCAAAGAGAGCTGCCAGTAATATCTGCCAGTTGGAGATCCCGTTAGATGTGGGTTAAGACAAAAGAAATGCATGTCAGCGTTTCATTGCATGACAAAGGATGGAGGATTTGAAAGTCTGCTGTGGTAGATTAGCACATAAAATGCACTTTTTCCTTTAAAGTAAAATAGAGGGAGCACTTGACTGACATTTCTCTTTTGGTGCATCTTTGTAGGTGTAACCACATGAGGCACAACCGTGAAGTGAGTGTCCCTCATCTGAGCTACGAGGTTTCAGACCGTTCGTGGTCTCATTTCACTTGAAACCTCACCCTGGCCGCCTCTGGAGATCATGTGCGTACTTTCCTTTTTTGTACTCTCTCCTCACTTTTCCAGGGTACTGCCCCATTTCCTGCAGCTTGCTACCTGCATCCCCGCGGACTTAAGGAGGTTTGTTGTCCAGAGCCTCTTCAACACCACTCAACGTGCTTGTAGAAAATGAGCATTGCCCAGGAGAAGTCTGTCTCCTGGTCACATTAGACCTGCTGTTGTTTCGCTTATCTCCATCATTATCCGTTAAGAAAAGAAAGTAACGTAAAACCTTAAGCTGGAGAGTGCCGGCCCTGCCGCAGATGTGCTCTATCTAGAAAGGGCGACCTGTGGCACCCAGGTTGGAGGTTTGGATTTTGCAAGATCCCTCCTGTGTTCTCGTGGGCAATACTGATGATGGCTTCTGTGTGTTTTCACTTCAGTCTCTTTAAAATTCTACACATGGATAGGAATAGCTTTAAAATATTATTTTTCTGATTAGCAGGCTGCACATGGGTAGGAAAAATTGGAAAGTGTAAAGTCTGTATTCCTATGGGCCATGAATTAAAAATGAAAACCACAGGTGGTTTGGGTTTTCTCCTTCTAAATCAAAACATGATGACTGAGGCTTAGCCAAAACCAAAATATGGCTGCCCATGGCCATTTTTCAATAAAAGTCCCCCAGATTTGTTATACATTCCACTGAAAATCTTTATTGTTAGCGTATTAGACACCATGAGTGTCCTGCCCAGAAAGGAGTTTCTCATTTGACTGTTTTTAAACGTCTTTTTTTTTTTTCTCCCTTAATATTCCTAGTATTTTGCAAGTACAGTGCTTTCTTTTTGAATAGAATATATCTATCAGATTGCCTTCTGTATTACATTCTGGTATTTCTTTAAGAGAGAAATCTTTGTTTTGGCTTCTAATAAACATTATATTATGATAGCCTAAGAACTCCAAAGTCATGCAGCTAAAGAATTACAAAGATAAGAATTCATTCTTTTATCTTCTCTTTATAATATCAAAAGATGTTTTGCTTAGTTCATTGTGTCAAACATTTGATAAGATTAATCATTTTCTGACCTTGGAAATTCAAACACTTCAGTACATTGGAAAAAAGATCAGGCATATAAATGGAAAAGATTTACATTGTTTGTGGTGTCCAAGAAGATATAGATCTGTGCAGCAACAAATACCCAACCTATTTCTCCTCATTATGAAGAGTAAACTATAGGCTTTAGAGGGTCACAAAAAGGCGAGTGCTGATTTATTAAATCATGTTCCAGTGTAAAAAAAGTAATCAAGAATTAACTAAGTAATAATCCTGCCTAAGCTAGTTAAAAAAAAAAAAAAAATCACTATAGCTATTGGAACGCTTCTCTGCAGGAAAAAGGCTTTGAGTATATTCCCCTCTCCCTCTTCTCATTTTTTACTTATTTATTTTACTAACACTGAGGACTTATTTGTTTAAAAACACCTAGGAACAGAATTATAGAAGATTTCTGAAGTTTCTTTCTGAAGTTTCTGAAAATCTGTCAAGTGTCTAAAAATTGCCCAAGAAAGTCAATGGCAACCAAATAACAAATGAATGAGGAGCCTGAAAGATATAAACTGGCAGCATTTACAAACTAACAGCCTCTCTCAGGTTTCTGCAATAATAGAAACTGAGTAACAAAAATATAAAGGTCTTATTTCAGAGACGTGCCAAATGTCCCTCAGTACAGTGAAGATGAGATTTGTGAGTGCTCAGACTACTTACCCGTTGACCATGAATTTAGGGCTTTAACGTTAGACGCACAGACTTGGGGTTTTTGAATATAACATTATTTAGCTAAATGCTGTTAGAAAGCAGGCGTTTTCCTAGGTGCTTACATTAAGTGTAGATTTAATCTGGAGAATTGAAAATCGTTTGGATCCCTGTATCCTTTTGGAAGTCTGAGGTTCCCCTAAAGCCTCCCCTACTGATTGCACGCCCCTGCTGATTACACTGCCTTTTTTTCAGGAATTATGATTACTGCTGCTCTTAGGTACTGGTAAGGCAACCAGTCTAAGAAAACCTCGGGTAGATGACCGATAATACAAAAGAACTTCTGCATGCCATAATGTCTAAAGTTTTCAACCAGCTTCTGTGTCTTGGGGGTCAATGACAGGGCTGCCATGCAATCAGTTGCCAAAAAATATTCACGTAACTTTGGCTGAAATTCATTGCTCTGTACAGAGTCAACTCAAAAACATGAACAGAATATCAGTTTTCCTTCACTGCCTAGCAGCAAATTAAAAAAATCGGTGTCGGTCATTTTCGTAGGGAGCTTAAGACCTAATTTTTAAGCGCAGGTGCTGCTTTTGGGCTTCTTACCAGGAGGTGTTCCGCTGAAGAGATGAAGTAATGGAAAGGTTCTAGCTAGTGAAACGGAGGAAAATATTTTGACTAAACACCACAATTCTCCAAGGAATCGACTGCCTTGCCAGTGCCAAGGGTCTGCCAGGTGAGACGCTTCGACTGTAGGAATCCACGCTATTCAGTCGCTGCGTCCCGCACAATTAAGAACAATTACAATCAGCAGCTAGTTAAGGCACAAGGCCTACTAGAGGGCTTTCAAGCAACCATTTTTTAGGCTGCAGACTGCTCTGAGGTTTGGGAGGCGTAAACCTCCAGCATTGTTAATCGTTATATCCTCTCATAGTAATGCACAAAAGGTGGCGGTCCTCTGCGAGTGCTTTGCTTGCACCGAAAGCTGCGGCCTCAGCCATCAGTGAGGAAGTTTCAAGACCTGTAGATACAAAGAAAACATTTTACCTGTGGCTGAGGCAATGAAAAAATATTTGGTTTATTTATTTTCAGGGTTTAAAATCAATAAGGTCTACCAAACTTGAGCCTTCAAGTCTCCTTGGCTTTTTAAAAATTAAAGGAACTTTCAGCTAGGAAAAGGTAGGCTTAGAAAACTGACTTTTCTTTCTAATAAATAATTAAAAATAAAGAAGCCAAAATACCCGATGTTTCTTAGATTTTGTTTTAAGCCACAGAAATTTGGAAGGAAATGTGTCTGAAAAAAAGAATCAGCAGATTTGGGTGGATTAATGATAATCTTTCGTGTTAGAGTAAGGAGTAGTATTTTCAAAATACTGAGTTGAGTTCTTTTTATTTGTTTCTGGTAATGGAATTTTTAGGTATTAAAACTGACATTAACTGTTTCTCCCTAATATGAGGACAAAGAAACTGGATTTAAAAAGCTGAAGTTGGAGTTTCAGGAGCTGAGACTTTAGAAACTGTCAAATAGTGAGAATCCATTGAAATCACGGGAAGTGGCAACACTATACTTTGATTTTAAAAAAGCCTGTCACTTACGAATGTAATGAAATTTTCAAGAGGAATGCCTACATTTGAAAGTTCTGTAACTTTTTGTCTAGTGTCTGGTAGAGAATAAGAAAATATTTTTATATATAGGATTTGATTGACTGGGTGTGTTGATAGATGATGTTGTTGCAGGTTTATATAAGTATATGTAGATTGTATAATTTTGTGTTTTAACTATACTGTATATCTACTAGCATATGTATTTTTATGTAGTGAGTAATACGGTAGCATATGTTCATGTTTTAGTACTTTGGAGGTAGTTCAACCGAAAAGGAAATGGGATTTTATATCTCCTGGATGTTTATTTTGACCTTTGCACGTACTTCTGCAAACTTGAGGGGATGAAGTTAAAGTTAGATGGGCAGTAACAGTTGTGTGAGTGATGAACATTGCATGGGAGTTAGAAACACCAAGCGTCTTGTTTCCGTATCTTACAGTGATTAGGTTTTAGTTTCCAGCGTAATGCTGTTAAAGGCAATTAGCCTCCGTAGTATATTTTGATGTCAGCTCGTCTCGGTTAAAACCTGGCCTGCACCCATTCCTGCGCTCCCCTTGGCTGCAGAGCAGGCCTCTGGACTTGCTCCTGGGGCAGGACCAGAAGTGGCACCTTCTCAGAAGCCCACCGTGAGGACTGCATGCCAGGTACCAGGGCCATCAAAGTTAGATCGTATCCTTGTGAAATATGCCTGTTATTTGATATATTTACATAGAGATGCTGACCTGGAAGACTGCATCTTAATTAGTTACTCTAATAATTTGCATTTGGTGGTCTGATGTAAGGCCCAATAAAAGAAGACTGTGATAAGTTCCAATTAAGTGTGCAACAGCTGCAGATACTTTAGTGTGTACTATAAATTAATGCAGAAGTAGTATGTTAGTTATTTAGGGAAAGTCCTAGGACTTTTTCCAGTTTACCTGTCATGAATAAGAGGCCCATAAGTTTTAAGTCCTTTTGTCCATCCTAAGTGCACCAGACAAAGAGGTGCCTCTTACACCTATTTCTGATCTGAACTCCAAAGTCCCACAGCTCCAGGAGCTTGCCACCCCTGGTTTCTCAATAGAGGGAACACCTCAGTTCAAAAGGGGGTACGACATCAGTAAACCTCTTTTCCTGGGAATTTTTGATGGCAGTGATTAAGGGTAAAGGAAGACCTTCCTTGAGAACAAAGAAATTTGCTTACTGAAAGGCAGATTAGAAAGTCAAAACCAAGGCAACCTATGTCCCTCTTAATAAAACTCCAGTTTTTCCTTGCAGCTAGTGGTGAGTTCCACTGTTGGGACATCTCCATCTTGGAGATGGAGGAGGAACCTGCTTTCTATGCTTTCTCTGGCTGCTGCCAGCTCCCTCCCTTGTCTTATTTCCAGCATCTTGAAGCTCATGCTAGGTGCAACCAAGGAATAGTAAGTATCTCCAGGACGCAGGGAGCCAGACAGGGGTGTGCACTAACATTATTGTGCTTTCTTGTTGCTTTTCTAATAATCCATGATATCGTCCACCATGGTCCCTTAACTTCGTCATAATTTCCTTTCCTTTTAGCCCTCCCTTTTTGATATAATGCAATGCAGCATGTACTGTACATGTGCACATACATGTAATGAAATAATGCAGCAAGATCATGGTTAAAATGAGTTAAACTGAGGCGTATGTAATATTTATAAAATATGTATGTGTGTGTGTGTATATATATATTGCTTTAACTCGCCACAACATTCAGTGTACAATTTGATTGGCATTCAGTTTTACAGATAATTGAGCTGTACTGGTTTCCATTTGCAAAGCAAACATCTGCTATTGTTATCTAATTCAGGCTTTGGACAAACATTCTAGCACATAAATAATTTTTCAGTAATTTTTTACTTTAGCTTTAACTTTTAATTAACGTCACCACATATTTTAAAAGAAAGACAATGGCCTTCAAAAAAACCCCAATAACACCAGAACGAAATACTCAGTTATGGATCTCATTGAACAAATTTCTATAAATGTTCAAGTCAAATTAATGTGACTTTTAGATCTCTTGTTCTGATCATTAATGACATTGCTAATACTTTCCAGATAGCAAAAGCGATAACTAAAATCACTTTCTTGATTTTCTAGCATGAAGAGAATATACAGGGAAATGTCTTGGATAGCACAATGGAGAAGGCATTTATCACAAGAAAACAGAAGACTAGCTGTTCCTTCAATGTGCAGATCAATCTGTTTAATCGTTTGCTGTACAGTGGAAGATGTGATACGGATTAATCAATTCGTTGCTGCCCATGTTACTATCTGACATGGATATTCCTATCTGACTTGGATTTCCATAGCTGTGTACCCTGGAATCACTAAGATTGACAGGACTTGGGGGACTGCTGTCTTCCTGTGGAGACCCTCTTTCCACACGCATTGGGAGCTGTGATTTAACACACACACCAACATTCTTGCTTTTGGCCTTTAATTTGCTGTATTTCTACCATGTATTCATAGAATCATAGAATCATAGAATCGTTTAGGTTGGAAGAGACCTTTAAGACCATCGAGTCCAACCATTAACCCAGCACTGCCAAGTCCACCACTAAACCATGTCCCCGAGTGCCACATCTACACGTCTTTTAAATCCCTCCAGGGATGGTGACTCCACCACTCCCCTGGGCAGCCTGTTCCAATGCCTGACAACCCTTGCAGTGAAGAAATTTTTCCAAATATCCAATCTAAACCTCCCCTGGCGCAATTAAGCTCTTTGGCTGTTTTTCACCCAGTTTTGTAAGGCTTTTCCACTTAACGCTGCTGTGATTGATAGGAAAGAAATTACTGACAAATAACAATGTAACCAGGTCTACAGTACCAATATTTTCTGGCATAGCTGTAACAGCCTATGCCAGGAGTGGTTGACTGATGTACCTGTGTCTAGAAAAGCCCTATCGCTGCTGGATTTGTTTTAGAAAAGCTGCACTTCAACTGCTAGCAGTTATATCGTTCAGGGTGGGTAGTAAAAAACTGTTCTTGCAAAAAATAGTTTTACTAATACAAGCAGTGTCCGTCTTGTATCATACAGTAATATGAACCTAAATTCTCCTGTTCTAGACCTGACCTTAGGGAAACAAAGAAAGCAGACGAGAAGTTAAAAAGTAGTTTTCGTGACATCGTGGAAAAAATAAAGTGAATAGCTATTCGAAGTAATCCTTATTTCATACAATCTATGACTTAAAACTACTTAACACTATGCGCAGTTCAACTTATTTTCTTTTGTTGAAGTGCTACTTCGGCTTTATGATCTGGAAGCTTTGCAAATCATTCCCTGTGAAAATACAGAAAACAACAAACTGGGTGGGCAAAAAGCAAATGCAGACTGACTTTCTTCTGAGGTTATGCTCAAAATGGTACTGTATTGTAGGGTTCTGTCCATGAAAACAAATCCGGTATTAGCAGAAATCAACAGAATTAACAATGTTGGTTAATTCTTCCCTTCTTCAAACCAAATGGGGCTCCCTTTATACATTTCAGTATTGAATGTCATGAGAAAATGGAATGTTTTCAGTCCCTATGCTACAATGAGGACTGCAATTCAAGTAGTATAAACCGAGCGAAACTCACTTGAATAGAGACTATCCGTAAGATATTTCCTAAATATATGAGCCTTTGAAGAGATTTGCCTTCTCAGGTGCAGGGTCGTGGTGCTCAGGAGCTCTTGCCGTAGGCCAGGGCTCCTGGGCTCTGCAGTGCGTGAGGGTGGGAGACCTTCTCCCATCTGCTTACAGGCTGTCCTTGGCTGCTTTTTGAGAGCGCAGTCATCCTCTCCTCACCTTATTCACTGTCAAGTGAAAAGCTCCACAGGCTGCATTAAGCAACTATGGTGACCTGTTACTATTATCGTTATTTTACCATCCATACATCTCTTGTTTTATCTGCTGTAGGTCATCCACAGACAATCCCTGGCTCATGACAGCTCTCTAGTCTTCACTTGTCCAACTCCAGCCCCATTTCTAACACACAGTATGGACTCTGGTCTCAGTTTCCAGGGCAACCACAAATTCCTCTGTCATTCCTTAAGATTGGTTATCTAGGTGCACACCGCTTCCAGGATGACTTCAGGGAAGGACTTGAGGTCTAGTAAGGCCACCATGCTGCCTGTGAAAGGGTTGCCATATTCCTCCAACGGGCTGTAGGGAAAGAGGTAGGGAGCTTTCCTCAAAGCCTGTGAGAAACTCGAGTGCTGCGATAGCAATGAGATCAGGTGGCTTAGTCTGAGTTTAAAAGGAAGCCCAGAAGCCGCAGCACAGCTACACAAAATGTTCTCAGGCTTTAATGACTACTAGCTGAGCAGTAATGGTAACAGGGTCTCTGCACAGCTATGGACAGGAGTGATTTTGCGTGCGTGTGTGTGAGGAACACCAAAAAAAACCCCAAAACCAACCCAATGCTGTTAGCCATCACTGAGTACTCTGGGAGTACGGGGAAAGGAGGGGAAGAGCTTTCTTAGGGCAGTACCCTCTTACAGGCAAGGCAACTCTACCTTGCCTGTGTAAGAGAGGAGTCTCTCAATACACCTGAGCACCAATTCACCGTGTATACTTTTGTCATTAAGAAAGCAGCATCAGCAATGGGATAAGCACACGTTAGAGATGACCCCAGTGATACCTGTGCAGTGTCAGTGTTTACTAAAACAGTCTAACGCTGTCCCCATAACATACTTGTGTAGGACAAGAGAAGACATAGCTAGCACTAAAGTATGATATGCACTATTGTAAGAGAGAACATCATCAAATGCATCACTAAGGCTTTCAGAGGTTTGCAGCATTTAGGACTTCTCCTTCTTTAACTCCTTGTCTTCCCTAACACATGACTGTTTTGCACTTGGATCTTACTGATCTGACCTGAAGGCTGGAAAGAAGTGACGTGCTCTGCCTCAGAGCTGCATTGACGGTGGTAGAGAAATTAGCAGTTTCTCTGCTCACTACCAGAGTGAAATATATATTTTCTCATGCCTAAATGCACAACAGATACTGTCATGAAAACTTGGGATAACAATTGGACAGCTCTGGGAAAGTGATTCTATGGAGAAACGTTACATCCTAAATGGCAAAAACGTTCTTACTGGAAGATGTAAAACCTTAATTAAAAAGTGTGCTGTCTCTTAGGAGATGCTGAACAAGGAACTGGGATTACTACCAGTGAATATCCCTGGCAGCACTAAGAGCTAGTGATCCCCGTTTCTGCCCCCATCCCCACAGGAAGAAAATGTGGGTGCACCACATACAAAGGATCATCAGCACACTCTTGTTATGGCCGCACAGGGACCATCTGGGAAGGAGAGCCTATCGTCATATTGTCTTGCAAACTGTCCACAGTTTTTATGTAGGGGAGAAAAAAAACCACCTTTTTTTTGCATGAAGAAGTCATATGGGTTGTCCTCAGCACCACTGAGTTATATGAGGTCTTTCACAAAGGCAAAATAGGGAAAGAGAGGAGGGAAAATAAAGTAAAGGTTCCTAACCTGAAGCATGAGTGGTGTGAGGCCTGGTCTTGCACTGGGACGCAACCTTCATACATGAGATCCCCACGTGTTCCCCGTATAGAAGTAAGTTTTAGTAGATGTGTAACCAAGAAACCACAACAACATTCAAAGGTAATACCAAAACTCATAACAAATTGCTTCGAAACCGAAGTAATCTGGGACGCTACTAGAAAACAGGCAAGGTTTGCTCTCCTCTGCAGGATGTGGCAGAACTAGCAGAGCTGTGTGATTTCGCAATATTCTTACTACGTGACGATAACTGCAATTAATGAGGAGGACGCAGTCTGTGTAGGTGACACTGCGCTGTAATGCTGTGGAGGAGGATGATCCCACCTTTCAAACGGTTGCTTATAGGCATGGAAAGCAATTACGTGTCTAACACTGAAGAAAGCTAAATGACAAGATCAAAGATCACTAGCTTGCTGTTTTTTTAAAAAGAAAAATAAGTTTTTATAACTAGTCACCTAGCATCAGGACTTTGAACTGTTTGCTTCTGCGACTACTGGCCTTTCCAAGGTGAAAATCTGTAAGGAGAAAGATGTGGTAGCAGGGCAGGAGAACTCCTTGCTGCTTGGGCTGAGGGCCGGTGGAGCGGCCCGGGAAATCAACAGTGCTGCCTGCGGTCCGGTCACTGGGGGAGGTGGTGGTGTAGCCCATCTCCCCTGCTACTAGGAGAGTCCTCTTTAAAAGCATCTGCGGTGGCTGAGACATCTCTGCAGCCCTGGGTGACCTCAGTGTACAACCCGCTCTTGAGAGTTACATTCCCAGTCAGCTTCAGAGGTGAATTTGTTTCAAAAGGATTAAGGATGTTAATTAATGGAATCATCTCTTTTAACATGGACGGTCTTGGATCCAGACTCCTCCAGAAAGGTTGTTGTGAAAGTGGTCTCTTTGCTTAGCGGTGGACTTTGATGTAACATTCATGAACCTTCTGCTCTGAGCAGCGCGACTCTCAGCACGGCGGCTGTGCTCACGGGACACGGGACTCAGTGGTGCAAAGGGAGCAGAAATCTGTAAGGCTGATCTCCTGGCTACTGGCCCGAACAAACGGCTTCTTTTGCCGCTTCCTGATGAAAACGATCAGTCCAGTAAGTGCTAGATGGAAACTCTAGCAAGGAGACTAAAGGAAGAAAAGTATCTTTTTCATATTAATATCTCTAATCCTGTGTAGCCGGAGTATCTAGGTCACCAGAAGATGAGCTTCCATAAAAGGGACAAAGCATTAGATATAAGTATATAATTTTAAGAAAAAAATTACTTGTAAGTATGTAAACCGTAAGACCATCCATAGTAGCTCAAAGGAAAGGTCAGTCTAACCTCCAGTCACGTAGGGATACTGGGGCACACAGAGGCTGGTTTAAGGGATAGTTTCTACACCATGGTTTGCAATTTGATTGAACTGGTCCCTTCAGCTTTTTTGGATGAATACCGTTTCCCTTAATAGAGCACTTTTCAGCTTTTCAAGATTTTTAAAAAACAACTTCTACAGTCCTAGTTTGAGAAAGGTCCTTCAACTCGTTTCTCCCAGAGTTCAGCTTCGATTTGGGAACCTGCGTGGCTGCCACTGCTGAGAGAAGTGGCAAATAATTCATGCAGCATTTCTGAGAGGCTTTTTATCACCATGAACAACTCTTCTCTCAGATCTGGGATTCACCCCGCTGACTTTCTGACAGACTTCCTGCTCCTGAAACATTTGAAAAAGGTTTTATTATTAACTTTTATTCCTTTAATGAGTTCCTTTAATAAGTTGCTCCTCAATAAATTGGCATGCCTTCCTGAGGCTTAACATTTAACTTGTCAGGATTTATACACTTCTCCTTTTTTGGACGTGATTTGTCATTCCTGAAAGGTATCTTTTTACCTGTAGCCACCTTTCCTCTGCTTCCTGAGCTCTCTTCTGAGCCGTCTTGCTAGTGGTAGGCTCTGATAGCATGTACAACTTCCGAGCGTCTCGGCCGGTGTCGTTAAACATGTCTCCTGTTTGCAAGCATTTTACTCTTCTTTTGCTCCTCCTTTCACTGACCTTTTATCTTCCGCTCTCATTTTATGTAATGTCCAGATATTGGATTTGAGGGTGTTTCTCGCCCCTCGTGACAGTGCTGATTTTGAACGCGGTGCGGTCATTATTACTGCCGTGGTTTAACCCCAGCCGGTAACCGAATACCACGCACCTGCTCGCTCACTCCCCCCCTCCCCAGTGGGGTGGGGAGGAGAATCGGAGAGAAAGGAAAACTTGTGGGTTGACATAAAAACTGTTCACCAGGACAGCAAAGAAAAAAAAAGTAAATAATGATAATGATAATTATAACAAAATGTAAGGATAATAGAATATATAAAATGAACAATGCACAATTTCTCACCACCTGATGACTGATACAGCCTGCCCCAAACAGCGATCACTGAACAGGGATATTCCCCCCCAGCTATCCCAGAACAGCAAGTTCCAGAGAGAGCGAGCGAGGGAACAAACAGCCGAATGAATGAATGAATGAGAAGGCCTGAACAAATGAAAAGAGGGAAAAAGAGGGGAACTGGCCCACCGGCTGACCCCCACTTATACTGGGCATGACGTCTATGGTATGGAATACTCTCTTTGGCCAGTTTGGGCCAACTATACTGGCTATACCCCTCCCAGGTTTTTGCACCTGCACACTAGCAAAACCTGGGAAGCTGGAAGATGTCCTTGATCGCTTAGCAGCAACTAACAACATCAGTGTATTATCAATGTTCTTCACATACTGAATCCAAAACACAGTCACTATTGGAAAGAAAATTTGTTCTATCCTGACCAAGACCAGGACAATTACGTATAATGGAGTGTAGCTTGCCCACAGTTACACCTTCAACATGATCCTGTGCACTACTTGAGGCATAATTAAGAAAGGCTGCTGCTGTCGTGAGATATCTCACAAGTATCTCCAAAAAGCAGCAACACAGGGTGTCTAAGAGTTGCACAGACACTGGATATCTGCCTTCATTCACTTCTGCGCAAAATGGTGCCCATGATTTGGCCGCTGGCTGGGATGAATGGCCCTCGTGCCAGTCGAGGTGGCATCTCTGAAGGTGTCTTCTCCTGACCTTCCTACTCCCGTGTGTGGCGTTGGGTGTGGGGAAGCGGTGGTGGCCTCACTGCTTCGTGTGGGTTAAGCACCCGGGGAGCCTTGCCAGCCCGGCACGGGGGCGGCTCGCACCTCCCGCGCGGTGGGGCTGACCCCTGCCCAAAGTGAGTGTCTGTCAGTGACAAGGCAGCGAGGCTTGGGCTGAAGCGGCGCCGCTCCCCATTCCTCCAGCGCCAGCGAGCAGCATCTTCACCAAGCAGCCTCTGCCCCTCACCCCCACCCCCAAATCCTTCTCATTTTATGTGTCGTTCAGAAAACTGAAAAACAGCCAAACTTTTTTTTTTTTAATAAAATGGTGGTGATAAAAAAGTGTTCCAGGTTGGGATTTCCTATGCCAAGTTTCAGTGTGGAGTGAGTTTTTATGGCTGAGTTATAAACCCCCTAAAATATGGTTTTATAATGGAAATGCTGACACAACCTTTATACACACCCGGCCATAATTCTAGATGATGTAAAATACCTTATATAGAAAGCCAAGATAAGTGGATTTTTGCTATAAAGAGCAAGTAGAAGATAAAAAGTACACCTTTTAGCTAAGTATTTTCATTCTTTGTTTTAATTTTGATCAAAGAACAAACCATATATCTAGAAGGGCAGGTTTTTAAAGTCATACTTCATGTTTGTGTAAGACTAAATTATGTTTTTAATCTTTCTAGCAACCTAAAGTAATTCTTCCGGGAAGATCGCTGTTTCCCAAGGCAAAAGTCAGGCTTACGCCTGCTGCTGATAAATAGGCATTTTCAAAGGAATTTTATTAAAAATCTGGAGAATATCACAGCAAACATAAAGTAACGTTTTCAAATAATAAATACAGTGCTCAGAGGAAAGTGTGTTAGAAGTAACGGGCTGGATATAATTGAAACTGACCTCATAAAATCTACAATGTTTTTTTGTGATGCTGCTTTTTCAGGTCATTTCAGGATAACCGAGTAGCCGGAAGTAATGGTACCCATCACCAAACAACACTCGGAGTTTAATTCAGCTATAGCATCCCAAACTCTGGACATTTACTTAATGATCATGTGTAATATCAGAAGCCCTTCAAGTTGAAAATCAGCCTGATAACAACAGAAAAGATTAGAACAGGCTAGTCCTGTGATTTTCTGTACTTCACACTTATTTCAAACAAGATTTTTTTCTAAAAACAGAGTTTTATTTTGATAGTTTAGTCTGTTTTCTTCTATGTGTGTTCTTTTATTTACATTCAGAAGGATAGGAAAGGAGAGAGGGAAATTTCCAGGCTTTTGGTAACTTGTGACGTGCGAGTTAAAATTTCAGACCCTGGATTGCACTGTGTTTCTGCATGTACCACAGTCTCAGTTTTGGGGCTGTTCAAGAACATACTGAGAAAATGTGGTGGTTTTTTTCACTTAAAAATGATACATTTTAAGTGTATAAAATACGTTAATAGTAACCTACGAATTGATTTAATTGCACCTCAGTGATATTTGCAAGGCTTCAGCTTTTCCTCTTTATTTGAGAGAAGAGTCGGTTGCACAAACCGGCCGCCCTTATCTTCCTGGTACCGCGGCTTCTGTCATCAGCTGGGTGGAAGCGCGTACCCTCCGCGCAGCAGAAGCGGCTGGGCTGCCGAGCGCGCCTCCAGCTTCCACTCGCGTGGAGGTCTGCAGGGCAGTTTGCGCCGTGCCTCCCGGTGTCTCTGCCCAAATAAAAGGGGGACTTCAAACTTGAAGCAGCCGAGCTTTTGTTTGCCTTGACCCTGAGCAGGTCCGCCCCGGCTGCGGTGATAAAGGCGTCTATAAAACCTTAGGCAGAGCTCGCAGAGGAAGAAACGGAGGCACGGGGAGGTTATGTCACTCGCCTCAGACGGCGCAGGAAACCTGCGGTGGGGCCGAGAATAGGACTGAGGTGCTCGGCTTCTTCTCTTTGCCCTGCGTCTCGACCACAAGACCATTGCTTTCTTCCTCACAGCTAATGTCACGAATAATGTCACTGCTACAGGGGCTAGCAGAGAAAGTGTCACACTATGCTAAACAGCTACTCGGTTGCGGAGTGGAGGGTCAAACATTTCTCCACAAATGTTCAGCAAATCTCTGAGAACTGAATTGAGGGCTGCATATGTTGATTGCAACCATGCTTATTTTCTTAAAGAACGATACTTAAAAGAAAATGTTTATTCAAACTAAAATAAAATATTTTCTTCTTTACATGAAGTTCCGTTTCTTCATTTTTGAAGCAAACAGATGCTAATACAGAAAGAAATATTTTTTTCTTGGTCTCAATATACATTTTTAAATGTTAATTTACTGTCTCTTTGATTTTGAGTTAGTTATCAAATATCCTCACAAGAAACAGAGGTTCCTGTATAGCAGCCCTGTGCCCAGGGCTGGCTTTGCTGCGGGGAGCAGATGCACAGCCGGCTGTGGTCCCTCCCGAAACTGCTCGACGGACAGGCAGACAGCACAGACCGCCAACGTTTTAGCGTGCCCAGCCTTCTCTTGAAATCATGCCTGTCGTGTAGAAAAGGGCAACACTGAAGCAGAAAACCTCACAGTACCCCAAAGTTAGCAGAACAAGGTGGACACACTGACGAATAGCGGCAACAGACAAAAACCTCGAAGCACGGAAGATGTCTGCTGACAGTGCTGGGATGCCAGTAAGCCCTGAAAATTTTAGCGAAGAGACGGCGGACGCCAGAGATGAGAAAGGTGAAGGATTTGAGGCACCATCAGCACTCACTGGCTGCCATCCTGCACTCTTGTGGGACTGGGGGGACCGAGACTGGGGCAAGTTGGAGTTTGTGAATACGGCTGCAATCCCCAAGGGGCATTAGGGGCTAAATTCCTTTGAAGTGGTGTAAGTTGGGGTGAAACCCAAAAGCCGATGAATCCCTTTTGGGCAGTTCTGCGTGAAATTCTGTGTGAGGTCATGAAAACTGACTATACATTTTTATTCTGCTGAAGACAGAGCGAGCTGGCAGGTTGCTGCTCCTCAGTCGTCCAGATGTGAAGCGAGAGCTGCTGTCACAGTGTTTACAAAGAGCACCTACGACAGGGAAAACAGCAGAAAATCCTTTGTAGGCTGCACCTCTTACAGAGAAAGTAAGAACCCAGGTTCATATGAGAACTGAAGCGTTTGCTTATACTTCGAGATTCTAAAAAAAATGTACAGTTGGCTGACACTACATATGCAGGGAAGCGTTATCCAAAAAAAGTTACAGAAAAAGATGAATCTATTAAAAGAGAAAAGCTCAGGGTTATGTGATAATGGCGCGGGTTTTGCAGAAGACAGACTAGAGAGATTTCTGAGAAATCTACCAGTGAACATGTCTTCATTTGTTGAACCAACGGACCAGAGAATTATAGCTACCTGTTAAACGCAGCCCCACGCTTTGCTCCAGCGAGGCTGCGTGCTCCACTGAAGCTCGCGGCGATGAACATGCTGTGGCACTGGCAAGACACTAAAACTGTCTAACCCTTCAGTTTACGCGAGAAACTTGCCTCTCTCTATCGCTCACAGAAGCTAAGGAGGAAGGGCTTTAGTAAAACTATTGCCTTCTGTTCTAAATCGTATGTAGTAGTTCTCTTTACGCTGGGGTAGATCCAGGCCCCATCTAAATAAAGTGGCAGAAGTACCTGTCGCATGGAGCCGGGATAAGGGTGGGAAGCAAAACTTTCCCTTTTCCATCTTCATATTGCCTCACTTTCCACGGCACAATATGATGATTCATATCGCAGGCGATGGAATCGGCTTCAGAAGAAGTTGAAACCTGTTGGTGTCTGTCCCTGAAATACAAGAAGATGCTTTAGCTTTACATAGAATAATAATGTTTATTAATTTTATTGATGTTTCTGCCTGACGATGTCTGACAATGTAAAAAATCGTGCAAAAGTCTCTTCTACTTTTACAGAAATGAAAAACGTTATATAAAGGTCCTCCTAGAAACAGCACGGAAAGGTTTCAAATTCTTGAGTTGCGTTAGGTTAAGGAGTGTTACTCGAGACAAACAGCTACGTATGGCCTTCATGTGGACTGCATAGCTGTGTACCCAAATATTTCATCATCTTTAATGTGTTTAATGTGTCTAATTATTAAAGTCAATTTACTTTAATGACAGAGCCTTTTTGTCAATCCAGAAGACTTTGATTCTGAATGAACTGTGGTGAGAGTAGTCAGGGATGAAAACCTGTATAGACTTCCTCTGTGATTTATGCCATTTGTTAGTCGGAAGAGAAGTAGATTTAGGGACATTAAATGGCTAGAAACAGTGCAATCACTCTCTGGCCAACAGTATTTCAGCCTCTTGGTGACCATATCATTGGCATGTTTTCTTTCTGCATTACACAAAACCACAAGGGTTAAATTATCCTTAAAACCATACATATATTCTTATAGAAAAACAAACCAAATATTTTGTTTCAGTAATGGGATAAAATGAGAATTTGACAGTCTTTGGTGCTGTGCAGAACACAGCTAGGATTTGGGGCAGATTCTTGGATGCTGACGAGTGTATTCCAGGACTGTGGTAGAAGGGAAGAGTGTTCAGTAGCTCCCGGGAACAGACTCGATCCTGAAGTCAGTATTTATGCATCACTCTTATTCCAATCTGTGGGAGTTCTGCATGAGTTAAGTGTCAGTCACTTTGACATTTAGCCCAGCTGGTTGAATAATATACCATGACTATATGGTGCATTTTCATCTGAATTTTCTTCTCCATACAGTATTCCATCTCTTGCTTTGCTACCTGTTCTCTAGCTAGTTTATGAATGCTAAAGGCATCATTTAGTTTGTCTGGTTTAGAAAACAGCCTGACAAGGAGTTTCCTTGGAAGGAACAGTCGATAGGTGGGCAATAGCAGCGGTGGAGGGGAGGTCAGCTGGAAAAGGAGGCAGGAATTTCTGAACACAGCTTTACCACTAAAGTGCATGTGAGTACGCCCTGCCTTTGCACGATCCAGCTCCCTGACTGGGAAAACAAGGACCGAGACAGCGGGGTTTACCTTTGCGTCAGGCTCAGAGGAGCACGCAGGATCTACGGTAATATCCAGAACAAACTACATCAGTGGCAGTAACTGTAAGCTGAAGGGAGTGTATGCTATGCAATCTTACTTGAAAATCCATACCATTTTCTTTTTGTGACATGAACGTAGCAGCTTGCAATTCACAAATGTATTTACAACAAAATTTATAATTTGCCTTATTGCTTATGCTTTGTCTTTTTTTTTTTTTTTTCTTTCCCTGGCAGGGCGTCTCAATTTCTTAGCTGATTCGAGATATCTTGTTTTATTTGGACTCCACAGATCCTATGGTATTGCAGCTCACTGATGGGGTGAATGTAACCCATATGATGAAATACCTCAAAGAAAACCTGACAATGCTTAGTGCAAAATTCTTGTTCAGCAAATACTACCTCCTGTTTGCGAAAAACTTTCTCCACCTGAACGTTCACCCCACCCACAATAGTAAACACTGCGAATTAACTAAAAAGACCTTGTTTTTTCTTTCTCAGAAAATAGTTACAGGTTCTTTCCCCTACCCTTACCCCTGCTGTTTGACCCAGCTTTCTTGCTTTCACCTTCTTGCACTGGTTTCCCCTCTTACTCTACATTTCCACTAACATGTCTTTGCTGTCTCGGTTCTATACCTATTTTCTTTGGCTTCAGCTTAACGTAGCATTTAAGAATACGCTTATCTTGGAGCGCACAAGCAGTCCTTTTTCTCTGTAGTGGGATTACTTATGTACCCAAGCACTTTGTGTAGCCAGATTCTTGCTTCCACAGTACAATTCTATTTAAGAATTTGTCTGAAATGAAAAGATGTGGTGATTTTCATCCAAATTACATCATCTTCGTATTATCTGCATTGGAGAGGTGGGATTGGCATGGGACAAGCTTTCCATACACGAAGATTTTTGCATTTTGTTTTTAGTTTTAGTCTGTTCATCACTTCTGCCACATTTCTTTCTGGGAAATATGGGCATGGGCGCTTTAAAAAAGAGAATATTGTGCTTCTAGAAACAAACTTTCAAGTGACCCAGAGGATTATTCAGGAGCCTAACATAGTCATCTATTGTCGTCTTCTACGCCCTCTGTGTCAGAAGTGTCTATGTAGAGCTGGCAGATGCGACAAAAGACCTGTAGGTGACACACTCAATAAAGCATCTTGCTGGGCATTTAAAATAGCATTAAACAGATGTGCTTAGGCATTTGCATTCCACCCCAGATCTGTATTTTAGCTCTCTAAGAACATTTTTGTAATAGAGATAATGTTCAATTGGAGAGAATATTTACCATCCTTAATTATTAGAATCACAGAATATTGGCAACCCCTGGCAAAATTATAGTCACAAAACTCAAGGCAAAAATAAGTATAATTTTGTTGTAAATTTGTTTAAATATGCCTGAACTATTCTTCGGGCACAAATTCATGATTTTTCACTCAAAATCAGTGAGAGAAAATTTTAAGTTACTTCCTTCGTAAACCACGGCTTGACCACCAGGTTTTTCTTAGGCTAGTGAAACACTTTGCTACCATGTGCTCAAGGGTATCTAAGAAGTGAAGATCTAACCTCCTTAGTGTGTTCATCATCTTGTATTTGTATGTGATTTAGTACGGGCTTAAAAGACCTACAGCCTTCCTGGTTTGTAGGAGTTATGCATCATATGAAGGCTGTCTTGGGACTCTAAATCAATCTACTCTTCAGCAGTCTCCAGTGCGTTTTAGAGTTCAAGCTGAATATGTCTTTTGCAGAGCAGCACTGACAAATACATGAATTTATAGTCTAGGATCAGATGTCATGGCAAAAATGTTGGTGTGCAAGCCCTGACAGTCAGTATGGCAAATTTGAAAGAATCCTTATTTTTCCTGAAATAGAGAACATTCTGCTCTTATATTTGATTCCAGTGCCTTAACCTTGTTACTACAGTAAAGTAGCATGTGACTAGCAACTAAGAAAGAAAAACCAATGTGACCTTCCATCCCTGAAGCAATTTCTTAGTAAAATGAGATACTTCAAACAGACCTCTGTGAAAACAAGCAAGCTTGTTAAAAACAAGGTTATACGAAGCTCTGCACTAGAACCACTCACTTCCACGGAGCCCACCACAAAAATTAATGTGTCAGAGTTCAGAAGATGAAGGAGAAATCATGTTATTTTACTGCTTATACATATGTATACACATATATACATGCATACACACACACACATACATAAACATACAGATAGACATACATATACATGCCATATACGAACATATTTGTTTCTTGCAGTCACATACACAGCACATACACTGCCTTATTAGATGACTACCATTTGAGAAGCACTAGGAAGGAGATCTATATTCAGAAAGCGCAGCAGAACTCAAGGCTTACCTGTTCAACAAACTCCTTCCTTTTCCCGCACATTTTAGGAAGCCATCTATTATTATTCCAGTATTAAAAAGATGGAATATGGTGATCAAATGGGATACTGTTGTTGATTAAACAAGTTCTCAGAGGCTACATGCAGTGAGAAATAAAAGTGACCACTGCAGTAAGTCACCTGTATCAAACCTCCTTTTTTCCATCTTTCCTTTCCGTTTATTTTCCCAGCAGTCTTATAAAACATTGTACCATTGTCAGTACAAAAATTGTTTTACGCATGTCTCATCACCAAAAATATGTCGTAAAAGGTTTAATACTTGTGTTTTAAAATAGCTATATGGTAGAGAACTAAATTGGCTAGCTAATTTCTGCCACCTCCCAGAAGACCTCCTGGTCTGCCTTGCTCTGTCCTGTTTCATGCGCCAAAGCAGGACAATAATTTGTCAGGTGGAAAAGAAAGCGCCATCCAGAATATTTATCTGTACAGGCTGTTCAGGCCTCTTCAGAGGAGAACTCCTGCTGATACACAGCAATTATATTTTAAACAAAAATATTCTGCAGACCACAGATTCCTGTAAATCTCCATTATAATTCACACAAACAAAATAGAGATGGAGGATTATACAGATGGCTAGGTACTGTAGCGACTTTCTTCAGCGTATAAATGGTCTCACACAGTTTGAGAAGGCCAATTAGGAGCTGAAGTCTCAATTTAAGACACAGTTTTTCTCCACTACCACTTACACTTTATTGAATATAAATACTTCATTCTCATTAGTGGCTGAAGGAAGGTTTTATTTTCCAATAAAACAACTCAGGAGTCATGAAATCTCAAAATTATGCAGTGTTCTTATCTCTAGGAGACATTGTGAAGTCTTTTTTTTTTTTTTTTTTCAGAAAACAATCCTTGAAAGAACTCTGAGCCGTAAGCAGAGGAACGCATTTAATACTCTGGTATTCATCACACACGTGGCGCTCAGTTCTTGTTTACGGTATAATAATCAGTGCTCTGCAACCCCGTGTGGAAGTTCGGCTGTGACTCAGTTCCCCCAATCAATTCTGTTAGATGACTAATGACCCGACTAATTAAACAACTAGCCAAAGTTTATAATTCTTGGACACATCCTGTCCCACCCAGAAGGCTGTCCTGCCCCTCTCAGTACCAGGAAGGTAAGCAGATAGGATTAGCAAAATATACAGCACTGAAGTAGAGGAGTATCTTTGGTTCCTGGTTGGGCTTCTGCGTTTGTTTTGTTGCGACGTCCCGTTAAGATGGAGAGAGCGCAAAGGTACAAATCTTTCCCCTCTCTCTGCCTCCAGCCACCAGGACTTGTTTAACAAGGAGCTGCCATCCTATTTTAGAAGAGCTCAGTGCTGTGGACCGCAGGCCACCTGCATCCCACGAGGATGACTAGCAGGCAGAGAGATCTTGTTGCAGAGGGATGTACCTGGCAAGGCTGGGATTTCAGGCAAACCCCTCTCGTTGCTGGTTTGTAATGGGCAGCCACACAAGGAGCGTGCTGTCTTTAGGTTAATCCCTGCTCATGCTGTAGGATGTTTTGATTCCTTTTCTAACGAAACCCGATTTCTAGAACTTCTAACCCAAACTAGTTCAAGAGATGTGCATGTCACAGCGCCTTATTTGCCCCACAAATAGGAGCTAAAGAGAAACGTATGAGTTTATGGACTTACAGTGAGATCCCTTCCCTTCCACAGATGAGGAATTTAACACTCACGTACATGTATGTGATTCTCCCCCATGACTACACAGACTTCTGGAGGCACTGTAGGTGTAAGGCTGCCAGGTGTAATTACATGGCCCTGTCTGCCCATCATGGTGGTGATGAGCCATTTAGCAGTAGGAAGTGTCCACAGAACTGGAACAGCTCCCCTCTCTGAGGCACTAAAGTTTAAAACCTTAAAATACTGTGATGAAGATTTTTAAGCCTAATTTTTGATTTTGATAACTTGGCCTTTGTGTCTCCACTTACGCACATCGTCTAAGAGCTCAGTTTTCAGAGGACATGTTATTAGAAATGCCGATTTTTTTTTTTTAGAGTTTCAAAAAAAGATCACAAAAGATTATTAGCTGGATTAGAAAGCGTAGGTAGGACTTGTTAAGGCATATCTATTCCATGAAATAAGGCATGGGGCAGAGCTCTACAGCTAACCGGTGAAGTGGTGGGAACACTTCTATGAAATGGACTTCCCATCATCTTGAAGTGGAAGAGGAAATCTTTTCAAATCATGGAAAATAAGCTCCTAGCTGCATTCAGGTTTAATATGTATGAGCTAGGAATCCATCTGATACGCCTAATACAGGATAGGGAAATGATTTTCTGCTCATGGTCTGTTCTGAGTTTCTTTGCTCTCAATACAAACGACTGAATGATGCTCCCCTGAAAAACAAATCAGGACTAGCATAGAAGTAAATTATGGACAAGCAGATATAAGCATTTTACTGTATTTTAAAAATGTATTTAAAACTTCCTTGTTGAAATAATGTGACAAAGTGTGTAGGACATAACACAAGAAAATTGCGAAAAGAGCAATGATTTAATTTCTAATGATGTAACAACTTCCTCATGTGCATATCACAGCTCCTAGTATCAACTACACACAGCAATGCATCTCTTTTTCTCTCTTTTAGTCATATTTGTGTCAGCTCCAGATGACAGCATTCCATCCTTAATGGTAAATCATAAATAGCTCTTTATTCTTCACTGCAAAAATTTAATCATTATTAACCACACTGGCATTCATGTGAATGTAATAAGTATTTTTCATAAGAATTCTATTATAATTTTGCAATGCATAGAAGTATGATGACAGCTTTGAAAGGGCAGATATTAAAGGTTACTTCTATTGTCTTAGATGATGTACTGAACCTTAACTGAAAAATAAGGACTTAGGCGTACGCAAGCAGAATTTGTGCCAAAATAAATGGGTCTCCCTTCAGCTGAAAGCAGAATCAAATTCTTTGTTATAATTAATCAAAAACTTTGCTTAGCAATAGGCAAATATGCTTCAAGAAATGCTTGACAAGATGGTAGAATCACAAAAATACGTTCATGGACTATCTCAGAATAATGTAGGACAAAATACAGAATGAGAGCTTGTCTTATTTTGGTGTGCTTGGTATGGGTGGTAGTGAGGGCCTTTCAGTTCGGTGAGACAAAAGTTATCGAGAGCCCTAGAGGCAAGGAGAAGTTGGAGATCTGTTGTCACCACCCCTTGATGGTGTGATGGGGAGATTGTCCTGGGTAATCTTAGTTGTCCGTAAGTGAAATTTTGTCTACGTTAATTTCCTTTCCTTTAGCACAGTTTTAAGTACTTCCCTGGGCAGCTCCTCAATGGGAAGAAATTGAGACCTTTCTGAGCCCATTACAAAGGCGCAGATATGAAATTTCAGGGCTCCTGAAGGGCTGCTCAACAGGCTACAGGAAGAACGCAAGCAACAGTGACAGTATTGGTGACGACCTGGTTGAAGTCTCGATGAAGAGCTCTGCATTACTGCATCTTGAAACAGGCTGGAATACACCTCTGCTCTGAAGCTGGAAATAGCAGAAACAGAGATGTGCCATGTGCAGGTGCTGACTACATGCTTTCTGCCACCGTGTCTCCAGCCCCTGATAGTGTGACGCACCCCTTCCTGCCTTTCAATTTGTGTCTGTGTGATACCAACATCCAAATTGTGTGAGAAATACCCGAAACGCTCATTAAATATTTTTTTCTTACATTTACACTTTTCTGTGGTTTAACATAGTATCAAGACTTGTTTAAGTCCTAATCGACATGAACATAAACGTGTTACAAGAGTGTCTTCCAGCACTCTTTCTGTGGACTGGCGACATGTCCCACCATCTGCTTGAAGCTTGCCTGTCTGCTGAAGGAAGCAGCGATGGGGGGAAAAGCTGCCAGGCTGAGGGTTTATGGGGCAGTGAACTGGTGAAAGCTCTCAGAGAGGGAAAGCCGGGACTAGGCTGCCTGCTGACAGCCACAGTAGGCAAGACTCACTGTGCAAGCAAAAAATTGTTAGTGTTGAATAACAACCAGCCTGACCTTCCTCAGGATCTCATGGACAGAAGTTCAGAGGTTTAGTTCTAGCATTCAGTTGGGGTAGTTGCAAATCCTGCTTTTTAATTCCAGAGTTCTTGGGAGCAGTGCTAGGGGTGAGCTACAGAGGGTATCATTCATTACCAGTGGTCTAACCTGTATCGAGAGACAAAGCATCCCCCGGTGCCAGGACGTCCTAACTTCAGAGGTTGGCGTGAACAACACTTCCAGCTCCTCCATAAGTCAAGCAGTGTGGGTTTCTTCTGTGACAAACCAAAGGACAGTGTGTGTTATTATATGAGCAGAAACTTCAAATTGTGGCAGTTTCTGCTCTCCATGTTTGATTTTTCAAATGCTGCCAGACATGGTCCATAGAAAGTATATGTACCATGGAACAGAATTTCCATAGCTCCTGCTTCCATCAACCATCCTCACAGAGCCAATTTTTACGCTGTACTTTGAGATATCATTGCCTTCGTTACCTGTAGCCATAATGTATCCAAATCTCTTGTAAAAACGTAGCCAAGAGTTCTATCTTAGGCATCCCAGTACTTTGTTCTTTAGAAATATACGTGTGGTCAATGAACTGGTCCAGCGGCCGTGAGAAAAGAATAGATGTGTACCCTGCCCTGGCTCATTACCCTCTTATTCATTTCAATACACTGCTTGATTTGTGGCTTTTGCTCCTTGCTCAGCTATTTATTTTATGGTAGCTCATTGCAATTCCTGTCATTGCTTCCTCCTTATTTTTCCATTTTACCTGATGTAGCTTGGCATGTCTGAGAACTGTAAGTGGGCCCAACTCAGTCTTGGCATCTGCAAGCACAACTCAACTGACATCAGAGTCAGGGCCGCTAATAACAGGATGGACTTGGCACTATGGATGCACTGCACGTCTCGATGCAAACCCATGACTTCGTTATCTCCTTTATTAGTTTCACACACAACTGCTGCCTCTAAGCCCAACCGTAAAATTGTGCTTAGTTCTTATAAATGTGAGAACTTCCTGCAGTTTGTTCCATGTGGCTCCATTGCCAGCCTGGCTTCAGATTTCTACTCCTCCTGGTGGTATCTGCCTCCCTTGGGCCCCATCCTCCACAGTCTCGCTATGGGGCCTTGGGAAGGCGAGGCGGTTTGACCTGTGCTGTGTTGTTTATCTGCACCCTCTTCCCCCTCAGCAAAAAAGGGCTCTGAACTCTTCTTCCTCCCACTCTCCCCACCAATTTCTCCCTTTCTCCGCCCAGTCTTAAGAATCAGCAGAAGTAGAAGCCCCAGGTATTCCTGGGGCTTATGGTGTTCAGTTTTTTGGGTTTGGGTTTGGTTTGGTTTTTTACACAACATATTACAACCTGTGGTAAAAGTAAACTGTTCTAACTGAAAAGATGCCCAATACAATTTTCTATTCATTTTGAATTCACAAGAAAAATGAAACAAAATACTACAAGAAATTGCTGCCATCACCTAGAAGGACTCTGGGTGCAACTTTATGAACTTGATATGTAGATTTATTCAAGGCTTTCAGTGCTGGATGGTTTACAGGAGATGCCTAGGTAGCACTTTTTGAGAGTAACCAGGTATGTCTATTTGCTGTGTCTTGATTTAAGAAGAGATACCAAGGAAAATTGGTTGTAAGACTTCTGCTTGCAGAATAGTGGATAAATCTCCCTTTATTTTAAGAATCTTTAAACATTGGATTTATTGGGGTCATCACACAAGAAGTGGGAGGTTGCCAGGTGCAGGGGGTGTGATTTTCTTTCTTTTATAAACTCAACAACAACCAGAAGAATAAGTTCTGTGTAGTAAGCAAATTACAGTAATAAATACATGGCATCTTATGTTGTCCTGTGACATTAAAGTATGAAAGCAGGCATAGAAGGGGTAGAAAACGTAAAGAAAAATCTGCAGATTTTACAAGAGGTGTGGACAGAGAAGGGAGAACAAGGAAATTGTGCAGACTTTTATCACAATTACTTATGACTTTCTCTGGGGATTGCATTTCTCTGTAGTCTTCCTCTACCTTGGCTGACTCTCCCTATAAAGCATTTTATGAGACATGTTAAGTATTTTATGTAAAAAATAAGTTGTATTGCATTGCACCGTAGGTCAAGGCAGGAAGGACACATTGCCAGAATAGCTAGTTAATCTCTTTCATCTTTCCCATGCTGTCATTAATGCTTATCTGTTCCCATAGGTATTGCAAAGTCATCTGTTTTCTCCAGTGGCATACTGCAATAATAAAATCTTTTGATTTGATATGCGAGTTGTTTGTGATGCTGGTTTTGTTCATGTTCATTTTGAGATCAGATTTGTACTTTCTTGTCTGTAATGTTTTTGTCATGCTCTCTAGCTTTTCTTTTCTGGGAGCTCAGGAATTTAACTTCACATTTCTGGCATGTCCCTATGTGAGAGTCGCTTGATGTTGATGAATACGTGGTAACAGCACTTGTTTTAGGTCACACTGTTTAAAGATCCTATGAATTAATTGGCTGAGTCTCTTTGTGGGGCTTTTATACCAGTTATTATCTGACAGTCTGTCTCTTGCAATCAAAACCAGTCTAGGGCTTCCCTGCTTACCTTTTGCTGAAGTGGGAACCCACCACCAGCTCCCATGTCCTGCTCTGATGTCAGAAGTGAGCTTTCTCGATTCATAAGGAGTCCTTGACCAGCTCTGTCAGCTTCTTGAGCAAGTACAGGGAATGTTTTGTTTGTGACAGTAAAAGGTTTATCCAAAATGATTTAGGGCAAACAAAATAGCTAAGGTCATTAGCAGCCTCTCTTTGTTAACGTAGTTTTCAAATGCCCCTCGTTTCAGGACATCTAAAATTTCTGTTTCAGGAGAAGACTGTCGTGCATTCTGCTGCTTTTGAAAAATGTTTCTAGTGTTATCATCAATAAATCTGGGAAGCAGATTTTATATAAATGAATTACTCTAAAGAAAAGAATCCTACAGCTTTTTATTTTTCCATAGGACTTCTTTTTCATTTCTTTTCTTTTGGGTCCTTGTGAGATGTTACGTTTTGGATTGGGGCATCAATGAATCAAGGAATATGACTTGCACCGTACCTATAATTGCTCAGTTATTTTTGTAGCAATTCCTCAGCAATTCAGGACTGTAGTGGTGCATGTGTTTGTTTATTGATGCACATGTAACTGGAGGAGTCCTAAAGAATCAGAAGGTGAGGAGGCAAATGCTGAGCAGAGCTCTCCTGAGGGAGCTGGGAGGGATCAGTCTCATGGTGATGTGGGACACTAAAAACTGCTCTCCTGAGGTCTGTCACTGCCCAGGAGTCCAAAGGTATAAAGAAACTTCCTCTTTAGTGTTTGAATTAAAAAAATACATAGAAATAATTTACTTCCCCATTTACTTTCTGAACTCGAAAGTTAAGACCAAGGCTTGGGGTGGCCCAACCACCAGGGAGGTTATATGAACTCTCCAGACTACTGAGATATAAGTATATTTACAGTCAATATATGCAGTTTGCCGCTCCAGAGATGAACAGGAGATATGGAGATGCTGGTAAAGGAAGATGCCACTGGTGTGTGAGATTAATATACTGATAAATTCATGAGAAAGTCATTTGATCTTCAAATTCAAGTCTGAGCTTAAATAGGTCCAGTAATTCTTAGCAAACAGAACAAATTAAGGTAAATGAAAACTAATTTCTTATTAGAGAACAAATGTCTATGAGAGGGAGATTTTGCTCCATCTTGTTTGTTGACTTGCAAAGGGACTGAAGTTGAGTATTTCAGCATGGTTTAGTAAAATCCATAATTTTAAAGCACAAGAGAACTTATTTTTACCTCCTCAGGACTTTGATCCTTTAATTCACTGTGAGTAATTAAACAGCAATATCAGCATGGATTTCACTGTGAACACCCTGTGAATATTTTTCCAGTCTGTACAATGGCATCTAAATATCATTTTTTTAGAATGTTGCAGAAGATGATTTTACTTGAATGGCTGAGAGGAACATTTCTGTATTTTTTTCTTCTTTCCCAATGAATCTATCTGCGGCCTCTGTTTTTCCATTAGTGTCAGAGATACGTAGCAGAATTGATCATTGCTTCTATTTCTGATTACGTTTTTGGTTGTTGAGTTTTAATATGTAATAAAAAAGCAGACACGGGACTGATTTTTTCTTTATGCTGGAATGCTTGTGAGAACTTATGTCAGAGCCCACTGCACATCAAGAGAGCATCAAAATGCTTTTTACTGCTTTCGTTAGGCTTTTACACAGTAGTTTTCTTTGAAGTGACTCAATGCATAAATGGAGGAGACACTGCCTGGGGTGCCAGAAAAATGAGAACTTAGGGCATAACTTCTCCAAATGACACAAAAGTATGCAATGATCAAGTCTACCAGAACAGTGCTGGATTTGTTTAATACACAATATAATGGCCTATTTGTTCTATATAGACCAATATTTTCAGGCTGCCATGGGAGGGAGGAGGAGGAAAACACCCCCTCCAAAAGTCAGCATGAACATCTGAGAAGGTTTTCGTGCCCGTGCAGAGTTTGTGAAAGCTGAGCTCGTGCATTGTGGTAGATGGTGACAGAGAACTGCAAGGCAAAATTCTCTAGCTCATTTCCTTCCCTCCTTTCCTGCATCATTTTTTGCCAGTGACTTAGACTCAGCTTTACTCTGACGTTTTTTCCCCCAAGAGTATGATCTGGTAGCCTTAGTGGCATTTAAAACACACATGGCTCATCAGCTCTTCAGCTTGTAGAAGGAGACGGAAACAGACCTCAGCTGCATTCTGCTGTTTGTGGTGGTCATGTCAAATTTGGCTGCTTTAATCACAGTTTTAAGGGACTACTAGAAACTCCTTCTTCCACAGCAGCCATAGCAGTAACCCTCTAGGCTTGACAGTTTGGTCTTATTTTATGATCTTTTTTTGTGAAAGTGACACATAATGATTCAACAACCAATAATGTTAAACTACAAAGTAGTGAGCTTAGACTAAAGACTGCAGTGATACTTTCATACATTCAGAACTGCTTTGGTCTTTTAATTCTTGTCCTAATACATCTTATTCCAGTATACCCCTTTTTTGCTGTTTTTTAATGCTATCAAACCACGAGTGCTAGGTTGGGTTTCACTCGTGTTAATGAAAATGACTTACTACTATGTAATGTATTGTATCATTTGTGTGACCTCCGCTGGGTTTTATCTTTGAGGTATTTTAGATTAAGTTTAAATCTTATTCCTTTTTCATCTCCAGTATTATTTTTGTTACTCTTCTTTATGCATCTTGCCATTTTAAGACAAGTCCTTCATGCAAATGAACAAGTGGCATAGCTACTCATAGCATGGAGGATAGCTACATTTTAGGAAGCAACAAGCTTTTCAAGCAAGCAACAGTACTGTTGCTTTCAGGAGCCAGTGACCTTAGGAGTCACTTATTTCTCTCAGGAAGAAATAGAGTCGAGGTTGTTGTTTATATCAATAATGATTTTGATTTTCTGTAAAAAACCTACTGGCCAAATCACAAGTAATACCATGTCCCATTTATGTGGGCCATTATTATCATTATGTGCAAAACCTGGATTTGTTAGCCTGCTTTCTTCATGCAGCTATGTCAGCTCTGGATGCAAAATTAAGTCGTGCAGTTGTTCACTACCGAGGGTTTCTCTGTACTTGAACACTTGAGAACTGTGCTCAAAATGTGGAAGAAAAAAGGCATCATTGAGCCCCAGAGGCTGGAAGAATAATTGAAAAAGGCTAATAATTGACCCTTATGGAACAATGCATAGATACTCATATAGATGGTCTATATTTAAAGAAAAAAGACATTTAAAATAACTGGAAATCCACTGAGTTGTCGTATGTTATGAATTCTCTCCTTGGCCAAAAACTCCTTGGCTGCCATTATACCTGCAGGTTCATGATGATGAATCATGGCAGGCAAAGGCTATTTAATCTTTGACTCCAGGACTGTGTTCAACCTTGAACAATTCCATGACTGTCAGTTATATTTATAATTTGCTTTCTTAAATACTGATATATTTGATGCAATTAGGCAATAACAAATGCTTCCCATTAACTACTTAATTCTGTTCCTATTCCTGCTCATGCACATTTGAAATGGATGCCTGGTACTGAGCACTGAACAAAACCAGCCTGAGACACATAGGGCAGAGCTACGCTCAGGAATTACGCTCAGATAGTCTCATATAGCCTTTGGGTTGTCACTGAAATACAGTCTCCAAGGAAGTTTTCTTTGCATCACAAAAGCATCTTGTGGTTTAACTTCCTTCCACTTGACTTACAGTTTCAACCCTGTAAACTTAGCAGGAGGGGTATTGTAGATAAGGCAGAGGTGCTGTAGGAGAGCCGTGTATTTAAAGCTTGCACAGACCTACACACAGCTACTCCTTGGCTCCTGATGGTGGTGGTAGCCTCTTCCTTTTTAAAGCGTCGAGTTAAAAGAAGTTTTAAGCATTTACGATCGATCAAGAACTTTGTTGAAGGTGAAGGGAAAGGGCAAGTTAAGGGGTGGGAATCAAATTTTGGAGTGGCTTAAGTATGTTCTTTAAAACAATTCGTGTCAACTCTTTCTATACTTTCTATGCAGTTCCTCTTACCACTTTACCACTTCCTCTGTGTATGGTATATGCAAATGTAGTTTTATGATCAAATTCAGGTTCTTTTCTTCCTGACATCCTTCCTCTTTTCAAGCTGAATCCTGTGTTTCACACTGAGGCTTCTTGAAGCCAGAAGCAGTCTTGCATGCAATCTTGCATATATGTAAATCCAACAAGGATTGAATACTTAGTACTTTGGATGGAAAACACGCACCAAGTCTATTAAGGACTTAGTGCACTACACAAGTTCTGTTATGGACCCCTGAGATGAGAATATGCTTCTATCTTTGGTAGCTTTGCCTGTCTTTTTTAAATATAATCAGGTATTGCAGTGAACTATGGTACTGTAAATAAGGCTGTTACAGTAGTGTAAACAGAGCAGTATAAGTGCATGGTTTGATGAGTCAGTTTGTTTCAAGCAACAGACCGGCCACAAAGTTGTGGAGCACATTGCAAAATTACAGCAGATCAAGAAAAAACTGCAAAGTATGAAAATTAGATCAGAGGGTGATATTTGCTAGTTGTTCAATAGGAACTTTTTCTAAGGGCTGACACCTATCCCTTCTGCAAATCCCTGGATGGCCTCTTTTTCTCCAGCTCACAGAAAGTACCTTGGATACACTGCAGTCTTTGCAGCCCATTTGATTTATTCCTGCCTTGAATTGTGATTTTCATGTGTTAATACTTTGCTCCAGTTCTTCTTTGTATTGCAGCATGTGGCCATTATTACTCCCCTCCCTCAGTCCCGTTTCCCTTGTTATGTATCTATTTCATTTTCTTAGTTAAGTCGAATGTGAACTTGGGGTCAAGAACAGACAAGTCATGTGATGGAACTGAGGTATAACTGCATTTTCCAGTTTTTTTCCACTGCATCATCGGGGGGTTTGGGAGCACAATCTCACATACTGTGCAAAAAAGAAAGTTCACAGTTCAGCTGTCAGTTATAAAATAGGCTCATGAATTAATGTCCTTAAGGAAGCTTGGGTTGGAAAGCTACCTGATGTGATCTCTCTTTAAGGTGTACTTGTCAAGGTACGACGCCTCCTTTTGAAAAGCATATTGATTACAATCCCTCCATAAAATCTATCTTCTGGAGGGCTAGGAGCCCTACAATGAGTCTGTCCCGGCACGTTACTGGGACAAATGCTCATCTTTTTTTAGTCAGTTTTCCATAATCTTTAGAAACACACTGTCATGCCCTTGATGTATGGAGTAAGGCTGAACTCGTTCGAAGATGTGACAAACACAAACAAACCAAACACCGGACCTGACATATTAATGAAGTTCTGTAGTACTGTGCATGGCTGTCCAGCCACAGCTCCATGACTGTATCTCAATATTAAGACTTTTGGGGGGCTAGCATGCTATTATGCTGCCGTTCTACCTTTAATAAATAATGGGTCACTTTATCGTTGAGCTTCAAAGAGCAAAACATATTTAGAATGCAAGAACAGTTATTAAAGGCTTGTAATAAAGTAACGGAGCATTTACCTAAATGACAGAGTTACTGTTGACAACCTGAACAGCAATGACATTTAAGTTTTCCTGAGACATTTCTCATTCAAACTATGTCACTAGTTCTGAGGCTCCCTTTTGTAAGTCCTCCTGGCGTGTATCTCTATAGTGACTGTCCCTCATTGTCAATATAGCCAGTCATTTCTTCTCCGCATCAGTTTTGATTGAGTTCTTCCAGTTTTCCCACACACCTATCTGTATATAAACCTGTGCAAATGGTTGGTATGGATTCATGCTTTTATTCTGACTTATCAACTTCTTTTTTTTTTTCTGGAGCAACTACCAAAGTTTTGTCTGTATAGCACTCAAACCTAGTCATACCTGGAATTAAAAAGCTGTAGGCTGAGTATGGGTTTAATACAGTGTTGTCATGTATTTTGAAAGGCAATACATCTCTGGGGCATGCTGAAGTAGACTGCCCGTCAGGTATCCCCACTGCTGAAATTCACACGACCTTGGTCGGAGTAAATTCTTTGCTAAAGCAGAAATGGGAGGAGCAGCCTTCGGAAAACAAGATATTGTACCATAAATTTCTTTGACAACGTTGCACAATTTAGCAAGGCTTCACGGCGTCTCTCCAGCATGGAGGGCATTGCTGAAGAATGAGCGATACAAGTCACACAAGGAGGCAAAAGAACTCGAGGACAAAAGTGAGTCTTTGTTCAGGCAAGTTACCTGGGGGGGAAATATAGTACATGGTGTACCATGTGATACATCAGTCATGCAAGCTATTTCTGGAAGGTTTTACTTACTGGAGAGCTGTTGTTCTTTTAGGGAAGAATTCCTCCCTGGGCAGAGTGCTTGGAAAAGGCCGGCGTACCTCTGAGTCTCACTGAAGCCGTATTCTGGCACGTAAGGCACACGGCCTCATGCAATTCCCCTGCACGTGGATGAATTTTACCTTTCCTAAATTGCCGGTTTAACTCTCATCAGACCTAAAAACACGCAAGGGATTTATAAAGACATCAGACTCTGCTTGGGTTTGTGCCAAGCAGATCAGTCAGGCCTTCGCCCCAAATTCTGTCTGTGCCAGAAGTGAGGGATTTTGTCCTATCGGGTCATTCTGCAGAGCTGCCATTTCTCCGACTCTGCTGGGCACTACATGGCGCGGTGCGGGGAGCTCCCCAGCTCACCAGTCCCGTGACACGTGGCTGCGGGGCTCAGAGAAGTTGCGCACAGCCAGCAAGCAGATAAAAAAAAGCTGCTGATTTACAAGTCGCGGCGTTTTGCTGGCCATGTAGTGGGATGTATCTGCACACCAAGCTATAAGGGCATGACTGAAGGAGGGATATGCCTGAGTGCTCTAGCGCGCTTTATCGAACGCGGCTGACGACCAGGCAAGGGTATGGCAGACGAGATTGAACTGGGGTATTGTCATACTGACCCGAGGCTGCCGTGAAGGTCTGCTGCTATTCTGCAGCTGGGTTAAAACCACGGACTTTTGCTTGCCTCTGCTGCAAGCGAGCCTTCAGTTGCTCTGTAGATGTGCAGAATTTTGAATTCGTCCTGATAGGTAGGAAACACCCTCTACATAGGCGTGATTTCCATTACACAGGGTGAGAGACAGAGCAGACCTGGACCACGAATTCCCTCACCCACCCCACCAAGCTGTTGCTCTTAGTTTTATTGCTGCTCAGTTCTTGAGCCACAGGTCAGATGTACCACTTGACTTGACCTGGTCAAATTAATTGTTTGTGACTGGAATATTGATTCAGCTATTAGCCATGAATAGTCTAAGAGAAAGGCTATTTATTCTTTACCGGCCTTAGCCTGTACAACTAGTTTGTACCATCCCTTCAAATGCATTTTGAATATTTCATTTAGTAGCTATATCCGCTGGCTTAAATTCACAAGTGTTATACTTACTGTTTAGCCAGCCCTGAAATCTTGATGCTAGGGTTGAGACAGTGCCTGTACAAACCAGTACACGGACATTTCTATTTTCAGGATCTCTTGAAAGGTAAAGAAATGAATGTGTTGGTGTATAGAAACCTACCACCTCTCTCCAGATCAGGGGTATCTAAGAAAATGTAAGTGTTGCTCTGCAACCAGAGCTCCCCTTTCCTCTCTTCTCCTTCGGGTGTGATGAGAGGATGACAGTGGCTCATTGTTTAGAGGATGAAAGCTAATGCTGGGTGTGGCTTTGTGATCTGGATTTTTAAAGCTGCCTTTGTTTTAGAGGGCTCCAGTGAAGCTATGATCACTTACATTAGTGGCAAATCTGGATTTTCTGCCTTAACGCCATTGTCTCTGCCCGTGTTACACAGCTTGTGCTCTGTTCTTCTAACAACAACTTTAAATGATGCATCAATGTATGAAAGTAACTTACCATGTATTAGAAAGCCCTGCCTTCAACAGGGCTTGAACTGAATTTCTGATGCACTGATGGAAATATACAGGATCTGGCAGAAATAGTGTACCAAATTAATTTGCTAATGTACCTAGTTGCCCTGAAATCTCCATTGGAAGATACTAATTCTCTAATTCGTCAGACCCACCATGCAGTTCATCAGACCCATTGTCTTAATGAGTGCTTCAGACAAGCTGAGCCCAGGGGTCCGGAGGTAGGAAGTGATCACCTAGGACCCCCCACCCACCCTTGCTCAGTTATGATGATAATGGAGATTTTCCAGCCCTTTTTAATTTGAATTCCTTCAGTCTAGTGTTGATCAAGCATTAAGACTTAACACTCTGGCCTGTGCCTGCAAGGGCCGGAATTTTCATTCAGGCTGTTATTTTAACATCAGTTAGGGCAGGATTGCCAGAGCTTCTGCAGTCAGCCTTGTTTGGCTAAATCTTATTCTCTCCTGTTGCAGATGAATGCAGGACTCAAGGCTTTGAGCCAGTAGGGCCAGCCTGCCTTGACGGACAGCTTTCACAAAAGTGGACTTCTGACTGTGTTCACCTAGGGGACTACTGGGCAACTGTTAAGCTAAGGAGGAAACAAACAATTACACAGTAGTCTTTTAAGAGAATTATGTTAGGATTTGGTTTATCGTCATTTCTGGCCAGAGTGTGTAAGGCCCATTTTTTTATATGGTTGCATACAACTCCGGCAAAATCAGAGCCTTCCAGGAAAGCAAGATGCGCTCAACTTGCCCCTAGGTCAGCACTTTTCTCCTAATCTTGTCTCTCCCACTGTCCCTATCAGGAACAAATCCTTCTTCAATGATCCCTAGATGTTTGGGGGTTACATCTCCTCTCCAACTTTCAACTCCCAGAAGCCTCTTGGAGTATTAATAATTCATCAGCAGCAATTTAAAGTCCTGCGGCTCATCCACCTCCCCTTGGCAGGATTGTTCGTGCTGCTGTTACTGCTGAAAGAAAATGTGGAAAGAGCCTGATCGTCACTCATAAGACTTGCGGCTAGTTTAACTGATTATGCTTGGCACCTTAGACTCTACAAGAGTGACTGCTGAGCATGGTGAGAAAGCCTAGAGATGTGACTCAGCTGTACAGCCTCCTGGGCCAGTCCTAAGCTTGTACTCAAAGCTACTCAAAGTCTATCCTTTAATTAAGGACGTATTAGTTAGGGGAGCATCTGAGCAGGCTGGGAGAGGAATGAGAGACTTCACACTGATGTCCCTCTGCCTGATCAAAGACACATATTTCTGCCCTGAGCTCCCCAGTGCAGCTCACATACAATGGCTGAGAGGGACCTCAAGCCCGACTGCCCAGCTGCTCCCCTGAGGGTGCAGCAACCCGAAAGCTGTACTTCTTGGAGTGAGCTTGCATCCTACTCTACCTGTTCAGAGCAAGAGCCTGTGCATGGTGCGCTATAAATCCAATGATGCCTTTGGTTCAGTTTCGTAAATGTGTCCCCCTTACTTATTTTGGATAAATGATTAAACAATCACTGTATAAAAGAACTCTGGAAACATAGAAAAAAAAGTCTGCTCAAGATCAGAAGCTTTCTTTAACTGTCTACCTAAACTAGTTCATCCCCATGGAGTCATAGAGGGAGAGAAGAGGACATGAGCACAGGAAAGACCTATTCGGGACTTTGTAGGTCATCGCTACCTGTCAATCAGCTGGCAACCAAGATGCTTTCTTCAGCCAAGCAGTGCATCTCATCTGGCTCTAGAGAAATGACATCAGTGAGACATCAATGCTGTCTCACTGTAAGCAAGTGGGTGAAAAGGGATCTTCATATGCAGCAGATGCTCTGAGGAGACTCATGCACCAGGGTATTAAGAGTATGAATAGCATGACATCCTGTTCACAGCTCAGATCCCAGTTTCAAGGATATCAAGTGCGTTTCCAGCCTCCTTGCCGGGAGGAGACAAGAGGCAGAAAACCTCTGATTAATGCAGTGACTCAGCGCGCAGCGGATGGACTTGTCCCACACACTAATCAGCGTGAACAAGGATAGCAGCCGCTGTGGCACAAGGGCAGTAAATGCAGAAAAGCATCTAAAACATGCCCTAGGACATGTCAGAGGACCTTGGGCCAGGCTGGTCTAGGAACATGAGCTCACCTAAGCACACCATCACTTTCCTGGAGATAGAAGCTTTTGTCGATGATTGTGAAATGTCAACGTAACTTTGCCTACAATGTGTATTTGGACCACATGCTGCCGGGGTGCTTATGCCAGGGTGATCCTCTGATCCACTTGGAGGTTAAAAGGCTGACATTTACAAAAATGGATAAAACCCCATGGATTGCCCATGGACTCTTCCCTGCATGGGAATGTGACCAAGGACAATGAGGCCAAGGTAGCAGGAGGATGGCTTCAAGCTTGGGTGCTTGGTTCTGCCTCTCATTGTGCATAGTACATGAAAAAGACCTGCTGCCTTTTTGTTTCTCAATGACTAATCTGAAATTTTCCATTGGAAGGAGAAAGAGTGCATTTCAAACTCTCTTACTACTTCTTCAATCTTTTTTCATAACTTACTTATTAACTTATTTATTAACTTATTATCGCCGTTATTTTTTTGACGGAACATGTGCCACATGACTGGAGGTTTGGGTTTTTTTCGACAAAACTAGGAATGTCCACACGGATGGATAGAAGCTGATCTGTTTATTGACTTTCATTTTACCGTCTGCTGGTTGGTCCCAATTAGGAAAATAAGAGAGAGCAAAGATCAATTGGAGAAACAGAGTGTTGGTTAGGAAGAACTATTTTTTTCTTTCACCTTTGAGGGTTTGTGACAACCAGCAGAAGCAAATTAAACAGTAAAAATATTCAGAGAGAAGTCTTCCTTTCTTTTTGTATTTTAGTAACTTGAAAAAGTATACAATGTTGTGATGAATTATGTTAATCAATCTCAATAAGAAATTGATTTTGTTTTGAAATTCATCTGTCTTCATGTTAATTCCTATCTGATTTTTTTTTACTTCTTTTTCATTTCTACTCAGAATTCAGTTAATAAGAAATAAACAAAGGAAGCCCCATGAGCACTTTTCTCTCCCAGTGGATATAACGATTTCAATTTAAGCTAAGATCATTTCCCATAAGTTTCATGAACATAAATTTCCATAAGAGAGGTTGATAGGTAAGCATTTCACTACGTGAAGGACCATTCAGGCTATCAGTAGGCTACAGGTATTTGGGTGTCCTTTCTGACTCTTGCCCCATATCTTTCAAGCACGTTCACATTTTTTGTTGTCAGTACATGTATTCTGTTTTCATTTTTATTCATTTTTATTGAACTGGGACATAATTTCAATGTTTCTTTATCAATTTAATTATAAGCAAACATCTTGTCTCACTCGTTTCTGTGACATATGTAACGGTTCACAAGATCTGGTAATTAATAAAAAAGAAGCTAAGAATATTTTTTTAAAAATCAGGTTTAGAATTATAATTTGATCACATCCTGTTTTGTTTTTTCCATCCCTGTGAATGAAGAATGACTTAAAGTCCTGCTCCTTCCCTGCCACCAGGAGAATAGATTACTACGCAGCTTTTGGTATTTTCTTCGTTCTGTCTTTTGAAGGAGAGGAGGGACTCCTTAGCAGCCCCTTTTTTATATTCAAGTCCAACTTTGCTATCTAGATGACTTGTGCTGCGTGCCTGTGACCATGTTAAAAAGGAATGCCAGGTCAAATAAACAGTGCTAGTTTTGCAGCAAACCTAGATCCTGCGTGGTTTGCTCACATAAGCCCTTCCATTCTTTTCAGGGGAACTTGTTTATGCTTAATAATTTGCACGCTCTGGCTTTTAATACATAAACTCATTTTTTAAGATTTACTAATTAAGTATATGGTTAAGCAAGACTCAATTGGAAAATTGTTTTTCTTACTGTAAAAAATGTGAAGCTACAATGGATGTATGCAATGCTGGAAATTAGTGCAACTTGAACAACTCTGTGAAAAGGCTTTTTTTTGGAAATCATCTTCCAGCACGTCCTCTTTTCATGCATTCGGCAAAATTTTGTTTCATTTATATTCCTGGATTGTCAGGGCCTGCTTCAAAGTCCACGGAATTTGATTACAACAATCATAGATTGGACCCTTAATTTTTCCTGTCTGAAAAAAAATTATTATGATCAGACAAATAAAGGTTTAAAACCAAAATCTAGTATATGTTGTTTACAAACTGTCCAAAGCAGAATTAAAAAAACAAAACAAAACAAAACACAAAAAAAGGCAAAACCGAGCAAAGCAATTGTCCATTTTTTTTAAGTTTAAATTGCCTATGTTACTTTAATTCCAAACTCAGACAGAAGCAGACTTAACTCAGAACATTTTTTGTTTAGGAGTGTAAGTCAAATCCTTAATGTTAATGTAGGAGGTTTTTTGTATTTAATTTAACATACATTTTGTTATCGCTTGGCTCAATGCCTCGGGAGTCTGAGCCAAAGCTGTTATACTGTAATATCCATGAGGTTCAGTTTTCTCTTTCACCTGCAATACTGTACTCTCAGTGTAATGCTAATGTGACTCCTGCAATATAACAAAGAACCCATAATGACAGCAGCAGAGGGGCCTGAATGTCATTTACACCTATTTGCTATATCCAAGGTCAGCAAGAACGCACCTGCATAACGCTCGCACTGCGCCCAGACTGGCTACAGGAAAATGGTCTACTGAGATGAGATTATTTTGAATAAGAGATTTTTTTTTTCCCTTTTACACTCCTGAAGGTCTTTGTATGAAAGATCATAATGAGATATTCAAGGTAAGCATGTGCATTTCTGAGGTAACAATGAAGGAGACACATTTGGGAACAATGGTAAAGACTTGGAAAAAAAATTCCAAAGACTTATTTAATATATTTATAAATATATTGCCAGAAACCTTCTTTCCTCATAGCGTATTTCATACCCTGCCTGTTGATCGAGTAATAAAACCAACCCAGAATTACTTTGGAACCGCTGAAGCAGAAGCAGGAAGACTAATCACTGCCTTTATTGCAAAGAGCGCAGCAAGTTCTCAGTCTTGTGAAAGGAAGGAAAAGTAAACCGTGGTCTTCCGAGCTAGCATCTTTTACTAAAGTATATTGAAAGACATCAGAAATGTGTTTCAAAAAAATCAATACATTGCATTCCCCTCTTTTCATTCTCTCTGCCAGTCCAGAAGGACAGTCCTGACCAGCAGAAACAACGAAGAAACAACCAACTTCAAAAAGCAAAGTCTTTGCTGCAATCATCAGCCCTCTTGACTCCTGCAAGTGTAACGGCTTTGGCAAACTTTTTCATACAAAGTGACTGCCTTCTGCTAAGCGAGATGACTGGTGCTTCCTAGGAAGCAAAACATCAATGAAAACAGTCGAACAGTAAGAGGATGAATCCCCACAGCAAAGTGCGGGGCACGGGCGGACATTTGTAACATACTGCCGCAGTAGCAGGAGCCGTGCATAAGGTGAAGCTTGTGTAAGTTAAGGGATATGCGCCGCAGCCCCAGCTTCATGGCCGTGCAGGACCAGCAGCTCCTGCAGGAGCCCCAGCAAGGAGCTGCTCAGGCCCCTGTGTCGCTGGGACGCAGCTGGACGCCGTCTCCAGAGCCTGTGCTGGAGTTTCCCATTGCTGCAGCTCCCCATCACCTCCCTGACCAACGCTATCGCCGCCTCCTCTGTCATTGCTCAAGGTTTAAACTACTGGCCTCTGATAGCCCACGTTTTCCTGTCTGGAGCACACCATGCAGCTCCCACACGCGCAGCTCCTTTGCCAGGGGCCGACGATGAGCAGTCAAGGATGGGTTCATGTGGTGTAACATCATTCACGTCCACCACTGTTTTCTGGAGCTGCGTCTGTCTGAACTCGCGAATGGTTGGGAATGAGGAGATCTTTCGAATTAGAGTCTCAAGGGAATTTGGGATCTCCGAGGATGAGAAGCCTGGAAGGGGAGCAGGCGGCACGTCCCTGTCTGCTGGCACTCCAGAAGAAAGGCCTGCGAGTGTAGACTTAGATTTTAAAATGTAGATCTAGCCTGGGGCAATAACTATAGCTAAGAAATCACTGGTAGTCAGAAAAGCTGTGATAGGAAGGTTTTACTAATAATATACACTGCTTCTGAAAGGAGAGGTCCCACAGCAGGGGATGAAGATTTTCACCCTGCATTTGGTTGAGCAGAACTGACAGTGGTGTATCGGTGTCAGCCATAACACCATCTAGTGATTCCCCAAAATACTGCACCTCCTACCTACCCATAACCTCTGTTCTCCCCGCTGCCATGGTGGGTCCAAATTATCGTCACTTCAGGAGCTCAGGGCCTGCTTCAGAGGGCAAACCCCCTTGAATTTACAATTAAGATTAATTTTAGACAGTGCTCTACTATTATTTCAGTGCCCTACATTTTACCTTTCAACGGGAACATTTAATGTCAACTTCAGAGCAAATATGCATATATTCAAGCCTTCGGATGGTTTCAGAGTACAAGCAACACAAAATGGTAACAGAGATTTCCTGTATCTTTTCATTTCTCAATGGACCGAAGCAGAAAAATTTGGAGGGAAGCAAATCTCATCTAATCTGAAGATAAAGATTCGTGAAAGGTAATCTGGAGTACATGGATTAAAATAAGCTTGTAATTTAAGCTTGTAAAGTATTCTTCTATTCCCAGTTTAAAGCAAATTCTCAGTAGGCACAGTTTTGTGTGGGTATTTTCAAGTAATGTATACAGACTGGCAAAGCTATTCACGCATTTTTGTACAAGTAAGAAGAGTACATTTTGGGACTACTCTCGTATTTTGCGTACAATATGACTGACTACATGATCTTTCAGTGTTCGTAGACTAACCAGTCTTTCACGTATATGGATCAATTGGTTGTCCATCACTGGTTTGTTTGGAACTAGCACAGATTTGAGGAAGCATTCCTGTTTGGAAATACAGTGTTCACACAGAATTTATTTTGATTAACACTCAAAGAAAATATCTAGAAAAAAAAGGCATAACCGATGATGTAGCTTAGATGAAACCCTTAGTTATATTGCATTCAACACCTGCCTCAAGTGGCTTCTCTGCATTATTATGCTCCGCCACAGTCTGTTTCAGGTGCCAGCAGCTGGCATATCCGTCTCTCAATCTGAGTTTCTCTCCATTGCTCTATCTCCATTGCTGTATTTCCATAGTCATAACATTATTCTCTGGAGACTGGCCATTGCCTTGCCAAATTTAATGAGATTTTAGTCAAAACTCAGGCATGACTTTGCTGATGGAAGAACAGCTGAAATGTCCTGGGCATACCTCTTTGTTTCACAGCACGTTTTCCTGAGAATTAGAGGTTTGTTTGTACCAATTACTGACTGCCCTCTTGGACCCATTTAGTCCCAAGTCCTTATGTAAATGAGTTTACTGTTTATCCATGCTTTTATCATAGAATGAACTTCTATTTGTGGCTGCCGCTTTCACTGACGTAAGGGTAGGATCCTGCTGCAGCAACTTCATTTAGTGATGGCGACAAGCGCTATATGGTATGGCTCGGCTTGGCCTGGTAAATAATCCAAGAGGTTTAAAGAGCTCAGCCTGGTTAAATTATCATAAAGTAAAATGATGACTGAGTATATGTATGCCCTTGGGGAAGAATGGGGGTACTGCGGGTGCTTTCGTCTGATGGGGGAAGGTGTGCTACCGAAAGCCACTGTGTGGGAGTGGAAAGAAAGGCGGTTTTGCCACAACTGAACGTCTCTGAGACGTGGCATCCTCTGGAAAGTGGACTGCAGTCAAAGGAAATTTATAGGCTCAATGCAGACAAGCAGTAAGATTTAAGAATGTGCAACACACAGGGCAATAAACTAGAGCTGTATTTACATCCTTCATCTGCAGTATTTAGTATAGCCTAAACTGCATATATAAATGTATATACAATCAGATACAGTCATTCAGTAATATTCTCAATCACCGTTTTCAGATATCATGGATTTAGATGCAGTTACAGCTCTCTCATGCATGCCTTTTTCTATTTTTGGCATGGAGCTTTTGTATGTTTTTTAGTCTCAAAGAGTCTTGCTAGCCAATCTGTCTTAGTGCAAGAAGGATATTTCATGGTGCTCATAGTGGAGGATTCACTTTAATCTTGTATTCCCCAGGAAACTGTTGGGCTTTATGAAATGAATCTCTGTATTCTTCCATTACATCTTCTGGCTTAATGCATGCTGGTAGCACTGGAAGTCAGATGGTTCCCAGTCTTAATATCCACACGATCAATTTAAGATTCAGGCATGGTTTGAAAGCAAGCAGTAGTGGGACATTGTATCTGCAATTTAGAATTGTAAATATTTTATCTTCTTTAATGCATACACACATCTTGCACGTTCATGACTAATCTGCAAAATGAGGCCAGTTTATAGGCAACGGCTGTGGTAAGCTTGCATAGTTTTACCTGTTCAAATATATTTATGGATATTAAAATAATAAAATATCAATGCACTAAATATCAACTAATGTTTATCCTGGTGTCATTTCTCCATGCTGGTAACCTTTGTGAATAATCTGTGCTATTACAGCTGAACCGACTATTGTTTCTATTCATGCAGCATTGTGTGTCCACTGCATCATTCCTTCTGTACTGTGACCCCGAGTCCATTGCATTGGCTCTCTCAGATCTGCACATTTCCAATTTGCCAGGCTTTTTTTAGACATTCGTCTGTGTTTTGTGGTTTCACATACTTCCCACTGCTTCTTCTCTTTGTTTACAGCTTCATTGTCTGCTAGCTTTTGGCATTAGGTTTTTTTTTTTAAATCTGCATAAAAAGTCAGTGAAGCGTTGTCTTCTGTTTAGACTCGGATTTTCAGTGGAATTGTGTGTCATTCTGTGTGTTTTAACAGTGGCATATTTAAATCCGTTGCATTTGAACCTTGATTTATTTCAAATGGAGCATAGTTCGTGATTGACTCATGAACTTTCAAGGGACTTGTCCCCCGTGACCAACATTTGATATGTATCAGTAAAAGCACAAACCTTACCTAGGAACATTAATTCTCTCCCCAAATATTTTGTAGGTGCATTCAAATGTTACACTCTGTAAGAGTCTTGCTTTTGAACACTAGGATTACCTTTGGGAGGACAAGAATATTAAGTCTATTAATAGTGTACCATCACTAAAAAGCCTGCTAAGAGTACGTCCCCAGCTATTTTTTTCTCTTCAGGTAATATACATATCTAAATATCTTTCTATACTTCAACAAAGACTAGCCAGTACCATTTCCCCTTTTCGCTTTTGATTCCAGGAGACTCTTAGAGCACAGCTCTTTAAACATGCAGAAGCTCTCCTTTTCCCAGGGAAGTGCTGTATCCCCAGAATTAATTCCCATCTCTTCCCATTTGCAGACCCATCTCTTGTGTGGAGAGTGGTGCCCTGGTGGGACTCCCAGCGTCATGTACAGCTGTGCTCACTGTCAGGTTTTGCGTTGTCTGCACAGGCATACTTGTAAGCAGCAACTAATCCTAAGCAGCCATCCTAAGCAATCGAGGAAGAGGGAGAGAACTGCTTAGAACCAGAGTTTACTGATGGTATCTCATTTAGTTTCCTGGTTGGTGTAAGTAGCTCATGTAACCTAGAAGAAATTCATATGACTAAGAGAAAGAATGCCGTCATGAAGATCTTGATGGGCAGGGAAAAGGGAGTGGAACAAGACAGGTATGCTGTGAAATCACCGCAGAGGCCCAGACAACCACAGACACTAAAACACAGTATGTTTTCCCTTAAAAAAAAGGCAAATGTGAGCACGGCTAGTTGGAGCTGAGGTGGCAGCAGCGAATTGTTCCAGTGAGAATGTAAGAGCTTTTGGTCCACTTCAATAATCAGTCAGGACCGTATGAGCACTGTATATTTAAATAACCGATTGGGGAACTTTCATACGCAAAGAAGAATGACAACATATCATCATGTCCACATCCCTGCCTTGGAGGCACCCAGTTGTGACTCAAAATTGAGGTGAGAGGACCTTTGAGCATGTTCTATTTGTCAGCTTACAAGTGCAGGCAGGTGTTTATTGTTATTTGCAGCTTCTTGGAAGTAATAAAACGCAGGCTGGAACTTCAGCACGATGTTGCATCTCCTAAAACCCACAAGGAGAAGAAACTTCTGAATGTTTCATTACATTTTTTTTTATTTTATATTTTATAAGATGCTGCAAGGTATGAAAAGGAAATCATAAGTAAAGTTTAAAAATGGAAGAGGAAGGTGGATCATATCTGAAATTGAAAATAAGAAAAAGTATAGTAGTGTTCATTACTGGAAAGAAAAAAAATTGAAAATCCATTTAAATGTTTAGTTGGGAAGAACATTGCCTAGAAAATATAAAGAGTAATTATATTAGATATTTAAGGAACAAAGATAACAATGGGACCAAATTTACTGTGTAGAAATTTGAGGGAAGGAGTTGACAAACTAATATCTGGATAGAGCAGAAAGGTCGTCTCGTGGTTAAAGGACAGCTTTGAGAGACAAGAGATCTGGTGTTCTCCCTTGCCACATCAGGGGGTTTTTTTGCATCTTATGTTAGCTGCATATCTAAGCTCTTCACAGTTCTCTGTGTACATATATCCATTTATAAGGAGCAAAAGTAAAGAAAAAAATGTACTTTTTTTTCAGAAAACACACAAAGATTGACAAATGCAGCGCTTTCTTTGCTTAATCTGCATTTCCTGAATTCCCACATAGCTTTACTTCATTTGCCTGCGCTTGACTGTGGAATAAAGACCCCGAACACCGGTAGGAACAACCCTTCTGGCAGCGCAGAGCTGCTGGTGTGCACATTAAAGCAGCTGAGGAGCCAGCCAGCCCCTTTCCCTGCAGGGGCTGAGTTTCGGGCCCGGACCCAGGCTGCGTCTGCAGCGGCTGGAAGAAGCGGCTCCTCTGTCTGTGTCAGCCCAACGCTGGGCTCTTCGGGAAGGGGGCCCAAAGTGCCGTTCCCATCGCTGCAAACAACGAAAACAAGACCACTATTACTGATGCGCTACACGTTACATACTGTTGATGTAGTAATGTCTCTGCCAGCCAAATCTGCATCCCACTGTCCTTTTCTAACCTTCAAAATCTGAACTATTTCTCTGCACGGGGACACGGATACTCAGGCGTGCAGAAAGCTCTCCGTACAACACCCTTCACAGCCTCCCCGCTCAGCCTGTTTTGCTCATTTCAGTACAGCTGTCTCCAGTCCAGCAGAAAATGCATTAAAAGAGGCTTTTCGCAGTAGGAACATTTCACATATAACTGTCTTTGCTATAAATCCATTTTTTAGCACGTGTTTTCATAACACCGGCAGACTTGGAAGTCACTAGAAGAAGGTATGTTCCACAGGGGCTTTCTCACTTCCCACCCCATCAAATGGAGTTGCTCCACCTACGTGACAGCGGGACAGCTTCTCAAAAGAACCTAAGGATGCAGGCAAGCTGCCAGGGATAAAGAAGCAGGAGCTTGAATTTGTGGCGCGTTGGTCAGTCTCTGGTCAGTGACCATGGACGTGCCGGGACCCCAAGGGGAAGAGAAAGACGCCTGCTGGGTGCAAGCGCACATGTGAGGAGCAGCCACGGCACCGCTGGCGCGCCAAAAATTCGCACCCCAGCTTGTCCCTGGAACTTGGTCAGCCGCCGGCGGTCTCAGGGGAGCACGAGTCCGGTGTAAAAACTTGACCTTCCTCTTAGGAAACATAACTTTCAAGGCATTAATACTTCTCAGACGTTGCTGGGGATGGTATGTTTGTGCTTTTTCTAGTCCTGAGCGTTGCAGGCTGAGCGAGCAGGAACATGGCTCGGAGTAGGAGGCGGTAATGAAGAGAAGGGGAGGGGGCTATATCTTCCTCTGCTCTTCAGTAAATCCATCTTTGTACTAACATGAATATCGTGATTAATAATAATAGCAGCTTATGACTGTTTTGAAAAATTGCATTGCTAGAAAATGAATGTTTCCAAGTTGCTCCAAGGAAGGAAGATTTAATAGGGGAAAAAATATACACAGAACTGAATTTGAAACTGTTTACAACTGTAAATGCTGACAGTAATTAGGATGACTTGAGTATTTCAGCACGCTGTCCTTGTAGTACTTTCCCCCTCTCTTCTGCTCTGCTAGAAAGAGTAGCGTTTTCTATCTTTGGCTAGGAAAATTTAGAAATTTATATATGATAAATTTGACATGCTCATTGTAGGGTGCCAGTTGAAACGGAACCAAATAAGAAAATCTACTGTGCATATCGATATACCCACACTGAACCTCTTACTAATACTGCTATGGTGAAGAACTCTTCCTAGATGTTTTCTTTAACCTGTTTTATGTAATTTAGGAATTACAAAATTGCAGACAGAGACGATAAGGACACTGCGCTGCTTTTGCAAAATGAGCTTTTACAGGAAAAGTTTCTTCTCTTTTTCACACAGTAACTTTAAATGGGGAAATGATCAAAACTCCAGAGCAAACAAAACCTGCTTGACAAATGATGTCTTAATGTTTGATCAAGTTCAAGGCATTAACGGTATCATGCAGCATAATTTCTGCTTTCTTGAAAAACAATGGAGCTCATTTAGAAACTGGAATTCCCTGGAGAATGCCACGGGAGTGCAGACTATTAATTACTGTGTTCTATTGTTATCTTTTGTTCAGAACAATAGTGCTCTTGAGGTCCTGTGGAATCTCTCTCCCCTGCAAGGTGTCGGGTTTTGATTAAGCATCATTTCATACAGTTCATTAACAATGTATCTTAAAATGAGCTTTTGATTGAACATTTTTATTGGGCATTTAATATAATTTACGGTTTCTGTTGAAATTTCACATACAACATTTGCCAAGCTGGTTATTATATATTTTTCATTAAACAATGGCGTTTTACATTTTCTGAAAGGTTCTATTTTTTAAGTAGAGGAACAGATTATATAAAAATTGATTATGAATGCAGTATATCATGAAAATAGCCCTCCTGGCTATATTTTATTCCAGTGGAGCTACAGCACATAGGTGTACGAGCGGGTCCATTTGCAAGTGTTGCCGTTTCGGACTGCCAATCTGAAAGGCAACATTTCAGCTTCGTTCTCCTGTCTAGAGTGCTAACATTTTAATAAATTTCTCTGCTTTTATAGGAAGTTACACCCTAAAGCAAATGAATCCTGCTCACCAAGCTTCATCCAGCAAATCAGAAACATTTCAGCAGACGTAAAAGAGCAGCAGAAAAAGAGGAAGTTTTGTCAGACATCAGCTATATAAAGATCGTAAATATTCTTAGGGGTAGCGGCCACCAGTCCAGCTGAACACCTAAATGCAAATACAGCGGACATTATCTTTTAAAAGATTTACCAGTAAGTTCAGGCTTTGGCCTCTAGCAGTCTGGGGAACACCGAAATCTGAGGAATCCGGACTGTGAGTGGTTAGAGAAAATAACTCTGTGTCTTTCTTTGTAGAACAGCCACATCAGGAGCAAAGCTCACACTGAACGCTGGCTAGGTTGCAGCTCAGCCAGACAGATGCATATTTGTAACTTTCAGGTACAGAGGACTGTTTCAGATGGGAATCCTGATGGAAAAATTGGGGCATTTTCTTTTTTAACCTGGGAACGTATCTTCATTGGCAGTTTGCAGGAAGATGAAAAAAAAAAATCTTATACTGCTGAAATGGCAATTTGGGGAGGGAGTACGCACAGAGACAAACATTACAGTTAGAAACAAACCATTAGCTGGAATTTGTGTCCAGGGAAATTATTGGAATTATTTACATGCACATGTGAACACAGAGGGAAGAGCTCCAACACTGGCTGACTGTTAGCATAGTGTATGAGTCTGTTGGGATGAAATAAGAAGTATAGTTTTCACTCAAATACTCAAAGCAAAACCCAGCAGAACCTTTTGCTGAGATTTGAGACAGTTCAGACAAAATCTTCCATATTTTTTGTCTTTTACTTGGACCCTTGACTTTGTGATTGTCAGTGGGATGGGAATATTAGAATATTCAGTCCTCTCTTTACTCGATCTACTAAGAATTAGAAAGCACCGAGATTTTTCAGGAAGTCCTGCTATAAATATTTCCAGCTTAAATGGGTATATGACAGAGGTTCGCGTCGTTTGGGATTTGGATGCCAGTCCAAACCAAACCAGAAACCCTTTTAAGAGATAAGCATTTCCCATGCTTGGCTTAGGACAGGAGCCCCTCTCTGATGCTCGGGATGCGTCCCATCGGAAACGACCACAACTAAGAACTCGTAATTTCTAGGGCAGCCTCAGTTTTCCTTTGGGTCTGTGGTTAGAGTAATAGTTACCACTCTGTGATCACTCACGTAGTCTTGTTCTTGAACCTGGTGACCTACACCGTGCTGTTCAATCAACCTGGCTAAATTTCAGAGAGCTCTTCAGAAAAATGACCTTTCTCGCACTGACTGGCAGCGTCATGCCATCTTTGAGTCAACTCCCTTTCCCAGCACTTCAGGCCTAAAAGGGTCACCGTGATACTGAAAACACATTTCTTCTGATTTTTCTTATCTACTGGTAATTCTTTTAATACTACTGTAATTGACAGAGATGTGGAAATATGTATACTTATTCTAGGTTTTTAGTGCTGTGTACTTGATAGCACTTTATATTTCAATTTTCTTCTAATTAATAGTGCAGTCAGCTTTCCCTGTTCTTTTCAGATGATTCACTGCATAAAAGAAAAGGAGATTAAGTCACTTAAAAAAGGAAAACGTAACTCCATGAAAAGTAGTATATTTGAAGCTGACAGTGCTCTTTTTCCTCCTTGGCCTTCCATTAATAGATACAATAGATACATATATCCTGTATAACTCTTCTTTGCCTGCTTTTCTGTCTCTGCAATCTGTCATAAATTTACCCATGTTTCCCACTCCATTCACGGCTTTGCTTACAATAATCTGTTCGCCATTTCGCCCATAAACGCTTGTGTCTTGCTTCCCGGGGCTGGGAATCGCTTCCTTCACACGCTCATTTTTCCTGAGTGGTTACCCTGTCTGTGAGTCCGTCGTTCCTCTAATCCCATTAAAACAAGCTTATTTATTATGTTTCTAATGGAGATGCCAAGATAAGAACATTCCATGACTGATCAGTGGCATCATCTTATTTTGTAACCTTTGCCTCTCGTAACCCTGCCTGCTCCCAGCGACGCTTCAGCCTCCTGTGTCACCGCATGTCTACATTTAAATTTTGCACACTTCAGGACAGGGAAAACATCTTCACGTGTGTTCTTTAAAGTGACTGGCACACTTTTCAGCATACTAAATACAATAAGTAATAGCTGATCAGTGCTTGCACTCGTGGTACTTACCATGTCAGCAAATTTCTGTGTTTAAAAAATGGCTGTGTCTTACAAAGAAACAAATTAAACTGGCAGGTTCCCCTGACTAGAAAGCTCATTACTGACCAACACCCTCCTGTGTCATTTGGGTGTGTCTGTGTGTTTGTAAAGCCTTGAAAAACCCAAGGTAAGTTAAAAAGCAAAACAGTTCAAGGAAGCACTTCAACCTCAGATCACAGGGCTCGAAGAGTGCAAGGCTAAAAGCAAAGCCAGCGCTGAGAACTGTTTTCTTTAAAACAAACGATACAAATGAAATAGGAAAAACGTGGAAAAAAAATCAGTATTTGACATTCCTCATTTCAGCAAGGGAAAACTGCGGCACAGAAATTAGAGCCTGGTCCAGGGTGATGTTAAAGCCCCCGGTTGCGTGCCCTTGGCTGGCAGACAGCTTGCTGCCACGCTCAGGGGGCATCCTCGCCTGGGCAACCGCTCTTGCTCTTCTGTCCCATCGCCAGCGTGGGAAGGGACAGATTTTGCAAGTCTCAGCTGTGGTTGCCCAGCAGAGGCGGTGTCTCCTGCGGGCTGGGGGGCGCGGGGCAGCCCCGCAGGCACTGCACCTGGCGGGGAAGCAGCGAGCCCTGGGCATCAGCGTCACCTCGAGCTGGGCACGCAGCGAAGCAGCGGCTTTCTGCCGGGCTGTCCTTCTCACACAGCCCTTGTCACTCGGCTGTGTGGCGCTTTTTCAAGCCTTACGGTTTTAGTTCAAGACACAGAGGTTTACAGAAATTAAGCTCTGAGGCCACTTGTGTCTGAGGCACCACAGAGAAGCTCGGCTGTGGCGGGGAGGGATAACTCTCCGGGCTAGCTAGAAGATGGGAAGAAGCAGTGTTGGCTGTGGTTTATCCAGCCCTGCAGAGCGAAGGAAGACTGACGCTGCAGATTTTTTTTATTTGTAAAACTTCTTTAAGCTGAATTTCCTCTCTGAAAACATTTATATGCTTACAGGCACCTACAGCTGTACCTGTGCTCCTGCGGACTCTGTACACGCAAGTGTGGAAGAGGCCTTTCTGCACTTCTCCAAATATCTCAATGAAGGTACAGTGTGGAGCAATGATGAATAAAGACCAGATCTGCTTGAGCCTTCCTCTGCACCACTCGCTCCTCCTTTCCTCTGCCTCTCCAGCCGAGCTGCCGGGAAGGCAGGTGAGTGCGTATTCCCCCGTCGATCACCCCCTCTCTCCAGCCTCTGCTTTCTGGGACGTGAAAGAAGGGCTATACAAAAATGCTTGGAATAAAGAGATTAAGAGGTGATGAGACATAGACAAGCACTTTGTGTATGTTAACGTATATTTGCTTTCGTACTTCCCGAAATGGTGTGTGTGGTACGTGCTTTTGTCATGTCTCTAAGGCAAAGAACAAAGGGATGGGGCTGAAAGAATTTTCCTGTGTTCCTCTCAGAATAAAGTTTGCTTTTCCCTGTTTGACCTTCAACTCCCAGAAGACCTGAGTTTAACTGCTTTGATTTACTTCCATAATAAAGTGATCGATTAATGTTAAAGGCAGGCTTTATGAGGCCTGTCCTCAAATGGTCTCAGCGCTTGCCATAGTGAGGATGTTATACTGCCATGCTCTGAAAAAGGTCACATGAAGGGAATCAAAGACAAGATAAATGATGGTTTACACATCAGAAAAGCTCTCCGTAGTACAGACAGGGAATGTGGAACATAATGTCTCTCAGGGCTCGGTGCAGATGGTATATAGTAAATATAGTCTGAACTGCCTCCCTAGGATTTATTATTGTTGCCGTTGGAGTTGTTTTGGAGTTTCACTTTTGGACAAATCTGTGCTCTGGAAGTGTGTGACACAGGGACAGCCCTGGTTAAAATCTGGCAAATAAAGAGGTCTGATAAGCTGATCTCAACGTGCTGGTGTTGAGGAGCTTGCTCTCAGAAGTTGAGCTTGATGTCTTATGATTTGCTGTCCTAGGTTAAAAATCATAGTTCACTTTTGTTTTCTAGCTAGACTTCACTGCAGGCGTTTTTCCTTAAAAGAGACAGGCAAACTGAGTACGCAAAGTAAGAATCAATCCAAAACTTCAGCCTCTGTCCATATCTATATGTCTTAAAGGAGAATTTATGTGCTATCAGATGGAACAGCAAATTCCTCTGTGTTTTCCCTCCATATTTTGATGAGAAATTGTTTATTCTCGTTCCATTTATGTCTCCGCTGGACTACATTTCCTCTGACAGGCAGAGATATTCCTGATTCACCCTGATGTAAAAGGCAGAACTGATTAATAAATTCTGAAGAACAGACATAAGCAGGAACCTGAGCTTTAATTGGACTTAAACCTGAGTAGGACTGGCCAGGTAATTGTATAATGATCCAGCTTCCGCAGGAAAGCGTATTTTTCAGACCAAATCTCGGGCCAGACGCTCACACTTTCAACAGCACTCTGATTGGGAAGGCTTGTCAGGTGTCGGATGAAATTTCAGATCTCGGTCGGGGGCAGAGAGGGAGGCAGAACGGAGAGCAGGCGAGTAAATGAGGTGCTCCCCTGGGGCTTGGGAGCTGCAAGCTCAAAGCCTTGCTCTGTACCAGTTTGAGCAGGTATTTAAAGCGGGGCTGCTCATCAGGTCCTGCTGCCTTAAAGGATGAATTCTGGTCATCGAGGTCAGGCTGTGTTGAAGGACAGGTCCCAGCCCCAGTCCTAGGAAGCTGGAAAGCAGATGAGCACGCAGGGAAATCCCTCCGGAGTCAGCAGCTCCCCTGCCGCTCCGTTGTCCCCGGGGGAAGGGGGTGGCTGGGGGCACGGGCGAAGATGCGCCCCCGCAGATGTTGTCATCATCCCGCACAGGCTGACAAGAGCTGCTGTGGCCAGCCTGGCTCTGCTTCTGGCTTAAATCAAACGGGTCCATGGCTAACTTGCTGTCTCCTGCAAGGCAGCTGCCCTGTGTCTGCTCTTCTTGTTTGTAAAAACGAAATAGGGAATATGATGCCAGTTTACGGTTCGTATCGCAATCAGTGAAAATGATGAAAATACCGCAGCACTTTCCTGGCCAGTTTCAAGCCCGTGGGCAATATTACCCATCAAATCAGCCTGTGAGCAGCTGATGCACGTAATTCAGGAGCGAGTGGTGTTATTAGAATTGCGGTTCGAGGACACAGTGACTGCTTCTGGTGTTCAAGGATAGGACACTGAGGCGCCAAAATGCCATAGAGGACGTGCCCTTAGTGCCCTCTATCTAGAAGCGCATAGTACCGAGGCAGATAGTGTTGCCACCTTTGAAAAATAATTCCCAAAATGACCACTTCAGGCACTTGGCTGCTGTGATTGGGCAAGCCCATGATAAAACTTGTCCTGGTAGAAGGAAACCAGCCGAGTAAGAAGCTTATTATTAAGGGCTTATAACTAATAGGACTTTTCACGTGGCAGTAATGTGGTAAGAGTGGGTCTGGCAAAAGCATCTGTATTCCCAGTTGTGTGGTATCCTTGGGAGGGGAGAAAGGAAAAGGGAGAGATCTAGAGGGGAGGGTTCATCTCAAAATACGCAGAGTAAAACAGTCTACGCAAGGCACAGATTGATGCAGGCTGCTCTGAAAAATATTTGGCAAAAGGCATATAATGAGTTTTTCAGACTTCTAGTATTTCTTTTTTATTATTTAGAGGACAAGCAGAGTTTAAAGAAAAAAAATGAACTCCCTTAACAACATTTTAATCACATATAAATAGGCAAATTACAATTAAAAACAGCTCATAAAATTCTAGAAAGAACTGATGGAAAAAGTCCCGTCACTTATTAAATCCATCCTTTGCCAGTACAGAGCTGCTGCGTACGCTTCACTAGCACTTCCATTCAGTCAAGCTTTAAAGCTGACTTTAAATATTCTTTTTAAATCTAAGGTTTTCTTCTGCTGCCATCCCAGCCTTTTAGAGTCGCAACCGCTTAATATTCTGCTTGGCCCATGGGAAGAGATGAGCGTATTAAGGATCCAAATACAAAACACATTTCTCTCTGCATTCAGTGTAACCTGACTAGACACTACAGTTGGCAGACACCAGATGGTTGACTGGAGTCTCTAGTCAGTCTCTGCAATTGCCGAAGCCTTAAGGACAAAACAGCAACGGGGAGATAGATTTGATATGATCATGAATCACTTCTGGGACCGCAGCAGATAACTTAAGATAGGAGTCATGCGGGTCACCTTCTCGAAGCTCCTTCTGGTACCAAGTGCAAACAGAGACGGGAGAAGATTGATATTGGAGAGCAAAGGATGATGGATGGCGTTAGCGGGGTAGTAAGGTGTATTTGGGATTTACCGAACATCTTCACACAGCGTTTTGAGAGGATCGACTAGCAGAAGTGTATGGGCTTTTCAGAGTCAAAAAAGGCAAATCTTGTTGAGGTGGAAAAGAAAGAAAATGAATGGTTTTGCTTCATTTAAATGATATTGCAAGTACTTCTAACAAAGAAAGTATCAGATGGTTATTCAGGAATATAGAATGAGCAATATGAAAACGTCCCCATTAAAACTAGGTGGTGGTTATTAAAAAAATCTTGAGCAGCTATTCAGATTATAAAATGAATTTCCTGCAGCTGTACTCACATCACTATTTCCACTTTTCATAAATTTTTGAGTAACTGATTTTTTTCCACACTCCAAAGTTTTCATGGAGAGGAGCAAGCATCAGGCTTGCATGTTCTAGACCCTTGTGAGTTTCCACTAGAAAGCATACTGTTGCGTGAGAAACAGTTTGTACAAACAGAAGGAAAGGGCTTCTAAAAACTTCCATTAGAACTTAGAGCAGATCTCAGTGGGTCTTATATGACCCAGACGAGACTCTGACTGCACCTTTTGTATCTAGAAGTATACTTGCATGCAATTTTTTTCGTCATTTCGACAAAAGGAAAACTACATTTATATTACGAACACTGCCAAGAAATCCATAGTAACAGATTTTGCTTATGTGTGGTGCCTCAGACTTGGTTTTTAAATCTCAAAGAATTTTTTTTTTTTTTAGAAAGAAGCTACTTGTTAGACACAAAACTGCTGTGTTGTATTCAAGCTCCTGTCTTCATTAGAGAAGCACCCTCTTCAAATTAAAAGTACGGCTAATGTTCTACGATTTGTCATTACTGCAGCTACCTGAAATAATACATACTTTGGATATACACTATCTAGTAAAAAGCTTCACGTCAGACAATACAGTAGAGCTTTATGCACAAAGTAAAAAGATTGGCCTCGACTGAAGAGCAAGAGATTTGTTCTGCTTTGGTGGATAAATGAACTCTGAAATTAAGGAGATCATAAAATGATCACTGTATAGAAATGAATGTTGGAAGGAAAGTAGATTTTGGATGCTCTCGTGTTTTCTTTTTCTCTAATTTCTACAGTTCCTGTGCATGACAGCTTGAAGGGGTTTACTATATTGGGCTGGATGAATTACTGGGGGCAGAGCTATTTTGTACTTACTGTAAATGTACTGTATCTGGAATTTCCTCCTTCGTTGCCTCCTATTGTGTGCATACTCAAGCAAAAATGTAGCTTTCACTTTCAGAACATGACCAACAATTTTCCTTTATTCTTTGCTGAAGCGAGAAGCAGCTCTAGAGCTGGAGTATACCAGCCTTCCTAGGAGGCAGCAGAACTTTGACTACGCCTTGTATTCGGAGCAGGTTACCTGGGAAGCACGGCTGGCGTAGCTGGCTGGCCGTAGGCAGCGGCCATTAGGCCTCTCATCTAGTTCAGAGCTGGCCCAGGTCAGAAACCACACACAGTGAAGCCATTTGACCGGCTGGAACATGACGGATGGAGCTGAGAACTGGCTTACAACTGTGTGGACTGTTGCAACTCCAACATAACTTGGTGATGTGAGCCAAGAATAATGTCCTGCAAGAATGAATATGTCCCCAAAATTTCAGCCCGTGTGTAAGCTTAATACTTTCTTATGTATATTTCTAGAGGAGGAGAAGAAATTGACAAAAATATCCATGGCCCATTGGAAGAGCAGCAGGAAAGCAGGTTGTACTGGGAGTTAGAAGGTTGGCACCCCTAAAGCATGAGCTTTACTGTAAATAAAAGCAATCTTGTCATTGCTGCTCAGGACTACTGTATTTAAAAAGTTTCATCACCCTTTATGAAAGTGCTGCTTTATAAATGTAGAAAAAAGATACGGGAGCTCTACTGAAATTCTTTACATGCTGTTGAAAAATCTCTGCCTTCCCAATCTCTACCCAGCCTTCCAAATGCTGCAAAATGGTGTCTGGCCCCTACAGCTGGCAGGTGGAGCCCTGGCAATGGACTAGCTGAGAGAACCACCTCAAACTCCTTCTTACTAGCACCCATAAAGAATGATCCTCAAGCCAAGCTGGTTGTGAGTCAGGCATGGTCAGTTTTACATACGGACGTTGCAAGCCTTGCATTTTTATCTAGATGGATGTTGGAAAGGGCTCCCGAGAGAAGATTGGGGTGATGTTTTGTGGAACAACATCGTCACTTCCTGGCACTGAGATGTTAACCGCAGTGCCGCTTATTTGCAGTTCATGGGACTTTGACTGATTCTGTTTAAAAGAGGATAAATGCCCAGCAGCGCCTGAGGAAAGCTCCTCTCAAACCTTCCAACACTTCCAATGCTTATTGGTCTTATTGAAGGGGTGCAGCAAGCTAAGGGGAGTTTCCTGACAATGAGAAAAGCTTCCTTAAGCCTTGTGCAATTTATTGGTCTAGTCGAGTCAATTACAGCCATGACTCACTCTCCAAAAATTGTGACTTGGCTTTCGTTATTTTCACTCACACAGTGCTGAGTGGTTGGACACATCCTTAAGTTTTAATCATCTCGTGCTTTACTTGTGCTAGTGATAGTTCAGTGATTGAAGAGTGGAAAGGAGGAGGATTTCTTTAATTACTTTTCTGTACCTCAGTATCTTGGATTCTGTCTGTGTAGAGTTGAACATGTTTCCTGTAAAGTGTGCAAATATGTGCCTTTTCGCAGTTACTCTTTGACATTTTCAAAGATAGTTCCCTCTTCCCATATCTAACTTGACAGTCAATCAAGAACAGAGTAACGAGGAGAAAAAGACAGAGGATCAGGGAATGAAGACAGAAAAGGAATCCAGGAAAAAATAAGAAATGCGAAGAGAAAATGGAGAAGGATGAAACAGGAAAACCTTTGAAATAAATTCATAAACTATTGTTTAAAAAACCCGTGCCTTATTCTATCGCATATGAATTTGTAAAAGGACTTCAAGACGTACATGTGCATGCTCACCACACAAAACACGGCTAAAACAAGCCACAGTGTGACAATTTACACGAAGCACAAGAAACCTTCAGGAATTGTCTGCTGATCTTTCCCTCGGCTCCCCCATGGAGACTTTGCCATGGTTACTTGCTGCTTGCGGGTGTCACCAGGCTCCCTTGCTCTGCAGTCTCACTGAAGTCAAGGAGATCTGAATCCAAGAGCAGAAGTTGGCCTTTACGATTCACTTCCATGTAGCATATGTTACTATATTGTATACCAAGAAATGTAACCGAGAAGAACTGTGGTATTTACAGTATGCTAAAATTTAACTATTGCTGTAGCCTTCTGAAGCCTGTGGGCCACATCCCAAAGCCTTTACCCATGTTTTACTTCATCTTGTGTGAGGTAGAACTCCTGTTGCCGAGGAGTGAATGATGCAGTATGAATAAGGATTCAGGATCTGGCTCCGTGCCCATTAGCGAACCGAGGTAGTCCAGTGCTGGCTAATTCCCTTAGTGAGTGGGGCAGGAGAGGTAACGTTGACTAGAGTGAGGGATACTGATCTATTCTTTTAATTATTCTTTTTGGTAGCAAAGTCAGAGAATAGGAAGTTATTTAGCACGTAGCAATGAGTTTTCTTTCTGACACCCAGAGGAATGAAGTTGAAGGTGATACAGTGGGTCTGGGAGGCTGCTGCAAAAGTATGTGGGTCTGTGACACTTTAAAAAAGATGCTGCTTTGTAAAATCAGTAACACGGAGAACAACTTACAGCACACTTGCTGAATTTTAAAGGACTGTAATATACTCTTGGGTCAAGTATCGCCATCGTTCCTCAGCCTGATTATTCTTTCTTTTACAAGGTCGACGGTCCCAAAATAGTGAGGTAATCTTCGTCATACAGAAGAGGTGTGAGAGTCTGCTCACAGTCTGATCGTGTGTCGGTCTCTATGTTTCCAGGTGAGTGATACTCCCCACGTGCCCCTGTCCATACATCCCCCTGCCTGTAATGCAATTTTGCAGCAGCAGGATTAGAACAGATTGCTGGCATTATGGCAGCAAGGATGTTGTTGGGAGTAACTTGGCAACACTTGTAGGCGTTGTGACGCTGGCTCTTTGCTCAAGGGCAAGGACAGGGGAGGGGATGCTGGATACAAACCAGTGAGAGAAATAATGTCAGAAAAGTTCAGAAGATTAAAGCAGTGACAGTAAATAAGTCTGAAATTATTTTAGGTTTACATACTTTAAGTCCTCAGTGACTGAAAACACAGCCAAGAATTGCTTCAGCAATATTCCTTCATAAATCTGCATAATAATCTCTCAGAGGGGCTTTGGTGAAATTACAAGTATTCATTTACTAAATTGGGTTCAGTGTCTGTATCATATGCCATATGAATATTCAGTGCCATGAATTCATCCAAACTATATTGAAGTTACCGTGGTCTGCAAGCTATCTCAAATGATAACCCAGACAGCAGGCATGGGCAGAAAGGACTTTCTTTTAAAAAAATAAAAAGCAATTTCCACTAGAATCCAGTAAATATTTAGCAGCTATGTCCCTAAGAATGGCGGTAATACAAGCAGGTAATTTTTTTCTTGTGGAATTTCTGATCTTCATAGCTCTGAATTCAACAACAAATGTTTTCTTGCTAGAAAGGGACCACAAACATAATGCAAAGGATTTGTGAGTGATTTATCAAATAATACAACGATAACTGCCAGCCAGATACAAGAAAACTGTTTGACTGGGAGACTAGTAATAGAAACACTGAATATAAAATACAGTGACCTTCATAAAAAGCAACGACTGATCTTAGGTGACAGAGAAAACTTTCCAGAGAGTCAAAGATTGTACCGTGAGTTGCAATAAACTGTAATCCTGCATAATTCTCCAGTGTTTTGTACATTGTGAATCAAATATATGAAAAAAAAAAGCCTACCTAAAGAACGTCTGGAGTAGTGAGTGTCTGCAGGGTACAACGTATCTCATCTGAGTGTGAAATGGATTCAGTGCAGATTAGTGATACTCTGAGCATTTGTCCACCACCATCGTATTCACTCTTGGTCTGCTCTTGCTTGGGTAACCCAGGGCGGCAGCCCTTTCCCTCCAAGGCTGCTGGTTTGAACATAAGATGTTGCAGCAATTCTGCAAAAAATAAAAGAAGTAACTCACAACTTGGAGATTTCAGAAGCTGTCTGTGGCGAATTGAGAGAGACCCAAGAAGTCACTCATGCTACACAGGAGAAGGTGGTGCACTTCAAAGGCAAATGTTCAGTGGGTGGTTTCTGCGGACCACATGGCAGCAAGTGAAATGCAGAGCAGAATGGTAATTATGAGAAACTGCTCCAGTGGATAGTTTCCCATCGTCTTATGTCAAATGGCATGGGAGTTTCAGCCTATTTCTTCAGAAGGCATCATTACCCGAGGAAGCATTTTTGTCAGTGATCATTGCAAATAGACCAGTAGATTGTCCGTCTTTGTTCATTTTTTTTCTGCTTTCTAGGTTTCCTTTATTTCCCCATCTCACTTAAGATTGTTTTAGTCATTATCTGTATTTTACCCGATGTTTAAAGAGAGATGAATTCAACGGCCAGTTCACAAATCTCCAGCACTTCTAGTGATTGTGCTTATATTTTTGTAAGGTAAATTCTGCGATTTGTACTCAAACTGTGCCTCTCTCCTTTGGCATTTCCACTGCTTATTCTTAGCTCTTATTCATGGTATGATCCGTTTCTTCACCAAAGGTCCATTATTGAGACCAAATGGAGAGGTGTTTAGAGGGAGCTTGCACTTCATCATTACAGAGCATTTAACCTTGATATCGCTTGCTCTGTGGGTGAATGAAGGGCTTCAGATGCCATGACTGCCCGTCCTGGCACCTTTTCTAGCAATGAATTCATATATATATAAAGTCAAGGTATATACGTAATGTGTTCACTCTTCTATATTTCCTTATCATTTTTATGCTAGCAGACCGGAAAAATACCACAAGGGCTGCAAACTTCAAGTTGATAAAAAATGAGGAAGTTGGCCCAAACCAAAAAGAAAAAATGCACATAATGGCACCAAGGCCCTATATGATCATAAGGCAATTTGTGAGTCATGCAAAGAAATTAATTTCTGAGGGGTCTGGGGAGTGTTCCAGGAAGGAGCGGCGAGAGGAGCTGGGAAGCGGGATCAGCCCAGGGCTGTGATTCAGCACTCTTCAGCGGGATGACAGGGCACAGAGCTCAGTGTGTTTGCTCTTCCGCTGCTCCTAGGTGCAATGGCAAACACTGAGCTCCATGCCTGCTGCGGAAAGGGAATTACGCAAAAACTGGGGTTCATCACCTGGAGACTTTCTTAAACTGCTGCCAGATTAAACAAAAAAAAAAACCCCAACAACCCCCAACCAAACAAATAAGAATAACTTTACATGCAATCAGCACAGCAAAGAGCTGACATATGGCCTGATTTTTTCCACCACTGAAGAACAGTCACTGCCTCCTAGAGAGCATGAAATTGAGCCACTACCACCAAAGCTTCAGAGATTAAGTGGTCACAAGTGGGTAACGTTAATTAGTAAAGCAAACTCTCATCAATGATTTTTCTCAAAGTCATCCCATCAGTTTTGATCTCTGAGTGATGTCCTTAGCATTGTGCTCATCTGTCATCGCACAAGGTCAGGAGAGTCCTTTGAATTCAAGTTGTTTGTAAAGCAGCTAAACAGCTGCTTTCAGCTGGAAATTTCAGCATCCAGGAGCCGTTTCAAAGAGGAGCAAATCTGTGAGTCCAGAGCCTCTTTGACCGATCCTGAATCACCTTGTGCTACCTTCAGCCTCTTGCCTCGCTCTCTTCTTCCTCTCCCTCTTTACTTTGAATCTTTTGGTAAAGATAGCCAGTGACTTAAAAAAGGAAAAAAGGAAACGGATGATCATAGTGCTTTTTCTCCAAGCAGTTTTTGATTTTAACTACAATTTGAAAAGATTTCAGGCTTTCAGGTTCTTTCACCTGAACGTCCTCCACCTAAGGCTGGATCACTTTGTCGGTGGCTATATTTGCCAGGTTAGCTATCAGAAAATCTTGAGCAACAGAGTTCCTTTGCACTGGTTGCTCTCCATTCATATATCAATTCGTGGTCTTTTGTCAAAGCAGCTTATGTCATATCATCCATCGTAAGGTATAAAACCCGTTCTTGTGTTCACCAAGCAGAAAGCATAATAATCATTTAGATTCTACATTGTGACACTACTCTGTTGCTTAGCGAGGGCATTGATTATGCTCAAGAGAAGTTTGAGGAACAGCTTTCTTTAGTCTCAAATTTGCGACAGTTCCCCTTTGAGTTGGCAGTACATTAATGGAAATGGAAACTTGCCTCATTCTAAATGTCAGAATAATAGAGCACCAAAAACAATTCAGTCATGTCTTTCAAACCACGCACATATGGTTCAGCACCAAATGTCACTATTCTTCCCCACTTCCTTTCCATTTGTCACTATCTCTGTTGATTATCATTGTTTGGGTTAAAACTTTCGTGAAGGCTCAGTGCAAAGCTCACCTTGACAGTAACTAGACGTATTCGTGGCATATTCGGTACTTGGTATATGTCTAATATAGTCATCCCAATTGCAATGGATTGGAGATACTGGGTAGTATTCCAGAACAGTTCAGTCTGACTCCTCCTTATTTTTGAGAATTTGTTTCCGACACCTTGCTGACTTCTTTAGGACAAGTTACATCAGCAACATCAGGCGGAATGGAAGGGATTAAATTTTTCATTTTCTCTTGCCAAATACAGAAAGTCTGTAAAATGGCTAGCAAGTACTCAGCCATAAGACCAGCTTTTTGGAAATGTTTTTCTTTTTCATGAATGCTAAGACTTTGAACACCATAATAACATTTTCCACAAGAGGAGTGTACCTTCCTATCTCTCCTCTCTCCTAAAATAATGCCCTTTTATGGCTTAAAATGGTAACTCAGGTTGTCATTATTTTACCTGTTTTGATACTATTGATATGCTGGTTGTCATCCAGACTTTCGGATAGATACATTTCCTACCCTAAAAGATTTCAGCCCTGTGGCAAATGTAAAGCAACAGCTAAGAGAGGCAAAAGGTGTGGGAGAGGAAGAAGATGGACAGAGCTACAAACACAGTATGCAAAATCTTAAGGGATTGGTAAGTCTTCAAAAATCAAATATTCCAGAGTTGCAAAATGCCCCAAATATGCAGCCTGTGACCACATAATTGCATGTTATGTTTCCCTTTTTCTTCCCAGAGGATGTTGGCCTCCTTCAATGAGCAGAATGGGTGATATTCACGTAGTGATTTTTCTGTGTCAAAGTGTTGTAAGATGTAAAAATAAATGCCTCAACGAGGTTGTTTTTAGTTGGGGTAAAATTGTTTTTTTTTCTTCTGGCCTCTGTTTGAGAAAGAAATAAACTAAATAAATTCAGCTGGAAACACATATCTAGCTTCAGAAATTTCCAAATGATTGCCACTTCATCAATCGATAAGGAAGAGAAAATGGAATTGTACGGTAGTAAATGTCATTCTTTCCCCCACATGTTAACCACTCTGCCCTTTTCCTATGCTTTACCATGGGATGGGAGATACTATTGGAGATTATTTCACTAATCCTTGCTTTTTCTTAGTTACTTGTGCTTGTGTGTTGCTGGAAAAGCATTCAGAAAAGACCACTGATATGAACAGGCTGCAAGTTTAAGCTCAAAATTGGTCTTTTTTGAGTATTAGATACTTGGTTCTAAACTTGTGTTGGGAGATTTCATTTTCATTTTCACTTTCACTCAGCTCTTCTCTTCTTGACCCAAAGCACAGCCTGAAGACGTGGCAATAAAGGGTGTACCAGCAATTTGAGAAGAAAACTCCTGAATGCTTTCATTTTCCACCCTTACTTACAAATGCAAGAGAGGATCCGATACCTTTATGCACGCCAGTACCACGTGACAAACCTTTCTAAGGACGAGGAGAATGACAGAGTATCGTCCGCTGATTTTCCAGCCATGGCTTGACATTACGGCCCGAGTGAAAGCCCCGTTCCTGCTGGAGGAGCGGGCAGCCCCAGGGAGAGGGGTAAGCGGTTGGGGGTGGGCATGGAGGGCACTGGCCGAGCCACCTGCCTTGCTGCAAAACCAGGTGAACGTGGCAACGTGGCCAGCAACTTGTTCTTCTGCGGAGGAAAGGCAGAGGAAGCAGATTCTCATTAATATTTACACCAAAACTGTGCTATGTCCACCGAGCAGTACAGGGGGCCATTTGAGTGAGGTAATTTGTAATCAACCAGTCTAAATCCCCTTTCCATTTCTATGCTTCAATGTGAAGAACTTAGCGTAGCTGAGAAGTCAGGCCATTGTTCTCAGAATGAAATGTGCAAAGCAAGACTTTAGGAATGTCTTCATCATATATTCATGTTGACATAGCCACCCGAACAGAGATTTTGTGTAGGATCTAATAATATTAATCCATTATTTTGAATGTTGATTTGTTCTATTTAAAAAATGCACGAGAAACTGTTTTCCCAACAACCATTTTAAGTGACTATTCACTCTAGTAAACTGAGGTATTTTAATTCGTTTCTTTGTGTCAAAAACTAACAGAAGTGTAAATAAAACCGAGAACACAGACCTTCTCTTAGTTTTCAGTAGGTAAGCATTCTTTTGCAGTCTGAGATTCTCTTTGTACAACAAGGTCTAATACATAATTTTCAGACATCCAAAGAACCTACGTATTCCTTCAGCAATACAAAAGTCTATAGCAGAAATAAAAATAAAGATGAAATACATGTTAAGTTCCTTAAAATTCTGTTGGAGGCCTATTATGTTCTGGTGAAAAGGATTTTCAGGAGTTACAGTGCGTATATCACAAAGCTTTTAAACAAAACATCTTCCACTTCTCCAGGAAATAAATACCAGTTGTACTTTAAAAATTATTTAACAATGATGTTTTATGGCCACTGTATAACAGCACTTATTGCTGTGTAAATTAAAATAACTAATCAATTAATACAGAAGTAATTTTATTACCAAATGGATAGAGGAGGTATGAAAAGCCCTAATTAAAAGCATTGTTTGCTCTGCTTTACACTAATGATTCTCTAAGAACCAATGTTATTTATGAATTAGCTTAATCACAAAGGAATTAAAGAGAACAAAATTATTTGTATGAAAATAGTACTCTAAATGCATGGAGGCTAGACAGAAAAAGCACCCAGAGTCATTTCTATATCTGATCAACTAGCTTGTCTAATCCATTTTACTGTGGATAGTTGGCCTGACATGACTTCAGATTAGTTTAATAGGGATTAAAGTGGCATGAAGTGTATAAATCTATGAATTTGCAAGTACAAACATGTTTAGGAATTCATTTATCTTTAAGGGCAGGAGGAGGGGAGAAAGTTCAAAGCAAAATCTGGATACATTTGTAAACACAGTTAATTCCACGGGAAATTTGGAAAACAACTAAAAACCGTGCAATTTGGACAGTGAATCCTGATGACTTCACTCAGTTTTTCTGCACAAAAACAATTACTAAAGTCAAACAAAAAAAGACCCCAAGTTCCAGTGCTTGGAGAAGTGATGTGGAAGTCCTTAGGTAAACCTACAAGTCCCGTTGATTACTGCCCAAATAAAGCAGACCTCTGGCATTCAGCTTTCTGAGCTGGCATGATCAGCGCATAATGTCTTTGGAGCTAGAGCTGCCAAGAGAAAGGGATCAGAGACAGCCAAATTATGATATCACACCAATAAAACCTCATCGTAGTGACATACATAAAACACTCTGTAAATTGCTTTTTGTAACTTTTAATTTATTAAGAGCTTTTGAACTATGTTTTCCTTCTGTGACATGTTTTCATTTACCTCTCATATCCTTCATTAATTTGTTTCCTGTTTGAGAAATAATACCACATTTTTGGCAGTTTGAAACTGCTGAAAAAATACATCATACCCTACATGAAGTAGCTTGCCAGAGAATCAGGAGTGTGCGGTATTTTCAATTGCTAGGCTGAATTACAGTGAATTATTTGACTACTCAATTTGCCCAGTATCAAGGTTGAGTCATGATAGCTGCCTATCGTGCTGCTGTTTGCTCATCCCTAAGCCCAAATTCGGAGCAGCTTCTGCAGCTGATATTTGAGGCCCTGAAGAACTTGGAGGTGCTGGATTTGCGGTGTGTGGGCCAGTTTGCAGAGCGGCTTCCAGTGTTAAATAAAACAGATCGGACACAGTTTTCCCCGCTAGTTCCGGGAATGGTGGGGACGTACCATCAGCAGACCTAGCCCAGGGTTCAAATATTGGCATCCTGCTCCCTTCCCGGTCGCCGTCTTTCTCCGCCGTAAGTTCGTAAAGGTGACTCAGCCACTCTGGGAATGGGACCAAAGGCATAAATGGATAGAGTAAAGGATTAAAATAACTCAATATCACATCATGTAGTGCTGACCCCTCAGGTATCCATCCATAAATCCATTCAAGAATCATTTATGCTTCCCCTACAGCCTGCTCGGCACATTTTTCCAACTACGCCTGCACAAAAGACTGTTCAGCCATGAGCCGCAAAGTTTCTGAGGGAAGCCTGAAACTCTCTCCCAAAAGCTCCTCTTCACCCTCGCCCCTCAAAACGTCCCTTGCCTAAACTGTAACTGGCTTTATGGTCCATTAGCTAAAAGGCAACTGTTTCAAAGCATTAGGTCTGTAACTTTGAAGAGCAAAGCAGTTAGATCTTGTTACAGGTAGAGTTTGCAACTATTGAAAATATATAGCACATACGGAACCCCACAGATATTATACCCTTTCACTTTGCTAATAGCAATCTCTTTGTGTTACCTGTGAACTAAGTCAGAAAGTTTCTTTGACTATTTTCAAGAAACTGGAACAACAAAGAAACGCATTTAAAAGTAAGGAAATCGGGTACAAAGCTAGCTGAAGTTTCCTTTTCTTTCAGGTCTGCTGTGTAGAACATTGGCCAAGAAGGGAGTTACAATACCTTTGAAGATGACCTTTCAAGGCCAGGCCATTCAGGTGATATTAATATTTCTTGCCAGCTCCTGAGTTAAACGCCACAGGAGGGGAAGGGAGTGTTTGAATTGAGGGACACTGAATCCAAAGCGGCCTCTGGAATGGGTTGATGGGAAGAGCTTAATCACACTTGGGAAAGATTTCCCACCGTTCATGTGTCAGACAGGGAGGAAAGATCTTACGAAAGCAACAGGGGCCAAAGGTTTTGTGATGAAAACTGGGGCAGAGAAGAGAAAGCTTATTTTTGTTTCCTTCTGAGATATGGCTGGATTTTGACATGAAAAAATATCGTCTTCCTGCTGTGTAGGAAGCTCATACCATGAGATCAAAGAATAGTGAGTGTCTAGCTGCTAGCTCGCGTAGGTTTTAAAAGCTGGGTATTTGGAATTAAGAAAGTCAAACCCTGGAGCAAACAAGAAATGAATGAACGCTCAACACTCAGTGCTACTTTACCTAAGAAAGCAAGCTGGAGACTGATTTCCAAACGTTCAAGAGCAACCCTGGAGAACGCTGGGGGTTGCGCTTTTGCCATGGTGGGATCTATACCGGGATGTGCTAAACGCCAGCTGAAATCCAGCTATGGCAGGAGTCACTAGAGGGTACTGTAATACACAGTATTATTTCTTGTGCATGAGTGACGTTCATTCTTTGTGTCAAAACTGAGGCTTGTCATCTAATTTTTGGGGGGAGAGGCTGAGGTAAATAGAAATAATTTTATTATTAAGTCTGTCTTCAACTGTCTGGCTAGACTCACTTGCCTGGGTGTCAGTCTACTAGAACGTGGCAATGCCTGCATGCTGTTCACCAACATCTTCATTGGAGGACCAATGTAGTCATGGGAAATGAAACTGGAAGAAAACATGTATTTTCTCTAACATTAGCTTCACTTCTAAATACAAACCAGCTTGCGGTAGAGTGAAAGCTACTCCTCAAAAGCACACTTGATCTCATGCAGATTAGCAATGCTGTACTGTGAGGGTTCAGAGGGATTATGATCTGTAGTGTAGACAGACACTCGAGACTCAATCCCGCAGGAAGTTGGTCACTTGCCTAGAAATAACTTGAATAACTTTGATGCTAAGGACTTTCCTGTGCACCTCTATCCTGGGCTTTGGAGCAGGTAGCTTCCACAGTGCCGAGCGATGCCACTCAGAGTTAAGGCTGAACCTTGTGTGGATTACTCACCTTCTGGCCCAGCTGCCTCCTCATCTCCGAGTCCCTAAAAGGCATTGCCAGGTGTTCTGGGAAAGGCCGTGAAAAAAGAGGTAACTCACTCCCCCTCTCTTTCCTCTTATTTTAGACTTCCAGTAAGGAGGAGATTTACACACAGCTCCTGGGAGACTTTTATTGCTAGTGGTTAGTTGTACTGCATGAATATATTTTCTTTTCTGAGTGCCTTTCATATATCTATAGATCTATATATATGTATTTCACCACCTTTAAATCTGCGTTTTGTGAATTAATTATAATTCTGCTGTCAGAATGAATGATAAAATGTGGTTATGTTGCTGTCTAGGAGGTTACGTGTTCTCTTTCAGATATGGATAACAAATTCATGTTTGTGATTATTAACTCAGTCTAGATCATTTGAACTCTTGTCAGATCCAGCTGACATGATTTAGTTGTAGCTACTACATACATGACCCTGGAAGCCTGAATCTGGGTCTCTTCTTGTCCCATTCTTTCTTTTTATATATGCTGTCGTGACATTTGATCTCCTATAGATACTAATTTCTCATCTCATAGTTTGCAATTTTGGTTCCTTTTTTGGTTGGCAAATCGTTATCAGAGTTATTTTTGTTTTCTGCAGATACGGTAATTTTTTACTAAGTAGTCAATGAGTACTTGCTAGTCGTAATACGGTTGTTCTCATTATTCACAATTTGTGCTGTGTGAATGATCACTGAAGTCATATGGTTCTTTAATCTTGACAGGACAAGTAAAATAGATACATAAGTAATCACATTTCTGATCTTTACATTATTTGTATACATTTCCACTGTGGTGTTTTATGTTCAATAAAACTTCATTTTTTTCCAAAATATTCAGATCTTTCAAAATATTTCCAAATATTCCATCAAATTACTTCTATGCTCTTGTAGCCACAATATTGGACTCTGAATTTATCTCATTGAGAATGACTTCTAATCACAGAGTTATTAATTTCTATTTTATTTGAAACACTTGAAAACATTGCAACATTTAACTCATTTCAGTGAATTAAATGCAAACAATATTAATTGCAGCAAACAACAAGGTATTATTAAGCACAAACAATAGTGAGAGAAAAATGATGCATAGTATACTAAAATTATTGAAAGTGAATTTTTGGAACAGTTTCTAGAAATAGCCGTCCATTTTCTGAACACTTCTAATCACTTTGTCCCAGTGGAAGCTGCCATTTTACTTACAGTCCACAGAGAAGATCCAGATTTATTATGCAGAGCAGGAGTGGGAGAAGGCAGAAGCCTATTCATGTGCGTAAGAAACAAGGGACCTCAAAAGGTGTAGCTCTGCTTTGAAAATGGCTGTGTAAAATAACACGTTCTTCCCTCATTTTGCTGCCTATGTGCGTTCAGAGTTACATCTGCTGACCTTAGTGACAAAAATAGTTTTTACTGGTCTTTGAACTTACTGACCTTGATGAGCAACACAGACCAAGGGGCTGAGCCACATCCTCTTCCTCCCAGTTCACTATCAGTGGGGTAACTCCCTGTACGTCACTACACTTCATACAGCTGGTCACACCTGTGCATACCCACAGATAGCAATCGAGGTGCTCCGAGGTCACTGAGGGTGCACTCCGAAGACAGTAAGGCTGCTCAAGGACAACCGAGAAAATAATCTGTCTCCTGGGCTCCTTGGTACCAGCAACAGTGTGCAGGACGGAATAAACCCAGTTTGACTTTTGTATTTTAACTTGAGTTTGCCAGGCTGAGAGTTGAAAGCAAATTTGCTCTCTTCCTTTTTTTTATTTGTTGCTTGTAAAATGAGCAGACTTGCTATGAAGCTCCTCAAACTATACTCCTATGTACAAACTATATGAACCCCTCAGTGCAACCCTTTTTTAGTTTCCCATAGAGAAGTTTGTTGTGCTTCAGGGTAAATGTGGATACTGAAAAGTATCATGGGTGAGTCAACACTTTGAGCACAACAGAGCTTTCAAATAAAACCTTCTGAAAAGCAGAAACAGAAGTATTACTCATCTCCTTTTTTTTCTTGCTGCCAAAGTTGTTTCTCCTTCAAGATCACACTTTTTTTTCTCATTTGTAATCCTATTAGAAAAAGACATGGAAGTAAACTGTCATGTAAGGACAATTATATTGTGTGATAGAAAATATTTGCCACACTGTTTATCTAGCTGTCTATCTATGGCTATATGTAAACAATAACAAAACAGTGAGCTAAGCGCAGCTAATTGTCTCCTTGTGGGGGAATTTCATGATAGCCTAGAACTAGAAGACTTATGACTCTCCATGCTTTCAGCATGGAGAGTTCATTGCTCTTGCTCAATGAAGTAGCTCATTGCTAGTTCATATGCCTCCTTCTTTGCGTAATTTAAGACAGCTGGTGGTTGCCCTAAATTGTATTACAGCACCACGGAGCACCTCTGAGCTTTGCTGCAGGAGCCTCTACCATTGCCAAGGCGGCAGCAGCATCCTCCTCCTGACTCAACAGTCATTCTTTCTTCCATGCTCCTGGGGAGTAGAGGGCTCACTGTGTGAATGCTGTACCCTCATACACAAAGACTGAAAAAAATTATATATTCTTTAAAACCGGGTGAGATTTGAAATTGAGATGCTTTGCTGCCGTTTTCCCTCAGGAGCCAGGAGATGAGGGGGTGGGTTTGTACTTGCAACCATCCTTCCAAGTCTCAGACTCCCATATGGCTAATATTGCTGCTTGTTGTGGCATTGGCTACAGCCTTAGCTCAAACAGGCTTCATTGACTCATCCCCTACCAAATTGTTACGTGACACTGGCTTTCTCTTCTTGGTTGTTTCTTTTCCTTTATTGCTGAACCGTTAATATTTAGTGTATTATACTTGTTACCTGGAAACTTTGAGAAGATTGGCCAAAAGTTTAACAACCGTAGGCTTTGTCTCTCACTATTAACAGTGTGCCTGTGGATTTTACGAGCAAATTGGCCATGTATGTCTTTAGGAGACAAGCCACAAGGAAGTATGACTAACTTACATGTCAGCTGCTTCTTCATGACTCCTCTTCGTAAGGAGGATTTTTTTTTTTTTTTCCCTAACAAATGAATGTGATTTCTTGTAGAAGAAGCAGATACGCAGGATATTTGAATGGCACAAAATATGATAATGACAATGGTATAATTTGAAAGTGTATAGGGACAATCAGTTTTGACCATCAGATCACCTTTCATGGACAGTTAAAATAGCTAATGTTATCAGCATTTTGGTCTGAAGAGACTAAGGTTATCATTTGTAACATGAAACAAAATCCCTGCGAATTTGAACAAACAGGTCTTTTAGAAACTAATAATCACAGTAAGAACAAATATTCAATCTATTTGCTGAATTCAACAGGACAAGCATATTGCTCACGAATACTTATTGGGCTATATTCTATTGTCCATCTGAAATTCCCTATTCCTTCTTCAGGCAATTTAAATTCTCGAAACCATTGCTTTCTTACTGCATATAATTGAGCTGAATATAATTGATACAGGACACGAAGTTATTCCCAGTCAAGTTTGGATATCTAAATTGTCCTATGGTTAAGGCAGCCAGAGTAGACTCTACAGTCAGTAGAAAGAAAAAGGTGTTTTTAGGTTACACAGATCTGGTGCATTTTAGGTGGCTGCTTTAGGATGAGACGAATAGTGCCCGAGGCTCTCTTGTCTATATTGCCCAGATGCCATTTGACTGAAAGGGAGACAAGGGTAAGTAGCTTGTCTATAGCTATGTAGATGAGCCCCTCTTCTTTTTATTCTAAATAGCATAATTAGTTGATGCTTGTCAGATGCTTTCAACCTGAAAATGCTGTGTATGGGCTTGTTCTACTCCTCCCCTGTGAGGATGCATGCAAAATATGTATGGATTTAACAATGATTTGTTTTGAGGGAACAATTAAGAAAAAACATATGGGGTGTCCAATGCTCTGGAAGAAGCTGAGTTAAAGAAGTTTTAGAAAATTTTGTATATGCAATCTCCATACATGCATCGTCAACAGCTTATTACAGTTTTTCCATACCACGAGATCTAGGCTTTCTGCCAGAGCACTCTTTGGATATGATTAGGATGCAGCACCTGGAAGTACTTCCGAGATCACAGATCAAGTTGTGTATCCTGATGCCACCCTCACTTTAGGGCGTCAGATTTGGATTTCTCCCTTCCTCAGTTCCGTGTTTATTGGGGGAGGGAAACCAGGCACATGGAGCAGGGAGAAGTCAGGACAGTTTGGCTAGGGAAGGACTGGGATCTAGGCAATTCGGGCTGGTGCACGTATCAAACAGTTTAGATGTACACTATGTGGCAAATGGTGTTGAAGGAGTGTAGCAAGTCCCAGTGCAGCAGGTCAACTTCTTGCTTTTTACTTACCGATCTTACAGTGTTACGTTCAAATAACGGGGACTGAATTCAAGCTGCCTCCTATTTTGCTGACAGTGAGTTGTGGGGAGACTTGTTCACTAAACCATTTAGGCATCCCTTCCTTTGCTGCTCGTAGTGCACACATGTGAAACTATCAATGACTATCACAGGACAATAAATACAAGTTAAGCAATCACTTTTTCCCTATGTTCTCCTGAGAGTGTATTTCACGGGTTCTACTGTTGCTTTCCATTTTGTGACAGACAAAGGGGTGGGAAATGCTTGGTTATTCTCCCATATTCGAGGCGTTGCAGCAGTACTAGAAGCAGCAGCAGAAGGAGAGAGAGCTCCCCTGGGATCAGACGGGATGTGACCGAAGGCACTGGGAACCTTTCTATTTACTTTAAATGGAACTGTCATAGTCTTTGAGGCAATATGAGACGATGGAATCTAGACTCACTTTGCAATTTAGATGCAGGATTCAAAATCTGCATCTCATTTCCCTAGCATGCCTTCGTCTTCCTCCCTTTCTTTGCAGTCTTTCTGAGTTAATTGCAGTTCTGGGGCCAGTGCCTAAAGCTCTCTACAAAGTCTCTGTTGTTGTTCTCCGCTGAGGCCTGGGATGCCTAAAAGATTATCACTTAAATAAGATACCTTTTACTGTGGTCAGTCCTGCAACTAAGATGATGTTACATGCAAAACTGCATGTTGACTTCATAAGCTGTAGGAGACATATAGTAAAATATTGTGTGCTGAAAGAATTTTCCCAACTGTTCTCAAAGCAAGGCTCGTTGCACAAGAAGCAGAAGGCATCACATTACTTTTAAATTCTATGGCATCGTATCGTAAAATGTTATGCACCAAATCTCTGTGTACCACTACTATTAAGCCAAGTGCTACTAAAAATAATTATGTGTGTATCCTGTTCATGGCAGAACATGTAAGTAACAAACCATACTGCCAGGATTCCTGATGCAAAAAGGTATTTCTTATACATACCTCTGTTGTTCTTACTCAGAGGTAGCCACTATGTAACCTTATTCTGTCCTTATGCAATATTTACCTCTGTATTACTTATATATTCATATACTAGTCCTCTGCCTCGTGCTTGCTTTATTTATTTAGTACTGTTTTTTACCCGTAAAATTAGCATTTAAAAACATCGTATGCTTAATAGAGTTTGGTTTTGATCTGACGCTACAATCTGGTCCACCAGCAGATAAGGAAGTCGGGGGGTCTTGCTTAGGATCACAAGAGGTAAGAAAATAATGTAACCATACTGAGCACCTATGTGCTTTCACCTCACCTGCACTACCTCTACCAGTTGCTCTAGCAACTGGAGGCAAAGCTGGGTATGAAAAAGCAGAGGATTGGAGATGGGTGTTGGATGCGGTACAGCCTTTTGTACGTTGTGTCTTTACCACTTGCAGCTTTATTAAAAACGAGGGAGCAAGAGTACTGCCTGCCAGCTGAAAATCCCCACGAGCTGCATTCGCAGGAATGAAGAAGCTGCATTTGCACATCCGAAGACAGGAGCAGACTTTCTGTTTTGAAGGCTGAGGACTTTAAGGCATGGTGGCATCTGTACCTTGCACCTGAGGCTGAACAAAGGGATCCACAAATTGTCTGCGTGGATCAATAGGAAGCCAGCCAGACCCAGAACAAATTTGGACAGTGCTCTCTGTCACACCATCATGAGCAGCCCAGGGCGGTCTGGTCAATGATATTGTGGGAGATCAGATTTTTAAGCTGTCTATCATTTCTCTAGTCACATTTCTTATCACTTATAAGGGATATTGGCCATGGTATCTAGATCCCAAGCTGGAAATGTACTGTATGTTCTGAAATACCACTTTATTATACTGAAATCGCTGGTGATTACCAAATTTTGTGGATGCCAACAGAATTGCCATGCCATTGCAATTGATTGAAAGATAAGCGTCAGATATGAGTCAGCCAAGTTTTATTATTAACCAGATTCTTTTTGCTTTGAGAGCAAAAAAATATGAATGTAAATCATCTTCTTTTGTCCATATGGGTTTTCCACAGAGGGAAAATTAGTGTGTGTGTGTGTGTCTCTCTCTCTCTTTCTTTTTCTTGCTATTAAGCACTGGACAAATGTGTGACAGACCTTTTCCTCCTTGGAAGTTATTCTGTTGGGTTTTCTACTAATTCCCATCTTACTGTGCCACTGGGTCGATCACTGGGCGGCGTGTGGAGGTGGCTGGTCATCTCAGAAGAAGGACGATAAAAAATGGGATTATCCTTATCATGAAGCAGGCTGTCTGGCTAGGTAAGGAGGGAAACGATAGGTAATGTAACATTAGGTACCTGCCATTTTCCAGGGGCATTAAATCTCTTATACATGGTGTCTTGGAAATCCTGTTGTATAATGCCTGCTTTGCTCTCTCCTTAAATAGAGCGTGGAGGACAAGGTGCGCGATAGCTTACTGTTCCTAAGCTGGATAAAATGCAAATTTATCAACACAAGCCTGTTTATAAAAGTTTACATTAGCGGCTATAGTCAACAACTCTCAGTAACAGGTAAGGAGATATACCCAGACCACTGCTTTCTGGCCTCTTGTTATTTCCTAGGAAGTTATTGCTATTATTATATCCTTTTCCCAGTCCCTATCTTTTAATTGGTTTCCCTTCCTTTTTTTTTTTTTTTTTGTAACGAAGCGCAGTCAGCAGTCGCCTTCATGACATGCCAGGCTTCAGACGAAGCTGCTCGTGGGGCGAGAGGCGCGCGGCCGGTGAGACGGCAGGCGGGGAGCAAAGCCCGCCCGGGGGCACGACAAGGGGAAGCCTTCTGCGGCTGGGTGGGAAACCAGCGGCTCATCTCAGACTCGGGCATTGCTGGCTGCTTTATGAGGAACCGCAACTGCTCTTTTACCGAACCTGGTTTCAATCGTCTTCAATGGCACTTTGTTTTTAATGGGAGTCTTGCAGAGTGTGGTTCATTCAGGCTCCGTCCTCTCTTTTTCTTAGTTTGTCTGGGCTACTCGTTCTTTCAGGTCCTTGAGTCAATTTAAAAACAACTTCTTGGCACATTTTCTTTTGATAACCGCTTCCAGAATATACTTTAGCCCACCTTCGTCTAACTTCAAGTGTACTCACAGAGACGTTTCCAGTACAACAACTGATGTTTTGTTGTGAACATCGATATCTATGTAAATGAAGCAATTAGAGAACCGTGCTTTGCTGGGCCCCCGTCACTCTGTTATACTTGCAGAGATGTCTCCTCTTGGTGATTTACATCTGTGCTTGGTCTTCATGGTAATGCTCTTTTCTGTTAATATATACAACTATTCAAATGATGAAGTGAAGCAATCACCAGTATAACCCTTTTAATGCAATGCTTTTTTGTGTGGTTTTTGTTTGTTGTTTGTTTTTTAACCACAGGGAAGTGTACAGATGAAGGCATCCTGTTTAATGTAATTATGAAACAGATAACTGCTACATAATGTGTTAATGTTTCCCCCTTATTGCTGACTTTAATTAAATGAGCTCTTTACCTGAGAGAAACGAATTGATTTTGTGATTCAGATATTGTCAATAAAATCATTATAACTAGTGAGATCAGATGTTAATAATTAAGAACCAATGTACAGTTATAACTTCAAGGCCATTAGTTGTCGACTAATGGACAATCAGAAGAGCAAGGTTTACCAAGAGGTTAATTCACAAATTAACTGTTTATCTGACAATTGTGTTACTATGATTGTTGTTATCATTATTATTAGTGCTACTAAGATATACGATGTGGTGAGGAAATCGTTTATCATCAGGTTGGTCAATTCATTGCTAAGAATACCAAAAATCAGAGTTCAGAGCTAACATCCCCAAGTGATGGTTAAATACAAACACACTTTTTAAAAAAATAAACCCAGACATGCAGGAAAACTTGTGCTTTCTCACTGAACTAGACTCAGCTTACTCTGTTTTTCCTACATGTGTATCGGTGAAAGTCAGACTTGTACCTGGGGAGAAAACAGTACAAGGTCACCAGCCAGGAGCTTGGCACTTTCCGAGATGTGACCACTGTTTTGGGGACACAGTCTGAAACAGGTTAAAGAGGCTTCACTTCCAACAAGGTCTAAGCATTGAAAAATAGGCAGAGCAGCTGACAGCTGAAGACCGGCCTTCAAAGTTTCTTCTGGAAGGCTTTCTTCCATAGACTACTAATCTATTAGAATTGGCCTATATAGTAAATGGCATTACAGATACAAGACAAAAAAAGAAACAGAAATTTATGTTGCACTTCACTTCAGGATAGATATGACATAGCCTGCTGAAGGAGGTTGTATAGTTTCTTAAGTTTCCATTGTAGTTTATTAGCTTAGGCCTGTCAGGGTTTTACATGTCTCTGTTTCTGGCTGTCCCTTTTCAGAACTGCTCCTGTCTCGGCTACTGCCCGGGTAAACCCAAACACAGGGCTGCCAAACACAGAGCTACAGTTACCACTCGTCCTGTCAGACCTCATCAGTCTTCTTGTACATTTGTCTGGGAAAATATCTACCTATCTGTTTTGATTTACTGCTGGAAGATGAATAGTTTCATTTTAAGTCTATAATTATTTCATGACCTGTGTTCAGAAAAGATGCCAACCTTTTTTCTTTTTTTGTTTTCTTTTAAGGACCTCTGTCTGACTTCAGACAGACATGAGGATAGACTTTTTATACTACACATAAGAGACATAGGTGGACTTCTTACATTAAGAAACACTTAACACAAACTTTTGGACATTGTTTAGTTTGCTTGCAGTAGAACATACGTCACAGAGAATATCCCAAAGGGGTATCTTTCAGCATCAGAGGTCTTGGTTTGATTTCGAACCAGCAGGTCAGCTTGTCCTCCTCAGCAGGGAACATCTGCAGAAGGAAGATGGGTAGGTGGATATGATGAAACAAATCTATGAAAAATGCCACCAAAAGTTGTTTGGTTTCGTTAGTAAGTAGCCATTTAAATTTGTTTCATTTGGAATCCAAAGACGCTCTGACATACTCCAAGAAATTAAAAAAAAAAAAAAAATAGTAGAAAGGGTTCGTTTGTGAAAGTTCGTAATTTAATCCAACATGATGGCTTCAAATGTCATTCATGATGTAGAGATCTTTGAGGTTTGAGTTCTGTTTAGGCAGCTGGAGTTTTGTTGGATAATTTGGACTTCAGCATCCTGTTCACATTCTATTCCAAGCTGTTTCATACCGGATTTCTTTCACTGTCTGCCCAGTTTAAAGAGCAGTTGTTAAAGGGCTTCTCAGTGCATTTCAACAGCATCTGATACACCCTCCCATTGATACGCTTGGGTTGACCTTTGAAAGCCTTCAATCACAGCAGAAACTGCAACAAGGAAACTACATTAATAAAAATAGCGCTTTTATGTTAATAGATTCCAGACAGTGCAACAGCTCCTACTGCGAATGAGAAGTGAGGAGCCCACTGGCAAACAGGAGCTTTAGCGCAGGAGGCGACAGTAGCCAGGTTAAGCCAGGAAGCCCAGGACAAGGAAAGGCAATCGCAATTCTGTGATTTTTTTCTGCCTTCCAAGTCCTCCACCGGTGGCACGCAACTACACAACTGCGCTTTGATTCGTACGCTGCATAAAGCTGAGACGTCTACAAGGTCGCTGCGTTGTCCAAAGGCCTTGACAGAGTCACGGTGACAGCTGGGGATGCTCAGGGCATCCTTCCTGATGAGCTCGTGTGGAGACCCCCATGCCACTCGCGCCCGCTGTACGTGTTCCCCCGTTTGCCTCCTTGAGGATACCAAGGAGCCATCCCCTAGGTCACTGGAGAGCAAAGGGGCAGCTCTTGGCAAGCATTTCCAGCCTCACACTGTTGCGCTAGGAAATTTTTGCAACAGAGGGTATTGATGATAATGTAGGAAGAGATTAGGACAGGATTGAGAAGCAGTAAATCCGTCCCACTATCCGTTGGTCATATTTACAGTGCAGAACGAGTCTTGCAACTCTCTCAAGGGCGAGCGAGACTTGCCTAGGGGAAGCCACTTTGTTGACAAAGCAGACGGAAAGTAATTTCAGTGCAAGGAGACACCTTGTGCAGCTGCCTGTTTTTGCAGGTCTAAGGCCAGCCTTTGTTACTCTGACAAACGGGACGGAGTACCTGACCAAGTGCTGTGATGCTAATAACTCAGCTAGGTTTTTAACATAATCTACATCGTCTGGTTTTGCTTCTGACTCTGTGTTTGTATTACAGGAATATTCCAGCAAATGAATTCAGTGGAAGGAGTGCTTGCCAGAGTATGAAAATACAGGTGAAAAGTGCATTTTTAAACTCAGGCGCACTAATTTTTGCTGGGATTTTAGTTCTAAGTTTTTACGTCACTGCAATGAAGACAGAGCATGGACCATTTTGGACTGGAAAACCACCTATTTAGATCATATTAACACCCACAATGTGGTGGGTGCTGTGTATTTTTATAAAGCTTATCTATATAAAGCTCTTCATATACACATATATAATATTTGTATATAAAGTTTATTCCAAATCTAATAGCATTTTACATAGTAGGTATATTCAAGAAAAGTACCTGGAAAACTCACAAATTAAGAAAAACAGAGAAACTCATGAAAGATGCTTGTTTTAGATTAATGGTTTCATTTGTATTATCAACTGCAGGGTTCAGAGCCAGCCAGATTTTTCTGGAATGTGCTGGTTGTGGTATTTTTTTGTTTACATTTTGTTAGATTTTTTTCTTCATGTCCCTTCGTTCTGAGTTTCAGTTAAGCACTGCATTCCCAAGGGAAGCTGAGAACCTTTTTGTTTTCTAGGGAACATTTCTTTCATGAATGGTCCCAGCCCAGTTCTTAGATCCCGCTCCAAATTAGTTTTGCTCTTGTTTATTTTACAGGTACAAGTGGGCAGATTATAAACTGCTGGTGTATCTGTTGTTTCGTAACTTTGTTTTCAGGTAAACATTTACCTGCTGCAGTTTAGAGGAGGATTGAATTATGCACTTCTATAACTATGTTTTGAGCAACCATCCACACATCTGGCCTTCATATTTTTGAAAAGGAAAAGGTGTGTCTCCGGTTCAAAAATCCAATATTAAGTCTTCACGTCTGTGACTGAACACACACTCTTCAGTTAGCTTCATCAGGAATTATATTTTTAGAAATACCATATATCTTTATAGAAGGATGGACTCCACGTTTTAAATTGAAACTCAAGTACTAAATCATGCCTGAAGATGTAGCTGATTAATACTTGTCACTTGAAGCTTCCTCCCTCCAGCCTGAGATACTACCTTGTCATTCCTCCCCAGATCATCCTTGCTCCTGCTAGCTTGCGGTCTGAGCGAACGGGTTGAAGATGGGACGTAACCCTCAAGCTAATGGTCTTCTGGTGGTAAAGGTAGGAGCAGCCTGAAAGAGCGCAGCTCACTGTGTGTTGCTGCGCTGCTTTGTCGTGCTGGCTTGCTCTCGTTGGCCTCATCCGAGGGAAGGGACTGTGGTACAGTAATAGTGGTGGAGGCGAGCCTTTCAGATAATGCCTTTCACGTTGCAAAAACATGGGGTCAGCTTTTAAAGGCATTTAAGCATGCCAAGATTTGGACAGGCAGAAATGAGATGTTAAAAATTCATGGGTACCTCATTTAGATATTTAGAAGCTTTTGAAAAGTCCACTTATGGTCTGCCTGCCCAAATACACCTTAAAAGACGGGTCCTTAGGGCAGGACAGACTACTGTTTGCAAACAATTGGTTTCTCAAATGCTAATTTTTTCCTCCCGTTTGTAAGTTATCCAGAAATACGGCCCTTTTTAACAACAGCAAAAAAGTAATAAAATTATTTAAACTAGGTTGGCGAGCAGTTTTGTGGACATTTTTGAGTTATGAATTGCCATTTGTCAGCTGTTTGTAGTAAATATTTAGTTGACTCTTTGATGTAGGGTTGGTGTTTGGCTTCCTAAATCACAAGTTTTGCATTATTTTCCTGGAATGGATGATGTAACTTTATAAATGACTTCTGTTTCTTTCCATAATGAATTTTCATCATATAATACATTTTGTTTGTTTTGTTTAAAAGGACTTCAGTAAGTGGGGCTTAAATTAGCTGTTTGGGATGAGTTGCACAGAGTGCACTTTAGTCGTTCAAACGCTGGTAACAACTCATTAGCAAAGGGATAGGGATAAAGTGATTTTAAACCTTTTTCCTTTCTTTTGCTAAATGTTTTACATTTTATGGTTTATGACTACCTTTATCAGCTCTGTACAAACATTAACTAATTAGTCTCCAGAGACTGCTGTGAAACCGGTAAGCCTGGTGTTTGTCATCCAGTTTTACAGTGGGGAAACACCTGGACGAAGACACACAGAGGTCCTACCCTGGGGGAACCGCGGGAACAGGTTGAGCCTGCAGTGGCTGGTGCCATACCTGCCCAGGTCAGGCTGCCGGGCTGTCGTGTGGCGCTTGAAATGCTGCTGGGAGGTCTCTGTTAACGTACAGTCGTGTAGAAATGTTCTGCTGAGAGTCTTTAAATTTTCTTCTCAATGTGTTAACTTTCCACATTTTTGGAAACTCGTCAGAAGACAGTAATTCTCATCCTTGAAAACTAAAGATGTTTTATTATTTTAAAAATAGTCTTTTAGCGGATCAGAAAGTGTAACCTCTTTTTACATCGCACGTAGAGAAGATAAATCATTGGATGCCTTAATTTATAAGTACCCATTATATTCCAGCTTCATTGCCAGTATCTATTTACACATTTCCCACAAAGAAATTAAAATAGAAGAACATATTGTTCCCCAGACTTGTTGATTGACTTACTGATTTATGAGCTTGGTTTCTGAGACTCAACCAGAGCCTTTCCCATTGCACCACACTAAGAGTCATGAAAATAATGGAATAGAAATACCACATGGCTAAGCCATGCATGCTTTCTGTTCAAGCAACGTTAGGCTGACCTTGAAATGTTCGAACCTCCAAACATTGAAATCTCCAGCAAACCACACAGGAAATAGTTGCTCTACACCAACCAAGACATATAGAAGAAAACCGGTGTTAAAAAGAGCAATCCATTTATTTTTCTTTCAGCACTAACAATTAAATTAACTTAAACATAGTACAGCATTGACAAAACCTATGCTGACATTGAATGTTTTGGATTTAAATTTCATGGTAGTCTTCAGGTCCTACTCTGCTTTCAGATATGTTGGAGGAAATGTACAGTAGATACCCTGTGCAATCCATCCTGTTTCCTTTGCCTACAGCATGAAGACCATTCCAGGCCATGACTTTTTTATTTTTTCTTTTTTTCCCCCCCATTTTTTTTGTACTTAGCAGTGTGTACTTTTACTATATAGGTTTTCCTGCAGGTAATGCCTGTTTATTTTTAGCACAGCTAATGGTGTGCTTACTTACAACATAACAGCCCTGCCTTCTGAATAAGGGGAATGACTCACATTCATTAAAATGAATCTTGATACATTTGGCTACTCGAATAAAACAGAGGTGCATAATGTGGGGGAATTAGAGGACACAGAATTCATTAATCCATGAGGTGGCAGTGATGCCAAGCAGAGACAGGCATAAATTTCTCATATGAGTCTTGGTGACAAAGTGATTGTTTTGGGGAAAAAAGAAAAGCAGCCTGGAATTTGTGAACATCGAACTCTTGGAGGGGGATGTTCCACAGGTTGAAAAGAAAAATGGATTGTGAAAACCAAGCTGATAGAGATTTTTAAGAAGAAAATTCATGTGACATCGTTGTGTTTTTCATTTCACTTTGCATTTTGGTAATCCTTCAGACCGTTTTGATTCAGTAATTTCTTTCTTTTGGAATGACTTAGCCTAGCAGAATTTGTACTGGTGCACAGACTGAGAACAAAATCCATTATACAAGTAGCAGCAAGAGGTGACATCAGCTTTATGCCACGTGGTGATTTTGATTGTGTGTAGGCTGTGTGCAAGTCAGCCCCTTCTGTTTAAAATAATGGTGTGGCCAATACAAATAGTTTCTGGTGTTGATACTTGGGGAAAGCAGAGGAAGAGACAGAGAGAGCAAGATCTCTATGTAACTTCTATCTAAGAAAAACACAGCTCTCAACCCAGCATTTCTTTCAGGACCAACCACCCACTGACTTCAAGAGGAGTTTGCAGCGTGCAAGGGAGATGAAAGTGGTCCAGCGTTTTGAAACTGGGATGCTTTCCATAACGCCAGTCCTTCAAGGCTGTGTTAGTGTGGGAGAGGGTCATCTCCGCGCGCTGGTGGATATATGACTCTATTGAAACAGAACGTTTGCCTCAGTTAACTTTTATGCCAAACACATGGTATTTTATAAAGGCAACTGGCCTGTGTAGCCCTCTCACGTCCTCCAGTAGCTATGACAATATGTTCAGTGTTGATATATTTTAATATAGACAAAATAGTACATAATCACTAATAATTTGCATGTAAGTGGCACGTTTTATGCAGTGTCTGGTAGGCATATTACTGATTCGAATTGACTGGGTTTCCCAAGTCTTTTTTGAGACAAATAAGTGAAAGCTGACATTTACAAAGTTGGAGGATTGAAGTTAGACATCTAAATCTGTACTGAAGCCTCAGAAAGAGCGTTGCATGTTCAGAAATTCTGAGTCCCTGCAGTTTCCAATACCTACAGTATTATGCAAGTCATACAGCACGTCAATGATACAGAAGGAAAAGGTACAGAGGGAAAAAGCCCTCATGCTCAGATCCAAGACATTGGCATGCCTATCCATCAAGCAATTGCCTTATGCCACAATAACTATAACTCCAGAGCAGGATACCTCACAGATCCCACTGGTTTCCTTTCGGACTTCACTGCTGCCATCTCAGACCTGCTACAAGGGTCACAAGCATCGAGTACTAAAGCATTCAAGTAGTTTGTGGAAGAAATTTTCCAACTTGAGATTTTGGGATGTAGTAACAACTTTGAGACTCTCCATTTGATCTTTGTGTCCCAATGCATGCACAGATACAGCCTTGATGTGATGGCTATGCAGGAAAATGACATCCATTGTGGACAAAACCCACCCCTGCTCTTCTTTACTTCCCTGCACCTCAGAGAAATTCAAAAACTGAGGAAGAACAGGCTGAGTCTGAGCTACGTAGCATCATGGTGACACTGGCAGCAAGCTCGAGATGTGGAAGTCACTTCTGCTGTGGATAACGCAGAACTCCACTCTTGCAGCTTTCCTGTTGCTGCCCAAGATTTACCTCTTGAGCTTGCATTTTACTCAGCTTCTAATGGCCGTGCCAGGGTGCTTCTGGCCTAAGAAATACATAGGCAGTGACATATAACTCAGCGTCTTCAAAGTCTCCTTTATCCTGAAGGATAATTGTTTTTATTATTTTAAATTATGTAATAATGCCAAGACACTGCAGTAATGGATCCCCTAAAACACACACACTGTAATAATGATTCCCCTTTTATTATGTCTCTCTAGGATGCTTAAACTAATCATCTCTGGAAAGCTTTCCCTGCACCAGATGCAGCTAGCGAATGGTTTTATTGTTATTCCCCACACTACCAGCATCTAATCCATGAAGCCAGGAAAGACTGTCCAGAGAAGCAAATCAGCATTGATCACTGAGGGACTAATTTCCAGCAGAGTGGATAAATCCCCTCTATCTCTCCTAATGTTCTTCCTGGCCCAAGGCACCTTGACAAACCACTGGCCTCCCTCCAACCCGCTGTGAAAGGAAGTCAGAATCACAGTGAGATGATTCAAGGGAATAGTCTCATCCATTGCACCCAGACTGCTTAATTTTATTGAAAAGCCCAACACCAGCTCCCACTGCCAAATCTGTCTTGCAGAGATACACATGAGCTGAAGTTGAGTCTGATCATGTGTCAAAGACAATAGCAAATCTGTTTCAACTGGAACCATGAAATATCAGGAGTTGGCTGGGAGTGGAGTTAGGTCCATCTTCCCTCTCCTGCTGCACTCACGCCAAGAGCGGGTCCCTTCATTTCAGCGTTAGCCTCTGTGGCAGATATGCCTATGTCAGATGTTATCTTGGGAAAGAAGAGCTGTACAGACCGATTTGCCTCCAAAACATGAGCAGGTGATGGCTACAACTTGGGAAAGGATTATGAAATCCTCTGTTCTTCCAGCTCCATCTGCAGTGGCTGGGCTGATGCAGGATGCCCTGGAAATGAGTGAGGGTGCCTGGTGTGGGATGAGGCTCTCCATGATGTCGCTGAAATGGGTGTTGCAAAACAGTGCGCCCCATCAGCATCAGCTCTTCCAACGTGTGCGGCAGTGTTACACGCAGAAAGACAACATTATGCATAGATGTTATCCCAAGGACTCCGCTTCTCCATTTTGGCCCTAGCATCATTACGTGTGATTTGCAAACTAGGGATTTCCAGGAAATTACATGCTAGAAGCCCTTCACCTTTGTATATGAAGCCAAGAACAACCTTTTTGCAACAGGACAAAATGCTTTTTTTAAGTGACAGAGCAGGAACTGCCTCGCAGCTGTAACTCACTTCATTTTAATGAATTCATGCCACTTTTTGTGAGACTGTGTTTGACCCTTCTTTTTTTTCTTGGGTTTGGCTCTGGGTCTTTAGAAATTGTGTGAGAGGAAGGCTTTTCTTTTTTCTTTTCTTTTTTTTTTTTTTTTTTTTCCCCCGAGCAACATGTAAGAATCTGTGTCTAGCTCAAGGATAATTTTGAAAATAAAATATGGATGGATTTTCTGACCTTTATGATTATATTGGAAACCAGAAAGCCTTCTTAAGAATGTGGTCCGACTAAAAGACTGATATTTTAGTGAAGCTGAAAGAGAGCTAGACACTTATGAATATAACAGCAACTGTAGTCATACTAGCAAGAATTAAATTACAAAGGCATCAGTCTTTGTGCTGATTATGTCTGGGATAGAGTTAATTTTCTTCACAGTAGCTACTATGGGGCTATGTTTTGGATTTGTGCTGAAAACAGTGTTGATAACGCAGGGATGTTTTCATTACTGCTGAGCAGCGCTTACACGGAGTCAAGGCCTTTTCTGCTTCTCACCCCACCCCACCAGCCAGGAGGCTGGGGGGGCACAAGGAGTCGGGAGGGGACACAGCTGGGACAGCTGACCCCAACTGACCACAGGGATATTCCAGACCATATGGCGTCATGCTCAGCATATAAAGCTGGGGGAAGCTGGCTGGGGGGTTCGCTGCTCGGGGATGGGATGAGCATTGGTCAGTGGGTAGTGAACAATGGCATGTGCATCACTTGTCTTGTATAGTCTTTTATCATTACTATTATTATTATTATTCTCTCTTCCTTTGCTCTGCTATTAAATTGTCTTTATCTCAACCCATGAGGTCCTTTTTTGATTGTCTCCCCCATCCCACTGGGAGGGGGAGGCATGAGTGAGCAGCTGTGTGGTGCTTGGTTGCCGATTGGAGTTAAACCACAACAGTCTTCAAGTTATGAGACCCTCCCAGAAGATTCTACCATTCCTAACCCTTCTACCACAAACACTACATAATATAATATAATATAATATAATATAATACAATATAATATAATATAAATACATAAAAACATATGGAGAGAGGAATTTGGATAAAACTGCATCCTTTATAAGGCACACCACCCTTTGAGTCTTCCTTATTGAGAAAATGACATTTATATTATGATAGTCTGAGATTTTCTGCCCTACTCATGGAAGCACAGGAAAAACCACACCAACTAGAAACACAAGGGGGGGGCAGAACTATTTAAAATTGCTCTGGCATATATTAAGGAATATGGTTAGCCTTTCAATATTGAAATTGGGGACTATCAGAAAAATCTCAGAACCTGCCTCCTGGAAGTCAACAGCTGCAAGCAAGCTAAGTTAGGCATACACGGAGGGGCCTTCGTAAGAGAAATGTTTGGCTCAGACGCCCCACAGGCTCTCTAGCCGGTTACTCCCATTATACCTAAAAGCATGGATGCGTTCTCTTCCTCCCACAGGCACACTGGCATTACTGAAAATATTTGTTTAGCTCAGTTGTTGATGATAATTTTTCCCTGCCTAGCTGCTGTGGACCAGTAGGTCCGTTTCGTAATTAACAGTTGTTGCTCTTTCATACTCAGAAGTAGTAAGGGATAATTGGGGAAATGTGTTAAACTGGCCCTATTATGTTGAGTCTATTATGACTGGTCTATTACGACTTTATGCTTCTGTTTTCTCTGGGATGCTCTTAGCTGCAAGTTTGAGCTCCAGAGGGCTCCGCTGATCGCCTGACACCCGGTGATGGATTTTGCCCATCCCGGACAGCAAGGCAGAGCGCTGCTTTTATTTGCAGCTAACCTTCCTAAAACAATAGCCCAGGCATTGTTTGGGGGGATTGCAGCTCATGTACAAACAGGACGGCACGACAGCGAGAGGCCAAAGGGACAGCCTGCTCTCTATAAGTTCATCGGGGTGGTAAACACAAGAGAGGGAGAGAAGCTATTTAAGCTACAGAACAATGTTGGCACAAGAACAAATGGGTCTGAATTGGCCATGAATAAATGTAAGCTGGAAATTAGAAGAATATTTCTAACCCTCAGCACAGTGAGGCTTGGGAACAGCCTTCCCATTGGGGGCAAGAAACCTAACTGGGTTTAAGATGGAACTTGATAAATTTATGAAAAGGATTATATGTTGTGGTTGCCTAAGACAGCAGGGGACTGGACACGATGACGCAGGATGCCTTTTCCAGGCCTATGTTCTTCACAGCAAAAACAACAATTACTCTTTCATATGTATGTTTTTCAGGGCCTTCTTTTCCAGGCTAGGGCTGCGCTTCTATTCATAACCACGTTGGAGGAATTTAGGCTCAAACATCGACTCAACCTGGCAGCTTTCTTGCACCGGGCAGTGGTGCGGTGTTGTGACCATACCGAAACCCGTTCTGGGAATGAAACCCAGCCTCGAATTTTTTGGAAATCATATTATTTGTCGCAACCAGGAAATGACAGAGCCTTAATTCTTACAGTGCTTTTACTGATGCAGAGACCGCTACGCAAATTTGGCACAACTTGTCGTTTCTCATCAAGAAAAGCCTAAGACTGGAATAATAAGGAAATTCCAAATCAGGGTGAAGGTGCATTGACAAAACTGTTTCGGGCGGTTTAAACAGCTTATCACACGCTGTATACCTGGAGGATGTGATAAAAATAGTTGTTCATGCTCGTAAATTGAAATTGTTGCGTAGCAATGTTAAAGACTTCTGTGTTAACCAACTGAAATTTAAAAGCAATATCTAACATTAGGATTTCTGTATAACAAATGTAAGACAAGTTCATCGTAATGTTTTTGCAGTAGGAAACAGTGGTGTTATCATTCCGATACCTCTATTATTTTGTTTCAGGAAATGCAGTTATTGCATTGTTTTCACGCTAAGTCATGGGCTAGGGATAGCAAAGACACTTCCTTAAGCCTATCAGACTTCCTCCAAATTACGGCTATGTTTGATACTGTCAAAGTCACATTACCTGAATGTCAGGAATTGTGTAACAACACATTCCTATGAACACTTGAGCTGTTAGGTAGAGTTTCAGTTCACAAAGAAGGAAGATGATCGCTCCTTAGAGGAACTTCCAATTATACGCTGGTTATTGCCTGAACAAACTACTTACAATTCCAAAAGGGTCACTTCAGCCTCTTTAGGCGAGAGCAGTTCTTCTGCACTCTTACAGCATTCAGCAGGCGTAGTCGGCTTCAGACGTATTTTTCACGGCAGGGTAGCTTGCCCGCCTCAGCATTCTGCTCCGGACAAGAATGGGGAAACGTTTTTGACAATAGCAGGGGTCTCTCTCTTTCTGGTGACCTCCTCTGTGGGTAATGCAGTACAGCAAACCCACGTCCCATATGGTACCTTATTAACCGCTTTAGAAATTCGAGATGGTTGTATATTATGGCTATCCATCGTCCTCTCATTGAGCTGTGTTTGGTGTCTGTTGCTTAGCTGGTATTTGTGGCCTCTGTTTCAGAAAGTCTATAAAAGCTTCACGAAAAAGTTGGAAGGTAGTTGGTCTTACTTCTCTGTCTGCCAGTTGTGCCATTCATAAATTAGGGATAATGATATTTACCTCCTTTGTAAAGTACTTTGAGGTGCAGCAAATGAAAAGCAGCAAATAAAAGAGATTGTGATTAGTCGTTACTTTATGTTATAAATACAACTGGTTGTTTCAGAGCTGCATTAACTTGAATCTGGAGTTCTATAAAACTTTATTAAATCAGGAAGACGGGTAATCATTTTACAAACACTATCTTCTACAAGTCTATGCTCACTCTTTACACAGATGAATTCCAGATGCTTCTCCAAAAGAACTACATTGTGCTTTATCTCACGGAACCTGGTGTTCAAAATGCCAAGGAAAAAATGTCTTCTAAGTACCAAGAGCCAAGAAAGTAAAGATATTCGTTGGATAGTGGCAGTCTATGTGAACCAATTCCAAAGGAAGTGTCTCAAAAAGTAATGTACTGCACCAGACCTCTGAGCCATTTTCGTCTGGAAGACCAGTCATAAGCAGCAGTGATGACAGCCGGAGAAAAAACATTCACTGTCACAAGTCAGTTTGTGCATTAGAAAATAATTCACCAAAGAATCAACCTGTTAGGAATGCAGATTTTACACCAGGAATGAATGTAAGTTGCCGTATATATAGTATTGCAGTATAAGCAGTAGCTGTGTATCACTAATTTCCGTATCAAAGTGCAAAGTATTCTCTCATGATGTTTGGAAACAATCACTTAAAAGTCCTGCGCATTAACAAAACCTTTCGGATTGGCTCAATGGTGCTGCATCTCGTTTCCTTACTGCAAGGTGGGTACTTCGATCTGCGCATTTCCAAACAATAATTTTTCTATAAACTCAGTTGCTGTTACTGTATTTATATTTGGTTGGGTTTCCGTTTGCAGACTACATAAGTTATGATGTCCATCAGTAAATAAGATACAGGCCACAAAAGTGTCAGAAATTGTATGATGAGAGTAAAATTACTGGTTTCAGTAAGATGATGCAGTCATCCCGGCTGGCACTAATGCCTTCATCAGCTTTTGTGCTGTTAGAAAAAACATAGCAGTGCAGCAGGAATGTGGGATTTACCATGGCAGATTGGCCCAGTGATGCATCAAGTGCAGGATGGACACTCTGGTGGAGACACAATATTACCCTCGTGATTTAGAAGACGACGAGGTTTGATCCTGCTTTTATTGGAGTCAAAGGTGAAATGCCATGTGACAGCTAAACTATAATTCACCCTGTGAACTGTGCGATGCCAGAGTGGGACGTGAGCGGTGTCATAAAATCATCCAGCTTTTTTTTTTTTTTAATCTAGGGATAGTATTTCACTCTCTGACCTCCAGCAGCAATAAATTGCAGAGGTAGGAGGAGGAAGTGGACATATTTCGGTTGGTATGTCTCGATCTGAGGTCATCATCAGGTTTCCATACTTGTGGCAGAAGGCTTAAAAGCAGAATGTGCATCCATTTAAAAACAAGTAAAGGGACGTATGCGAAGTGCTGTTCCTTGCGTGCTGGTTGTTGACTTTGTAAAGAAACCTCTTTTGCACATTTAAAGCAAACTAATTTCTATACAGTTTAGGATTGTATCCTGATAGAAGGAAAAGACGAAATCAATGTGATATAAAGAACTATTTGGTCAAGCTCTACCAGCTTTTGGAATTTGTATGACATTAGCAAGCAGTCAGCAGCCAGAGGCTTTTGGCTTTAAATGCTGGGTTATGCCACCTATGACTCACAGAAAGTATTAAACTGGTCTAATAAGGTGAATTTGGTATTATACAATTAATTGACTGTTGAACCAAAAGGTTCTTTAAATATTTTTCTTTATTCATCAACATCCTGTATTTATTAGTAAGGACATTGCCTGGTGACAGATCTCAGCTGCAGTTTTCTTGAGGTGACACTGTCGCTTCTTTTCAAAACAGCAAGTGAACAGACAAGAGAACAAATGCTTTCCCTGTACTTTGAACTCTGTTACCCCCCCAAAATGTCACAGTAGCATCATTTCTATCTGTGTGTCTGCTAAGCAGAAGCAACATACTTTTTAATACAGCTTAACAGTTGTCACTTGGCTGATAATTTGCATTCTCAATGTTTCGACTTGCAGTCATCATCATTGAGCTGGCCCTTCACAATCTTAGGGCACTGATGTGATTTGAAGTATTTAACCTCTTGGATCAAGGGAACTGAAGCTCTGAATTTAAAACAGGAAAAAGAAGCTTTGCTAAGATTAAGCAGAATGGGGGTGCAGGCTACTAAAGTATTTGTATTAAGCGCTAGTTTCCTCCCATTAAAGAGGCACACTGGGAATGGCTTTCTCAGCTGGAAGTATTGTTATGTGTATGTAGCACACATCCCCAGGGAGAGGTGCTACATATGATTTACTTCTAGTTTTACAGTTAGATTTGCTCAACATAGATTGGGAAGCTGCTTCCAGCCTCAGAGCTGCAGAACAGCGGGGAAATGCCACTGTCTGGAGCAGAGCAGCATCAGAGCAGGATCCCGTCCTGGGGTGGGTCGTCGCTGCCTCTGACAACACGGTATCCTATACATCTCATAGAGCTGAGATAAATAGAGTGTCTCCTTCCCAAAATGCATCCCAGTTTCAGAGTGTTGTTATGTTTAGAAATAATTTTTATGGCTCTCCTATTTAAGGTAAAATACTATCATTGAGATAAACACATAGAGGATACATTTACATACCCAGTAAGGTACCATTGATGTGAAATACTATATACATTGGCAGTAGATGAAATGGGGGGGGGGGGGGGTGTAAAAAAAGTTACAGGTTGGAAAGACATTGGAGCGGCATCCTAACGGAGACCCATGAATCGTTTTAACCTTGGCAGAACAGCGTCAGCTGGCATTAGGCTTTATCACAGTGATAACACGAGGCAGAGGGAGTCACCTCGCCCGTCCCCGCAGTGCCTGTTACGTAAGGTGCCGTCTACCCTCCCGAGCAGTTTGGGATTTTTCCCCCGCGGAGAGTGACAGGCCCCCGGCCAGGTGACGCCGGGGGTGGCGGCGCGGGCAGGCAGCTGCCGGCACCCAGGCAGCGCGGTGGCTGCACCGCCCTCGGGCTGCAGCGCCGCGGAAGGCCCGTTCCACAGAGAAAACGGGTATTATAGCAGTGCTAAAGCTCAGAGGCTGCCCCGTTGGCTGCACAGGTTGGCTGGTGCTTTGCCAGTTTTCCCGAAGCGCTTTGGCCCGGGCTGCCATGGTGGACGACAGGTAAGGGGAGCAGGCGCAGGGCTCTCCCTCTTCGCCGAGGCAGCCACTTGTAGCAGCTGGAAAAATGACTGAATAAATCTTTCATCACCAGCGGGATTTCCCTGCGTCATATGAATGTTTGAAGGTCACCCTGAGAAACCCAGAGAGCTGCAGGACACAGACGTTCCCGAGAGAGATCTTTCCCTTTGATGAAGTTTCCTGCTCGCAGGCAATATTTTCCCTGGGAGGCAATTTCTCCAGACTCCCTGTCTAGCCTCTGGCTCTTGGCAGGGGTGGAAGTGGCAAGTTCAGTTTTTTGAAGCTGAATATTGCTAATTATTCCCCCAGCGAAGTACCGCTACAGGTACCGTCTATCTTCTCTCTTTCTAAGTGACTACTACAAGATCCAGAAGGCTTGGAGAAAAGTTTCAATAACCTACATCAAAAATGGCACTACAAAGTATTTATTAATACTCAAATTGCGCATTTCAGCTCAAATTATGCTGTTAAGCCTCAAAGAATTTGAGAAATGCCTCGCTAACCTACACACCAGGCCTCCTAGGTGTGACTCCCACTGTTCTATAAAGAGAGAAAAGGAGCAGAGGGAACCAGACTGGCTTTACCCGGGGAAGTCTGTGAAGGGTCCATCCCACGGCAGCTTCCAGCAAAGCCCCAGAAGGTCTGTGGTCACTGGGGAGCGTACTCCTTTGCTGCAGCTTTTCTCAACTGAAAGTCTGGTCTACCCAGTGTGCAATTTCGTATGCACTAATCTTGCAACCTCTACTGTGTTTTGCTTGAGCATTGGCTATAGACAAAGTGTGTGTGGGGGGGTTATACTGCATTATTCGTATTCGTTAACTAGCCCAATTTAAAATTTGTCTTCTTATCCCAGTATGGAAAAGAGCAAAACATTTCAGTGAGTTATTTGACATAATTCATTAAATTAGTGGAAAAATACGTCAGACTGAGTTCTCCGGTTCTGCACTTCTAATTACTAGACTTAGGTGGATTTCAGCCTGGACATGGTCCTCACTCTGTGTCTCCTTCTAACTTCACAGTCCAGAAAGAGCTATTAACAAACAAACAAGTGGAGCGTTAGCCCTCAGTATGCTTTTTCAGAAAAACACCACTAAGTGTCATCTCTGTCACAGGACTTTCACAAATAATAAGGAGCCTTCAAAAAGTCAAAAAAAAGACAAAGCAATGTTAAGTCACAGCAGAGAGGAAACTGAATGGTATTTCAACATCATTTGCACTGAGCTACTTTTACAAAACACAATCCGAAATGTCGGAATGTTTTCTGAATTTTTTCTTGCTGTCCTCATATGTAAGGATGTTCGAAAGCTGATTTCATGGCCTCCTTGCAGATGTTGCTGACATCCAAAGAAGAGACATCACGCACTGTATTTGCAGGATAAAGGTCTGCTTTCTCTTAAATTAACAACTATCGGACAGGCCACTGACTATCCATAAGGCTAGTACTGTTAGTCAGAACTGATCTTGTCAGGATTTAAGATGATGGACCCACAGTCTCAACAATTCTGGTCATGTCTTGCTGCCGGTGAAGGAAAGCTACCTCTGTGATTAGTTACACTCACATAATGTAGTGTCTAATTGCTAGTCCCAGTCCTCCTTTGCATCTCTGAGGGCTTGTTTTGCCGCTTAATGCCTCATAAATTATTTTCCCTGTAAGATCATCAAGGACAGCAAGACACAGAGAGAAAAGTCCCAGATAAGGTGACATAATTGCTTTCTCTGCAGACTGAGCTTTAAGAGAGCTGCACAGTCACAGGTATTATTTAAAATTTGTTACAAGAGTCCCCACTGTCAACAAGGGGAGAGGAAAAATTATTATTCCTGAACTTCAATATTCTAAAATAAAGGAAGCTAATAAAATAGCTGACAAGACAGTAAAAGCCTATTGGCCTTTTTGATGGATCACCAAGAACTTGCTGAAACACCAATTGACAGACATTATATAACATCTAAAATCATCAAATAAGTGAAGACCAAGTTGGGAATCTATAACACTGAAATCAGCAGAAAAGACCCATTGACTTAAGTGGAAGGAAAACCTGGCCATTAAGCAGCAACTTGCCGCAATCATAATACAAAACCTAATCATGAAATCACAAGGCCCCTTACGTTTTATTGCTCCTCTATTTCTGTCTCCTTCACTGACCCACGAATGTGACAACAGAATCATTTCTATTCCTAAAGCAGTCCTCATCGATGATGGAGTTGATGTAAGTTTTCAAACTGGGCCCAATGGCACAATTATGAATTAATTCGTAAGCTCGTGCAACCTGACCGCTGTTTTGTGAAGACCATCTGCAGCTCGCGGGAGCATATGGGCCTGTAACAAAGAGCATGGACTTCAGTCCTTGCCCTGGTGAGGAGACAAGACATCCCTTTCTATGGGATGCCTCCTCGGAAGAAGAAGGAAGGGGCCGCATCAGAATGTCTCCCTCCAGAGGAACACCGGTGGCATTGCAAAAACGCTGGAAATAGGTATTCCCATTTTTCCTACAGTCTCAAGGTGAGAGAAGCCTTTTTTTTTTTTTGTATTATTATTTTACGCTGGTATGTTGCATGAAAGTTAGTCCAGGGAAAAAGTGATATAAAGTGATCCTGGGCCATTGTTCTGGTTGCTATTTCTAACATTTGTAGCAGGTCTACAAAGCTACTCAGAGACGAGCTGCCTCTTGTCTAATTTCACAAACAGTATTACAATTTTAAATTTATGATGGCTTATCTTTTCAAATTTCATAATCACATCATCAGTAGAAACGCACTGTTTACACCCCAGGGATAAGGATAATGTTCCCACCCTGAATGACATGATTGTCAATTCGTGACAGCAACAGACGGTTTCTTGTACGTAACTTCCACTGCTCTTGCTGTTTTTCTTTTTGAGAGCATGCCGTTGCCTTGTGTCAGGCAGGATTTTCTTCTTTCAGTTCAGCTCCTCAGCAAAGCTCCATCTGAAGTACCAACTGAATTCTGCACGTAGCCTACTCCATCCACCCTTCAGCTAACAATTCAAGAGAAATAGATGGTTTCCCAAATACATATGGGTCTCTGTATTTCTGTAATTTCTGAACATCCTAATAGTATCTAAATGCAATCACATTTTAAAAAGTTTATTTTTAGTCTTTCATAACTGAGCTAGGAGTATCGCGTATTTTAATACCCCGAAACGGTTAATATTTTAAAAAATATTGAAAATTGCTACTGTGAGACAAAACTAGATTAAAATAAATATAAACTGGTTTTAAATTTGGAAGAAAAGTACCTAACTCCCATCAACTTGCAGGTTAAAGAAATTGCAGAGGATGAAGTCTCTTTAAGAGTGTTACAAAATGCAAAGAGCAGGAATATCTCAGTTATTTGCTTACTGACTCTGTTTTTGTATTGAGGTGGAAAGATGGACAGACACACACACATATGTACATGTATGTGTGTTTATTTTATTGTAGTTGTAGTGTTGTAAAACCTATGGAGGGAGGGTAGATCAGTCTGAAGGTAATCATGCCATTACCTTCCCGTATGGAGCACGACTCTACTTTTATTCAGAGTAACTGCATGCTGAGACTTGTGGTACTTCAGCTATTCTGGTCTTGTTAAATCTGTTGGGTAGACAAGTCATCTTGTGAACTCCACTTTGCACTTTCCTCAGGTAGACAGTTGTGTTGGAGGACTTTATTTGCCACTGCTATGCCTTGTGTTGTAATTCTCCTCATGAAAACAGAACAAAACAGTTGATGAAAATGAATGAAGTGGTATTTTATAGCCATATTTAATGCCCTCCACCCACATGCACAGGAGGCTGTTCAAGAAAGAGCAAAAAAGAATGAAACTTACATTAGCTAGATAATTTGAAACTAGATATATATTAATGAATCAATGAGCTTGTAAATCTAGTAATTCCCTAGCAGAAAGAGGTATCCTATCCCCACTCCCCTTCAAAAAGTGTTCCTGTTGTACTAACAAGACATATTGCAAAATGCCTGGAAGAGCTGGCCCCTTGCATATGTCCTGCATGCCTGTTTACAACGTCACTTTAGAGAAGTCAGGAGAGTCTCCATTTAGGAACGTCCTTTCAAAAATTAGTTAATAGTAAGAACTCTTTGCAATTGCTCTTCACGTCACAATTTAACTTGTTGGATCTTGGGGATAAGTCAGGTGCAGGGGTTGTTACATTCATGCACTCAGTAGTGCACTTCCATCCTCTTGTAAGCCAATTGTTAACGTGGATTTTCCATTGATTATCAGAAATGGACCATCTGGGACTATTCTTCGTCACTGATTTTTCTGCATTTCAGATGTTCCCATTTTCCTTCATTTACTCCTGTCGTTTCACCTTGTCTTCTACTTGTACAGCCAGGGAGATAATCATTTACACGCGTCATCTTTTATCCTTGCAGCGATACTGAATCAGTCTGCTCTTTTACTCGTGCTCAGCCAGATTGAGTCAGTCACTCGGTCATCTCACATCACGTTCGGGTGGGCAGCCAGGCACATTTACTTCCAGACTTACTCTCAGTCATATTTCCTGACCTGCTCACTTGCATTCATTCATTACCGCTAACCTTTAAGAGGCAGCATCAGCTCAAGAGAACTTTGATTCATAGAATTACTTCCCCAAACTCTCTTTTGCAGGTATATTTCTCAGATATTCATAAACTATAGGATTTTTTCTCTCTTTGAAGGAAACAAACAAAGGAATGGTGTTTTGTGGATCCCTCCTGTGCTCGTAACTTGAGCACATTAATGAGACCACAGGATTTGTCTTTCAGTGACTGTATCTAGATCTGCATTAGCTTCCCAGACAGCACGACTGGGACCAGACTGATTGCAACTCCGAGAATGGGATATAATACGATTATATATGCATAAGCACATGCATATGTACATGCGCATAATTAATAGTGTCCAAATAAGAATTCTTGTTCTTTTCCTTTATTTCTCATAGATAGACAAGACAGCTAAGTTTTGTCCAGGGAGATAGTACACCTTATTTGATCAGCTGATATAATTTGAAAAAAATGTCACTTTCTGAGCCACGGAAGCCCATCTGACATTCCCTCAAGTTGCCGCTTCTTCCTGTGCTTTTCTCTGTAAATTTCTCAGTAATCATATGTGGGTTTATACTAGTAAAATATGATTATTCATCTAGTGAACAACAGCACAGAGAGAACAGTGTACGTGCAGTTTTGTGAAGTATGTAGAGATTCAGGGCAGACGACTGCTACCTATTTCTGTTCCTTGTGCAAACAAGGTCTGTGTTTTATGAGTGGTCCCATGGAGAATATTTCAAAACAGCAATTAATTCATTAGTTCACTGCTCTGCTCCAGCAGTAGCAGTTACACTAGAAGCCCAGCAGCAATTCTCTTTGCAAAGCTCTGCCACAACATATTCTCAGCAGCCCTAATGAGTGCACATTTCTCTTTTACACAGGAGCTCTATCTGATATTGCAAATCAACTTAAAATATAAAACTTTGATTATGGATAACATAGACAGCATCATATTAGTAGTAGCAGCTGCTGATACAAGGCGACTTACGGAGTAAAAGAGCTACTGCCATTTTTCTCTGCCTTGTACTTTGCTCATCTGTCTTGTCTGGGTAAATGCTGTGATCACATCCATTTGCCATCTCTTGGCAACCTTCATTTCTCTTCTACATCCACGACTGCTATTCTGTGACTTAATTTTGTCCACTGCATGTCCTGTTTTTGAGCTAGCTGTCCTACTTAGTTGCAATTACATCTCCATGTATCACTGATGAATAATCTCCTAGATGGATGTTTGTTATAAACCCATTCATTGATCTTCCTGACTTACCCTGAAATATTTAACACCTTATATATTTCTCTGTGCTAAAAAAAAAACATTCTGTAAAGATCTTTTATTTCTGCTCTATACATCATTGTTAGCAGGATGCATTTTTTAAATACTTGAAGAGAGAGATGAGCTGATTCTTCAGAAAGTTACAAAATTTATGAGACACTACAACCCAGCCTTGTTCTCTGCCCCCCCTTCTCTCAGGACGTGTGCTCTGAACACCTGTATTACAATCATCCCTGGTTTTGCTGGAGTTTCTCGTTCTACAGAAACCAGCATTTCTCATGAGATGTAGCTAAGTTTTCCACGTTTGCTTCATGCGCAGGCTTTAATTTCCTTGCAGCAGTTCCCTTACCACAAACACGAACCTCCCATCATCATCTCCTCGGATATAAACATAGTGGGAGCTGTAAATGTCAAGTGCTCAACCACTGTCATGCTTATGGACCGCTCACTCATGGACAGCTTCTTTAATGCAGGTGGCATTCATATTTCTCACAAGCTCACGTTTCTACTTATGCTAGCTTGAATGTTCCTGCCTGTCTTTGCTGCCATTACTGGGACAATTCATGTTTGGTATGTGTCATGGTTTTAACCCCAGCCAGCAACTAAGCACCACGCAGCCGCTCGCTCACTCCTCCCCAGTGGGATGGGGGAGAGAATCAGAAGAGTAAAAGTGAGAAAACTCATCAGTTGAGATAAAGATGGTTTAATAGGTAAAGCAAAAGCCGCGCACGCAAGCAAATCAAAACAAGGAATTTGTTTGCTCCTTCCCATGGGCAGGCAGGTGCTCAGCCATCTCCAGGAAAGCAGGGCTTCATCACGGTTACTTGGGAAGACACATGCCATCACTCCGAATGTCCCCCCCTTCCTTCTTCTTCCCCCAGCTTTATATGCTGAGCATGATGTCATATGGTGTGGAATATCCCTTTGGTCAGTTGGGGTGAGCTGTCCCGGCTGTGTCCCCTCCTGACTCCTTGCGCACCCCCAGCCTCCTCGCTGGTGGGGTGGGGTGAGAAGCAGAAAAGGCCTTGACTCTGTGTAAGCCCTGCTCAGCAGTAACGAAAACATCCCTGTGTTATCAACGCTGTTTCTAGGGCAAATCCAAAACACAGCCTCATACTAGCTACTGTGAAGAAAATTAACTCCATCCCAGCCGAAACCAGCCCAATATGGTGCCAGGAACTTTCTAACCCCAAACCAAGATACTTCAAATGTGAATGTTATGAACACAAATTCAGAGAACGCATCCAGTATACAGGCAGAAAAGCTGCAGTTAAACAGTGTATTATTGGCCAGTGTGGGTAAAACTGACCCTAGCCTCTTAATTAAATCTAGGAGGCAAATTGCAAGAACTCTTGCTTTATTCTGCCACCACTTGCAGTGGTAATATAAGATGCGGGCACCTTTTGTGCAGCTAATCTCCTGAGGGAAGCTGAACAGGGAAGGCTGAATGAAAGACCTTGCATGCAGCCCTTCTCCTCACCAGTACACAGACCACGATAGTTGTCATCGTGGTAGTAAATCTAAAAATGGTACATTGACAGTGCCTGAGCATCAAGGTCAATGCTCAACTACTCCTGTAATTCCCATTCTCCAAATTCTATCCCACTGCAAAGAGATTATAGGCTTGTGACAGACAGCTGATTTCAAGGGTATCACTTTATCAGTTAATTTAAAAGGTTTTGTTCAAGTCAAGGCCATGATTTATGTAGTTGAATTTAGGGGTTTTTTCACCCTTTTGCAACGAAGCTTCCTATTTGTTTTTCAAGTTTCCAAAGAAGAAATGTTCAAAAGAAGAATATTCCTGAACTGTGACAAAACATGTAAGAATAAAGTCAGGATGGCTCAAACTCTGGAGGGGCAATTTATAATTTATCCAGTAGGTGAATAATGTTTTTCTTAAGTAGCACTGAATGCTCTTTTGCACTTGGAGGAGTAGAAACTCAAGACTGTCACTGCCCAGCTTCTCCTCTTTCTTCTCCTGTTTATTCTGCAGAAGCCAAACTCTACACCCTAATTAAGAAAATGGTAATTCCCTACATTTTGCAATAGTTTGGGTTCAATGGTAAAAAAACCCCTCTCCTATGTGAGCCCCTGTGTGACAATGCAATATAGATTGTTACGCTCTGGATAGCAATAACGGTGATAGTAGTTGTGATTTATAAACCCCATAATCAACATAATAGAGACATATTCAGATCAGTAAGACAACCTTGATGATGATTAATGGTTAACAGGAAGTTTTTCTCAGCTCCAAAATCCTGGATTAAATATCCAGGACGGAATCTGAACTACCTTGTTCTTAAACTGTTGTTGTTTTGGGCAAAGAACAAAATTTGGCCTCCTGTGCATTATTGTTTTCTTCATCCTCCTGAGCGGTATGCTGCTCAGGGCAAGGACCTGCTATTCCTCTTTGCTCTGTAAAATCCCAAGCATGCTCAAGGGTCTTGTAATAAATAATAAAAAATGGTCCTAAACCCAGAGTAATAGAACTCCTTTCAAACAAGAATTTTTATGCTTTGCATAGCACTGACTTGCACGTGTTTTTCAAAGTATTCCTAGTGAATTTAGTTGCCTTTCATAATTGCATTGCAGGAAAAAGAAACAGTATTCATCTGGCTACTGTGCAAATGTAAGCTAATGTCATAAATGCAGTCTTTCTCCTGTGCGCTATCTTTTTACAACATCTTTCTTAACAGTTTATATGCAGTTGCTTTTCTTCTATCCTGAGATAAATTACCATTGAATAATTGCAGTTTGAGGTCAAAAATCAATTAAATGGAAATTACAGTTATTTGTTTAAAAAGCTCAAGTAATATTTTATATCACAAGTCTCTTAGGTGACAGGTCAAACAGGTTAATCAGCAGCCAGTTTTCTCTGCAGTCCTGACTCAAATCTGCCTTTAGCAGGAGCGATAGAAGAAGAGTCCTAAATGCCCACTTATGGTCAGTGGCAAAGATGTGGGGACTTTTGGGAAATTGCAAAATTATTGGCATCTACCACTGCTTTGCTACTAATATGTCTCATTGCACCTGGATAGCATGGATTTTAAATAGCAGAGAACTACACTGCATGCCCCTGAAGGAACACATCTAGCTTTCCAGCTCCTTCAGAAGTTTGAAATGTCTCAGGCCAAACACTGTATTACACCATCTTTTGGGATCCAGATTTTTCAGCTAAAAGCTAGATTTTGCAAGTAGCCCTTGCTTTTCCATAAGGCAATGTGTCAATTTCTCCATCTTCCCTCTTTCCCAACAAAAATTGTGGTTTTCCAATTCCTCCTCATTTCCTGCAATCATCACAACTGTAAAGGAATTACTGTCATGCCAGAAGCAAAGATCCACATCTTTAATTGTAAAATACGATATCGATATATCCATGAAATCTGTATTGAAGAAGTAATGACAATTTTGCTAACTCAGTGGTTTGGCTTAAAAAGTGATTTTAACTAATCCAGAGCTTGTTAAGAAAATGTAAAACGTGGCACTTTCCACAAACAACTAACTTAAAATAAAATATCTTTTTATAAAAAACAAAACAAAGCAAAACTAACAAGCACAACTAAACTTGGCTTACAAACTGTTCACAGAAAATTTAAAAGATTACTAGAGAATAGTGTACATGTATTTCATCCTCTCATTTATAACTGCCCTCTTGAAAAAAAAAAATCCCCATTAGACCAGTCAACACACATATACTGCTCATCTCCAAATGTTGACCATAGTTTCATCACCATGGAAGACATCAGCTTAAAGGTAAACCGCTCAAGATTTGGTTTTGATGCCACGGATTACGGGTGTGCCTGTGCTGCAGGCTGCAGCGTAGTGCAGGTGTAGCCAAGCCAACTGTACTGAGTTTTGGGGTGCTACCGGGAAAGGAGCCACAGCAGGGTGCAGTTCAACGGGGCAGGTTAACTGGGGCTAAGCTCCATGATGCCATGGCTGGACGTTTTTCTGGGGCCAAGGGGTCTGGCAACAGCCAGCTTGGTTATTTCTGCACTAGTTTCAGATGGGATAAAGGGGAGTAAAAGCTTCCCGTGCAGCCTCTGGGGCAGAAGCACAGTATTTCTGCAGCTACCTTTGCGGTAGTGGTGACAGTCTGTTAGCTGCATAATACCAGCGCAAGGAGTTTAAACAATACTGATTCTGGTGACAAGTATTATAAAAACAAGGCTTTGACAAGTAATTTGAACGCTAGGAAGCATTTAGAACTTAACTTCTTCCACTTCGTGTCTTTTTGCTTTTACCATTGTATCTGTAAAGTTCAAAAGTAGAGGAGAGCACAGCCCTGCTTTTCAAATGGTACAAGGTCCACCAAAAAGGGTGCCAGTGCAGACAGTTGCTAGCCTGAAGGTCTCAGGTGGTGCCATACGACGCCGTAATGTCCTGAGGGGCAGGTCCACACAGGCTGCCTTCCAGCCCGAGTCCAGTGCTTCCCACGTTTGCATGGCCAGGAGGACTGCAAGGAATAGCGCCAGGCAGCAGAAGAGGGACACGACTCAGGCTGCATGCTCGTGGGGGCTTAGGGCCATAAACAGCATCTGGTGCAGCCTTTCCAATCTGATGATATCCTCTAGCCCTATGTCTCTACCTTGACCGACATTTTGCCTCCACTGGATAGCAAAGATGAATCTTAAAAATACCCTCAAATCTACTCGTGCTGGAAACTTAATCCACCGTGTTTCACCCTCAGCTGCCATCAAGCTTTCCAGTGAAAGTACTGCCAAATTTGCCTTTCCAAGATGATCCATTTCTGTTATGTGTTTGCAATATGTCAGGGCACAGTTCAGGAAACCCTTTGCTGAGGGCCTTGCAATGCGCTGCTCCTGATTTTGAGCCCCTTGTACTCCCCTGTTCTCCTTCCCTTCTCCACAGAGTCAAGGTAAAGAGAGAAGACACAAACACCTATAGAGGATCTACTTGATATGGACCCCAGGAAGCAACCTCAGTGTCAGTAGTTAAAATAGAAAATTCAAAGTGAGCAAGGTGTTGTCTAGATGGTAGATGACCATTTTCCCCATGATTCTTGGGAAGATGTGGTGTCTTGGGCAGCCGTGCTCTAAAATACCAGCTCCATCTCAAAGCTGGAAGATCTTTTTGCCCTGACTGCAGCTATCGGGGTGATGCTCTAGAACCTGACACAGGAATGCTGCTGCAGTGGTTGGAAAACTTAGCTGTTTTTTAGGCTATATTTCTTTTGGGGTACTTTGCCTGAAACAGTGTTTCTCCAACTCAAACATTTACCCAGAAAATAATTTCTACTGCACATTACTGATCCTAACTGTCTATCCTAGGTGGGCAGCACAGTTTTCTTTTTCAGCTTCTTGCTATTCATTTTGCTTATGATTGTCGGTACAGAGGGGTGGTTTATAAAAAAAAGAGGAAAGAGCTAAATTCTGTGTTATGATTTAAAAGATAATAGAGTGATGCTTAGCTCCTCACTCATCTGTAGCCCCAACTGTAGTTGCTTTTCTATACTTATCCTTTCAATCATTTAGTTTTTTTATTTAGTGGCCAAGAACATAGGCTTGAAATACGAAATTTGCATCAGTCATCAAGGTTTTCATTCATAGTTTCCTGTAAAAGGAACAGGACAGGTATGCGTAATGTCAATGGGTAACTGTAAGATTCACACACTGAGATGATGAAAGAATTAGGTTAGTTATTTAAATATTAATAGCTAGGCTGTTATGGGGTTACTTGTTTTCAGTCTTCTTGGGTTTGCTCCCTCTTTCTTTGATAAATACGAATCCTTTTTCCTTACTCTTCTTTCTTCCTCCTACTTTTCCATTCCCTTTGCTTTGCTGCCTTTACTTTTCTGCAAGACAATGCCTTAGCATCTACTTATTTGTTCCTTTCCCTTTTTTAAAAAATAATTTATTTTGCCATTTTCCTTTTCTTTTTAGACGGACAGCAGGAGAAAAAGCACATGGAGTGGTGAAAAGGAAGAGCAACAACATCCTCTGTGAAAGTTGAAAGTGAGGAATCCTCACTCAACTCAATTTTAGACTAGCCCAAGAATGTGAAGGAGCCACAGAGCACCAAATGCCTTGCTTTTTCTGTCATTCAACTACCTACATGTTTTATAGGCAATAGTGTTTAAATATTCTCCTTGTTCTTAAATACCCAAACAAATAGCTGTGTCAACTAATTTTTCCAAGGGTTTTCACTGAGCTACGACCTTAACAATAGAGCATTTCACTGCTTATCGTATGATCAGTTTTCTAAACTGAACCTTACATTCGTAAGTACTGAATAAAATTAACAAACCTCTCTGATAATATAATTACTTATGGCCTCATATTGTCATAGATTAAATTAACTGAGAATACGTAATTGCTGTCATTAATACCTCCTGTCTCCTTAATGAAGCCAAAGATGGAGGCACAAGCTTATACATTGTGTCTCTCCAGACGTGTCTGGACTTGGCAGATGGATTGGGTCCCACCTCCAAGAATGCACCCTCAAGCCCACCAGGTCTCACTATTTTTGCTTTGCTAAAAATACATAGATCCTAATCCCTCTAGAGAGGTCACAATGTCAGTGGTGTGTTGCAAAACACGGTGCATCTAATAGCCACGTAGGGTGTCGTAGGGTGTCACGGCGTGTCAAACCGCATAATTTTCTGCCTGCAATAATACCATTGAGTAAAGCAGAGCAGAATTAAATGCACGCTGTATCTCCTTAGACAATACATTTTCTGTGCACCAGACCATAGAGGGAAGTACAATGAGACCTTTTTACATGAATACTCAATAAAATAATAGACTTACTGAGGTAAGTTATTTTGAGGACACTAGCAGGTGAAATGATACAAGAATGAACCCACTTAGAGAAACAACTGAAAAATAAATTCTGCATTGCAAACTGATAGAAATTTCACATATCAGCAAGGAACTTCAATGAATATTAGTCTTGTGCAACATGCTTATGTGTGTAAAATGGGTTTCTACTGTAATTTGGCTTCAAAAACATTATTCACTGTTTCCTAGTACAAAGCCCCAGCAGGCATTCACTTGGCTAGCTAGTGAAGAACTCTGCCCCAGTTTTCCATAATGCATTCATGAAGGGATTTGTAACAACCAGTGGTTACTGCAGCAGAAAAACTAAAATGTTGTACTGTGGTACTTTTGAAACAAACACAAAAGTTCAATCACTGCAGCTCTTACAGGCTAATGATGTGCTATAAACAGTGGCATATTGCTAGCAATGTATAATCCATACTCAAAGCAGCCATTCATTAAGACTTATAATTTCTTTTCTATACACTCCGCTCTTCAAGTTAAAACTATGGATTTCAGGAGCCAATTGGTGACTCAGCCCCACTGTGGTAAGTACCTGCACCCTGCGGGGCTCAATTTACCGAGAGCTTTACGGAGAGTCCCCAGCACATATACCTCTCAGCTCCCTACATCTCTCAGCTCTTTTTTGCTCACAACGGTCGTTGTCTGAGCATCTGTGATGAGGCCAGGAAGGTCAAAGGGCTCATCGGCATATCAACAAAACGCGAAGCCGGAGGCTGCGGCAAACGAGCCTGGAGAGCGAGCAGCAAACTGCACTCGACGCAGGCTCAGGGCTGGGCCGGAGTACTGTAACAGTTAAGCAAGAATAATTAGGTCGTTAAATACAAGCTGGGCTTAGTTTAAGGTGAAGAACGGCACCTCCTCAGCCAAGAAAACTTGGCTTATCAGAATGGATGTCCTCCCCAACCCTCCTTTTTTCCTCCCTCACTTTAACACTGCTGAGAGCTTGCTTTTCTCTCTTTTCTGTTTTCTTTGTTTCCAGCAGTTCACAAACCTCTCTTCCTTAGTTTCATGCTCCCCTCTTTTATTCTTGGGTTTTTTTCTCTTTCTGAACTTCTCTGTATTAAATAAAGGTGTGGCCTCAAGCTGTATGAGTAAGAGTGTGGAAAAAAGTTGGAAGAAAACTTTATCATACAGAAGATTTTTTCTAAATCGATACGGGAAGGTATATCCAGGCACAGAGAAATAGATGCCATTTATGGGCATCTCTCTTCACACCACTTAGATCTCCCTTTGAACCTGACTTCATCAAAAATAGAGCTCGGAAATCTCCTGAGATGGTGCAGTACTCAATTACAGAAGAACGTGTCTTATGAGTGACAGCATTGACAAGCTGTGTTGTTGCAAACTCCGATAGTTGGGAAATGCAAAAAGGGATGGATGGCCGCTCTTCTGGAACTTCTGCCCATGTCCCCCAGCAAAAGAGCAAGAGCAACACCTGCCCCGGGAGGCGCCTGGTCACTACTGAGAAGCTCAATGGGGCACTGCAGCGTTGGCCAGCATCCCCATATGAAAAGGCGTGATCAAGTATGGCTACACAGACAGGATTTCGTTCTCAGTACCAGAAGGCACTAAACTGGATTGAAGAGCTTTATTCCTAAAAGGGGAACTAACAATAAGCATTGTCCAATGCAACTACTATGGGATAAACACATAATGTTACAATGAAGGACTTCTTAGTGACAGGCCGTGCAGTTTTACAGTGTTCACCCTGAAAGGTACGAATTCAGTAATTTTTGCATTTGCAAGATTGGATTTACTCTGTAATGACTGTATTCTTATTTGATTTCAACCCTTGCAAATACTGAATAATAGCTTTCATCTGTGCTGTTTGCTGGAACTGATCCATTCTACCCTTCTGGAGAACCCAGTATTTAGATGAAGAATAAAAAACACTGACATTGGTAAAAGAACTAAAAACTTGCAGGTGTGTGTGCATTAACACTAGCCTTAGTGCAGTCAGTCTTTCTGGAAACTTGAAATGCGTGTGTACCTCTGGAGGAAGAAGGCTTGAATTAGAGGGAAAGTGTCGGTGAGGAAAGCATTTTGCCCTTGAATCTCTAAGAGGAGAATTTTTCTCTCGGAAACGAAACTAAGCGTGTGCTGCAGCTTGCATGTGGCAGCTGTGGCAGAAATCAAGCTTCTTAATGTACACGTCTCAGGAGCTCATACCTTTCTCCTGAACCAATCTCAAATTAACCCTTTCATGCCCTGCAATTCATACACAAAAGATAGTTTGTAAGGTCTCATTTGCTTCCGTGACCCCTGTGTTGTTACTGCATAGCCTGTATATAGACCTTATTTTTATGGCAGGATGAGAATATGACAGTCATGCATTGGGATAATACCATGCACAATGGTATTAACTCAACTCTGAGTCATATCATTTATGAAGCAGAAGTATCAGGGACAAGGGTGGGGGGTTGGGGGAATTGGGGGAGAGGTTCGACCCGGGAGCCTTAGCTGGGCCTCTTAATACTATTGTTATGTCAATAAATCCTAATAATAGCGAAAATGAACCGGTTGGGAAAGCGTTACTATCCTTTTTCACTGCAGGCCAAGGAAGTTATTAGTTTGATTTGCAGTCAAATCTCGAGGAGAGCTGGACGGTTGCCTGGATCCCAAAGTATTCGCCAAGCACACACAGTGAGGGACACGGGGCCCAGGAAACGTGGAGACGCAACTGTGCGCACACCCTGGGGGGAATTCGGGCTACAGCGGTGGGGATGTTTAAAAGTCACCTTGCACAAATATCCAGTCTGCCTAGGCGCCTCTCTGACCCGAGTCACTGAGTCCTTTGTGGTTTTTTCCCTCGCGATAATAAATTAACTTTAAAGCGATAACAGAGCAGGGTGAAGTCCATCTCCAAGGCTTAGCGAAGAGTGGTAACACAGAAGAGAATGCTTCTGGAAAAAGACAGTTTGCAAAAGTCTGATTACATTTTTCCAAACGATTTGCTGCTTGTTTAATTATGCATTTCTGTTCCTCCCTCGGCGGGTCTGAACTCTGCCTACTGAAATCCAAAATTCCCCCTCCCAAACGATGAAATGAACCCCCACATACTGGAGCTCAACAAAAAAAAGGCAAAGACCTACAACTGGATTTTCTTTCCCTAAAATCACTCCTTACCTTTTATAACTCCTACACAAATAGCTGTGATATTGTAAATATGATAAAACCCTCTATGTGAGCTGAATAAATTGATTAGGAGCAAAATAGTCATGTGGGCTGGACTAGATGGGCTTATTAAGGATTCAATAGCTAATTGCTCGCACAGTGGGATGAAAAAGAAGGAAGAAATAAATACAGAGAGAAATATATGTTTGTTTGTGGAACGGCTGATGGGCTGCTGGCCAGGGCAGGCTGAAAAAGACTGCAGGAGTTTTGGATACAGTGAGAACCTATTACCGCTGGTTGGCATGGAACAAAATTCAAAGGAACACGTCCACAGACTGCGGTGCCTGGAACAATATAGCTGTGGTTCAAGGGTTTCTCTTTTATGGCCTGATTACAAATGCAATATAATTAACTGCACCATATACTTGCACAGCTTCTTTAATCCAATGATTTCAAAGAACTTTACAGAGCGTAATTAAGTAAGGAAAGATATTTGACCTGGGAGCAAAACCTGGAAATGGACCTCCCAGCTTCCCACCCTTTCCTGTCCTCTTTGTTAGATGCATCTCTGTTTACTGGGATGTGAATGGTAGAGCTTGGAGGCAAAGTTAATTAATAGTAAAAACTTGTTTGTGTGAGGTAAAAAGGGCAGGAGCGTGTGCGTTTGAGTGGCAGTCTGAAAGGCAGAAGGTGCCAAGCAAGAATAAAGGATCAGGACAGCAAAAATGAAAGCTAGAGGCAGAAAAGCAGGAGAATGAGTTCATGTTAGTAAAAGAACTAAGGGGAAATGTGGCAGCCTTGAAAGGATGCCGAGAAGAGTGTTGCACGTCAAGGTGGGTTTTGTAATATTCTATGTCCACAGCAGCTCAGAAAAAGTCCTGTTGCATTTAATAGTAAACATGGTTGGTCTTTCTTCCTTCTAAATAAGGGTTTGGACATAGCTCTAACTAGTCCTCACCAGCCAATGCAGAGCAAAAATCTACAGCTTCAGGGAGGAAAAGGAAAAGCCTTAAGTCCTCTCCCTACTATTCATTTTCTGCAGCTTTTTCGGCAACAAGCAAAGGAGCATACACAGTATGCAGAGAGAAAATGATAGACTAATTAGCGCCCAGCAGATCTGCAGTCCCCGGCCATACAAAGCCTTCTGTCGAAAAGAAGTGCCCAGTCATTCTCCTGGCCCGAGCGAGCGGAAAAGGGAACGACTTAACACCTTCCACATTTTAGGCAAAAATTAATAAAGCAGAAGAGAGCTGGACTCTTAATAAATGGGGAGGGAATTTAAAAGTAGCACAATAGTAGTTGAGAAACCGAAGTACATTTGAAAAAATAAGTGGTCAGTTTTCACCAGATATAGATAAAGTAAAACCCTGGAGCTGTGGGTGATTTAGGTTTTATGCAGGAGTAGCAATTGCTGTTGCTGCAGAACTGCTGAAGAAACTTTCAAAAACTCTGAGCAGTTGCTAATTGGTTGATCTGATGAGACAGGTCACAGGTCACTGAGGTCTCTGTGTCACTGAAAATCCAGCAAAAATAAGGACAGTAGCCTTTTTCCAAAATGAGCGTTCCAGGACCGTAGGCTCCATGGCTTCTTCAGCAAACTGTCCCAATGAAGAAAAGCAGAGCTTGAGCAGCATAAATCTGGCTGTAATACAGTTAAAAATATGGCATAAATATCAGGACAAAGGTACTGCTGAAAACCTAGAGGAGTGCAAACTTACAAGCTGTAGATAAATACTGTGTTGTTGATTTTCAAAAATAAAAATGGAATGGTAAAAAAGAGGACTAATCGGTAGCACTGGGGCCTTAGGAAATTACTGAATAAAATGTCTCAGGGAATCAGAACAAAAAAGTGAAGCCCACCATGCTGCCGGCGCAGCTGCAGGCAGCGGGGACACCCGAGCATCTGCCTGGAGCCAGGCGTGGTCCTGCAGGACCCTCTCCCAAGGGTGTCCCAGGAGAAGGCATCATCTGCGGCAGGAAGAGGAGAGTCACTCCACAGAGATGGACAGTGACGCTCCGTTCACAAAGGCTCATAACGGGCTTGGAGATCCTTGCTAAAAGGAGCAATGCAATATATATGTGGAGTGTTACTATTATTTCTGTTACACAGGTTTATTAAATTTAACGAGGACACTGAGGGATTCCATTAATGCTAACCACAATACCAGTGCCTCTCAACATTTTCTTGATTAAGCCATTGAAAATCTAACAGCTCTGAGTGCCCTGCGTTTTTACACCATGAGATTGTTAAGTGCACTCTACATACAACTGCATCTACTCATTACACCTGAATTCTATTCAGGCACGTACTTTATCTGCTCGGCCTCTTTCACTGTAGAAGAATATGATCTTATGTAAAGTCCACAAATATATTTTTCCCGTAACACTTTGCAATAAGTGAACACTAATTCATGCTAAATTACAATGGAGCTTCCATAGAATTACATATTACATCTACATGAGTATCCAGAGAGCAGCTTGATTAATATCATTATCACAATGAATAGTAGAGGAATTAATGTGATTTGCTGCTAACTATAACAGAGGAGCATTTAAATTTTACTTTTGGAAGACGTCTTCCTTATTTTCCTATACAAAGTCTTTCCAACTTGCAGGTAGAAAGTGTGGAAGTGACAGTGAGCTGAGTAAGGCCTTTCAGGAGTAGAGCTGTTGGATTTTCACATTATTAGGCCTTGCTTTTTTTAAAGCCCTGCTGTGAATACATGCAGGTCTTGCATCTACAATTTTTTTTTCTGTAATTTGAAATACATTTTACAATTGAGTTTGCATTTGCTTATAGTGAAATCTGAAAAAAGCTTCTCCAATACACTTACAAGTAGTGAAAATGACTTCTTTCCTTGTTATTAAAAATTTATGAAAAGTAAAAAAAAAAACCCCAAAATGAGACACTGTCCTGAAGTCATAAATAACAAATAACAATTAAAAAAATCACTAGTAACCAACCAGCAGAAGCACATCCCAGTAAAATACACAACTACTTGTTTTATTTGTTACTGAACATTTCTGTTCCCATAGTATCTACAGAGCTCAGTTTGACTGGGTAACACACACTTACAGAGATACCTTTGACAACTAAGTAGATGAGCCCCCAAAAAATTCAGGAGAAAGGAATGCAAACAAAAGGAAATTTTAAATACATTTACTGCTTAAAATACCTTCTAATGGACAAACAGCTTAATATATCACCAAACCAGTAAAATTTTAGGTAAAGAAAATAAGTTTACACAACTTCAGTGTACAGAGATACTGTCTCTGAGATACTTGTCTTCCTTCCAGATACACATAAACAATGAAAAAAGTGCAAGGGGTGAAGTGAAGATTGTAGAAGATATTACAAGTTCCTGTTTTCTCATTTTTTCAGTTTTCTACATTAAAATTTTGCAGAATACTACTAGCTCGTTTCTCCGGGGCGTTTTGCTCTTGAAAGGCGAGTGGGTTGGCATTTGTGCAGTCTGGAGCTTCGTTAACGCCCGTCGCAATCACAGCAGAGTGAGCAGATACTCCTTGTCTTTTACGAATGACATAAACACAGAATTAAAACACCCTAAAATGTTGATCTTGGGGACATCATTGACCATGCTTAATCTCACTAACCCCCATCTACTTATGATTAGTGGCTGCTGACTTTCTTCAGGCATAACTGCCATTCAGTGGTGAATTTGGCAGGAATACCACTAACTGCAGGGTTTATAAGTGTAACTTGCTCACTACAAATGTATTCACTGCTGAAGAAGACCACGTTGACTACTTAGGCATGTGTCAGTCATGTACTCCCATACTTTCAAAACAGCATCCAAACAGGAGCCCTCACGGTTTCCTGCTGTGACACAGAGCCATAAATTAAGCTATAAAAATAAGTTGGAATTTTTCACGGGTCTTAGAAGTGTAACATGATGACAATCAGCCTTCTACTTTTCGCTTCAGGACTCACTTAGTTCACCTACTACCTAGTTTTGTATCTAGTTAAAAGGTCTTTGCACAGATTTAAAGGAAGCTACTGCAGGGGGTGGTGGTATTGGAGTAGTGTCCTGCTACGTGTAGAAGGGATGGACATGTGGGTTCACCTCCTGTAGAAGTGCCCGCTTGGCCTTGTTCTCCTTCCTTTTGCAAGCCTCGTGCTTGGGGTGAAGCTCTGCTGCCCTGAACGGCAATTTCTCAGGTGCTGATTTGCCTCCCCAACTCCGAGGAGCTGTGAAGCAAAGGGCCACGAAGATGAGTAAGGCACTGGAGCACCTCTCCTATGAGGAAAGGCTGAGAGAGCTGGGATTGTTCAGCATAGGGAAGAGAAGAGAAGAGAAGAGAAGAGAAGAGAAGAGAAGAGAAGAGAAGAGAAGAGAAGAGAAGAGAAGAGAAGAGAAGAGAAGAGAAGAGAAGAGAAGAGAAGAGAAGAGAAGAGAAGAGAAGAGAAGAGAAGAGAAAAGCTAAGGGGTGATTTTATCAATATATACAAACACCTGAAGGAATGGCATAAAGCAGGCAGAGCTGGGCTCTTTTCCCAGTGCCCAGCGCCAGGACAAGAGGCAGTGGGCATAAACTGAAACACAGGAGGTGCTGTCTGAACATCAGGAAACATGTTTTTACTGTGAGGGTGATGGAGCACTGGCTCAGGTTGCCCAGAGAGGTTGTGAAATCTCCATCCTTTGAGATATTCTAAAGCCATCTGGACATGGTCCTGGGCAACAGGCTCTAGGTGGCCTTGCTTGAGCAGGGGCTTGGACCAGCTGACCTCCGGAGGTCCCTTCCAACCTCAACCATTCTGCGAATCTGTGGTTCTGTGATTTTGTGGTCAGCAAGGTACAATTAGGCATGTAGAGCCCACAAAAAAATTAGAAAAGAAGGTAGTCACTAAGATGAGGACAGTGGGGCATGTGAATCGCTGGAGACCACCACTCTAGAGATGTGTTTGTCCCACTGGGCAGTATGAACCTTTTTTTGTTGGTATGTTGGCAGAGCAGGAGTAAGGAAAGACTTGCAGAGTGCAACTGTTGAGACTAGGAATAGGAAATACAAATGCAGAGTGTTCAAAATGCTGTCAAAGTTTACGATCTTAACATTCAGAGCCTGCAAATGAAACATGCAGAAAGTCTACAAGCTGGGCTTCTATGACTTTTGTTTCTCAAGTGGCCTCAATAGTTATTTGCTTTTACACAGATTAGAGAAATGTCTTAACAGATATTCATTTCCCTCCTATCACAATGACTATCAAATAAAGCAAGTTTCTGTCCTTATTGCCAACAAGTAGTGGTATGTTCCTTTATCATTATGTGCTTTAAATATCTTCCCAGAGAAAAAATTAACAAAGGATTTTTAAAGCAGTTCTGTGTCTTAAGAACCAACGCGATAGAAAATCCTAACAATGCCTTCTTCCTAACAGGACTCCTGTCCTCTCACTGTATCCGTCGTGAGGTGGGTAAGGAAAGGCTAAATTAGCACATGAGTGTACTAGGTATTATTTTGTGTGGTAATAAGGAGTGAAACTGAAAACAGGATAAATTAAAGCTGAACTTCAGGAGATATACCCTGACTACAAAGGTTTATTCAGCTCATTTTCCAAAGCAGAAGGCAGAAGTGTTTCAAAATTTTAGGCTGCACTTGGACAAAACACTAGAAAATATGATGTAATAAGCAGCTCTGTCCTCGCAGGGAGGCAAGGAGACAGATCTAATCCGATCCCCAACTTCTCCGGTAACGTGTTTACTTGCAGTAAGATTTTGGTGGGGGGCAGAGAATGCCATTTACTGAGTTCACTGCATGTCTTCAACTCAGTGAGATTTAGATGAAGCTTCTGGACATTGCAGATGTGAGTGGCTAGTTAGTTCGCAGTGTTAGGGCACTTGCATTATCCAGCACAGAAAAAAACGAGAATCTTTGCTGTCCGTCAGAACAAACGTTTTATACAGCCCTACGCTTCGCCAGGGCAATGAAGTTGGCTGGCCCTATTCTTTTCTACCAAACATGAATATTTAGTCTTAACATAGGGGTTACAAGGCCTCGACAGAGGGGCCATGGGTGATCCCTGCCAGTGGGCTGGCTCTCGCGGGCAGCGCCGGTGGGAGCCTGGCAGCCCCAGGACCAGCCTGCTCCGCGCTCAGGCTTGTTGAGGCTCCTGGTGCGGCTACTCTGCTGCCCAGCCTGGACGAAGCAGGATCTCTGTTTACTTCACCAAGGCTTGAACGGTCTGTCTGTGTCAGGATTTTATGAACGCTTTTATTAAAAACATTAAAGAAAACTTGAAATTAGATAGCTCGGTGATGTGAAATGTTCCATGCACAACAACAGACTGTGCAACATTTGAGTTTCCTTTCAGCTTTTGCTTTTGTAAAAATGGGTTCTGGAAAATAAAAGGTTTTTTAATGAAGAAAAAAACAGTCTTTAGTAGTGTTTTTAGAAAAGGCTTGTCCTTTGGTAAAGCCATTTTGCTGTATTTATGCAGCAAATGGTGCATTAATGGGTTTTCATGTACATCTCCCTGACAGATGGGCAGTATTGTTCATAAAAATGAACAACTAAAAACATACTAAAGAGGTACCTAGAAACAAAAGCCTAAAGCTGAGAATATAGGTTATCATCTTCCCAAAGCAGGATTGTTAGCTAGGAAACGATTGTACCGTTCCAAACGTAAAAAATATGATCTACTGCCACCTCCCTCTTGTGGACTGCTATTTATAGTGACAATTGGACAGCAGATAGCTGTTTAGCAGTTTGATGTCATAATTTATATTCCAAGTGAGGTAGATAGCTTTTTGAATGTGAATAAATACAAATGCTGATTCCCATCTACCAACGTGTATACATTCATTATCTCCCACGTTTACCAGAAAACACGCGCGCTAGGATCGCTGCCACAGTAGTAATTACTAGTACGCAGCAGGCTCTGAAAGACCTAAAAAGTTTGCTAGTTACCATGAGAAATATTGCCCCCAGGAAATGCATGATTCAAAACCAGTTTGTACATGGTGAATGCCTACCCATAACCATGCATAATTTAAGTAATTCATGAACCATAGGAGCCTCACTTGTTACTCCTGAGACAACCAACAAATGTCATGGTATGAATAATAGAAGAACACGTATATTTGTATAGCACGTTGAATTATCTACTGTAACTCCTCAACTCGTTGCAGCTACTGGCAATTATCTCCGTGTTAGCAGACACTGAATAAGAGGAATATTTACCTGGTGGGCTATAAAATTCTGAAACCGCTTGTCCTGAGCAGTCTCTATTGCTTTGCTCTGCGTGGGGGGCTCATCAAGTGCTATCTAATGCTAAGTGTTCATTTTACAGCTTGCAGCTCAGAGCGAGCCCAATGCCCAGTTTCTCTTCCAGTGAGCTATCTTAACTTTGCAACTGTGGGTGTAACTAAAATTCAGCTCACATCATTTGGATGCAGTCACCATCATTTAATTGCGTAACTAACTAAGCTGGTGGGGAGGAATGTATAAATTGTCAGGTCGTCTGCCCGGAGTATAATAAGGCTGTGATCTAGCGCGCATCAGCACTCCTAGGGGTTTGATCACTTGTATTGTCCTGGCTGGCTTTCATCTTCACCTCTTCAGATTTCTGCAAGATCCATGTGGTTGTCTAGACTCCTTTTATACCCAGTGGAAGAAACAGGCGCTATTCATTTCCACGGCTAGCAAACGTAATGAAAAAAAAGGATTCATTTTGAAGGTAGGTGGCTAACATAGGACAGATTAATTTCTCTCCAGATGCGCCTATTCCTTCCACTGATTAGAAAGAGTCTAGAAAGAGCCCACCTTACACGAAGACATCAAGCTTGCAAATGTACAAATTCAAGGGAGCTGAATCATACCTTTAATGTATACAGAGCAGCTATTCCAGGTGTGCTATGCTGAATTTGGATTTGTGTGTACTTAAGATCAGAACTCCACTGTCTTTGTTTGGACTGCCTGCTTCTTTTCTCCAAACATAGGCCAGAAGTTAATTGCTCTTCTGAATTGTATGAATATGAAAAAATACATTAAAAATCTTTTTAGAGTCCAGATCATGGGTGTCTCAAAGTCAATTGATGACTGTGAAAGTGTTCTTCATTTTCTGTTTAAAAAAAACAAAAACCAAACAGACCTAAATAATTTTCCTTGGTTTTGATTTACAGAAAGCACAAAAAGAGGTTGCATCTTCATATTTTATTTCTTTTCTAATCGAATTGTTGATCTAAAAGGGTATATTTTCAAAAAATTGAAAACATTTATAGCTAATCTGTACTTTTCCTGGTGTGATCCATTTGGTGGTTTGAAATGAGAATAGTACAGATATTTGCCAGAAAATCAATGGAAAACCTTAAGCATTTGAAGAAACTTGTGTATCTGCTGCTTAATAAGACACACAAGCTTGCCACTTAGCCAGATATTTCCTAGCATATCTGGGCTTTTCTCTGTAAATGCCAGGTGAAGCTGACAAGATACAGAAGTGTTTTGTTGTTGTTGCTTTCGTGTTACTGAAACTGATTAATAAACATACACAAACAGCCTGCCTGTGAATGCAAGCGAACCGTATTCCCTGGACAGTTTTCAGCCTCCCAAAAATAGTCTCAGGTTAAAGAAATGTTCACCTAAAGCAGCCCAGCAGCACCCGGCATAGTCAAATGCCCAGAAAAATTGCAGTACGACAAGTCTCCGGCACAAAAGTTGCACAGAGTGGAGCAATGCAACTGAGAGGGATCTTGCCCAGCCTGACTCGCGAAGGCCGATATAAAGCCTGTTCGGTGACATGAAAGACAAACCGCTGCACATTAAGGAGCAATAAAGAACATCATCTACGGTTACCAAGGTCACAGATGAAATGGAGGATAATTTTACCCATCCCTGCAGGAGATGGAGGCTTTCCAGGCACTTCCTTGCCTACGTGCAGCATCATTTTTTGCTTTGCTTCTTGCCAGGCAGGAGCTGGGCTGGCCCCGGGGACGCACCCCTTGGCAGCAGAAGCAAGCTGTGCTGCCAAGGGTCAGCATCTTCCCCGCGCTCCAACGGCCTAGAGTGAGCCCTAGATCCAGGCCGGTAACGTCTACTTGGTTGTAAAATAAATGGTGCAGTCTCTAGAGTGAGAAATCTTTTTCCTGATGTCTAACCACACGTTCCTCTACCCAGTTTAGTCTTGCTATTTTTTGTTCTGTTGACTGAGGACATGAAAAAGAGATTATTTTCTACATTCCTGCAGTAGCCTTACGTACACTTGAAGATGGCCATCGGGTGTCTCTCAGTCCTCTCTAAGAAAAGCCAAGTCCATGTTTTCATATAGACCACGTTTCTAGGTCCCTGATGATTTCTTCTGTGCTCTCTGTATTGGTTTAATATTTTTCCTAGGAAGCGATGGCCTAAGCTGGACATGAATTCCACCAGTGAAGAGTAAAGCAGAAGGATTACTTCATATTTTGTATAAATGGCACTCCTATTTATATGCTTCGGCATGAAACTTGTTTTATTCCAACGGTAACTATTGGTTATTTTACTTACCTTGAGTTTGCAACCCATCAGGTTCGTTTTTGCGGAGTGACTGCCTACCACGTCAGTGCTCCTCCCGTAATTGTGCGCAGTTGGTTATGCCTGTTTAAGTGGGATACTTACCACTCGTCTCTGCTGCAATGCTTCTTACGGTATTTCAGACCATTTATACAACTTGACAAGAACTCTTTGATTCCTAATCCTATACTCTGAAGTTTTTACTCCCTTTTGTGTTGCCTGAAAGTTTAATAATGTATTTTGTTCTATGAGTGGTGAATGAAGATATTCTTCAGTGTCAGATGCAGGACAGGTCTGCATAAAACCTGACTTAATATGTTTCATGACAAACCATGAACAACAACTTGCTGACTAAATTTCCAAATTGTCGCTTTTATTTCACAGCAGTTTCAGCTAGAACATTCATCTCCAGCTTTGTCAAATGTTTCCCTTATTCACAGGCAAGTTACATTGGCTATAGGAGGCAACCTGATGGGGCAGAGGTTCTAAAACTGAAAACAAATGTTCATTACAGTATTCTGGAACCATTTTCTGTGTGGCTCCTCTTGACCCAGCAGAGCCTCCTAGCCGGTTTCTCTTCTGCTCACATACAGGACGTCTGGCCTAACTTCACAGCTTTCGTGTTTGGCATGTAAATGGGAGGAAGCCTGCATTTTGGCAAGGGTTTGTTTGCATTATACCCGTAGGAAAGGTAGACACAGAAAAACAGAATTGCCAAGAGGGCGTAGCCAATGAATCCAGCCTTTGCTGGGGTTTGGGGTGCTTTGTTTTCCTTTTGAGCTGCAGTCAGTTAGGTCTTTGTCTACATTTTTTTTCCTTTTTTTCTCCTGGTCTAGCCTTGTTAGTTGGGATTATAAATCTCTGGGGACAAGAACCAGCTGCTTCAGGGTGGTTGTGCAGTGCGTAGCGCAGAGGTCACCAGCGCGGGAGTAGGTGCGTAAGTACTACTCGAATGATGAATTGATAATAATGAACCATACTGCATGTTTTCTAATGTTTTGCAGGTCTATTAAGTGGATCGTGTATCATGGTATCCGTAGCTCTCCTTAAGATATTTCTTAAGTAATCAGATCTTCTTGTGTAGAAGATTTCCTTTACATTTAACGAGCACAGAGGTTGCTCCTGTGGAGCAGGCAGCTTACAGGATTGGGGCCACATGAAATCCTGACAGCAGACGCTCATTGCTGGTCACGATTTGGTCTTTCTAAAATCATTCTGCTTAGCACTCATGTTTCCACTACCCTCTAGTTGCCTCCTTTCCCATTATCTAACGTTTCATTTCCATATTTACTACTTCATTTTAGAGGGAAAAAAATTCATTTTAAGGGACTTACGTAAATAAAGACTTCAAGATAATTTCCTTGCGAATCCTTTCCTTTCTCTTAGAAAAGCAGTTACTATAGAAGAAAAATAACAGCTACCACTGTATAGTTTGTTTCATGTTATAGTGCTTTTAAATGTTAGTTTGGGATTTGCATCTTTCTCTGCTTTATTTTGGATAAGCTAATTAACTTTAAAAATAGCCTCCATAAGATGCAAAACATGGGAGAAAAGATGGTGGAAGCCAAAAGGTTGACTACAGCAAGAATTGCGTTGAATTAAATTAAACTCCAGCACAGAACAAACTCTGTGGAGTGCAGGAGGACAATCTAATTTAAAAGGGTGTGTCTTGCTGTGCAGTCTCTTTAAGTGTGATCTGCTTTTGGCCTAATTTTCTGTGACAGTGTATTTAATAACAGTGGTCCCTCACTGAGAATACCTTCTGCCTGGTCTGTCACTGTAGAAATTTTGGCTCTGTCATCGGCACGTCTTTGTCGATTCAACACTTAAATTTCCTTAAGGGAATTAAGAACTCTTAACAGTTAGTCATACATCTCCAGAGGAAGAAATTTTATGCTGGTATTAAAGCACCTCAAACCTAAGCCACTCTGCATTTGTTACTCCTCTAGTTTGTTAGCTATATCTATTAAAAAATTAGAAACTTGCAAAATAAGAAGGCTGCCTTGTAAGACTGATTATTTAAAATCTTAGAAAGGACTCTCAAGGGCAGATCAGGAGTTCCACAATAATATAGATTAATGTGATTTTTGTGTGTGTCTGTGTGCTAAAAATAGGTGGGCACTGCTGTTTGACAAGTGTTTTATGGGGGATGTGCATTTTTCATTTATGGACATTCATCATTAAGTGGGTTTGTATTTAAAACATTACCTAATGGAGCTGCATGGAGTCGAGAGCCAACATGTAGATGTACTTCAGAGCTACTTGGTTTCCAAAGCAGCAGTCCTATTTAACTGTGTACCTGCCTTCTGTGACTTGACATATTAGAGGTTCTGAATTCAATTTAGTTTAAATGTGCAATTTTTTCTCTTTTTCCTCCACTGCAATTATGCAGCATATGAAGTATATATAGTAAGTCTATGAACACGTTGCGTCTGAAGAGCCCAGAAGACATGCTGAAGGATTACTTTTCTCTCTCCTCACCATTATACAAATAATTGCAGGACTAAAAATCAAAAGAATCTGTAATAACACCTAAGGGTCTTGCATCTTGGTCGGTTAGCAGACACAGCAGGATAAAAATGACGCTTGAATTAAGTCAGCTTCCTTATCTTAAGGAGTTCTGCATGCTGTATCCAATACAGCACTTTATGTATCAGTAGCATATAACCATTTTTGCCACTAGAGCCATAACATACACAGCTCCAAGCTCACAGCAGGAGTTCCAGGTATCCTGTCTCTTGCTGTATGAGCATCCTTGTTACCAGCAGTGGTGAGACAGGAGGCACACAGAGTCTCCCTTCCTCTGAGGGTGGCATGCATGTCCCGTCCCCTCCCTCCAGCCCTTCACGCTCCTCCAAGCTGCTGCTTTAATCCCTCAGCAGGTTGTGGCTGCTCACCTCAAAGGGGCGTAAGAAGCTGAAGAAGGTGGACCTTGGGCATGTCTCCTCGCAGCCCGCGGCAGCAGGGGATACCTGTTCCTGGAGAAGGCAAAGGTCCGCCTTTGCAATCATGGGTGCAGAGCAATCTCCATCTCCGCCAGGAAGTCCTCCGGCGTAATGTATAATGGGAGCAGGCACACTGATGAAAGACCGATGTAGTGGGTTTCCCATAAATGCTGTCCCATGCAGGCGTATAGCAGGCACGTAACTCAGCAGCACCTCTGAAGCTAACCGGTTGTCTGTATTTTTGTGGTTAAAAACTGTTGTCGCATTCTTAGCTGAGGACCAGAGTGGGATCTGATCAAACAAAACTGGGAAATGCAGATTGCTTACTTTCTGTATTTTCACTGCTCATTCCCTGTGCACAGGCAAGGAGTCCGTAACTAACCGTGTCTTGGCCTAGACTGGAGAAGATGGATTTCAGCACAACCCCATTTTGTCAAAGGGGATTTCGGTTCCATCACTCTGAAAGTTTGTGGTTTTGTTGCAGTCTGGAGCAAAAATGTGAAACAACATAGCTGTCCTCAATTAGCTTTGCCCGTCACAGAAGGCTAAGTGTTGAGAGAAAACCAAGGTGGCGGCAATCCTGCAAGCAAAGGTGACAAGCAGAAAGCACAGGCTTAGGGGATCCCAAAGGGAGGTCTAATTTTAAAAGGGTTTGTTATGCTACTACATTTCAAATAATAGTATTCGGGAGGGGTTGAAGTTATACACAATGAATTATTTTACATTCTTAAACCACTCACTAATTTAAGCCAGATACATGAAAACTATATGCATCTTTTTAAGAAGCATGCATCTTGTCCAAATTATCTCTTTGTTACTCTCACTAAGAAGTATATGTATGCAGTTCAGAAAAGAGACTGCACATAGCCAACAAGGAGGGGAAAAAAATATTGCGGGGATTAATTTGTCATTTGCTTTGTTCTTGACGCATACGTCTCAAGCCAAGACATAGGATGTATTCAACTCTTCCTGCAGCACGTAAGTCCCAGTGTAAAATAATCAAAGAGAGTTCAAAGGTGCACACATCTACCTTCAGAACCGTTATTTACCAATGAGTTTCCCTCAATCTCAATCTTTTATATATCTTTTCCAAAACGGAGTGCGACGACTTCTGGCTGGAAAAGAAAAAAACTGATCACTCTGAGCTGTCACCAATCGTCTCTCAACCGAGCAGAATATTTCTGTTATCCCTTCTTCAGTGAATGCTGGCTTTATAACAACAGTCATAGCATGCATTAAATTTACTTAGTGATACATTTGTATGACTGGAATAATGGCAATTGTCTCCCTCGTCCACAGTGCCCCTATGCCCTGCCATTAGCTAAGCCACGTCTTTATGCGCTCCTTTCTCGAGCACTGATTGTCTGCCATAGACACCTGTACTCTCTGCCATGCTCAAATGTTAACAATAAAACTTGCAGGAGTAGATTGATGTGAAAAGGCACAAAAGTCAAATGGAGCCATTTCTAATTTCATCTTGCTGTCATCCTATGGTGCATTCCCAGTCATGTAATAATAAGGAGAACAGAGGGAAGGCTGAGATTAGATGAGAATAGTAAACTGTTTTCTGACAACTGGCTTCGAACTTTAGGTTTCACACCCATCCCTTCCTCAGCCCTACGAAAGTGCACTTGCTGAATTCAGCGCATGAAAATATAAGCAGCTGAGGCAATGTTTTTCTGAAGCGGAATGAGGAACAGAGAAGCTGTATACAGGGACGTAGCTAATGGAAAGCCCAACAGGAATTTTCAGCGCCTGCATTTTTTAATGCTCTCTTCTTGTTTAGGGGTGCTTTATTACAGTCAATTGCTCCTCCTCATTAACTTATAGTTTGGCGCTGATAGCTCTATAAACTGCCCTAACAGCCCCCATGAGTACTGCTGTAGTGAAGGATCTGGTTGTGCTTCCATTATAAACCTAGTTTCAGAGATATTTATAACTCAGCCATTTTAATTTGCATCAGGCTTTGGGGAACTTGGCTCACAGGTCAAAGAGTGAAACAATTTTCAGCTTATGTATTTGAAAAGAAAAGATTTTAGCCAAGAGCATTTTGCAGTACAGAAAATTATATCATGATTTAGAAGCTTCCAGGATAAGAAAATTTATGGTGTCTTATGCAATAATTATATAATGTAAATTATATATGTTACATTGGTATATATAAATTCAGATTAATAAGAGACAGTGTATTAATTGTTTAAGGTGTTATATTATCAACATCAAAATATGCTGGTTTAACAAATTACCTAAAAGTTAAAAGCATGGGTAGTATAATTTTACCTTCAGCTTTTGAAAATTTATTAAAAATTTTGCATTTATAACTGTTTCACAAAAGGTAGAACAAGAAAATGTTGATGAGAAATAGTAAAAACCCCAAGAACTATGTGTTCATCTAATTGATTAATTCATGTATTATAATGGTAACCCAATGCATTTGTATAAGAAAAAACTAGCATTTCCTTTTTTTGGGTCCTTACCTCTCCCTTGAAATTACACGGTACCACATCCCATCTCTAGCCTATTAAGAAGGAAATGAAAGCAGCTTAACTCTCCTTTAAGTTTTGGGCTACCTTTACAGTCGGAGTGCTTTTCCAGTGTGGATATATTTACATAAATATATCTGTAACATGCATTCAGGGATTTGTTTGAATATTCAGTAATATTTGTCTTCTGGCAAATATTATTCTAACTTATATTTATGGTAATTTTCTCAGTTGTTTAACTTGAGAATCTAATAAACAAAATTTCTATTCTAGATTACTTCATTGAGATCCTTCTCTTTATTGGTGTTTTCTATCGCACATCTGTTCGATGCGTGTATTTCATTTCTGTCACTAATAGTCTCAGCTCTACTCTAAACCACAGTTTCTAGTCTAAGTCAATTTTCACGTGATAACCGGTCTTTCACTCTAGCTCCTGCTCTGTCAGCGAGTCGTAGGTCACTGATACGAAAACTGAACAGACTCCTCCCTAATGATTACCCTTGTGGAGGTCCATGAGCTGCATTCCTCTTTCTGAAGTTCAAAATCACCCTCTGTCTTTGATGTTTAAGCCTGTTTTGTATCTGTGCAAATACCTTATCCTTTTCACCATACTTGCCGACCTTGTAGATTAGCGTTTTTTCCACTTTGTGTTGTCTATCAAGCTGCCTTCAAATCATGGTGATGGCTTCCTCTCTCTTTTTGGCTTTACCCGCCTTTTCTTCCCCCCTTATCTTTACCTGCTCCACTAGCATCCCTTTTGAATACATTCTCAAATGTCTGATCAGAGTTGTTTCCTGCTCTATATGGAACCATCTTTACTATTAAGAGTGCCCTTTAGTTACTGCCGACTCTGTCCCTAAACCTTGACCCAGCTACAGAACAACCTTTTGTTTAATTTTAGACATTCAGGGGCTCTCCTTGAAGTAAAAGAGCATATCCTGCTGCTTTTAAATATGTATACAAAAAGCATATTGCTAGTATTGCTAGTTCCCAGGATAGTTTCAAAATTGTATTTACTATTTACCGATATTTTCACTTGGTTTCATTTTGAAAGAGATTTTTAAATATGACATTTTACAGTTCAGCACTGGTTGGGATTAAATACGCTATTATCCATACTGGTCAGTTTTCAGTAATTATATTAAATATTTTCCCGAATATTTTAAATCTGTTCAACATATATAAAATAGCTAGTTTCAGTGAGGAATAGCATATGTGTATCTGCTTTATCTGCTTTATTGACAGTGTCTGTGTGGTCAGGTTTCTGTGTTCCTAAGCTTGTGGGTAGTGGTTGACATGGTGGATGTATGGCTTACATAAAATTGCAAAATCGTGCCAGAAGATACTGATTTTGTTTCAGATGGATAGTTTTTTTAAATTTCTGCAAAACCCTAGTTCTGCAAACAAATATATAATTAAGATCATGAGTTTGTCAATTGCATATTGGGTACTTACATATTTAAATTTTAACATACGCAATAGCATGTACAGAACCGGAGCTGACATTCTGAAAAACTGATACCCTAATTACCTTCACTAAAATCTCAAATCTTTCAGTACCTGACAGTTAAACAAAAATTGCACTTCCTATTCATCTTGAAATGTAACAAAAGGTTGATAGCTCTAAGTTCCTGCAAAACTAAATTTCTGAGGATTTTCATTATCAAAACCTCAAAATAAACTTTTAAAAAATGGAGTGTCTGCTTTCATTAGGGTCAAAACAATTTTATGACCCTCAGTTGGACTTCCATCATTCCTATATGGGCATATAATATGATCTGACAGCTGCAAAAGTCACAACATGCACTTCAACCTTATCAACCCAACACACTCAACCTTATCAAGACAAATCTTTACAAAGCCCATTCTCATTTTGACAAATCAGCATTTTCTGACTGCAAATCACTCTGATTGTTCTAGAAATAATCTGAAGTATTTTGCATAGTCATTGTGAGGGTTCATTTGTGGCTACAGTGCTCTGAGAGCCTCAAAGGAAAGGCTCTTTATAAGTGGAAGCATATAGGTGCCATTGCAAAAAGCGCTGCAGTTTCTTAGGTTCTTTTAATTTGGTTTTGAATAACTGGGGTTTTGCCCCCCCTGAAAATCCAGACTGATTTTACAAATGAGAAATTGAGGGGGACTTTACCTGAAATATGGTTGAACTAAGTACTCATTTAAGAATTGCATGCAGCATCTTCCCTGGCTAGATCAGTGACAAAAAGGTCTCATTATCTTCACTCTACATCCAGTCCCTCTGCAACTTCCATTTCCAATGAGGATTTAAAATCTTTCTCCTTTGCCTCTTCCTGCTGAATTATAATCAAGCTTCAAAAGGACTGCAGAACTTTCTTGCTCAGAAAGCTCTAAAATAATAAAACTGAATTTTGCAGGACTTCTCAGATTTTCTCATCTACAGTATCTTCTTAGTCATTTCCCCAGCTGTACAAAGGTGTCAGTGAGATAAAAGAGCCAATGATTTATTTTTTTAAAAGCTTGCTATTCATGTTTTTTCTTTTCCTTCCATGACCATTCTTCAGGAATATGCTCTCTTTCTCACTACAATAAATAAGACTTCTGTAAATAAGATCTGTGTCTAATGAATGAGTGGACTGTATTATATTTTGACACCATAGTAAAATTTGTCTTCAAGGAGATCAAAAAGACAAGAAGGAAGAAACGCCTAATGTATGTGTTTGAAGTTGCTGCAAAAAGGGAATGTAAATAGTCATGGAAGAATACTATATTGTATCTTCACTAAATGGCAAGGGGCTTTGAGCTGTAGAAATGATCTACTAGACCACCCAAGATCAAGTAATACATACCATGTTCTGTGCCTTATGTATTCTATCAAGTCCTTAACATGAGGATACATTTACCACACAAAAATATAGCCACAGGAAAGATTGTTCCTATATTCATTTACTCTCTTATGCATGTATGTTGGAATAATTACTCATGTACTAAATATTGTAAACTAGAAAAGAAATGTTCAGCTGCAGTTATCTACAACCAAATAGCTAGTAAAATAAGCAACAGCTAGATATCTTGAATAAATATTTAATTATAGTTAAATATCTGGATCTTTTCAATATCAAATCAAGTTCAAACAAATGCAAATTCAAATAAGATAGCACTTTAAAAGTTATAGGAACAAATATAAACTGCAATGCGTTGCTTCGAAGACTTAATCACCTGTTGAAGGAGAGCTACGGTGTTCACTGATGTTTGCTGTTACATTTACAACGACACACAACAATCGGAGAGAGAATACATTTAGAAACCAAGCCGTTCAGATGTAAAATGGAGTTTGAAAAAGTAGCTGAAGGACAAAATAGAACGTCTTAGAATCTGTGAGTTAACCTTGCAGACTCTTCTTTCACACCATGGGCCACAGAAAGAAGAGTCAAGCCCTGAAGAAGGTTGTGCTTCAACACGGCAACAAAAATACTACCTTGTGAACCAAACTCATCAAGAACTCAAACCTAGTAAAAAACCATATGGTTGGCGTTCTTTCCCAAATAAATTGAAAACAGGATTGCAAATAAATGAAATTCTATTAACTGGTAAGCAGAGGGGAGAACGTGCTGACCCCCGTCCACAGGCCCCTTCTTTGACTCAGACACATATGGACAAACAGAAAATCAAAGGTATTGCATTTGAATGATGTAACTTCTTCCCAGTTTGAAACCTCAACTTTTCAGACACAAGCGCCCTTCATCTTGCAGATATGTCACTCAGAAGCTCTCCTCCTGTCTACAGGGTCATGATGCCAAACAGCTGATGCTCTTAGGAAGAGTGTTGGCGTGAATTTCTGCAGCTGCTTAACTCTCATTTCAGGCTGCCTTTTCCCTATGCACAACCCATAAAATTGCCTACTGGAGGTCTGTACACATTCAGAAACAATGAGATCTACAAAGAGACATGAACCATGAGCATTGTTTGTATTTTCTGTGATATTTGCACGAACTCGCCAAACCAGCCCTGTCCCATTCCCATTCATTGAATCATTTGCTCCTACTCTGCACCGCATTATGTTTACGGGGGATCACTTGCCAGTTTACTCCTCCTTTTTTCTTTTTTTCATTCCTGTTTTGGTTGGTTTCAAAATTTTTCCTACTGCTATGCCCAGAGTCTCACAGCACCTTGTCCAGAGGCTTGCGAGTAGAGCCACAGCGAGAGAAGGAGCTTTCTCCGATTTTGATGGCACCGGGAATTCACTCTCTGCTGAGTCTGCTTTAGCCCCCTGGGTCTGCCAGCACGGTTTCTCCTAGGTATCCAGGGTGTTACGCTCCAGAGCATCCAGAGAAAAGCCCTGTATAAAAATGCCCAAGTGCTATATAGACCTTAAAACTATTCAGATTTCCAGCAGGTCTCCCGGGGAATTTGCGTTTCAGTTCACCGAAGTTGGTTTCTAATTGTACAGATTCCTTCCTTTAGAAACTGCAGTGAGGATGCTGTACAGATAAGCCGGCCCCACATTTCCTCTGTTAGAAGAGTCTTCTTGCTTTTCTTACATTTGCTGTGTTGCAAATACATCTCATTTATATGCTACGCACTACATGCAACTGAAAAGTGCATTAGTCCAAGCGAGATAATAAAAACTGGAATCCTTCAGCGTCCTTGCTCTCTTCATTTTTCACTACACTTTCAACAGAATCTCACCTGTCACAGTCTTCAGCACCCAGCTGATACTTTTTTTCTCTTTGCACATTTTGACTGTCTCTACAGAAAAGGAGATCATACTAAGGAATACCTGATAAGTGTAAGACATATTCTATCTCTATGATGAGGGACATTTTTCTACTTTCTTGTGGCTACACATTCCAAGAACAGTGCTGCAAAAATTGAGATTGTTTCTACTCCCTGGAGGTACTATACTACTTACGTATTTTCACACCACTTTTCTTACTTACCCTTTCTTAGACTACATATATTACCCCCAGATCTAGGAACAATCTCATTTCTGTGTGTACACATACAAGCTTATGTAGAAATCAGTTACAAATTAATATAATATTCCATAATAAATATGATTTTCACCAAACTTGCCAGAGTTTTTACATCTGAAATTTCAGATGTGTTATTGAAACTATTTCTAGTAAATCAGAGAAGATACTTTGAAAAGATTCGTATGTTCATATGTTGAGATGGTTTTAAATGATCTCTTTCTTTGGTGTTAGGTGCGGCCTCTGCCTCAGATTAGTTCTGAGACACCAGGTTGATATTCATTTTTTATTCCAAATGAAATGGAGTCCCTGAAAGATCTTAACAGTCTGAGTCGGGAGGGAAGATAGTATCTAAACCTCAAAGGACATACGGACGAGGACTGCCAAATAAGCTAGCAATGGCAAAGCCCTCAAAAGGAACTTTACTACTTCACACCCTCCTGCTTGGCAGCGGTATTAGACCTGGAGGAAGAGTATGCCATATTCCCATGGGGAGGTAGCCATGGAAACATTACTTCTGGGCACCAAAAAGCTCTGTTGTCTCCTCATTGATACTACTGGGGTCCGTTTCATCCCTTATATCTTTATGCTCCTCTAAGACTCCTTTTTCTGTACCAGTTGTTACACTCCATCACTCCAAATGATTTGTCAGTCTCAGTCATGACTGCACAGCGTGAGGGTCACTTTTGTCCTTCCCCGTCCTGGCTCAGCTGTGCATCATGTAACACTGGAGGCTACTCTAGTCCTGCTCACAAAAGCTCCTACGGGCCAAAATAGCAGATGGGAAAGAGGGAGGCAGAGACGGGTCCTTGCCTTCCCCTTTCTGCTTCAGATACAGACTCTAAATCAGCAGCAGAAGATATGTTGTAGGAGAAGTTGCACTGGTTCTAATTTTATATCGTGGTGGTCTTTTTCCATGGTTAGCAAAGAAGGCATTTCCCCACCATCTGGTTGTACAGAGTCTTAGAAATTAAGCCTCAGACAGATCCTAGAAAACTATCTAGGCTGGTTCTCCCTGTTCCCTACCAGCTGCCTTCTTAAGCCTTTACTTATAAGACTCCTGGGAAAGCAGGAATCTGCCGGAGTACTTAGTTTGGTCAAACATTTTACTGCACTGCCAGGTAAAAGTTGTTCCCAATATCCTCTCCCCTATTACCCTAGTTTTTCTTTACTGTGAAGTTAACCTGCTTTCTCCTTGCCCGTCCTTTAATCTGTGCTTCCAATGTCATCTCTATTTTATAAACATTTCAGGGCACTTTTATTCTCTATACTTCTTCTTGCTTGAACCTACATCTAACAATAAAAAAGAAATAATAATCATTAATTATAATTAATGAGAAGTAGTTTTAAAATGGAAAGCTGTGCAGTCCCAAATTTCTCCCGATTTGGGACTGCGCAGCTCTGGTTTTTGGCAAGCGTCGATATCTAATAATAACAATGCTCAATGACACAATGACTTTTAAAAATGAGGTTTAAAAAAATCTGTTTAAGCCAGTAGCCACATTTGTCACCAAAAATTCCCAGTATTACAGAGAAGATGGATTGTCATGAAAGAAGTAATCCCATCAAACTGTCTGCTAATTCTATTAAAATTGTGCAAGTGACAAGTACTCTCTTAAGCACCGAACAACCCTTTCAGAAGTATCCCTATCAGTCAGAGAATGTTGGGTTTGCACTAACTCTCAGCAGCAGGAGAATACATTACTCTCTATGTAGGTATATGCAATGCTTATTTCTAAAAGGACACAAAAGTTTTTCCCTTTACTGCTAGCATGTCACTGTCTATTGAATTGCTTAAACTAAATGGCCGATTTTATTTGCTCCCATGGTCAATAGATACGTATCCCATACTTGCAAAGCACATAACACTGCTTAGAGTGTCAATGGGAACATCTGAACAATATCTTGCAATTCATATTTATCGTATGGGCTCTTCTTGTTATTGTGTGATTTTTTTTTTTACCTTCTGCATTCCATTTAATAGCTAGTGCTTTAGTTAGCTTCTTGCAATTTTATAACGATTCTATGATCGTAAGAAACAGAGAAATAGGCATACCTGAATTCAAGACCCTTCAAACACTGATTTTGCCTCTTTTGTCATTGTGTTGCCTTTTCACTGATGCAAAGTTATTTAAAATGGGTGCAAAGTCTTACTAGCCCCAAAGCAATCAGAGTTTCCTCTATCTCCTTGCCCTTGTTTAACTGAGACTGCTGCCAGTGGCAGCGCAGAGAGCCCTCAGACCAGCGGCGGACTGAAAGCCATTATGGCCTAGATCTGAGCGTGACCTTGAGAGGGGGTGCTTGGAGAATACGCAATTCGGTAAGTAATTGTGATCAAAAGTTGTAGTATGCCTAGCTTGCATAATTTCAAAATAATTGGAAAAGGTGATTTATCTCCTGCCAGCTTTTAAAGGATCTTTATAAAAGTATGCAATATGTCCCGAAATGTTAAACTGTGTCCTAAGGCTGCTAGATTTGCTTGACTTTTTAAATCAGTCCTAAAGCTGTTGCTTTTGGTTATTTTTAATGTAGTCCACAGAACTGATACTCTTTGGTATCTACACAATGACAAGAATTGTATTTTTGACCTTTAATCTAAAGACCATTCAGACAAGACTGAGAGAGTGCACATTTGGAAATACTTCCTTCAGAGATAAGGGAGAGAGAAAAAAAGCGAAAGAGTACGTGTGTGAGGGGAAGAAAGAGAGAGACTGAGCAAAAGAGCAAACAAAAAAGCACCTCTTGCAGCCTGTCTCCAGAGTCTCTGCATTCGGAGAACCCAAGCGTGCAAGTGGTTTCAAGCAAACATGAAAACACAGCAGACTTCTTGCAAATGAATCTATAAAAAGAATTAGAAAATGTTGTTACCTGCCAGTGCTAGGAAATGGAAACAGACAAAATTTCTTATTCTTTCTCAATTCAGAACAGTAAATACATATTTTTTGAAGGTTGAGGATGTTGAGTTAGTTTTTACCACTGCAATCCTTTCTCCATCAGCACCTCCTCACTCTCTGTTTCTAAGTGTTTCAGGCTTGAAGTGGGAGTGGGAGTAGAAGTAGAGAAAGTCTGCTGGAAGAGCTCTGCTCTTGTCCTTTCACCCTTCCCTCGATCACTTGGCTCCAGTTGCACACATCTGCTTCGCCAGCTCTTTCTCTGGTGCCTTCTTCAATGGAGCCCCCCTGCCTGAAGTTCCCTTCCTGATCCAATCCACTATGCCTCCACCCCTTATTCTTTCAAGTCTCTTCTCAAAATACTCGTCTCATAAAACCTCTAAGCCCCAGTCCTCCCATTGAGTCCATCAAAGAAACAGAGATAAAAAACAAACAACCCCCTGCAGCCCTACTAAGACATGAAAATGAGCCGAACGCAAGTGCTCAGTCACTCTTCCTTTTTAAACTTTCTTCCCACACTGCTTGTCTTGTTCTGTCTATCTACACTGATTGTTAATTGTCCTTATGCAGTTTTATACCTAGACTGTGAGTTTCCCAGAGCAGGGTCTTCCTTTTAATAAATGGAGTCCATAAAAGATAAAACCTTCTCTTGGCACAGAAAGAATTTGTATTCAAATATTCTCTTACCAATTACTCAATGCCAAAAATGACTGGAAAAGCTCACGAAGGGCTATCACCGCAAAATTACTATCACAATTTATTTAGCTGAGAAATGCAGATAAGCATCTGGGTTTTTGGATGCTTCTTGAGACAAAGGACCGTATTCATCAGATGCTTGGAGACACAAAGCAACCATAAACCCAACTTTTTCTGGCCAGGGAAACAGTTTTACAGCTGTTTTCTGTTGTCAGAATGACTCAAACCATATGGGTGAATCTGGTCCCAAATCTTCTGAGGTCCACCAATCACTTGCTTTCACCTAGACAGCTGCAGATTTAATCAATTGCACTCTGACTTCTGAAAGTTTAAAACTGCTATTTGAGTCTAGCAAGGCTCAGCCTGAAACACCTTTTTTTTTCTCCCCTCTTTCAGGATAGCATTCACCTCCGTGCGAAAGTCAGGCATAGACCTGATTCACAGAGGCTGTCCTGCTTACGCACCGGAAGATTTCGGTAAGACAGAAGTGAGGAAGAGGTCTTCTGCTGACCATTTGCAAAGTAACAAGTTCATTCTTTGTTAGCCCAGGATTTGGTTCCCAATATACCCAGAACTGAAGCTGGAGGCAGACCAAGGTCATTGCGCTCTGATTTTGTTTGAAGATGGATATTGCTTTATGATTTTGAAGAGCTTTGTGCCTTCTGCACTTGAGGCAGTTGGATTTCTCTGTAGTTACATGTCATGATTTGAAGATAAATGTGTTGATTTGTTCATTATTAAGAACAGAATGGAAGAAGATTGTTTTCATGATCCTGGGATGAAGTGTGATAGGATTGCTGTTACTAAATATTTTGCTATTCTATTTCTTAAAGATACAGGATGACTTCTCTAGCCTGCTTCAAAAAAGTGAGCTTTAAATAGCAGTAGATTAAGTCCCCCAGGCCATTTTGGGGGACAAAGAAGATAAATTTTTTATTTGGTTTAAAAAACATTTTTCTCTGGTCCTATATCAAAAACACATAAATCAGAGACCAGGGCTACAAAAACTATAAGCAAAACATGGAACTGACTATCTGATAAATGCCGTCAGATTTACAGAGGAAAAAATAGAAGCATTTCTTTAACCATTTCACTAATACTTCTCTTCTTTTTTCCACTGGAATTTGTCTTTCGTACTAATGTAATGCAGAAAGTCTTCAGAGAAAACTGTGATTTTTTAAGCTGATGAAGCCTTTGGGCTAAGTGCTAAATCGGTCATTGTTCTGAGGAGCCCATGTGCCAGATTGCGAGTGTGAAGCAGTGGAGAGCTCTCAGCAGCGTTGTTCACGTTGGTCTCTTATAAAGATGTCCCCCCTTGCTTGGAGTCTTTGCGCTTGCGACTTGAAAGACTCGTGGGCCTGATCGCTCCCCCATGGCACGTGTGTAACCACAGCTAACGCTCATCCCACCAGCCGCAGTTCTGGGCGAGGCACGCGGGATGTGTTTTCACAGCCCTCTTCTGTCTTCTTTACCAGGAAGGATCAATATTCACACAAGGAGTTTCATTTAAAACAATCATCTCAGGTTGCCCAGAGAGGTAGTAGAAGCCCCATCCCTGGAAACATTCAAGGTCAGGCTGGACGGGGCTCTGAGCAACCTGATCTAGTGAGGTTGTCCCTGCTCATTGCAGGGGGGTTGGACTAGATTGCCTTTAAAGGTCCCTTCCAACCCAAACTATTCTATGATTCTATAATTTCAGGCTACAGGTTTTGGTACCTTTCTCCTTCCTCTTTGCTCAGTCCTCTTTTTAAAACTCTCTCAGCCTTCTTCTCACAAGGACACTAGAGGTAAAATGCAAAATGATGATAAAATCTAAAATGCAAGTAAAATGTAGCTCTCAACCAGATTAGACTGCCGCATACTAGAGAAAACCGTGGGGAGGTCAGACGAAGTGAAGCGATCGCAGTTTCAGTTTACTGTTGATCTTTGGCCAAACACATTGCAGGCAAATTTTGACATTGCACAGAAGGCCGAGTTTCTTATATAACTGAGTAATTGGCCTGCCCAGTCTGAGAGCTGTCGCTTTGTCACATCTATCTTTAGAAACTGATGAATTTATTTAGTAATTCAAGACATCCGTTTCAAGGGGAGGCAGTTCACCATCGTGGGCCAACCGCTGCAGCCCATTGACTAGCCGGGCTACAGGGTGTCAGTGGCAAGCTCGCCCAGCTCGGTGCTCTGTAAAGCTGGTTTTCAGAGGAATTTGTCCAAGCCAAAGGTACGAGCAGTGGAAAAATGGGAGCAGCAAACATCTTGTGCAACTGACGTGCCGGTCCACATTCCACAAAGTAAAAAACAGAAAACCGACGTTTCATTAAAACAGAGTATGCAAAGGAAAACACTAGGTCCCATATTCCCGTGTTAACTGTCTCTTTTTAAATTACCTTTGCATAAAGTATTGTGTCTCCGTTCCCCCTTGGGTTCCATTTCCATATAGAAGGAACTTCTTTAAAAGCACCTGCTGATCAGGTTCGTTTTATTTAGAACGAAAAACTTCACTCAAGACGAACTCTTTGTTTTCATTTGGCTTGCAATGGGATTATCGACCACATTGTGCAGCCGAATGGATTGCACCTAACTGCTGTATGTGAGCGTACAAGCGTATGGGTATTTAGAGTCTACCAGTCCGCTGGCAGATGGGTAACTTATGTCCTTTTTCGTGGCTAGGTAAGCCTACTTCCCTTGCACAGGAAGAAGATAGAAATTCTGATTATCTAAAACTGCTGAGAAAGGAAGCCCTGGACCAGGTGCTGCAGCCTTCTAATACTTGGAAACCCTTCAGCTCCTGCTCTTCAGTGGCAAAATCCCCATGTCTCAGGCGGCAGCGTTGTATTCTGTACCTCCCACGTCAGGGTCAGCCTTGCTGGTGGCTTCTGCCCACTCGTGATCCTGACGTGCATTTGTAGCATGAAGAGGCCATTACATGACACGGCGTCGTTCCCTTTCTCTGAGAGCTATGGAGCTGAGAGATAGCGAAGTTCCTGTGGTGTGTTCCCAAACACCCCTGAAAAGTTTACCCTGGTAGTTCAGGACGGTAAATGGAAATTTAAACTCCTAGCTATAACTACAAAACAGTTTTGACTATTTGTCTCTCTTTTCCATTACATTTTTCAAGTGCTTCTATTTATTCTATCCTTCTTTCCACTGCTTTCCTACTGTCCAGAGGGCAAATATACAGCTAGTATAACTCTTACATCTCTTTGACAAGGCAATGACGTTTATTTCCTATCCTGTGTTCAGATCCTAGTTACAATAACATCAACGATGCTATGAACTTTCCTCAAGTTTCACTTATGTCAGGGAGATTAGTAGCACAGCTATTTGTTTTCTTTAGCCACCTCTTTGCCTAATTAGCCCTAGCTTGCAGTAGAAGGAGAACTGGTGGTAAAGTAGCTTTTTTGGTGTGCGAAAAACTACCTCTTCCAGATTTCACTTTAATCAAGATTGAACCAAAACTTAAAACATTTCACAATTTTCTATGAACCAGAAATTCCAAACCCTTTTTTTTTTTCCCCGAACCTAAGACATACAATACTTCCCAGATTAAATATTTTCCCCAGAACCTACATCTGCCCAATAAAATTGCCATTTCCCTCATTTTCATTGAAGCAAGGAAAGTCGGTTCTGCTGAACAGCTGCCTGAAACTCCAAGGTTTGTGGCCTACTTTATAGCCAGGGCTTCCTGGGCTTTTCTGCTCCCCGTGCCAAGCAGGGAAGAGCTAGCTCATGCTGAGCTGATGACCTCGGACTCCCAAGGTCCCCAGCGTAGGAGCAGGCTGCCCCAAAAGTCAAAATTCCAAATTAAATCCTGGGCTGCATTTAGCAAATGTTTTGTGACAGAAATCTTTCAGGCTGAACGCAGCAGCGTTTTTTTTTTGTTGGAAAATGTTATTCATAACGCTAACTGAGAACAGCACGGGGTTGTCCCACTCCAGGGGAAATTCTGGGAGTTCAGAAGAAGTCCCTGTAAATAGGTTATGGAGAAGAGCAAATACTTTCTTCCATATCTGTGCCAGTGAAACCAGCAGGATCACGCCCAGGGCACATACTAAAAGAGAGACTGTCTGCAGAATGATGATAAGAGACTATTTTCTGGCGTCTATCATATGTCATGATCAGGGCTATAAAAACGATGCACAGAATACATGGCAAATTTCCACAGCTGCTGAAGCCAGGCACTGCTGTTCCACGTCCCGTTTCCTCCCTGTCCTTTTCGACCACGGTAGGACTCAGCCGTGGTTGTGGCAGCAGCCTCTGCAAATTTTTCACTGGGAAAGGTCGAGTTTCTCACCTTCCCCTTTTGGGGTTATCCGCACACCAGCCAGGTTTGACAGGGTCCTTGAACTCTAAACACCTAGGAAATGCAACAAAGATGTTGCTGATGGCACTGTTATAAATCAATTTTAGAATTAATTATTCTTTTTTTCTTCTGACCGTGCAGAAGAACAAACAACAATACCTGGGAAAAAAGAGTGTTTATACATTATTAATATTATCTTTAGCTAGTTTCATAATTGTCAACATCTAGTGGCACCAGCAGGGATGTATTTTATTAAGCTATGTTTGTGTACTTACACACATATATATATATTATCGTGTCTTTCTCCCTCTCTCTCCATACATAAATACATGTGTGTGTGTGTGTATTTATCAAAGTACATACAGTTTAAAAAAGCAGTCCTTGCCTCATACACCTTGTGGTGCGTTGGAACATCTGTTGGTGAGGTGGCACTTGGAGATGGTAACTTTGAGATGCAGCTGTAACCTGGATGTGCACGTATGCACGCGTGCGTGTGAGCCACCAGCTTTCATACGCAACTGCATTCGTGACACCGCACATGTGAAACTCTGTGGTGCTAATGGTGACAGAGAAGCCCATGCCAGCATTTACTTCTCTGTTTGACCTGGGTCTGAAGGTGATGGGGAAGTGGTCATAAACTGAAATAACCACAGGAAAACATGGGGTCAAATTTTCAAGGGATAGTGTTTCTTTCATTTTGCAGATGCAATTTCTGCTTGTAATTTCTGAACTGCATTTGAACAAATGGGAAAAAGGGTCAATTTTCCCCTGCTTCCATCTCAGAAGCTCCAGGGTCAACAGCTGGTCTTTCTGCAGGTACAGGCTTCTTACTATTGAGTCTGGAGGTTAAAAAAGAAGGGACTTGCCTCAGGCTGTTTGAAGAGGCCATACTCCTCTCCCACATTTTGTATGCAGTCCATCCCAGAACAGAAACAGTAAGCACTGAAACAGCAGGAACCTTGTCCCTCTCACACGGAGCTTTATGAGCTGCTGTAATATACTTTGAAGCCAATGCAAATCCCATTAGTAGTTTCAAAGACCAGCTAGCACACAACACAGCATGGCCAAAAATGTTAAGTAGCCAAGGTGGTAACCACATTGAACTTGACTTTTCACTTCAGGAAGATGTCTAGATTTTATAAGAAGAATTATTTTCTTAATATTAACTGTTACAAGGTGATGTTTCTTATATTAAACTTTTAATTATGTTCAGTAGTACTATTCTGCTTTATTCTGTTCTATTTTACCTTATTCTGCACATGAGACTCAGAGAAAGAGATCAAGAGTGAACATGAACCTATGCCACAACAAACTAGGGCTTCCTACGCTGGTTCCTGGGGTGAAGGTAAGTGTCCCACGTGTGCTGTGAATCCAGCCCTGCTTACACGACTCCAACATTCCTGACACGCTGGGAACAAATCCTGTGGAACTGGAGACTGACAATTCCCTGGAGCAGGGGAAGAGTCAGGGACAAGAGTGACGTTTGGGGCAACAGAGAGGAAGGATTAAACGTGAGAGGGGAAAGACAGTAGCTACAAGGGGGGGAGAAAGCAGAAGAGGACTGAGAAAATCTGGGAGGACAAAATAAGAAGATATCATGTATACCAGAGCACACCTCCTCACAGAATATACAAAGAGCTTATAACTGTGTTAATGTTAATAATTATCATTGGTAATTATGTTCATTATTATATTAATAATAATTATCATAATCATTGTGATGATAAGATTATTATTGACATAGTGGTAATAACTATGCTAATAAGGCCATTAGTAATACAGATGCTCTAGCGTCCTGAGCTCTGACATTTCTGTACTGTCCAGGAGATCATCACCAAACCACTGGTGTGTCTCTGCTTGCCTTCAGGCCCAGCAAGTACGAGTTTATCACCACAACTAAGCCTGTGTGGTGAACCCACAAAACACAGCTCTGCTGCTAAACTGATTTTTACCACACACAGTGAAATTTCAGGGTGGGGAGTTCTTAATTTCACGTTGTCCTGGCATTTAGGATCCAGCATTTAAAAATAAGATGCTAAAAGACCTTTAGACTTGCAAAATACTTACAGAAGTGCCCGAATGGGCAGAATTGTAGTTCTTGCTGTCTATCTGAGATACCTGACGGGAACTTAGTTCTAAGATGATGTTGAGCATCCTTCTAAAAGAAAGCTGTTCAGCAGGCAGCTCCCTGTGGCAGCAGCATATCATGAACTCCACAGTCCATGGAGGACATCAACAGTAGCAGGTCAAGATGGACACATTTACAAGTATTTCAGGATGTGTTCTCCTGCATTTTTGACAAAGATAGCATTAAATCTGTTAACAGTCTGGTAAAAAAAAAGGATGTCTTTAAATACTCAGTAATGTTTGCTTTTTAAGGGTAGAGCAACAGCCATGTTATTTCAAATTTCCTGCAAATTCTCTGGGATTCAATGAAGATTTGCATTAATATACATTAATGGAGACTAGAGCAGCAGAGAGGTGCATCCTGCAACATCCCTGCAACCATTGCAATTGGGTGCCTGATTTTCTTCCCATGGTGACATAGTGCCAGAGGCAAAAGGGAAAAGTGAGAAGGGAAAATAGGCATCTTGACTTCATCCTAAGATGGAGCTGGTAGAGCATTGAGGGTCTCCTCATTTAGTTATAGCCAGACGTACCAAAAACTTTCCTTTTCTGAGATGGAGAGGCTGGCTGTGGGGCAAAAGGGAAAAGAAGGAGGATGAGACAAGGGTTCACGCAGAGATATTTCAGAATGTCTTAAAAGATGCAGAAAAACGAGGAGTTCATTTTTTTGCAGATCACGTTAACATTATTTTTAACCTCACTTCTTTTATAATGACCCCTCTGGAAGGGTGAAACATGCATTCTTACCAGCTCCTTTTATTCAACTTAAAACATGCGTGCTGAGTTGTTGTTGGCTTTTATGCTTGGGAAGTAAAAGGGAGCAGGATGTTAGGGGAAAATATATTTCTGAAGCATTATTTGTTAAAATGTCTACAAAGACTTTCACGGCCTTCACAAAGAGATGAAAGGGAAACAGCTCACAGTTTGACCTTCCAGCCTTTCCTGGGGTCTCGGTAGGTGATACTGCAAAACCTGGAGCTGTCTGTTTCTGGCTGAAGCTGCTTTACAGTAGATTTGCCCTGCACTTTGCCTACTTGCTATTCCCCATACAAATGATGTGTTGCCCCACAGTCTCAGTGAGACTGTCAAGGATCATGTGTGCCAGGACAGCCCTTGTGAAGCCCATCACCTCTGAATCTTGCTCCAGCAAAAATGAATTGATTTTAAAAAAAACAGTCAGCAATGAGAACAGGCAATGAAACCGGAGTTCCCGCAGCAGTCTAGGTGGAGAAGATGATGACAACATATTGGCAGATTTGTTAGATGTGAGCTGAAAAAGAAGCAGAACCCTTCCCACCCACTCCAACCCCCCCACCAAGCAGAAAACACAAGCGCCTTAGTGCTCAGCCCTGAACAGCTGAAGACATTGTCAGACATATTCTGCACTCCCACGTGAGTGGAGACATAAAGCTGGGTGGTATTAATGGACTAATTTTCATACCTACACCCATGCTTTAAGGAACTGTGTTTTGATGATGTTGGCAGGCCCTTGATGCTTGTAGGGCTTGGACAGAGCAGAGCTGGGTCTACTTTCAAGACTATCCCTGGGTGTCTAGGCTCCCAGATATGTCCTAGTCCCAGACTGTTTAAAAAAACCTTAAATTCTAAAGAAAGGCATACTTCTAATCCAGGAGGTCTGTATAGAAAACTTGGTCTAGTATGTTCCCGTAACAGTGAAAAACAGAGGGAAAATGTATGCATTGATCAGATATAAATCCATGAAGACTTGCCACAGCAGAACGTTTAAATATCAGCGAACAGAGCTATTTCTCATAAAGTTGAAAACTGAAGATTTTACTTGACTGTCACAGGCAATATTATTAACCTTTGATCTTCTAGAAGTTCAGATAAGATCCCTTGGAGATATTTTATCGGTATGGAATCTGCAAAGTTTTTCCTCGCACAACCATGAGTCAACAATATAATTATTATAGCCAGAAACGTAGACTCAGGAAGCCTATTCAGCTAAAAATGGAGACAGTTATGACCAGGGATGAAGCGATCATAAAATTTCATGGGTTTTTCAGCCACTAAGTGAGAAGAGGAAATCGAGACAACTCCAGATGCAAACTCAGCATCCCCTTGTTCTGTTTTAAGATGAGGGTGTTAAATACACATCACAATTACCCCAGCAGAATCCATAATGTAGATCAATAGTCTTACTGCTTCAGAAACATTGGATTTGATGAGTGTGAAGTGTAGCTAATGGACAAATTTCATACCAATAAAATCTCTACTTCTCCTGTCTGTATATGCATATATTAATTACTGATAATTAACATGCCAATTAACCTCTTAGAATTCAGCGAAAGTCAGCATCCTTTGATATTTACATCATGTTCTATATACGCATATATTAATTACCGATAATTAACATGCCAATTAACCTCTTAGAATTCAGCAAAAGTCAGCATTCTTTGATATTTACATCATGTCTGACTATTCCTTTCACAGAAGGTGGGGGAAATCCCAGAAATGGTAGTATCACAATGCTGGTCTGGCTCTAAGGTTCAGGGCAAGGCACAGTGTTCTCTTCCTGCACCTTACCAAGGTCTGGGGAGAAAGGGAGAGCCCACCGAGAGCAGGGTGATCACACAACTCCTTTCGTGCCTGCTGCTGCTGGAGGTGAAACAAGGGGATCAAGTGTGTATTTTGGCAAGCCCAACTGATTCTCCGTGCATTACATCCTGGTGAATAAAAACACATGCAATGAGACTGCCAATCTCCATCTGAAACTTAGTGGGATTTGAGGTGGAAAGAATAAACACAGACGGTTACAGAGTCCAGTCTTTGACCCCAGGAACGGTTGGAGATTCCTGGCTCGGATTCTACAGGCACCTACTGCTAACCAGCCCCACTATGTCTTTTAAAACATCAGAAGGTCTTCCGAGTTGAATTGGGTATGTTTATTAAACGTCCTTCTTACCCACCTCTCTTTCACAAGCACAGCAGCCCAGTGCCCTTTGTCAGCCTTGCATGGAAGGTACAAAGTTCATGCTCAGACCCCATGCTTTCCGTTGATGATTTTCCACGATATTGCATAATTCTACCCAGAGTTGCTCACAACAGATTTAAAGCGTGTCCCTTATTCAGAGAAATTCCAGTATAAAGAAGAGAGAGAAAACCCATGAAGCCAGAGAAAGAATACCAGAGCAAGACAGGAAGGACAAGGGATGGTTGATAAAAAGGACTGTTTGCTGGAGGTGGCAAAGGAGCAGGTAATCAGACACTCCATCCTTGGACCGCAGAACGTGCCAGGTGGCCACGAACCCCGGGGTTTTGGCTTGGCCACTGCAGAGATAAGGCCAGCTGCAAAGCTTGGATCCCGATCAAATGTTTGCAATCCAAACACCCTGAGAGTTGGGGTTATTTGGCGCGGGCCCACGTCTAGTTTATACTAATGTTTATTGCCCCTTGGCCATTTGGAAACTAACTTTCATAATTCACACCTCAGCAACGCATGTTTGGCTGTCCTGACAGCAGGCTACAAATCCGACTCCGCTATCTAGCAGTACTCCTTTCAGCTGTACGGAGCTGCCTTGCATGGGCCTTACATATTACAGCTGACAGGGGCTGAATGACAACTTCGTGGCTCACTGTTAGAAGCTTGGCCAAAAAAGCACAAAAGGCATGTGTCCTGCTAGGGCTTTCATCTTTCACATCCACTCAACACTTTTTGCAGCAACTCTTTGGGTGACAAGATCAGGGTCCTCTTTGCCCGCCTTCCTTTCAAGAAGTCTCACTCGGCAGGCCTGTCACCCACAGCTGTTGCTTTGGTTCCTTGATCGCACGACTTAAAGGCTTAAGTAGGCTCTGAACTGACCGCTCTGCTCTTAAATATGGGTTAGACCTATTCCATGATCTTGAAACCTTCACCTTAATGGTGCTTAAAGATTAGCATAGATTCACCGTCGTCTTCGTGCTGGTCAACGAACAAGACTGAGAACAGGAAAGAACAGTCTGGACTCATGCTCCTTGGAGCAGTAAGAGAAGCCAATCATCATAATGAATAAACTTACTTCTAATACTCCAGAAGATGCAGAATTCAGCCCAAGATCCTCCTGTTTCATTTCACTCCTCTGGTACAAAGTATATTTTATTAACTAGCCTTTTATGTTTAAGTCTGCTCTGTCCTGTCAAGCTGGGGAAAAAAAAAATCAGCAAAAGATATATTTCTCACGGTCTGTTTCTGGGAGCATGTTGGATACTTAACAAGTTCATCTTCCACGAGCAGCCATTCCATGTATCAGACCATAATGATTGCTTGGGTTCAGACTGCAGCACACATTTGTACTCTCTGTTAGATCCCCTTCCGTGATGCAGGAAAGCCAGAGTAAATGTTATCTTAATAATACTTTTTTCCTCTTTCTGCTCCTCATCTGTTCTGAGTATTTCCCTGTCTTCCCTCACCCTATTTATAGTATGTCTTACTGAGTATTGATGAGCGTCTTCACAGACAGCAAAAAGTGAAGGAGGTAGGAATGCTGAAGGATACTGTTTACTCTAGTGCTCCTAAGTCATCCCTGGAGATCACTTGCCTTTTAATAAATGAGGTGTACTAGCCCGGGCAGTGCAAGCTAAACTTCCCTTGGCAGCTCCTCTATTTATATTCCATAATGGGGCCAAACTTGGCCCATTTCTGACCTCAAATTCTATCCTAAGTAGCATGACCACAGATGCTATACGCTGTGTGAAGTACCCACTCTCTGAATTGTCCTGCCCAAGCATCATCAATCTTTCCTTTAAGCAAAAAAATAAAACCAACCAAGCCCAGTTCAGATGAACCAATGTTATATGATGATGAACAGTTTTCCTACTTACGAATACTAACATAAGGCAATTGCACCTCAGGCTCCAGAGGGCAGGATCTAAACAACCTTTTGATTGCCCTGTTGACTTCTGCTGTCAGGAAAGAGCACTTCTCCTCACTGGGGCACTGCTCCATTTTAGAGTCTGTGGAGTTTTCATTTTAAAAAAAGAGAGCCATCAGGGGCTCCATTTTCTTCTTTCTTGCCCTCTGTGGGGCTGCTCGCCCCTGAGCATAGTTGGCACAAAGTCCTATCGGATCAGGCTTACGGAAGTGCTCATGTTTCACACCCAGTCATCAGTGCAAAAACAACCATACAAGATTAAAAACAATTTTCCACTCATGGAAGTAAACCAGCGGGTGAGACGAACAGCTAAACCTTCATGATCAATCCTGGCTGAACAGCCCTGAGTGACATATTTGCTACTCCTTTTTTTCATCCTGAAGCCACAGTCCCGGAGCAGCCCAGCATCCTTTTTGCAGTGGCCACCACCTTCCCAGCCCTCTGTCTGCATCTGCGCCACGGTCTTTCCCGGAGCAGCTGAGGGCAGCTGAGGGAAATGTCACTGTGAGGCATTTTCCCACTCTGATTACTCCAGCTCTTGCCTGGCCACAGGCCAGAACAGGCTCTGGCATAGTTTAGGGTTGTCTTAAAATACTCGAGGATGCGACTTGTGTAGCTAGCTGGTGGGGGAGCCGAGGGGCTGCCAGGGCCCTGCTCAGCACTGCCAGCCGGCTGCGCCCCAGGCGCCGGCCTTGGGGCGTTTGGGGTCCCTCCGGGTACCCCTCAGGGCAGGCGCAAGGACGGGGTTCAGGGTGAGCTAGCCTGGCTTCACACCACCCTCTGGTGGCATTTCCTCGGGCTGAGGAGACGCTTGGCTGCCCTCCAGGTCCACTTGTCCTTGCACTCTCCCCGCAGCACAGAGAGGTCCCAAAGTGAAGCACAGGGCACCTGGGTGTCTTTAGGATTTTCAGGGTGACACCCCTTTGGTACGGAGTACAACGAGCCTCTGCGTAGTATTAATTACAGAAAGCAATGGTTTGTAAATTTGCACCTTTACATTCACTATTCACTCTCCACACCGCTTTCTCCAGCACATTTTCTCCACTCATGGAGACAGCCCTGCTGCAATGAGTGTCTGCAGGTCAGACCCCAGGTTAGGTCTGAATTTAACCTTTAATGACGAGAAATACAACATCCTGAGAAAGGAAATACGACTAGACAATTACTCTTGTTTGTATATAGCTCCTTGTGGAGAGGAGCCCTGTCTCCTACTTGAATTGGAATCTTAGTTGCAGGGAAATACTGCTCTCCAGCATAGCCTTGAGAGCTACGCGGTGCTGTTTGCATCCAGCTCTGCTGAGGCCAGAGATAATTTGTACACTCTAAATACAAATTGCATCATGCTAATGAATTCATAATAGTCAAAAGTACTCTATTCGTAATAGATCTGAAAAGGCAAAATACATAATATTAATATATTTTAAAGAAAATCCTTGTCAAGAATCTTGTAAACTGGAGTTAATTGAATATAACAATGCCGACAGTTTTAAAAGGATGCTTTCAACAACATTTACAAGAAATTTAAATTTTAATATTTCACCAAAACAGTTCTTTACAATCTTGTGCAATGTACAGTCATTAGTGTCTTCTTTGCTAAGACGCTAAGCAATAAGTAGAGTTACAATTTTCCGGTTTCTGTCACAATGTACACCTACTTAGTTTGCATACAAAAGATTCCATATGTTGCAGTGCATAGGAGGATCAGGCCCTGCAGTAGAGCAAACTCTCTGAGTACTCGTTAAACCCAGTTAATAGTAAATTGGATCGTTGCTTCATCATCAGACAACCTTGTAACCTCAAAGCCTCCTAATTTGTGTGTGACTTCATAATCTCTCTCTGTTAATGTGTATGAAATAACGATGCATATTGCTTAACGTGTTTTAGCAGACTTTTTTCTCAATTTAGGAATTTTTTTCAAATAACTATATGTACTATTATTATAAGTATATGTAAAAATATGAGTATTGTGCGATTTTATGTTATTTTCCATGTTTTATCTTTCTAGATCACTAATACACTTATATATAAAGTCCTAATCCTGTCTTCAGTGACATCAGTGGCAAAATTTACCCTGGTATCAATAAGGGCCCATAATGTGTAGCCAGAAATATGACCCAGATTAGTAGGAGCCACAGAGGAACAAAAATGTTCTCCCCTATAGGAAATTAGAGAGGGAGAAAGTAGAAAAAAATGAAATAAAAATCCTGCACGGCTGACCCCATTTACTCACTAGGAAACTACGTTACTCTCACGTATAAAATCTCAGCGAGATTTCTAAGTTTAAGCAAACATGTACACATGTGCGTGCACACACAAACCCAAAGAAGGCGGCCAAGCTGTGAATAATAGCTATTGCAGGTTAAGGATCCCTCCCCTTTGCCCTTGCTGATAATCTTTATTGCCGTTGTATATCCATAAGCAAGTAGATTAGGTTCTTTAGTCCTCTAACACACCCGATGTTAACCTTCAGTAAGGCTGTTTTGATTCATCGTTTTCTTTCCTGATTACAACTTCCAGTGTAAAAAGCCCATCTTCACTTTTTTCCATAGACAAAATGGGACAAACAGGCAAAGTCTTACTATTAACTGGTTCTTTTAAAGACTATCTGCATTTGTTTAAACACTACGGATTCCACGGTTGTTGCACCAAAAGATGAGTCTGAATTAGAGTCTATGTCTCCTGTAGCAATTTCTCATTGAAACACAAGTTCTCAACTCATTTTGAGCTTTGGGGGAAATCTATGATGCTCTAATTTCTAATGCAACCAGAACTATAAGAATTGCCAAAGAGGAGGGCAAGCATAGCATTCTGACAGTTTTAGATGCATTAGCCCATGCACACCATTTTACACAGACTGCCTTGACAATATGCCTTTATCCATATTACTAGGGGATTTGACCCTCGAAATGAATAGTTCCTAACTGTGCTGCATGTCATTAAGTAATTTTCGTGCAAGATTCATGATGTTCGTGTTAAGATGTCCACCCCCTCTATGTTTTGTGTTTCTTCTGGTCTTTGTAAAGTGAAAAGCATTTTCTTAATCGATGTGTCTGCAGTGGGTGAATTATCTTCCTCAGAAACTTCTCCACTATCTGCCCATGGTTGAGATATATCTACTCTTGATTACAACCCAACACAATATTTTAAAAGTGATCTATTTTTTAACAAGCACGGTAGTTAAATGTTCTCGCATTTCCTGAGCATTTCCTATTGGCACCTTTTTAATGAAACAATGTCACCATAGCCATATTTCAGAGCTTATTCAAAAGAGACCCATTCCCTGTTCCCGACATTACGGAGCACACACATAGAGAGGACAGAGATTCAGCACCTCCTAAGACACTGGCAGCAGTGGGCAAGTCAGGGGGACAGGAGTAAAGAGGTCCCAGGTGGGCAGCTGCGTGTGACTGTGCACAGTCTGGTGAAATCCTATCAAGCCTAAGCCGTCGTGTTATCTCATGAAGCCCCCAAAGATACAAAGAGGCTTCGCTCTTAGCCTCTCCGAATAAGAGGACCTTCCTCAGCAGTTATAACTCAGCTTTATGTCCCCAGCATCCCTTTTTCGTGCATTGTGGCAGAATAGCTTCTGGTCAGTCCGTTCATTAAATCCCCGCAAAGGTGGGAGCCGGGAAGAACGCACAAGTGTAAATAAGAGAAGTTGAACTAAAGCCCTGAGTTTGCAAAAGACTTGGCATCAGTCACAGACTGTGTGGGTGGACAGTATCTCTCTTTATGCACCAGGAACATGGAGTAATGATTAGGCTTCTGTTTTCTCCACTCGCTTATGCTGGCTTGTTGGTACTGAACATGTGCTGAAATACTATGGTGCTTTACCCATAGTCAGTCTCCGTGTCATGCCACAGATGGCAGGTAACCTGAAATCACCCAGAGGAGTGCACAACCAGAGCTGAGCTAAAATAGAGACTTAAAGGAGAAGACTATTCTCTTTCTTTCTCTTTTGATGGTAGCAGAAATATCGGAAATACCACAGAATATTAAAGAAGCAGTTGATACTATAAAGATAACTGAGCGTCCGCTTAGTAATAAATTCTGCACAGCCTATCCAGAAAAGGTTTTATTTTAAAATGTATCTTTAAATAGAGCTGGACTACAGAAGTAAGTTTGACTCTACTCCCTCCCTTGAACTTTGAGGTGAGCCACAGATCTAAACCACTCCCCAAATTACGGGCTACAAAGCCAAGAGGTGTCTATTTTCTAACCTCCTCTCTTCTGGACTGTGGCTAAAGTCCCACAAAACCCATCATGAGTTTTCAACATAACAGAAAGCTAGGAGCAAGGGTGATCAGCTTCAGAACCCTAGGAATGGGTGCAAACAACCTTCCTGGCATCTTCTAAATTTTCACGTAACTTGTCCAAAGCTGGGATTTACTGTATTCCTAAAACTGACCAGGACCAACTGGGACTGGTCCCCAATTGTGTCCTGGATGTGGCCACGCACAGCTGGAATATTTGGCTGCAGTAGGACTTCCTTGCCTTTTTTGTCCCCACATATCTCTCATTCAGTGTTATTCCAGGATGCCACGACAGTTGAATATTTAACAACGTGGTTAACTTGAAATGTAGGGAGCTCTTGATCTTGCTGGCTTCAGCCATTTGGGCTGGGGGAACTGTTGCATCTCCATTACAGCTAGGGCATTGCTATCCCACAGGATGAGCCGATTCTCCTAATTTCTCAGCTGGGCTCTGCTCTTTGTTCTTGAATCCCGCGCACTGCAAACATACACAGCCCAGCCCACGCTGTTGATTCAATTCTCCTGACAGGTACAGCTTTGTTGGTACAACACAACGTAGTCTTAGCCATGCCCATTTTTCTAAGTCTTTGAAGTGCGTATCTTACCGCAGGTAAAGTGGTTGTGAGGAGAATAAGGGAACTGGCATTTCTTTCTGTTTAAATCATGTGCACCTCAGTGGACCTTTTTACAGGTAGATAATATCTGTCTTAAAAATGTAAATAGTTGAATCCAAGGAACATTTTGAGGAGGCTCCAATCAGAAAACCAATAACTATTTGAGCACAGAAGGAATTAATCCTGCTTTCTGTGGAGCTTTGTCTTACAAGTGGTCGGCTCTGGCATGCATGAAATACAAACTCAGCTGAAGCTAACTCTGTGTTTGGGGCATTTACAGGGGCCCTTTTCCCATGAGGCTTTTCCAGTGCCTAATGATGTGAGATACCACTCTGCAGCTTTTCCCACAGTAAGGGCACTTACAGCATCTGTCTCCTCTACCCATTTGCCTATTTTCATGACATTTGTTACTTAATTATCTGGGAGAGCTTTAGCCCTCTGTCACATTTGGCTGAAATCTGCCACTGGGCTCGGAAAAAAAAGACAGACATCCAGGCAAACCCCATGCTCCTATAAGCCTTATTCCCTTAAGAAACAAATTAAAAAACACCACCGACGACGGCGGCAACAGCAAAACCATGCAGTGACGAAGATCACACACTTTCTAAAGCAATCCCCACGGTTCTTGAGGAAACAGCAGGGAAGCCGCGTGAGGGGCGATGCCTCCTCCCTGCCCCATCGACAGGCACCGCTGGCACCAAAACCCCAGGCGCAAGGTAACAGGGCGCCCGGTCGCGAAGTGCAGGGGAGGGGGATGTGTGAGGGCGGCTCCATGCGACCTCTCAGCCCTGGGCTCTGGGCAATGCCCTGCTTCAGACAAGGAGAGCAATTTTGGCAGCCTGCCCTCTCCTCTGGCAGCCCCTTTCCAGGCTCACGCCAGCTGTAGGTCTGGGCTTTCTCTGTCTCCGAGTCCTGGCCCCGCCATCCGCCGAGCCTTACCGAGGGCACCCCACTCTCCCCACGCACCAAGGCCCGCAGGGTGAAGACTTCTGCTGGACCAGGTTTTCCCTCAACAGCCCCTTTCCAGCCCTGCTTCATCCACAGCTCTGTGCTGTGCCAGTGCCCCGCAGGAGAAGACACTGGGATGGTGGCTGTCATGGGTATCCCCAGAGCTTATGTGAAAGTAGCACATGCATAGGTTAGGAAATCTATAGGCTGTTCTGCCACCTGATTTTCCAAGATGATCCATATCTGCTGAGCATCCCCTCACTCTTCTCAGACTAGGTTCTGAACAGAAAAATTGCTTTTTACATATTATTTCTTTAAAAATGCACCTTTCCACCATCAGCTGCTTAGATAAGACAAGGCTGAGAGTTGTTCATCAACGCAAAATGCTTATTCTAATCTACCTGATATGATAGATAATAGATTAATATGTATTTTTCTTCTAGTTTTTAGGAAAATTATTCCATGTATATTTTACCTTTCCTTTTGTGCCTTTCACCCATGTAGCGCAGCTATGGTCTGCAGCTTTCCTGTCATGGGAAGTGAGATCCCTGGATTCGCACGAAGAAAAATAAACCAACTCCCACCAGCTACAGTATAAGTGTAAATTACCATGTGGATAGTTGGGAACTCAACACTTACGCCAATTAAAATATTAATGAAGAATTCTAGCTGATTTTTCTATATTAAAAAGGAAGAAATTCTGAAGTACATGATTACTGTATAATATGCCCTTTTAAAAGATCTCTTCGTTACTTGTTTGGCGCTCTAAATGCCGTATTTTTGAATATTGGGTTGGATTCTACCCCTTGATCTTTTTGAGAGGCAGAACAAAAGATAAAAGCACAGGAAAGAAAAAGTATGAGGCAGCCCAGCTTCCCTGAAGTGATGGATTGAGTGGGTGGTAGCCATTTGTCAAGGAAGTTCATCTGGTAAATTCACAACCGACTTCATGTCAAAGGGAATAACTGCATTTCGTCTCCATGTTAGCCAGGCAGATCAGCATTTCAGAGATAACTGGACTGCAGTAATATTTCATAGCTCCCATAGTGTCTTACGTGGGAGGATCGTTTCGAGGAGCTCATCTGCCTGCAAATGCACGAGCTGGGCTGGAAGGGAAACGGGAAGGAAACAACGACAAAGGATTTTATAGGCTGGTTTTGTTTCTAAGGCTTGTGTTTACAAAATGCAACCAAGATGAGGAAAAATAATTTTACTGTTTCTCCACATTTACTTATTTCCAGTCTGAGCTGATAATAGCAGGTATGCAGACTTTCCTCCTTCTGCTAGCGATTTGCTCTCTGATCAATGTTGTGTTGATGTATTATTGACGTGCCCTGAATGGTGGCCGCCAACTCTGCTGGGACTCTGCAGGTTCAGGCATGCTCTCCATTAATTGTCACGTGCCAGAGCTTCTCTGGTCACAGAAAGACTTTTTTTTCTCCTTAGATCACTGTGTTATTAACTCTCAACGCAGACTATTGCCTCTTACACGGGCATATATCCTCTTGCCTTTGAGTATTACGGAGAAAATTAGGGAACCGATAGGCGCTTGTAGGGATGGTTCAGACCTCTGGCTGTAAGGACAGCCGCAGCCACAGAACGTTTTGGGGCTAGCTAGTGACCTTGAAATAATTCTTCACTGAAGTTAGGTGAAAGTTAAAAGCAGATTATTTACACTTACAAAATCCAAAAAAGATAGCCAACTGCAAAGTTGGATTTTGCATGGATTACATAGGTGTAGACAACAGAAATAAAAGCAAGCTGCCCTTAATCTGTTTGCACTGAGGATGAATTTAAAAGATTGCTCTTCACATCTCTGTATGCAGCTGACAGGCTGCAGATGTTCACCTAACCCATTTGGTAAGGAAATACGTCCTCTTGCATACCTATGTCTCGCACTACAGCCTCGGAGCGTGTTCTCTCTTGGCACCATGTGCTGGCTTGTATTTTGGGTTCCTCTCTTGGTCTCCCAGTCTCTTCCACAGACTGAATGCTGTGTCTCATACCAACATGGAAAATCACAGCTATGCTCAATATAAACACATAAGCAGAATCAGTGCATGCAACGTATTACTGGCTCTTGGCTGAAACTGTATGCATTGATTTTACAGTGACACCGGATTTGCGGTGACTGAATCCTACCTCTACCTGTAAGTGAAACCATGATAATGACTTACTAAAAAATCAGCTTTAGTCCCTTAGGAATGTCTTTAGTTAGATGGTACCAATGTTTGCAAATGATCCAGTCTGCAAAAAAATGTATATGGAAATGAAGCAAAGCCTTCACTGCTAAGAAATATGGATTTTTAGCCACAAGATTTACAGGAGCTATTAAGAAGCAAGTATCAAAGTGTGCCCATGACTATCTAAAGTCAGCCTTTGGCATATAGTAAGAAGTGAGATCAACCCAGGGGAAAACACCAAAAAGACAGAAAAAAGGTAAAACGGCAATTTAGAAAATCGATATATATGGGGGAGTAACTAAGACAGCAACAGTTACAGTGGCAGAATTATCAACAAATTGAAAGGCAATCTGTGAATTATATTTATATCATGGAAAACTTCAGTCATATGGCCTTGAAAAAGCAGGACTGGATCTTCAGCACTCTACTGAGAGACGAGCTTACTAACCTCATTGGACATCACCTCACAGCAGCTGAGGATCTGCCCCTGTAAGTGACGGAAAACAAAGGGTCAATACAGTGAAATGTAGCTTTCAGCATAAAAAAGGTGATTAATTCTTGTTCATTGGTATAGGGTAAAGAAATACTCTAATAAGCAGGAGCAAAAAACCCAAGAAATAGGTGGTTTGATTTTGAGAAAAAGCTGTACTTAGGTTTTTTTCATAAATATATCATGTTCTTACAACAAAATTGAGAAAATCTATTTTGTATTAAAATTAAATGGACTAATTATTTAAAAATACTAAAGGGAAAGAGGATGTCATTTTGCCTGTCTGCTCCTTTTGTCTGTTAATCATGTGAAAAATGAATGTTTCTTGCAAAATTTTGAAGCCTTGAACTCAGACATAGCAATGGGGGAAGAAGCTATTTAACAAATGAAAACCATACTAAAGATGGAGATTTTTCACAATTGCTTTGAAGAACTTTTCCTTATTGAAAACCTGCACTTTTAGGTTAACATTGTTAGACATAAGTAAGTTTCCATCTTTCCCCTAGCAGACAGAAACCCAACCTTTAACACAACTATGCGGAGTTTTGTCTCGTTCTGTGGGCTGCTGGTTCAAGTTCCAGTGCTGAAGACCATTCATGGATGAGTAATCCTTACTTCCAAATGTATTTTCATTGACTTCAAGTGACAAAGTCGGTCACAGCCAATGCTGAATTAGCTCCTTTTAGGAATATGTTCCCAAGTGTTGGTTCATCACACTGAAAATACCCACATTGATTTATTTTATCCAACAACATTAGGACAATTTGGGTGGTATTATTGGAATACTTATTTATTTTTAGTGTTTCTCATGCACATCTACATTTTTAGGAGTCCACATTTTTTAAACATGGGACAAATTAAATCAAACATAACAAACAGCTCAAATAAACTGGCATAAGAGGCCTGCAGGCCTACTCCAAAATCTTTTCCCCAGCTGTTTCCTCTGGGATACAAAGAAAAAAACCAAACACATAAACAAAAACTCAAATAAACCAAAAAAAACCCCCCATCAACAAACCAGACCCACCAAAAAGCCTCCCTGGCCATCGCATACATTGCTTGAAAGAGGTGCTGCTGCACATACACGCACACAAGCACTCAATAAAATCCCTCCCCGGGGAAAGCACAGAGCAGCTGGAAACCCTTTCTGCATGCCCTGATTAGCTGCAAAACTGTGCAGCAGAGAGCTAAGCTGGCAACCGAATTCCAGTCCCAAGGACTATTTTACTCCCACATAACTTTCTTTCAGTAACAGGGATTCTTCGTTTCAGTGCCCTAGATAGAGAAATACATATTCTTTTCAAATAGCAAGACCCAGCATTTAACTGCATGGCAACATGAAAGATTCGGTGATCTGGTCCACGCACCTTTGGCGTCGTGGTATTTTTATGATTGATTTCAACAAGCACAATGTCCCCCCCCAGAAAAGAATAACCCTCTCTCCTCCCTCCTGGCTCTCCACTCCATCCCCTCCTCCTGGGACACACAACCCCCCTGGACACCTTAACTACGCTCAGATGCAGCCTGGCTGCTGATAAAGGTCAATGAGCAATGATTAATAAGGGAGCTGCACTAGTTCCTTCTAATTCCTATCACAGTCATTCTGTCAAACTGGTCATTTGGTGGAGCTACAGAAATGTAGGCATTTGGTTAAGTGGCCGTTTCACTTAGGCCTTTAACCATGAATAAAACTTTTGGGTATTAGATCAAACGAGAGTGACACGAAATGACAATATGATCTGAATTCCAGACAGATGCATGAGCAGACTTTTGGAAAAGAGACAATTACATGAACTACAGAAAAATTAATCTTATACGATTAGGCTAATTGTTGAATTTAGCTGTATCTAGAATCTATCTTTATATTGGCTACATCCTTTAATGCTCTTGTTTACAGTATGGGTTATACAGCTGGATGTTGGGGGACCGAGGCAGGGAGCACCTACGGTATATTGTTCCCAACCTGTTATTTCACAGATGCTGGATCTAAATAAGATCTTTGGGGTTTTTCCTGCATCGCTGTCACAGGGTTTTTTAAGACTACTCAAAAGGGGGGGTTATCATCACTCTCTTTTTTTGAGACCATAAAAAAGGCCATTTTGCAGCCCCCAAAAGATGGATATTGGGGGGGGGGGGGGGGGGGGGGAGTGTCTTCAGCTTTCACTCTCGCAGCAGGACTTAGACAAATACACCTTATGTGTATGCTTTTTTTCTGCCTTACCTCTTCCTTCATTTCTCTGGCTGAGTAACCATTAGTAACCACTGAATCTCCAGGATACTGACCCCAGGCATGTAATAAGGGCAAAATCTTGACGAAATGTGACTCATTTGGTGGGACGGCAGCCAAGAAAAGAAGTTAGCAGTAGTCCTAGTTATCACACCTTCTGTATTGGAGGCACATTTATCCTTTAATACACAAATACAATATTTATCTCGTAGAGAAGATATTCTGACGATACATTTTTCAGGTTGTCAAACTCAGAATTAAAAGCAGAGGAGGACAAACTGAGTCTCATCAGGAAAATAGCCAACTGTAAGATAACATGGTTTGGCTTTTTTGTTCGACATGTATTAAACAAACATTATTTTAGTAAACTGAAGGCCAAGCAGAGATTTTGCTTTCAGCTTGCATATTTTTCCTTTTCTTATCTCTTTTCATATATGTATGTCTGCATATTACAAAGGACAACACATGTTCCATATACAAGTGAAAACATACTCCTTCTAAATATACACTAGGGTAACATTATGAATTCACTAGTTCTGTTTGAACTAAACAAGATTATTTGTGTGTAAAGTTATTTCCATATGTAAATTTCTGTAGAATCAGTCTACGCTATTCCAGTTAAAAATCTAAAACAAAGAACAAGAAAAGTTACTCAACTATAAACAATGAAGATGTTCTATGATTCCAGAATTTTGTGGCATTCAGTACTTGAAAGCAATAAATTACTTATTCATCTCTGAATGAATAGATTTTTTTTAATGTTGTGCTTTATTCTTCACTGTGTTCTCTCGCCTTAGCATGATTTACATCTACATATTTTGGTGGAAGTGTAGCGGTATAAGTCCAGTGAAACCTGATGGAGGAAAAAAAAAAATCACACCTTTTGTTGGTGACAACCAAGTAGGTGTTGATAAAAGCAGAAAACACGTAGAAAGAAGAATTAGACAAATGTTAATTGAAATATTGGCTGATAAAAAAAAGGGTAACATATTTGTAACTACTTTGTTTGTAATGAAACATCCACTGTTAATTTTACGTCAGAAATAACATATATTGTGTGTATATAATTCCTTCTGAATTAATCAAAGCAAGTTGAAAGATTGTAACTTAAACTCCATAGATCTCTTCATATAAAGCCTATATGCAAAGGAATTATTATTCCACTCCAACAGATGGCAAAACTGAGTAACCAAGATTAAGATCTGAATCCAGGAAGGGACATAAGTATTGCAAGACTGACTGAAAAGCAGGGTCCTAAACACTCTTGCTCAGCTGCTATCATCTAATGCTGTGAATCCCCAAACTGGATTTTTTTGCTTAAATGCGCCCAAGGCACCTCACGCAGCCCCTCCGAGCGTGCTGCTCTTGCCACAGTACATCCCTGTGGTCCAAGCCCCAGCAATGACCCAAGGTTACACCTTCCCTCCTCCACACCCCCGACAAATTTGTTACGGTGGGAAAGTGTTCCCAGGGTGGGCCTAGCAGCAAAATAGTCGAAATGGCGGGGCTCCTCTGCCTGTCTCCAGCACACTGACTGCTAATGTTTGGAAAGTTTATGGAGGAAGGGGGAGCGCTGGATGCAGTTCCCTCCTTGGCCTAAGAAAGCCAAAGCCCCAGCGTCATTTCCCTGCAAGAGCATCCTGCAAGTTCATTTGGGTAGGAACACTGCCCTTTTACCAAAGCTGGGCTGCCCTGTGCTGAATATCTTAAGATTCATGGGAATGAAAAGGAAGAAGGGTAGGAGCACGGCTTGGTAGTGCCCTGCTTCAGGCAGTGAGCTCGTAGAGGACGCGTCCCCCCTTTCTAGTCCCACTCCATGAAATGGTCATGCATAGCCTACAGCACCCAACTGGTGGCTGGGCACACTCCTGGGGAAGCATTGCATGCTTGCTGGTGGCTGGCTCTTCCACTGTCAGCATAAATCCTGGACCGCAGGGCCATGACACATGAATACGTTCTGTCTCTCGGTCTTATAATACCTCCTAACCTCATGTAACCAAAAGAGCTTTCCTTCAGCTCTTTGAGTACAAGACTGTAGTTGTCTGACTTCATGAAACCCAAGGGATATGACACCTCCATAAAGTCTAAAATAAACCATTTATGTCTCCAAAACTGTTGGCATTGCAGAATTTCCCTTCATCCATTGTATTAGCGTGCTGTAGACAGCTCCTCGGGTTGTCCATGCCAGGGGCCACGCTCTGCAGACCTGTGCTAGGCCTGGGCTTCAGGGTCATAACTCTTACAGTTACTTTAAGTCAGTGGAAAATCTGGGTGTAGAAATCAGAACACCTGACTTCTGTGCGCATCCTTTGAACTTTACACTATGCTCCACTGAAAAGTTTCATATATAACCAGTTTGATGTGTTATCCACAGAAACCATTAATTGTCCATTGGGCTTAATGGGCAATTAATGGCTTCTATGGCAGTATATCAAAATGAACAAAGTGAACTGTATTTGTTCAAGAAGTCCCTAATTTAGCAAGCCAGGATTGACTAAATAGGTCCCAAAAGAGCAAGTCCAATAAGGCAGAAAAGGAACCATCCCGCCTGAGTTGTTCTGAAAAGAAGACAACTGCTGATCTTGAATTACTCACCATTAATATTTACAGGATAATATATGCTTTGCAGCATGTTGCACACTCCAAAAATCATGCAGGGAGCGTTTTCATAGTCAATGAGGTATGTAGCTATTCCTATGTGATTAAATACCTGATCCTAATGTTCAGTCGTGTTACTAAATTATTATGTCCAAATCTTTGCCTTTTAGAGTCAAGTTTGACCTCTGCTTTATGCAGAAAAGACTGCTAGTAACGTACATTAATTGTTTTTATTCACACTTCTTTCTGAAGGCAAAATCAATATCTGGGCACAGCTGGCCCCTCTATTTGATGCTAGCCACTCTCCTCACCTTCCTCAGTGCCAACATACACCATACCACATCTTTCTCCTCTCAGTAGCAAAATTAGGTGGGACTTCATAGGGGAAGCTAAAGACATGAGGCTATGACCAATCTGGAGAAGAAAAGACTTAAAAAAAATCTGGAGTCCCAAGTAAGAGCAACCTGACAGCTACCTCTTCCCTCTTATAATGATGGGACTGTAGCTCCTTCATGGTGCAGTTGCAATCAGTTTGTCGTTAACTGAGAGAAGCTTTCTCAGACAGGTACGTCACAGCTCATTTGCCTTTCGCTCATCAAAACCAACATCTTCACATTGATCTGGAAACCAAGCAGCAGCCAGAGTGGCTGACAGCAGACAGGTTCAGGAAGCTCCCAGGTGACATACAGCCCAACACACTCAACATGTCCTATCCTGCACGTTTGGTAGTGATGTGAAATTAAGCCCTGGAAGTTATTTGTGACCCTTCTATCTGTGTGGATGTGAATAGAGAGGCTGTGTTTGGATGTGAAAATTGCCTCGTGCACATGCATGCTCTTTCCAGCCTTTTCTTAAAGCCCTTTATACCATCCAGAGCATCGTATCAGCTGTGCTCTGCTGAACAGCATCTTCCAGAGAACATTTCTTTAAAAGGAGAATGACATTGATCAGTTCTGTTACATTAAACATAATTTTTACTAAACATCCACTCAGCTGTCTGCTCCGTTCGAACCAACAACTGCCACTCTCTCTAAAGCAGGGGAGTTACCTGGAGAAACCAGCCAAAGAATTGCAGTCATTGTAATCAGCTGCAAAAAGTTCAGAGCTGGCTGGAGACTGATTCCACACCACGGTGCAACTTGTCCATCAATCCTAATTAAAAGAGGAAATGGATTTGTTGGATAAATACAATGTCTCAGGGCAATTCCTATCACAAACGAGAACAGCTACCAAATTTTACAAATTGCCTAGTCTAACCCCGCCATCAGAAGAAAGCTGAAAAGGGTAGAGCTGCTTGAAGAATGACATTTGAGCTAGGTGGAAAACTCTGCTAATGATTTCTCTTGCAATTTCTTTTGTAGCCAAAAAGAACTGTCTTTTTCAAAAGAGCGGAAAACCAAAACTTATAACTGAAAAAAGAAAGTTGGCCTTCTACTTTTCAGTTGTTGATGAAGACACAAAATTTCCAATGTATTTTCACTGAAGTATTTCATAGCGGAGAAAAAAAGAAAAAGGTGGACTTCTTCCAGTTAGCTTTACTGTCCAAGCCAGGCAGAGGAACTTTAGTCACTGTTTTGCTTTATTGCATAAGAGATCTGGTTTCTGAAATCCCAACTCTGGCTACGGGAAAATACAGAGTGGGGCATTGTAGAAGACCAGAAACAGTTAATTGTATGAGTTCAAGCTCCCTGGGCTGTTCACCACTCTGCAGCAAGGACCTCGGCACGGACTGCTTCGTCCCCGGTTTCCCCTGTGTGCTAGGTGCTGCCCAGGCAGCGCCAAGCACGGGTCTCTGAACAGCACGGATGCCACGCTGTTATTCCCCAGAGCAGCCTGTGACTGACAAGCGAGCAGTGCTCACGTAACACGGGGTCCCGGGAACGTCTGGCCTGTCTGGTAACCTACCTTAACAACAACATCCAGTTAGCTCGCGATGTTACTGACACCTGAACTTGCATGTCTCCTCTGATACACGAATGCTAACATCAAGAAACAGCAAGTCATTTGTTTTCATAGTGCCATATCGTATCGCATGGATCCCTCTGGTGTGACAGTCTCAAAGTGCAACAGGACAAGGCACGCGGCACTGCTATAGAAGTGGGAGGGCACTCTCAGATCTGCAGTAGTCCAGCAGGAGCAAAAGCATCCCCCTCTGAGATGTCCTGAGGATGTCCTTATTTATTTTGGCTTCTGTCACTTCAGGACCATGCTCCTGGATAAGATAAAAGAACTGGCATCCTTCTAACTCAAGAAGTAGCATTCATACCCTTATTACTATTTAACTGTGGCTCTGCCTCAAGTATTTCTTTAGCTGATGTGTAAATAACACTCTTCATCAGTTTATCTTCTGTTTTTGAGGCTTTTCTTTAAGTTCTTTTAATAGAGTTTCTGGGAACAGTGGTTTATATGTCAGTGTGCAGCTTTGAAGTAATAGCTGTCATATTTACTTTCAGGTTGACAGTCTTCATATTTTGGCAGAGCATTATTTGTTGCTGCTATGTGGAGTTCATCTGAGCTAGAGGCATGCTTGTCATCCTCTGCCCGCGCTGGCCACACTCTGGGGATGTCTGCAATCAATTAAAAACATGGTGCAACCCATTGCCTTTTTGGATCTATATTTCTCTTTCTGGACACCATTCTTCTAAGTGGTGGTTGTCTGAAGTATGCAAGCTGCTGTGTTGTTCTTGTTTTGATCCAAGATAGAGCTCCGCATCCTTTTTTATCTTAAAGAGTTGGGGTTTTGGTGACATCTTTGCATACCGACTCAGTCTCCAAGAACTGTGGAGTTCACCCTGGAGACTGTGCTGAGTGACTTCCTTCCTCACTAACGTGCATTAACCAGCACCATGTAAGACCTTTGTTCAGCTTCACTCTGGATTTTCCAGTAGTTTCTCTGAATTTTCTTCCCTGCTCCCATTAGGACCCAGTCTCCTCCTAGTTAGCCCTCAAAATTGCAAGGCTCTGCTTGCTCTGAGCCAATCACACACATATGTTTCGTTTTTACATGGAATTCAGGGTTCCTCACATTTCTGTACCACCACTTCACAGTCAGCCTCTGCTCTACTTAACAGAAAATTATTAACTGCAACAAGCTTTTCAGAACCAGTTGCTGTCAAAAACAAGGCTACCTTCTGAATGTCTTCATTTCTACTGGCACTGCTTGACACAAGCACAGAGCAAAGCGCCTACTGAATTTCCTTCAGTTGTCTTCCATATTTCCATAGGGTTTTGACTCTGATAGAGATTTGAAGTTCTCCACTTAGGCTATTTTTATTCTTGGTACCATGTGGTGCTCAGTAACCACTTGGAGACAAGGTGTTTAACACAGATCTATTCCATTCAGTGTCTCTGCTCCAGCTGCCTCTGTATTACAGCAAATGAACCCTTTACAGATATAACTCCTCACATTTTAACTGATTACAAACTATATTTGTTCTTTTTCTGATGAATAGCTTTTACTGAGCAATCTACAGGCTGTATATGTGTGGGACTGTTCACTGTGACAATTCGCTGTTCTTGCTGTGTGATTTAACGTACTACAGCTTTTGCCCCATAGCTATTGCTTCAAAACTTGTAAGTTTTGGGGGTTATTTTTGTAAGAATATGCAAGAAAATGCAGATTTTACAAGACAGTTTGCAATACCAGCTTACTTCTTTGTAAACAAGCTCCTATGAACATTACCAGAAAATACAATTAAAGATGTTGGAACTGTAGCTGAAATAAATCAAAGTTATTCAAATGGATAGTTACAATCTACTTCTTTGAAACACATTTTTGCAGCACACATTAGCACACAGCTCTTGTGTTGCTCTGGGAAAAGTGGAAGAAAAAATAGGGACATTTTTGACTGCAAAGATGAAAGAGCAATCCCAGTGGAATTTGAATCACACATCCTTCAGGAGCTGTAAGAGCAAATGGAAGGTGGCATCCTTAGCTGGTTCAACTGGCACAGCTCCATTGAATTTCCATTGCTTATCTCACAAAGCAGTGACCGAAGCAAGAGAAAACTATCTGCTCTTTAAAAAGTCAAGGCAGTGACTCCACAAATCTTCCTATAGTGATAAAGATCGATTTGATGCAGCTTTACATCCCCTGCCAGCAGTTGAGCTGCAAGTTGTATTGCATGACCCACCTGATGTGTTTACTGAGAACTAGAACTTCAAGTTCTTACAAAATACTGAGCAATTTGATGGGACACAGTCTTTTAAAGGAGGCTGGCTGATAAAAATGTACATGTGGGTTATACTTGTATATAAGTGAACACATCAGTGCATCCTGACCAGCAGAGGCTCTTAAACCGAAGATATGTGTGAGAATATCACAAGGGATGTCCTCTGGAGGTCTGGTCAGCCAGTGAAGACCATGGCTGCTCTAACGCCAGCTGATGATTTCCCACACCAGCATACTCCTAGGCAGGACTCTTAGCTTTGATAAGACAGCTACAGATACTCCTGAGAAGGTTTGTTGGGACTAGGCAGAAGAGGGAACTCTGTGCATGCACATTTATCTACCAACTAGAAAAGTTCCTTTGTGAGCTCTTACCTTACACTGAGTTGGATGGTATGAATACAGTCTATGCTTCACAATTATGTTAAAGAGTTTCTTCTTTTTTTTTATCTCCTCTTGCAGTATTTCTTAATTGCCATTGTTCATGAACTAATTTATTAGGGCTACTTTATGCTTTTGTTTTATACATTGAGCCCAATGCTTATTTCCCTGAACAGCAGAAGTCTGGTGTTAAACACAGCCTTTACATTACATATGTTACCCACTGCAAAGGCAAAAAGAAAAGGGAATAAGAGGGACTAGGCTGACTTGAAGGGGAAAGTAACAAACTGCACATTGAAAACAAATATTGCAATTACCTTGCTCTCGAAGCAAGCTAGAGGGCAATCGGTATCAATTTTGTACTCAACAGCTGTAAAAATCTGGAAAATTGGTCTATCATGTAGCCCACGCCACCCTGAACTGGAATTAGAGTCCCCAGTTCTATCCTGAAGGTAACAAAAGAAACACTTCAGCATAAATATGTGACTATTCAGACTGATTGAACTAGAGAAGCTACTGGAAAAATATTGTCCAAGCAGTCAGCTCAGAATGTAGTTTCTGTATCAAGAGCGTGTTGTTCACATAGATTGGTGGCAAAAGATGAAGGTGAGGTTGTGTTTGGCTCTTTGCCAGGAGATTCCTCACGCTGGTGGCAGAAACAGGCACAACCTTGATGACCTGTAAAATTTTTGAATATTCTTGTCTTAGCAGGATGTATATTCAATGGAAAAGGCCTTGATGAGTCTGATTTGGCTTCCGTGGGGTATAAAAGGTACCTCCTTAACCTATGTAGATCTGCTGCTGTGATGGGCAAGACCACCTAATTTCAAGGGGTTTACACCTTTGCAAAACTCAGAATGTTTGTTACTAAGCAGCTCCTTCAGATGGTGTGCTGGTTTTGGCTAGGACAGAGTTAATTTTCTTCACAGTAGCTACTATGGGGCTGTGCTTTGGATTTGTGCTGAAAACAGTGTTGATAACACAGGGATGTTTTCGTTACTGCTGAGCAGGGCTTACACAGAACCAAGGCCTTTTCTGCTTCTCACCCCACCCCACCAGCGAGGAGGCTGGGGGTGCGCAAAAACTTGGGAGGGGACACAGCTGGGACAGCTGACCCCAACTGACCACAGGGATATTCCACACCATATGGCATCATGCTCAGCATATAAAGCTGGGGGAAGAAGGAAGGGAGGGACGTTCAGAGTGACGGTCTTTTGTCTTCCTAAGTAACTGTTACGCGTGATGGAGCCCTGCTTTCCTGGAGATGGCTGAACATGGGAAGCAGTGAATGAATTCCTTGGTTTGCTTTGCTTGCTTGCATGGCTTTTGCTTTACCTATTGAACTGTCTTTATCTCAACTCACGAGTTTTCTCGCTTTTACGCTTCCGATTCTCTCCCCCATCCCACCGGGGGGAGTGAGCAAGCGGCTGTGTGGTGCTTAGTTGCCTGCTGGGGTTAAACCACGACAGATGGTCACAAGCCTATTTAGCTGAAGCATTTTTATTTTAGATAACAATACAAAATAGCTAAATGCTCTCTCCTCCCTCGAATTAAGGTCTGACCCTTTTCTCAAGAGAGTCAATAGCAAAAGTCCCCATACACTTCAGTGAGAACAGATGGGGACCTCCCCTTGGCAAGTGGGAACTGAATCCTTTTCACTTCTGATTTACATTCTGTCCACTCTTAAAGATCCAGGCCTCAGCAGAGAAAAAGCATTATTTTTTGATGACTTGGAATAGAGAAATATTCATACTTTCACAGCTCTATTGACTTGCTAGTGTTAATAAACACAAAAAAACTTCAGTAGAATATGCAGCAAAAATTCAGAGGACTCGTACCTAGCAGATAGATTGAGCAGTACGATGCCATTTTACTGCACAAAGTTGTTACTTTTAAGGTATAGTAACGATTCCAACTAATGAGATACAGCACCAAGACTGGGTAGAGGTCTCCTTTCCTCCAGGTTTTCAAAGTAATTGATTTGGGATGAAAGTTAGTGAATCTGATATTCAGTTTATGAGAAATTAAAAAATGATGAGGAAAACCAACATCCTCTCTCACTATTAAATCACATGGAAACCTTTGGTAATGATTAAAGCTAATGTTCATGTTTTGATATCAGCTAGGCTGAAACATGTTGACAGAAACTGTGAATATAAATGAAATTGAAATTCTAGGCCAAAGACCTTCATTTTTCATGAAATGGAGATTAAAAAATGCTGGGCAAATAGTGTATGTCTATCAGTTTAAAAATGTCACACAGAGTAAAAAATACAGCCATTTGTCCCCCTGCAAGAGGCTTATAAAGAATGATGATTTTATAACCAAAGACACATTGCCCTAAACAAAAATGGGTCAGCTACTCGGCTGCAAATTGGAGAGCTCCAACAGAGATCTCAGAATTTCCCCTAATAATGCTAGAGTCAGCTCAAAGCAGTTTCTACCAAAGAGTTATGAGATGAACAGGTTGATGGTTGGAAAATATAGAATAATTACAAGTAATTTCCATGTACTGAGACCCAAGGTCATTTGTGTGTCAGTCCTCAATACCACAGCAAATGGGTTTGGGCTATCGTAATGCTGATACATTTAGTGCACTTGGCTTTCTGTTCAGAAGGTATGCTACGGTGCTTGGGCGGAATACTAGACTTTCGTAAAAAATTACCTTAAATGGGTTCACCTCAAGTATCTAATTTTTAAAGGATTACTGTAAACCATTAGGCTTGTATAGACAATCATTTGCAGGTGATGCAAATGGAAAATAAAGGCAGGCAGTTATAGAGAAAACTTGCATTAAAAGCGCTGAGAATAAACATTGCATCAGACATCTTAAATGTGTTCTGGAAAGATCGTGCAGAACAATAGATTAATGACTTAAAATGAGCTTAATTAATTATTAGCCAGTAGGCTTCATGAAGGCTCATATCTTTGAACAGAATATAAATCATAAGTAAACTAGACGTAGGGCCTGCATTATGCCAAGAAATAAAACTAGAATTCATTTAGAAGCAGATAAAATTGAAAAGGCATTGCTCAGTATCATCATTTACTTCATCAGAGACAACAACACAGAGTTGAAGCTGCACAAAAAATGAAGCCCAGCAATAAAATGGCAGTAATTCATGGCTGAAGTACTCGCAGAATCTCCTTCACAGACTATGGCTTCTGCTTCCACAGTTCACTTGCAAAAACAGAGAGAGAGAAACTTAAGCACAAGTAGAAGAAACTAAAGTTCAGGCAAAAATCTTGTCAGAAATTCTTCCTGGCTGATGCTGAAGCCAGACTATTGGGCCACTCAGCCTGTAGTGAAACTATCACTGTGTCATGGATCCTCACCAGTGTTGGGTTTTGCTGCAAATTGCAGTTGTGAAGACGTAATTTGCATGGCTGGTTAAGATACGGACCTTCAGGGTCTCAAGCTTTCTCAGACTCCATGGGTCAGCTCTACCTCTACCATACAGCTGCTAGTCTGGCACTGACGTTTAAGTAAGCTTATTCAGGAAAAAGTGCTAAATAAATTAAAAGTGATTCTATCCAAGACCTGGGAATCCAACTCAAGCCTGTCTTATCCTGGGAAATAGCCATGCACAGTGATGGCCAATTCAGGGAAACAGCATTTCTTCCCTCATTTAAACATACAGTTTCACCAACACATAAAAAAAATCTACTCTGAATGCATCACTTATACCCATCTTTCAGCATCAAACTCCCCTTCCTGAGTAAGCTGACAGAAGTAAATCCTTAGCTTCATAGCTAGGTAAAGATCAACAACAAACTTCTCTAGCTGAAGCTAGCATGAGGTGTATTCCCTTTTATTTCTCATAGGCTTTGGCTATTCTTAAAAGATTGGCCAGCATACATATGGGTATGTCTCCATGTTATTTTCCAGGCAGATGTGAACTCCAGCTGCCTGTGCTTCTCTTTGGACAGATGTGAGACAGCTCCGAAACAGAAGCCATGTTGCTGTGGTTAGTGCAGAGCCCAGGCTTTTATACTCCAGAGCGTATTTATTCCCAAGCTAACTGCAGCTATGTGCTCTCTTCTTCAGGGAAGGCCCACATCATGCCACTTGCAGGACAGAAAGACAAAAATGATGGTTTCCTGAAAAAAAGCAGTGTTGGCTGGCAGCATGAAAAGACATCTATCTTTATGCAGTCAGAAATCTTACTACATGCCATTGATAACAAAAAAAGTCCTATTGCCAATGTAGGTTTTTCTGTTGGTGTTTAAGTTTGCCTCCTGGCAGCATTACAGTGGGCAAGCCTGGCTTCGGGGGACTTACCCTCAGGGATGGCTGTAGGCAAGCAAGATCAGCACAGCTGAAATAGGCCTCCTGCTTTGTAGGACCCTGGGCTACATGCCCTTTCACGTGAACCCATGCTTTAGATGGCTCTGAATTTAGCAAATGCTGCAAGTCCTGCCCTGACCCACATCCCCTTGTTAATTATAGTAAGTGCTCTCACATGAGGTAAACCCACTGAAAGACACCCATTTTATCTGTTCAAACAGACTCTAAAGGTCAAAGCAAATTTGTGTTGGTCTGCGTGTCCCAGCTTAAGCAGAACAAAGTGAATAAATAATAAATAGTAGTCGGGGTTAGAGCACAGCTGCTCTGACTTCCCAGGTCTTGTCAGCTGGCTCTCCCTACAGTGCTAGCTGGCCCAGCTGGTTGTAGCCATGTACTGTGGACATGTTTTATGAATGATGTTTTTGTTTGCTCCTCCGTCATCAAACCTTGGCAGACTACAATTACCTGCTAGACACGAGGTCTTTTGACTCCATTGTGAAAGTCTCCAGGAAATAATGTTCAGTGCAGTTCAAATAAAAGCTACCTACTTTTGCCTCTTCTGTCCTTTCCTTTAGGTAGTAGCTGTCTACCTACCTACCTACCTACCTACCTACCTACCTACGTCCCTCCTTCCTGTGCACTCTTTCCAGTGACAAACATTCATAAGAGATCTCTTTCTGACAGTGGAAATAACGAAAAAGCAGAGTATCTGGGCTCCAGAAGCACATTCATGTCATCTGTTCGCACATATTAATGTAATGATTTCAGTTTCGATGCTTGGCTTTTGTCCTTCCTCTATCTAAGAAATAAAATGCCAAAAGGGTGGCAGCTGAAGAGGCAGGGACAGATTCATATAGCAGGTCATGCTAATCGTTCTTGTCACATAGGATGGCTGAGACCATGTCTGCTTAAAAATGCAAATTAAAACATCGTGTACAATCGTCATCGCACACACCAAGAAACTACAAGGCATGGAAGGAACAAAGAGAGACGCTGCTTCATAGCAGCACAAAGTGTCTCAGGGCCCGGTGGGGCACGTAGGGTACCAGGCCAACAAACTGCCGGCAAGCCGCACTAATGCTTAGCACCAAGTACGACTTCCTATTCAAAGTGCTCTACAAACAATAACAAAGGGAAGTGTGTGTAGCTTGCATGCAAAATAGAGCTATTGTTGGGGGGAATTGTGTTTGCTTGCATGCAAAATAGGGCTATTACAAGGTGGGGGTCGTGTTTTCCTTTTATGAAGGAAAAGAAAATGCTGCTTCATCAAAATCAAAATGCTTCACAAGAGTATTTTCCACTGCTCTTTAACCTGTATAACCTCTCTTGTCCAGTGTGTCCTTTTTGCCAGAGGGAGAGTGGGAGAGCCCGACTACAGAAGCCTCTCTTACCTGAGAAGCAGAAAATGATGGCACAGCCACTCCAAGACAGGATCCCTAAAGCCCTAAAGACTGGGAAGATCCTCCACGGACCTACCTGCCAGGAATGACCTTCATGCTTCACAAAAAGTCTTTGTAAATTTTGGATTCCATACCAGTGAATGGAATGGGAAGGACAAGTCAAATCTTAAATTCTGCAGGATGGGAAAACTGTTTCCTAGACAGCTCAAACCCTGTCTAAATTTCAGGCTAGTGAAATTCCAACTCTCAGGAATTAGTTCATCCATTTGCTGGATCTGCTTGATACTAGTTGTAACTCTAGACAGGTATTGAAAAACGAAGGCATTGTAACCATTTATTTTGTATTTGCACTCTCCCTCTGAATATTTAAAGTCTTCCCAGTGATTCCTACTATCTGCAATATATAGGAGTCAGGAGAGAGAAGATCTTCTGTGACTAACCTAATCCTAACTTTTGGGTTTATCTGGGCATGTTCCTGCAAGACGAGTATTTTCCTTCTCTAACTGACTTGATAGGAATATGTATGTTTCCAGTGGTGGTGAAATTTCTTGTCTCTGGCTATAAAATCCTGGTCACAGAGACCTCAGGGGGTTTGTCCTAAACATAAAAATGAATAGCCCAAGCTTCAGTTATAATTAACTCCAAACTTCAATTTTTATTAACTCCAGCTGCTTGTTAAAGAACATAAATATGTGTATTTTTATATTCATTTCATGTTGCTGCGTGATATATAAGATCAATGTAATTGCTGTAAATGTCTTTGCATTGTTTGAGTTCTATAGCATGGCAAACAACAAGTTTGCTTGTAAGGATAACTTAAAACGTAAATATAGTGGGGTGGATATTATGTCAGGCTTGCGATCTGCAAAGTTACAGTAAAATATTTTTAGTGTAATAACGAGGGCAGACTGGAGATCCTGGTCTAATACATTTAGTCTCCAGTCAGATTCAGAGAATCAAAAAATGGTCATAAGCACCTTTGTGATTCCCTGATCTTTGCTTATTACACAGCAGGCTGGACCCAAATTTCAACTTAAAAGACATCCGAGACTGTTACTGTACGACTTTGACTGCAAGAAGACCATTCTGGCGCCGCGGGAGAGCGCACAGTACAACAGCAAGTCAGCTACGCCCTCTTTTCCGTGGGTATACAAAAGGAACCCTGAAAGAAATGCTTTAAAGCAGCTTCAAGGTTATTTTGAGTCTTAAAGAACTACCAATTTAGTTGTCCTGCCTGTAATTCCTGCTCTGAATATACACGCTGGCTGTTGTCCTTTTTCCATGTGTGGCGTTTTCCAAGACACTGACAGTGCCGAGCAGTATTTCTAGACAGCCTTTGATTTTCCATTCTCAGTAGCCTAGAAGCATCTTGACAATGAACAGTCTTATCTCAATCTGTCAGGCAATCGCTGACCCTGTATCAGCATGGAGCCGATGTGCAGACGCCGCTATATGTCCTGCAAAATGCCGCCAGCTGCCATAGGGCATCCTTTTTCTCCCCATGCAAGTGCAGTATAGCTGGAACGTATCACCCAGGCCGTAGACGGCGATGTGGGTCCCACGCTAGTCCCGCTGCTCGCTGAAAGCGGATGATGTCCAAAAAGGGTTGCTGCGGTTCTGAACTCCCAGTGCTGCCACCTCTGCTGAAGTTGGGGGCTGATGGCACAAATATTTCACTCTGAAAAAGATGAAGTAATTCTTGTGCTCAGCTTGAAGATGCACAACTTTCTGATGTCAAATGGACAGCCAGTTCCCACGCAAGGGATAAGTGACTGAATCCCATTAAAAAGAGATCCAATTAAGGATGTATTTTTTCTCTCTACCGAAGTAACATACAGTATTTGCTTTCCAAGAACATTTCCACTTTAAATTGAGGCGTGATAGGACAATTGCTTGTAAGATCCACTTTTCATAGAAAACATTCCTCCTGGATGCAGTGCCACCCTTTTTGCTCAACTTGAACTGTGCTCTCCAAACGCGGGTGGGCATTTAGGCCTGCAGTGGGTACCAGGCGGGGTGCAGCCACGGCGGCCATGCGCCGGGGAGCGGCAGGAGGTCCCTTCTTTGCTCGTCGAGTGAGGGTGGGTGGGTCTAAAAAAAAAAAAAAAAAACCAAAAGCCTCCAGTTACTGGCTGTCAGTAAATCAAATTTAAACTGTGGGACGAAGTTTCGTGTTGAGCGTTGCCAGCAGCCCTGGGAGGCGTGCGAGAAGGGGAGGCTGGGCGGCACAGGCTGTCCGCAGCCCCGAGGCCCCGAGGTGGGTGGCACGGGGCGGAGGGAAGAGGGGCCGGGCTCAGCAGGTGCAAGGCCAGGGCTGCTCCATCCCCTCCCTTAGCTTGGGCTTTCACTTAGACATCTCCTTTAATTCACTAACCATCCATGCACAAAAACCTCTTATCCGAGGTTAATTTGGTCCTTTCAGACTAAGTTAGTTGGCTTGCACACAGCTACAGGCGAGATTTCCCCTCAGACTGTGAACGTTCGCTCTGCTGAGAGGATTTAGACTAAATCATGCAAGTGCTGACAGCCCTCCAACATTTTTCCACAGTCTCCTTAAGTGCCCCAAAAGTCATTTAACTTTCCCACAGTTTGCCTGGGAGAACTCACCGCGCGGCCTGACGCAGGTCAAGGACGTAGGGGCTCCTGGACCACCGCAGCACTGGGTAAGCTGGCACTGCCTGGCTGCACTGATGCTGCAGGTCACGCTGCCCCAAGGCTCACCGAGCGCCCCAGCATGATTAGCACGTCCATGCAGAACTCCTGTCGTGGTTCTACCCCAGCCGGTAACCGAACACCACGCAGCTGCTCGCTCACTCCCCCCCTCCTCAGTGGGATGGGGAGGAGAATCGGAGAGAAAGGAAAACTGGTTGGTTGAGATCAAAACAGTTCACCAGGATAGCAAAGAAAAAAATATATACTATTATTATTATTATTAATAATAATAATAACACTAACAATAAATATAAGGATAATAGAATATATAAAATGAACTATGCACAATTTCTCCCCGCCCGATGACTGATACAGCCCATCCCAAGCAGCAGTCAGGGAAAAGGATTATTCCGCAGCAGCTGTCCCAGAACAGCAAGTTCCAGAGAGAGAGAGTGAGGGAACAAACTGCCGAACGAACGAAAAGGCCTGACAAACAAAAAAATGGAAAAGAAGGGCCCTGGCCCACCGGCTGACCCCCACTTATACCGGGCATGACGTCTATGGTATGGAATACTCTCTTTGGCCAGTTTGGATCAGCTATACTGGCTATACCCCACCCAGGTTTTTGCACCCGCACATTAGCAAAACCTGGGAAGCTGGAACATGTCCTTGATCGCTTAGCAGCAGCTAATAACATCAGCGTATTATCAACATCCTTCACATACTAAATCCGAAACACAGTAGCTACTGGAAAGAAAATTAGCTCTATCCCAGCCGAAACCAGGACACCTCCTTACTGCTCATCTCCAGCTCCTGAATGCAAACATGGTCAGCTTTGAAAGCCTTTCTCCCCTGGTCGGAGCCTGAGGATCAGCACCCCACATCAAGCCTGCTTTGGAGAAAACCATGGCCCCACAGCAAGCGGCCCAGCAACAGGAGGACTGCAACCGTACAATCAAGATGTGACATGCATCGTCCTGAAACCGAGGATCTAAAAGCGGGATATGTACTCTGTGGTTTTTTGGGATACCTTTGCTGGTAGGGGGAGTGTCTCTGAATGTCAAACCAGCAGCTGATTTGCTGGATCTTGTTAATTTTTAATGCATACCCACCCCTGTCCCTGCACAGGAATGCCTTGATTCATTACCAGTTATTGCTCAGTGCTGCTGAGCTTGTCCTCCACAACATGGATGTGTACTTACAGGTGTTGCTTTGCAGCTCTTCTTTGGTTGACAGTTGATTGGAGTCCTCTTTCCCTCCTGAGCTCAGTGAGCAGAGCGCGCAGAGCATTTGGCTGCTCACACCAACGGCCCCAGTGACCTCAATCTGCACGGACTTCAAAATATTTCTAGTTGTTCTTGGCACCTGTGTTCAAGTCTGGATTACTTCTAAGTGTGTGAACTTCCTTGTATAACTTAAAGCAAACACTATGCTGATGTTTCCAGGATCCCCTTTGGAAACTTCAGGGAAACATGAGGAATGCTACAAAACATGGGAGTAAATCAAGCTTGTTTAAGGAGAAAAGGCAACAATTTAAGGGTACCTATCACAGGTAAAAATGACGATAATCTTAGTTTTCAAAATCAGTGTTATAACAACACGAAGCTTCCCGTCCTTTTCCTTGGAACCAGAGTTACTTTCCAGGCTCCTTAGGGGTTAGAGGCTCTACCACGGCCAGGAAATTCTTCAAGTCAGAGCCGTAAATATTCCTACATATCTGCTACCATAACAGAATACAAATAATGCACTAAAAAAGGAAAACCAAAATCCCATCCAGAAAACCTCAAAACAGTTGTGATCTGCAGAACACTATGGATCAGGCTGGAGAAGTACCTGAAGGGGGCTAACTGGCTACATAAGAAGAGAAACACTTTCACCTACAGCAGCAATTGCTGCTGCCCGTTTGTCTTATCACACCATTGTAGAAGATGTACTGAACCCAAGTCTTCAGAGCTTTCACCCCAGATTACTGACCCTACATCCCATCTTCCACTTCCACCTACGGCAAAAGTAGCCAGAACCTTTGCGCACCCTTGAGGCAACCAAACTGGGTTTTACTAGCACTGCTAGGAGGCCACCTTGGGCCAGCCCAGGATAAGGTGTAAGGTAATGTCTACCACCAAGTGGAGTCAGTTATGAGTGGGATGCAGCCAAAGTAGCGGAGGGATGTGCTGGTTCTCCTGCATCCTGCTGACCAGCATCTTGAGAGAATAGTTTGTCAGCTGTGAAAACACCACAGACCCCACCTCAGACAGGAGGCTTAAGCAGGCCATCGTACTGCAGGGAAGTAACTGGACTGGGAGCAGGCTACCAATGTGACCCAAACACCATGACAAATTATTTTGACTATTCTATTAAAGCAGTTGGCCAGTTTCAGATCTGCTGAAATGCTGCAGAAAACAGGCTGGTCAGAAAGGGTGAGGACCCGACACTCCAGGGACCGGCGCTCTGCCATTGTGAACTCTTGCATCGAATAGGTGCAGAAGGCCACCCCTGAAATCAGCAATATTTCCTACTCTGTATTATTTTAGAGGCTGCAGAAGGGAAATTGCAGGTCAACCTATGGAGAGGCCTTTCCCTTCTTTTTGAGGCCAGTGATGACTATGCGGTCAGAACTTGTGCATTTAAAATTGCCTTTTAAATACTCTGTTGCTCATCCAGCCAGAAGCCTCTCATTCTGACATCATAAGGCACGGCTGCAGGGCACATTTTCCTGTCACAGCGGGAAGATTAAAGATGAAAGAGGGCTATAAAGAGTAAGAATTTGATGCAATGAGGATGAATTTGCTCTGTAAGTTGAGTGATTAGGAGAGATATCTAAGAAGTAAGACATAGAGGTTAGATTTCTTTTTTGGACTTGGAGAAAATGAGATATAAAAAGTGGAACAGAGATAGCGACAAAGCGAGTTGCACATGAGCACTAGACACAAACAAGCATCCTCACAGCTTTTCAACTTCTTATTCACCTGGTGCAGCGGAGTCTTGAATGTCACAGTTTTAAGCTCTGTTTATGCTGCCCACCCCTTCTGCACAAATACTTGAAAAACAGCAAAAGGAAAATGAGACCAAGCACGAACCTTTCAGACGCTGATGAAACCTCATATTGCATAGCCTTGCCTTTATGCCCTTTTGACTGTGCATTAGGGAATGCCTCTCCCTGTTTACTCCTCTGTTGTTATGTGAGTAGCCCTGCTGGGCTTATAGCATATTTATTTAAGTAAATCTTCCTTGGTAGAAAACACATTGCACTTTATTGTTATTCTTAAGACACTTGCATAAACATTGTGTCATTTCTATAATTACACACCTAAGTAGTTAGGATGCCTGATTGAGCAGATTGTTTACTGTTACTCTTTTATAAATCTTTGTATTTCAGTAGTTTGCTTTTTAGTAACACGATAATATGTGCTTTCACTCTAATACAGGACAAGATGCATGCTAGGAGGAGCAGATTGTTGACTGTTGTTTTAATAAATATTTTTATTGAGCTAATTTATATTAAAGTGGTCTCTTTACTAGCAGGGAAAAAAATGGTTTCTAGAATGACTAGCCAACTGCAACAGACACAATAATAGCCATCAAGTTTACAGCAGTACCTTCAAACAGTCACAACTGAAGACATATGTTGTTTCACAAAAAACACATGCATTATGAAACATGAAATTGCATCATGTTTAAGGTATTCTGCATACAGTACATGTTAGTGAAGTGAAAGGGCACATCTGTGCGGTACTTATTCAGATGACTATTTTATTCACTGGATGATGGCAATTTATTCATTGATTTCTGGATCGCAGATTGCCAAGAAGATATCAGATATCTGGCTGATGTTAAAAACAGTTGGACTTTGTATTTGAATCTCATTGTTTGTAGCTGCTTAAAAATCATAACTGAATAGCAAGTAAATGAAAAAGAACAAGGAAATAGAAATAAAACATCATATATCATTCCCTCCTCTCTGATCCCTCAGGGGGGACAATATGCACAGACTTACACACAGGAGATTTCCCACACACTTCGTTAAAACTCACTTGGTCTGTGCAGATACTCCAGTCGAGGTCTGGACCGTAAAGCGAAGATGTTATAGGGGTTGGTCATAATTTGCATTTCCATCTTGCGGTGCCGTAAGCAGGTTACCAGCACCTAATAAACGAATAATAGACGTGGTGGAGGCTTATACACGCTTTAGTTTCCACTGCTTGCTTGAAGCCCAGGAGAGGGGAGGTCTCATGCCTTCCTCCCCAAGCTAAGAGCAAGAGGACCGATGGGTACATTCTGCTTGACAAAACAAGGTGCAATATACACCTACCTCTCTGTCAGCGTGGTAGTTGCCAGAGCATCAATATCTCATCACTGGTGTGGGCTGGGTAGGTGGGGAAAGATTGAGGCTGGTACTTCAGCCATCATGTGCCAGGGTCCTCCTCGTGGTCGGCTTGGCCTCCACGAGTGGCCGTCGCCTCCCCGTTCCAGGGACCATATCCAGCCACCCTACCTTGCAACCTGAGGAGGAGAGTTCCCAATTCATTTTCATGTCTGAGGGGTAACGAACCCATAGGAAACAGAACTCTGCCCAGGAACATGAGAAGGTCCTGCTTTCCCTCCATTACCCACTGCTTAACAGATTGTACAATCATAACGACATTGAACTCAGAGGGACAACACAGAGGGATACATCAAAGGGCCACTGATGCTCTGTAAAAATAAGATTAAGACACGGTCGCCCTTGCTCTCACCGCAATGTGCAGTCTTTGTAAGCAATCTCTTCTAAGCCCACATAGCAGAACATGGCTTCGAGTTTTAAAAACAGGCAAGTATACTCCCAGCTTTCATTTCCGTACTTCAGAGTCTCCGAATATAACAAAAAGTGAAGTATATTGAACTGATATTTAGAGCAGAAAATGAAAAGTCCATTTCTACTAACATTTGGACACTTTTCTATGCAAAGTATTCATTTCATTGTGGTAGAAAGCGTCAATGTTTTCTCAAGTTATTTTACTCCTCTCCCCCTTGGGAAAAGAACTTGCAAAATCCCAGCTTTTCCACACCAAAATAGTTCTTGATGGAAATATTAAAGGTAGAGGAATGATGTTTCTTCTGAGGCAATACACAACCTCATATTTACCTTTGCCTGATCAACTCCACAGAAAATACTGTTAATGTTTAGATACACCAAACCAAAATGGAACATTTTTCAATTTTTTTCCTGGCCTGTGTGGTTAAGGCAGTCTCAAAGCCATAGTGGATTGTTTCTATTAAGAGGAAAGAAGAATGGTATCAATCAGATAATGTGGAAAACACAGTGCCTTTACCGCACTCTTCCTTCTGCAATGCCAAAGCAACCCATCCACCACCGATGCGTTTCCAAATATACTCACAGCTGAACAAACACGGAGGAAAACAAGAGGATGCAGGGAATCGCAAGGCATCCTGACTCACTCCCGTGTGGGCCAGCCCGTGGCACGGGCATGCTGCGGAGAGGAGCCCGGGGATGGCGGTGGGCACCCAAGGGCAGGAGTCGGGGGGAACCCGCAGCACCAGGGCGGGCAGCCTCTGCCTGCCCCACTGATTTAGGGCAGGACCGTGCCAGCCTCAGCCGACTAGCTGTGTTGTTTCTCTCTCTCTCTCCCCCGTATAAGTGTGTGCGTGCGATTTAGCTTCTAATTGGTCTGACCACAGCAGGCTTTGCCTTGAGCTGTGGCTTCCTCCGCTACCACTACTCACCAGGGCATTTAGTTGCCCTGAACGAAAGGTTGCTCATTCACTTTAACCACATCTTTGACTGCTCGGTAGACATCTTTACTAGAAGCCATTAACATCTTTCAGCCTAAAAAGAGGAGAAAAAGCACAACTCCTCCACCTCACTGTGGATAGTCGCAAGTCATAGTTATAATTAAGCAATCATTGCTCCACCACTAGCAATGGCCATTGCCTCTTTCCTCAACGACAGAGCAGTGACTGTTAAAAATGCTTGCTGGAGGGGGACCTTGGAGGCGACCTAGTCCAAGCCCCTGCCTGTAGCACTAGCTCAGGTCAGCCACGGCTGTGCCAAGGCAAGTCTTGAAAACCCCCAAGGACGGAGGTTTCACAGCCTCCCTGGATACCACGTTCCAGCGCTGCACACTCCTCCTAGCAAGGGAAGTTAACTCTTACTGATCTCTCCCCTATGTTGGGCAAAAGAAGGTGTGAAGGCTATGCTCGGCACACCAGAGATTGCCTCTTCCAGGCACTGCACTGACGATACCAAAAAGCGAGGAAGCCAGGGCAGCGTCCCCTCAGAGACGAGCCGGCACCCTCTCCCCGGTGCGACTGCTGGCATGGCCAGCCCACACAGGAACAGCGCAGGACGCCTTGCAGCTGCGTGGCTGTGATCTTGTGAATGTATCTGAGAGAGAGGGGGGGGGGGGGAAAACTGGCATTATAGAAGGAAGAGTGTGGTAAAAGCCATAATTTGGCTGGGATTAAAGAAACCACTGGAAGTTCCTTAGTTTTAAATTTTGCACAGATGTCAACTATACTTGTTCCTACTGTCTTTAATTTAATGTCTGGAATATTGTGGTAATGTAATTCAGATGACATATGACTGGGAAACAGCCAGACCAACAGATTTGTGAAATTTTCTTTTTATGTTTAGATTTAATAAAAAAAAGATCTCTCATGTGTGGCTTTTCTACACAGCAGTGTAAGAAAATGCTCTAGAAAGCTATGAAAAATATCTGCGAAGTGCACTTGAACATGCCTGCAGACAGACCAGAAGGCAGAGGCGCATCGTAGCAGTGGCGGCAGCTGCCATTTTCTCGTGTTTTCCCAGCTCAGTGCGCCACGGCTCTTCCCCTTCCCACCGTGGAGAAGCAGAGGCAAATGCCGGCACGCTCTGCATTTTTTTCAGCCCCTCAACCCTTTCACCAGGCATTGGGGTGAAGAAGCCTATAGGCACCTATCCTGAACCGCTTCAGCTATGTCCAAAGCGATCACCCTCGCAGAACGCCGCACGTTTTACTCCATAGTATGCATTACAAAGCAGTTTGGTATATTAGAGATGCTCTGGATATGGTGTTTGGTGGTGGTTTCGTGAATAAAGGCTCAGGGAAACTAATAAACAGTTCAAACAACTGTAATCAGATTTTTGGTCAGATGACATAGACGAGGTAAAATCAGGGTCGTGTTTATCTAAGTAGGTGGTGCTTAGACACGTTTGTTAAGTTTCCATAGCAAACAGGAGCTGAAGTCATCTTCATCTCATAGAGATCCAAGAATTTAGCTCACTTTACCTGCTAATATATGGAAACAGCTTCAGAAATTGTTTTTAACAAATAAAGAAATCTGGTAAGGGTCAAACATTTCCCATCTCACTCTCATTAAAAAAAAAAAAAAAAGGTTTGGTTTTTTTTTTATTTTAAATAACTCTTGGAGTGACCCTACACACTCCTTTTTAGCCTTTCAGCTCCTTCACAACTTATTACAAAATATATTTGGAGGGCATCATGCTTCTGGAAGAATAATACTAGTATATAAGTGACATAAGACAAAATGAACCGAGTGCTGATTCCTAAAGTTGCTTTGTATGCATAGGAGATGCTCTCACCACCGCTGTGTCTCCAGTAAGGTCCTGCTTAGCCTGGAGTAAGGTATGAGTATGTGGTCTTACCAGATTACAAGTTAAATTATCCTCTCCGGAATGCATTTATAACTACTTTCTCTCTGTCCTTGATGTTTTTACACAGTGGAGGGAGCACTGCTTCCCTAGCACGGTCCTCTGCATGCTGGAGGAAACATCATCAGCTTATATGATGCCCCATGGCAGAGGTGCCCAGGCACAGCTAGTGCAGCACTGTCTTGCAGGAGCACATTTAGGGAAAAGAAAACCCCTCGGACTGGTACGCTTAATGCTAAAGTTTGTGGAAGACTTTGAAGAGTTCTTCAATAAATGACTTTAAAATGCCAGTCTGGTCTCACTGTGCGTACAAGTGACTTGTATCGTTTGGGATCTGTTTGCATTTGCTGCATTATGCAACTGCAATAATCCAAATTTCTCCTCAGAAAACACCTTTGAGTCCTGTTCACATGGAGCAAAAAGGCAGTGATAGGCTCCCAGTATCCTCTTTCTAGCTCTCTTTACCAGCTTTCTGAGTTAACTGCTCTTCCATTTGCTTTAAATGGGAGTTTACCAAAATACTTATTGCCGAATTCTCTTCTTTGATTTTTTAAAAAAATACAGTAAATTATATGGTTCAAAGTTTAGCTTCCAAAATAAAATCATGGCAATCTACATGTATCTTTCTGCTAATCACTTTCAAGAAAATGTAACATGGACAATGGCCTCAGCAGCTTTGAGACCAGAACCGTTATTTCAAGAAATTTACCCTTTCACCGTATTACTGTAGGTCTAGAAATGCATACATTTTTTCACTTGAAATGTTGACTTGGCTTTAATCTTAAAACATACGGATGTCATTCTCTTTCTGCTCAGAGGCACTGATGCAACTGAAGAAAAACATTAAGTTTCTGGAGGGAGGCCAAGCCGGATAGCAGCAGCATAGAGTATACAGTGCTTCCATTGACATCAGATCTGGAAGCAGATCAGATATGAATGGAAGACCCATAGTGAGTCAGGTTTGCATGTAAACCTCCACTGAGTCTGGATTAGCTCCAGAAGCTAATGTGATATCAATGGAAGAACTGCACTGCATCCACTTTCAGATACTTTTGCTGCAAAATCAGACTGGGTTTAGTTCACGGATTAAAATTCGGCCAAACTGTGTGGATTATTTTTTTAAAATATACTCATCAAAACTTCTTAAAGGATTGTTACGACGTTACACAAAACAATTAGAGCTCAGAAATCCGTGGTTAAAGGGGACACTGTGACCTGCTTTAGTTGAAAAAAGAAAAAGAAAAAAAATAGACAAATATATTGGACTCTGCTTTCTGTAATACCAATTTTCTACATTTGACAAACATTTACCTTCAACAGAGAGTTCTTGTTATTCTCTTTTATTTCCTATTGGCAATTTCAGGTGTTTTTATCCCTTGGTTGCTGATTGATGGATTTATTAGCTTCTAGAATCCAGGACGAATTCTGTCTTGGAATTAGAACAATTTAGAGTGAACAAAAAAGTAATTCCTTTCTGAACAGCTTTCAATTATAAATATGAAGGCTATCAAATATTCCCCTGCTTTTAAAAATGTATTTGCTTTTATTGTTTTCTGAAATTTATATTTTGCAGTTATATCAGCACTGTTCTCCTGCTTTCTCAATTCTTGCACCAAGTTTTTGAAAAAGAATAAAGCAAATGGAGAAGCCAGGAAGAAACAACAGCAGCCCAGTTCCCCTTAATAAAGCACCACCTTCTCTTTGTTTTGGGGAAAGTAACACACATGTCATATCCTGCAAACTCAAAGCGAAGTACATGAATGTTACCAGATCCTCACTTACACTGGGAAGTTAAGGCTCTTGCTTTTTATAACCTTGCAATCTCAGAACTTCTGACTTACTGATTTCTTTCTGTTTCTGCTGAATAGGAAGGAAAGAGATACGAGCCCATTCTCGTTTTAGCAGGTAGGTTTAAAGGTGCTCCTTACCCACTCAGCACCCACCCCTGCTGCACAGCCCCGTCCTAACTCACCATGCTGATGTCTCCCTGGGTCTCTCAAATGTCATTTCATAGAGCACAGTGAACTCAATATTTGCTTTTTCATCTGTGCCGTACTGTGTGTCAGTTACATAATCTCCAGGTATTGCAAAAATCTATTACATTTCATGGCGTCAAGTCAAGCCCAGAATATATTTTGCTACCTTTGCAAGAACCCACTACAATTTGAAGGTGTTTAATTTGGGGTACATTTCCAGCCAGTAGGTTAGTTGTGAGCAGGAGGGATAAACTCATTTGCTTGTGTCCCAGGTCAGCAGTAAGTGGGTGAATTCTACGCTGCCCCTATGATTTTGGAGGAACCTTCTCTGCCAATAATTACAGTTATTTATGCCACTATATGAGAGGTTTTAGGCTTACTAATAATTAACAAATCAAGCATGGCATTGTGCATACAAGACATTTGAGACTGTGAGAAGGTCAGAGAGACATAGGTCTTCCCTCAAGACCATAAAGCCATCATGCTACTCTGCCTCCTCAAGTTTCGGGTATACGCTAGGTATCCCCTCCTGTACTTTTCTCTTGAGCCCAGCTCTGGGGCTGCCTTTAAAGCTGCTTGATGTCTATGTTGTAGCAAGGTGGCAGCCTTGAAAGACATGAATGGAGATGCAGGATTCCTTGAATAATTTTGTTTTCATATTTTTGTACCGTGCATAAAGAGATGAATTCTTTCCTCGGGAGTAGATATTCAGTACCGCATTCATTCATTCCTTTGTTCATTCTATGGCTATGAAAGAATACACTCCCACATATTAAAAACATGCTAAACATTAGCCACAATCCTGGTTTTAGAACCATACGTGTATAATCTGGTTCACAAATTCTGCTGAAACCTCTGGAAAAACACCCACTTCAAACAGACTTTCTCTTTTCGGGAAGCAGCAGGGCTCTCTGCTCTTTCCAGTTCATGAATTTACTGGGTTCTTCGTTCCCATCCATCTCCTCTCTCCTCTCCTCCCGTTACGCATAGAGCCAGGGGATCGTTCCTGACGTGCCAGTTGGATACAGGCTTCTCTTCCTTTCCTTGCAAGGGAATATAAAATAGCATTGCTGGGAAGTTTTCTAACGGTGCTTGAATTTCCAGGTTCCCTGCAAACGCCACACCTTTTCTTCACTACGTTTGTGAAAGCAGCTTCCTGTTTTATAACGCGGCACAGCCAGAGTCTGACACTACAGTCTTCACATGTGTGACCTTTTTAGGTAAATGCCAGCTTGACTCATCCCACAATTAAAATTTTTCAGAAGGAGATCCCAGTTTACATATTTCAGCAGTGTTTTTGTTCAAGGGACAAGCATAAGCAATACATCTTAATTTGAGATGGCAAAGAAATGAGTGAGAAAGACTAGCAACAGATGTACTTTTGTTTTCTTTGTGCAGTGGAAAAACAAAATAGAAACTGAATCCCTGAGTTATTATTGTTGTATGCATATTAAAAAAGATATCAGACTTGAGTTGAGGTTTTATTTAACCAGTACCTTTCATGCATTAACCCACTCCTCTTATGCACTGCAGGCTAAATGATGCCTCCCTTCAGCTGTGCAGGAGCACTGTATGCAGGGGAGAAGGTAACAATTTCCCTCTTCCCTCCTCAGTGTGCGGGAGGCATCAGTCAAATCCAAGTATAGGAATAGCTAACCACTACTGATGACCATATCAAAGCCAGAGAGAGAAGGTAGCATTAATAAAAGCCAAGGTGGCTCTACAGCTACAAAAGCTTTCCTACATCCAGAGGAATGGCTGTGCATACATAAGTCAGATCTAAAACATGCCTTACTTTATCAATTTCCCCACGCACAGTCTGGAAATACCTTGCATTGCAAAGGAATAACACCTTGGGAGTACGCATCCTTTCTGTCTACTAAGGCATTGGGCTACCATGTACGACATCCTGGGGTGCATTAGGAAGAGTGTGGCCAGCAGGTCGAGGGAGGTTCTCCTCCCCCTCTACTCTGCCCTGGTGAGGCCCCATCTGGAGTCCTGCATCCAGTTCTGGGCTCCCCAGTTCAAGAAGGACGAGGAACTACTGGAGAGAGTCCAGCGGAGGCTACAAAGATGATGAGGGGCCTGGAGCATCTCTCCTCTGGGGAAAAGCTGAGGGAGCTGGGGCTGTTCAGCCTGAGGAAGAGAAGACTGAGAGGGGACCTCATCAACACTTATAAATATCTCAAGGGCGGGTGTCAAGAGGATGGGGCCAGACTCTTCTCAGTGGTGCCCAGCGACAGGACAAGGGGCAACGGGCACAAACTGGAACACGGGAAGTTCCACCTGAACATGAGGAAAAACTTCTTCACTGTGTGGGTGACAGAGCCCTGGCACAGGCTGCCCAGGGAGGGTGTGGAGTCTCCTCTGGAGATATTCAAAACCCACCTGGATGCAGCCCTGTGCAGCCTGCTCTGGGTGACCCTGCTCTGGCAGGGGGGTTGGACTAGATGATCTCCAGAGGTCCCTTCCAAACCCTACCATTCTGTGATTCTGTGATTCTGTGGCCCCTACATGTGAGGCTGACAAATGCGTAAAAATATTTTGGCTGGGGTAACTTTAGGATGGGTGTAAACCTGAGAGCTGGTCCTGTGACTCACAGTTATTTCAGTGTGGCTACTTACCTGCCTAAGAATGTGGGACTGTACTTTTGTCTCATGCCCCACATGGGCTGTGACATGAAAACCAAAACTCCTGTTGGGGATAAACTTTCTTTTTTCTCTACATCTGTAAGAGTTAGAATAACTCCACTGACACCTACAAACAACCCTTGAGGAAAACTTGTGTAAATAAGAAGATTTGACCCTTGGAATCAGATACAATAGACTGATTTAATATATTGAAGATAAAAGGATAATTTTATTCCTAAATTCATTTTTAAGTGATAAGAAACAGTTAAAAAGTTGCTATATAATCCCTCCCATTTGAGCTCTCAGAGTTTCCAGTTTCACCCACTGTGTTGATCATATGATTTATGTACACCATCCTGATAACTTCCTCAGTACTTTTATCCCCAAAAATACCGATAACGGTGTATGCGGTCTTTTTTCTAGGTTCCTCTGAAGTCTATGCCCTTTTTCAAATAGATCACAAACTTGCTGTCTCCAATTCAAATGCTCTGTCACATTTTTCCTGTCTCTCCAGAGCCTCCTATACATCTCATTTTTCTTTCAGGGCAGCAGCTGCTGGGGTCCTTCTTTGAGGCTCTCAGCAAAGCTCAAAAGCCAAACAAAATACACAGAAACCTCTGAACTAGATTTCCATTTTTCTACAGGACTCCTGACCTATTGGTCTTCTCAATCCTAAGGGTCAATCACCACAAGAATTAGCTCCTACTCGGCAACTTAATAGTGACCCTTATTGTAGACAAGCTATTCCTTGTCACCGTTCTTCTGGGAAGCACACAAAGCCTGCTGGCTTCACATCTCTCCTCCCCACATCGCTACCCCCTTTTTATCGCAAACACCCATCTTTCCCCAGCTGCATCCGCAGCTGTAGGAGCGGGGTGTGACACGTCTGCAGATGCAAGGCGTCAGACTGAACCCTCAGGACTCACTCAATTCATTGAGAGCTGTCAGACGGGGACACTCTGCTGTCAGCAAGGGGGGGAAAAAGGATTCAACTTTGACATATAATGTTTTGGGTTGTAGACCTAAAATCTAGCTTTAAGTCTTAACCTGCTAAACAAGTGAGTTTACTTAAGCGTTGGGATTTCAGATAAAAACCACTTAGATATCACTTGCGTAAATACTCACTTCTGTGGGTGTTTGCGGGATCCCAGGCTCAGGGTAGGAAGGTGTAGGTCCCAACTGCAGCCGAGGTCCAGAATTCACCTCTCGCTGCAAAGAATTTGGTCCATGAGAAGCAAGCAATACTTTTTATAAATGGGGTATATATACTCTTGATACCACAGCATAACAATATGGCCAAATACTACCAACTGCTGCAGTTTAAGTCATAAAAGGGTTGTAAAAACAATTGAAATGCCAGTTTGCTCAGGGCATTGCACGTAATCGGTATGTCATCCAAACAAGTATGTTTGTCATTAAACGAACGGATTTTTCCTAGTGAATTAGTATCAGCAAATTAACTGATGATACGGGTAACATCACGTTCATTTTCTTACATGAGTGTAACACAGGATGACCAGGTAGTTATTTCTAAATGGAGGTTTGCGAACACTCACTCAAATGGTTAGGCTGCAACATCAGTTGTTGATCTGAGGGATTTCTGGTGACTTCTCCAGAAAAAAGGAAGAAAAAACGATGGATCCAGGCATCAGTTTAAACAATGTGATTTCACAGTTGCTTAAAAGTCATGGAGCAGCTGCGTTGAAATTGTAAAATCTGCAGTTTTATTATGCCAATGACTTTCTATTGGCCTCAGTTATAAAATAACATACTCCTCACTGAAGTTCTATGCTAAACAAAAAACACATCCAGACTGACTAAAAATCAAACTCAGACAAGCAAAAAACAATTTGGCCTTCATCTCGCTGGGCTCGATTGGCCCAATAATAAACAATTTTATTTTTCTTCCTCACTGCTACTCCTACTGATAATTACCTTATTCCCAATGGAGAAAATAAAGCACTGAAAAGTAACTATTGCTGAGAGGAATTCACAAATAGTACTTCGTCCTCCTGCAGGAGTTAATGGCATGCTGAAATTTTTCTAACTTTTTCTATTGCTGTTTTTGTACAAATTTCAAATTTGCCAACTGCAAAAGAGGATCTGCTGAGGAGGTTTCTCTCCAGCAGCGAAGACAATCATTCAGTACTGCTTGGGAATTCAGGTGATGGCTTTCAAACAAATTATTGCTTCTAGAGTAATAACTATTTTTAGCCCGCATCTTCTCTGCCCATGTCTGTAGTTAGAGGGTACATTAAGGTCTAGTGTACTGTATACTTTAGGCAGAATAAAAATAGGTTCCAAATATAGTACTTACTTGAAGACAAAATAGATGTTCCAGATAATATTTCAGGCAGTGAAACTACTACAACACCGTACTGCTCATAGGTGTAATGTCAGGGAAACGGGGAAAACAGCCCTTTTCATGATTTCTGTGACGACAGGTGACGTTTGAATCACACACTTCAAAACAAGGAAGACATAGGTAGGAATATTGCCCTTTGCTCATTTAAGGCTAATGTTCTAAATCTGATTTCTTCATGCTTTTTAGCTTCAATTTTCTAATATTGCATGTCGTTTTTTCATGCTTTGTACTCTCGGACAACAGTGACTTGTTAAATATTTGAAGGATGGCACGCCTGGATAGATGGGGTACAAAGCCTTCTTGAGGAGTCTGTAAACAATCTACTATGATTTGCATCAGATCATACTTGTATGGGATTGGGTCTGTTAATTTTGTATTTGTAATGGTATTTACCAGCCATATGACAGGATAAAAGATAACATGGTACACTGTAGCTATGATCAGAGTATCAAATATTGAATCAGTAGGAAGCCCCAAAAGACATTCTGATTATCCGTTTACATTTCTTAGATTTAATTCAGTCTGTTGTTATGCATACCCTTAGATTTAGAAAACAGTGAATATTAATCTTCCAAAAGTATAAATAAAATCGATCTCTGTGGACATTATCTGATGACTCATCTGTTGGACTACACAGAAATTTAGTTACTATCAAACAAATTTTATTTTTGGAACAGCTACAGCTAATGCAGTCATCATGCTGACAATGTGTACCATTTAACCTTAGGGCTTATATTAATTTTACGGTGGAACTAAGACCATAGACCACGATCATTTAATAGACTACCTGGGTACACAAGCATTGAGTTGAATCTAGATTTCTATGCACTCAAAAGGACACCAAATTGCTACTGTTCAGCTTTCAGGGTTAGTAGCCTGTTGAATGGGAAGGGGCCTCTCGTACTTCTCAAAGATTTCAGATTGCTTGCAGACTCAGCCTGATCCTCTTAAACTAGTTCTGGTTTTATATTTGGACAGCAATGGCAAATGGATTATCTCATTGAGGTCAGTAAGAATTATTCAGCCTTCTGTCTGAATCCCACCTTGACTTTCCACTTCAAAACTAATACTCAAAGACTGAGAGCACCATACAGATCTCTGCTTTGAGATCCACGTCACAGACGAGTTACACTCCCCCAGGCATCATAAACCTGCACTGTGAAAAAAACTGACTGAAAAAACGTCAGGTTTTTTTTTAATTATCTGATGCAATGTGTCACATAGATTCCCAGGCAGTTCACACCACGCAGAGCTGTTGTTTCAGGTATGTGGAAACAGGACTATGAATGCATTAATTCTCTGAAAATGAGTGACTGATGTGTTTCTTACAAAGCCAGAGTTTCCAATACCAAAGATGGCAACTGGGAGGAAATGCTGGTAGGGTGCACCACCATGTGTCTCCATTTGATCTCTGTACAGATGGAAAAGAAGGTGATCACAAGGAGTGCAGGATGATTCCTGGAAAGTTGAGATAAATCACACAGAAGATGATTCAGAGCACTCTGGTGCTGCAAATTGATGCTTCACTGCGTTGCCTTCTGGATTCTCCATTAGCCATACAGGCAATCACGGTTCTAATTTAAGTACCCAGGCTCTCACATACTGTATTTATATTTGGCATGTAAATTCTCTTGGGCAAAAATACTGAGCCCATGTTACACAGGCTGTGATAAAAGGCATAGGCTCACCCCAATCTTTTTTTCTTTCAATTCAGTAGCTTACAAAAATTCAGGATGGTAAAAAACTGCCAATGATGATAATAATAAAATAACAATTTTAGTAACAATAATAGTTTTCAGGTAAACTGGACGTTCTGAAATTTCCACATCTTTATCAGAAACGCTGTATGATTTGCCTTCCTTAAAACGAGAGACAGACTTGTCTTAGCCAAAGCATGCTTCGGTTTCATTTTGACTGTTTCTTCCCCAAAATGTACGATTTCACAGAATTAACCCCTCTTTTGTGTTTTATTTGCAATAATCAAAGAAAAAAAGCCATCATACAGGAATGGACTGTAAAGCAGACTGTTACCTAATGCAGTGAAACACAATGCGTGATTTGTGTTTTCTTTAAGTGATTTAAATCACAGCTGAATTGCAAATCCCTCCTTGTCAGAGAGAATGTAAAATCTGGGCAGCTCTAGAGTTCTAGCAAACCTGAACGTTGACCTTGCACATCTTTTCTTTCCCTTTTTGAATGCTCATGAACTTAATTTGAGTGTAAGTGTTTCAAGGATCAGCCTGAAACAGTGTTTTTGAACTCAGCTGGGTCATAGGAACTTTCTCAGCACTCTATTCTAATTTGCAGTTTTGCTATAATAAAAGCCCCAAATATATTGCTACTGTCTAGACATTTTATCTGAAACAAGTGTCCTTTGTAGTCTCAGAGGACTTTTCTATTTTATTTCCAGTAAATCAAAGCCTGTGAAGAGCTTTGGTTCTTATTAAGACATACCCTTCACAGTCCAGCGACTGCCAACGGAGGCAAGCCATTGACAGTTCATTTACATATAAGTGATGACTTCCATCAGGTAGTTGGCTCAAAAACACAATGGACATTTAGAGCATATCCAATATTTCTTGTTCTTTGATGAGCATCAAGTGCCAATTTATATATAGAAACCAGCTATTGGGAAGTGAAGGCTTCTCTTCACTGACCTTACACTGTCTTTTGCAGATCTGGAGTGACATATTGTCGTTCCACTAAACATGAGTTCATTCCTCCAAAGAGGCACGTAGGGCGAGCTGGTATCAAGAAATATCAAAACAACCATAAGTTTCATAGAAGAACGCCCTGGCCACCTTCATTAGCAGTGCAAGTCGTCACTGCACTTACTGCAAAGCAGGCAGCAAGGTTTGGATCTGCGGGGTGGGGGGCTGACGCCCGCAGTGCCACAGCAACCCAGGTCAGGTAACATGGAGGTGTGGGGGCTGCTGCTCCCTCGAGCACAGCTGGATGAACAGCCACACTCTCCCCCGGGGCTGGAAAGTGTGGGGGGAGAGGGTACCCGCCTGCCGGGGGTAACCTGGATGCCACCCCTAGTAGTGAAGGCTAATGTACTCACAGCTGGAATGAATACAGCTTGACAAGGCAGAGGGAGGTGACCGGCCTGCTGTGGGCTACAGCTGGCTTGGGCAAACACAAAATAAGGCCCAGTCCTTGATACGGTTTCACACTTAGGTGCTGTGGCGAGTGGAGTAGCGGAAGAGCCAGTGGTGAACCGTACCCAAAGGTCTGGCAGTGATAACAGACGGCAGACGTGCACCCACTGTCTGGAGAGGATGGGGGAGAGCAAACCACTCAGGTTAACGTTAGCTACTTTGCTTAGAGTATTCGCTATTGGAAGGCATTGTTTACAAGGTCAAGAGCATGGCAGAAGAATTTTTAGAAAATAATAGAAATATAATAATAGAAAAATTCAGTTAATAATAAAAAATAATAGGAAAAAATAGTAGAAAATAATAGTAATAGAAATATTGAAAAAGACTGAAACAGGCAAAGGGGAACACGTGTACCCTCCTTTCTAGTAGCTGGATGGAGCTGGAGTACATGTCCTGCAGCAGCATCTATTCAGAACATTATTTTCTACATTTGTGTTAGAGAGGACGAAGGAAAGCAGAGAAGCAGCCTTACAATTACCCTACTATTTCCACTGAGAGAAAGCAGGCAGAATCCATGCAGTAGCAGCTGCAAATGCTTCAACTTTTCTCCCAATTTTCCTCTGCACCCAGATTACCCTCAAAGCTGCAGCATCAGTTGTTCATATGCAGCATGCTTATGCCTGCAAACTAATCAGCAGGGGGGTGGTTCACTGATAACCTGGTAGGTCATTCTTAATCTCAGAAATGATCATCGATTGACTTCCGTCTGCCAGACGCTTAAGCACCTTGTTTTGGCAGAAGGGGCATGAACAGCTGGGGATGGACAGTTGGAAACTCCTAAAGGGCATCAGCTGGCAGCGGACAGACACTTCTCCCTAAGCAGCACATCTATTTTAGAGGGTCCCCGTTGCCTCTCACCTCCAGGTGGGCTGGATGCTGAACCAGATGCTGGTGTGCCTGTGCGGCAACGGGGAAGAAAACTCTGTGAAAATAATATCCCTTAACGATTTTCTTGCATCAGTTGTCAGCTGTGCTTACAGGAGAAAAGAAACAAGCCCTGGCTGCAGCCCTCAATACTTGCCTCCATGGTGCACAGCAGATTCGTGCCAGTTTCAGGGACAGAGGTACCACTGCACCCGTTGAGAAAAATTAGAGATGTAATTTACTCTTTTAGGCCCCAAATACTGAAATATTTACTGAATTTTTACAGAAGGATGTTGCTTCTCCATTTACAGGAAGACTGTCAGAATAAAGATTGGTCCCTTATACAGGTTAAAGAAAAAAGACCTAAAAAAGGAAACCCACTGGCTTATATGTTGCCCTGGGAAGGTTACTGGTTGGTACAATTTTACATTTTTCTTATCAGTTGACTACGTGGTAGTGTTTTCATCTTTGAATCCATTAGGTACATTGCACACCGATTCACCCTATCATATGCAAATCGATACATATGTTTTAAAAAATGGTCTAAAATTATGTAACCTGCTGGATTTTCACATTTATTTTTATGTCCTAGTTAAGGAGGCCTTCAACACGAAGGAGTCAGTGTCCTGCTTACTCTCAGATGGAATATGCTTTCCCTACAAAAGAGCGTCTCTACACTGGAACTTGGTTTCTAAAGACTTCACCAGCTACTTTTCGTGGAGTGGCACCAGAAATCCTGATCAGAGAGGTGTTTGTCTTTTCCACTCTCTCATTGAAGAAGTTGCTAATGCAGCTGACACTTGAAAATCAGCTTTCTTTGACTTTTGATGGGAAAATGCTGCAATAAAAAATAAACATTTATTTATTAGAAGTATATCAGAAGTTTAATAATTAGGAGTTTGACAACAAAGGCCACTAACATTTCAACACCAAAAAACCCAAATTCTACATTCTTGAGAGAAGACTGATAAATGTGTTTTTCCAGATGAGATTATTCAGAAAACCTAGGATGAATTTTCAGACTGTTTCAGGGAGACCAAGCTCATATTCTAAATACACAAATTATTAGCAGAGTGACTTGACCTGACTCTGTTTACAGAACTATGTTGTACTTGCAAGCAAAGCTTAGTTCAAGTGTCCACGTAAGAGGTGAAATCGGTAAGTTATTCCTAGTTTCATTACTGGATTCCCCTAAGTCAGTAAGTTTGCAGGCTATGTAGAACAAAGAGGAATTACCACTGGTTTAGATTACTTTCAATTCTTTATAAAACTTTTCTTTTTAATTTATAAACCTTATAACACATCCTTAATTTGGCCATGCTATAATACACAGGTTTTTAGTGTCAGGATTTGCTAACGCAATTGCTCAGTAACATATTTTATTTTTTTAAAAAAGGAAAAGTTGAGCAGATATGTAAAATTCAATCCTTGCAAAAAGAGAAAGAGCAATTTTTAACATTTTATAAAGCCAAGTAATGGAAAAGGAAGATATTTACCATGTGGTCCTGTAACTCCAGGAATCTCCCTATTTCATTTATTCTGGCCTGAACTGGGGCCTTGTTTTGGTGTATAGTAGAGGAATGGGAGAGCTTGTTTAAGAAATTTTTCTCATTCTGACCAGGCCAAGGAATAAAAATATCACCAGCACACGACAAGAGATTAGCACACATCAAGACGGAAGAAAAATGGGACAAAAATACAACCCTGTACATCAGCCAGCCATACCTACAGAAGGATATAACAGTTGTCACGGAAGCTCCTAGGTACTAACACTTTACTTCCCCGCAACCGAACACTTTTTCGTCATCTTCTAGTTCCCTGGAGATGATACACTCCTAAAATGCAAGTGAAAGGGGAGTGCTAGGGAGCCAGGTCTGACTGCAACAGGCACACAGGGTCGTGCTTCGCATACTTCACCAAGAATAGAAAAGTATGTATTCTTACAATTAAAAGGCAAGTTCGCAGTAACAGGAGGAAGAAATACTGCTTTCTGTACTGAACTCATACAGCAGCCCCTCACCAGCTCCGCTTGCTGCATGGAAGTGCCTCACACAGTAAATACTCATTTGAAAATAGGACCAACACCATCCAGAGCTATGTTCTTGGTATGTATTTTGGCTTGCTTTAAAGTAAAATAAAAGCATATATTTAGCTGTAAAATGGCACATATTTGGCACAGTTTTGATGAATAGGAGTTTACCATGTGGATATTACTTTCTACAGAAAATAGACTATTCAAAAGAAATAACAAGAGCAGGATGCTTTCTAATATGTTCCAAAAGTAGAGAAAACAAACACACACACACAGAGACAAACAAACAAACAAACAAAGGACTTTGTGCCGCAAATACTTTCACATGTGAGAAAACAGCACTTCGCTGCCTCCACGCCAGTTGTTATTTTTGCAGGAAGGAGGACCGAGTCACTTCTGACAAGACTAGGATTAATGCCATCAGAGTAACAGGTAGTCAAATGACTTCCACAGACGCAAAACAACTTTTTCTTTTTTCTTTTGAAACTATCTGTCATTAACACAACAGCGGATTCAAATGATGCACACGGACACATGCGCGCACGCCCCCATTTTGTGCATTTAACCAGTACCGCGCCATTGGAGACGGTTGGGTGAACAAGTCCCACCGATCAATCCCATGATTGCTGACGGCGGACTTGCAGGGTGGGACTGGCAGGAGGCCTGTGCCGCGGACAGACTTTGTGGGGTAGGTTAGGGGCTAGGCAGGAAAGGAAGAGCTGTTTAAAGAGTTTTCCTTCCTGCGTCATTCTGGTCAAGACAGCCAACACCATTTTGGCCACTGTGCTACTCCTGCTGCGTCTCGATGTCGAACATGTTCCTTATGAATCCTGTTAAAAGATTATTTGCACCTTTAACATTCTGACTGAGCAATGCAGTCCTCAGTGATGGTCTCCAACTGGAAAATACAATTGGAATCGCTTGAGAATAATTATAAAGAGTATAGAAGGAAACAATTGCCAAGAACATTCATATTATGATTTCAAAGTCTAACCAAGCCTCTCCTCCATCACTAGTGAAAACAAGGAGACAGGAGGAGAATAACAACAGAAGGGATAAGAAAGAGAAGCAGCTGGAAGAAATAAGCAGGAAGCCCCAGAATGGAAACTCTCTTGGCAGGATCTGTGGAAAATAGACCCATATCCATCGAGCTGAATTGTATAAAATAATCCATTACCAAATAAAGATTTAAATAATACACATATTTAAAATTTACTATTACCTATTCTGCTCAAGTAAAGAAAAAAAAATGGACCTTTTATAGTTTAGAGAACAGTCCAAATAAGAAGAGTCAAGTGAAATTGATTTCTTCCCTCTGCGTGGTGCACTTGGTCTCTTCAGGTTTTGCATACGGAAACTGTCTCACCAAAATTCTCCTTGTTGGACAGAGTACTTGTGGCTTCTCAAAGTCTCATCAGCACTGAGAAGTGTCAGAAGTGGGAGTGGGTAATGGGAAGTACAGGAAACAATGCCAGGAGTATTTCATTAAAAACAAAACAAAACAAAACCCAAAACAAACAAACAAACAAAAACCAAGAACCAGCATGTTGTTAAACCAACAAAAACCTGACCACACAAAGTATCCTTCACAATTACTGCTCAAGATACTTCTAGAGCAGATAAACAGAAAGCTGCCATAAACTAGCTCTCCAAGATAAATCCATGCTACCTAAAAATTAACTTGTAGTGTTCACACATGAAGCTGTACAAGTATAGCGCACAGCAGAGGCAGCCACTTTACAACTTCTTAATGATGCATTGCGATGAGATACTCGTAGAGAATATTTTTCCTGTGGGCAAAAAAAATAGGAAAGTCTAAACCAGGTCATTTAAGTGAATTGGTTTTGATGTGTCCATTTCTGCAACTGTTTGTTGCTTTTGATAAATGCCTCAAACACACTTTGTGACTGTGGTAGCGCACTGTAACAGATCGCCTCGGTCATCTACCTCTGTTTCCTCCTCTTGAAAGTTAGGATAATACCGAACTCTTTTGCAACCATTAATTATCTACTGTTTTTTTAAAAGCTGTAGAAAAATTATGTATCACTTGGTATTAAAAGTGCAGCAGCAAATATACGCGTTCCATTGGTCAGCGTCAGAGGTACAGCAGCCTAACTCACCCTGGACAAAGTTACCCCGAACTGAACAAAGGCAGAATTGTACAACTTTGTCACACGGTCGGCAGCACTCTAACTGCAAGTTCTAGTCACAGAGGAAAGACAAAGAACCACAAATGATTCTCAAGGGAAAGCATTTTTAGGTAACACCACAAATACAGGTATTCACATTTTGCGTAGTCGACCACTGAAAACTGCTGAAATTGAAGATGAAATCAAGCGTGACCTGGAACACTGGAAGGTAAAGGAAACAGGGTCGGTTTGGATCCTTCCACAAGAAGGAAGCTATAGGCTGAAATCTCGAGTGATACCTCTCCTGAGCTTCCTAGCTAATTCTTGTTTGCATGAATGAATCATACTTAAGTTGTTTTTCAATTTTAAGATATTACCTGCATTAGAGAAGTGTAAGTCACCTTGCCTGTTTAGATGGATGCTATTGCATCTGTTTACTGTCGTTAAACATTAAAAATACAGTTATAGTCATTAAAAAGGACTATGAAGACATGCCATTTTATTTTTGAACCACTGGTGTTCCCGTAACTACTTAGGATCATAACTACTTATTTTTATGACAAAAAGAATTTCTTGGGTTTTTTCTTTTTTACTTCTTTCCTTTTCCACTTCAGCTCTTTGCAGAAGCAATGGAGCTATAAAAACAGCCTCAATCCTATGCTGGCTCAAGTTAGCAGCAATATTGTAACGTAAGTTTCTGTCGCATAAAATTCATTAAAAGCAAAGACGACAGCTTGACTTTCAGATCACAGGCAGAGTTACAGGGCTGGCATGTAAAGAAAAAAAAAAATCATATCCTTACTGGAGATGGAATTCTCTGAGACAATAAATATGGAAACTTATAATGACATTTTCAGTCAGTCTCCTGAATATAACAAATAATCAGATAGTCTCCTGTTTCACAACCTTGGTCGCAGTTTACAGTTATACATAGGCAGATTTCCCAACTCACCACACCGGCAACACCAATAAAAGGTGGGATGTACAGAGGGATGTGAACAATGGGAAAAAGCAAAGAATTCTAGCAGAAATGCAGAGATGAATGAGCGTTAGAAAGCTTGGATCTGTTGTCTACCTTTGTAAGCCATATTTGTGGTTGGGAAGAGGGGGCTGGCCCTCACCCATGAGGAATGGCATTGCCCCACAACGAGTCAGGGAAAAGGCTGCCAGCCCATGGAGAGACAGCCTCACCTTGACTTCAGAGCAGCACCGATGACCAAAAGTTCAGGAGTGTTGCCTGCCTCCAATGAAAAAAGGTTCCTCTACCTTAAGCATGTCCTTTGAAGTTGGCAAATTCAATGTAACAGCACTCGGGGAAAGGCAACTGGAGCGACCTGAGTCTCTGAAAGCTCCTGGGAGACAAATATGGGAATTTTAGAGGAAGCCTATACTTAATACTATAAACCAATTTCAAATTCACAAAGTGTGAGTTTTTAAATGTGAAAATAGAAGAAAGGTATAGTTTATACAGTGTATAATCACTGTTATGTACAGTGGTTGTACCTAGGTACAGTGTTATGTGTGTGACGGAAAGTCATGGGATCCCCTTAAAATACACGCAATTGAGTACCAGCTCTCACCGTCCAGTTCCCCCAGCGGGTCCAGTGATTACTATGCATATAAGAATGCATTATGATCTAACAGCTTGGAAAAGCTGGGGTCTCAAATCATGATTATTATTTTAAATCCAGAAGCACAAAAGCTGGAAGAATGTAATTTCAAAATAAGTAGAAGTGACAAAAGAAAGCAACAAATAATAAAAGACAAACGATATTGAAATATTAGCTAAAGTACAAACTTGAAAATATTCTATTTTCTTTACATATAACACGCAGCTGCTTCATCACGTCTCCATCAGCACTTCCCATATCTTAGCTACAGTATGTGCATGCTGATACGGGATTGTGTTCTGTCTGTTATGGCTAGTTACATATTTCTCAAAAGTTAATCCACTTTGAAATTTATTAAGCAGTAAAACTAAAATTCTATAAACCTTAATGGGATTTACACGAGGGAATTCACACTTAATATGAATGCAACACTGAAGCTTAAAACTGTTGCCAGGAAAAAAAAAAAAAAGGCAGGCTTAGTGTGGTTAAAGCAAAGCCATCACATTTTCTATTTATGTAGTCCTTCACAAGGGTAATCTTCTGTGTATTAAGGAGAGAATAAAAAGCCACAGACTGGTTAGTATTTAAGCCTCTCAGATGCCAAGTGAGATAACTGCATTTGCCAATAAAGGGTGGTCTTATTGGTGTGGGACTAATAAACATGGGTAGAAGGATGGGAAGGCATTATCTTTGGTTTTCTTATGGGTCCTGAAAGTGCTATTGCTCACATTTTCTACTGTATAATGCTGTACAATAACACTGCTGTTGGAATACTTTCCCTGTAATATAATATACGTGTAATATAATGAATACAAATTCACATTCTCCTTGTACCAGCCATTCCTCACAACCAAACTAAAGTAAAACTCCTCAGATTTTTCTCCAGAGAATATTCATCTCTATCGTTTTCAGGGTAAAATTAATTGTGGACTAGCCTCTAAATCATCTAGTTAACACGTGGGAGATAATTGACTTCATTTGGAAAGGCTGAGTAAGCTCTGAGTGTGTGATCCTAAATTCAGTTTTCCAAGAACAAATTTCTCAGATGCAAAGTACCAAAACGTAAGATTGCTGAAGAGCTGAGATTTCAATGGGAGAGAGCAGGAGGTCCTGAGTTTCGTTCAAAGGGTACCACTTAATGGTGGGTACATCAGAGTGAAGGCCTGCACAGAAAAACATAGGGACCCTGGGGCTTGATGCCTCACCTGTGCCAGGGAGGAACAGCATCTGGAGCAGACTCTTGCCACAGGAGGAGTGACAGCAAAGGCTGGAGAGCATTTTGGCTCCCGTAGGTACAACTGTAGGACTCCGTGGGCTTCCAAGCTTTGCGGGATGACACAGAGGAGCTGTAACAAGCAGTTAACTCTTCTGAGGATGGCCACAGTTGGGAAGTTGTCTTTGAAGTGGTTTCATGGGTTTCAAAGTGGCATGTCAGACACATTTTGGGTACACATGTGATAGAAAGGTTGAATTATTTGTCCTGGCACTTTGTCCTAGGAGTACGTTTCACGCATACAATCATAGAATAGTTTGGGTTGGAAGGGACCTTTAAAGGTCATCTAGTCCAAAAAGCAAGCAATGTTACCCAGGTGGTATCTTGCCCTAGCAGCCTTATATAGCGGTCCCAATGAAAACATTTGTAATATTGAGGTCTAATCTTCTGCAGAATAAGATCAAATAAGAGCACTTGGAACAATCATGAAGGAATTAGAAAAAGACAATCTTGTGTAAATTACTAGAAACCTCTCAGACTTCACAGGGTTCCTGATTTGGATTCCCTGACATAAAAATAGCAGCCTGAAACAAAACTACTGAAATAATGCTGTAGTACAAATAAATTGGTACTTTTAGAATAAACAACATTGTAAGTGCACTTGGATATACCGACATTAACATGCAGTCTGAAATGACAAATAAGAATCACTTCCTTTCTTATTCTATTTTTCTTTCATTAGGAATTAAATATTCACAAAATAAAGCCTTTCTCATGCTCTTAGCATCTTTGCCCTTCTTGAACAATGCAACCCCGATACCCTAACTCTAACATAAAGCTTTCTAATACAGATTTGCAGCTAGAAGTCTGGTTTGTTATTCCATTCATGTCATTCTGCCCAGAACTGTTTTGAAGAGAACCATTTTAAAGCCAGTAAAGCTGAGTTCCTCTCCGAGCAACATGATCTGCTGTGTCAACATTCTTCATTAGCTAAGATAAACTATGCAAAAATCTGAAAATGAAATTAGACACTGCAGAGATGAATTTAATGGTAACTATCTTCTGAACACAGAGATAATTTGATTTTGGTCTTACAGTAAGCTTTCTCATACATAGAATCAGCGCCAAGCTACATACTGTGAATCTAAGCCTGCATCTTTTCTCTCCATGTGGGTATAGGGTTCATTTGCAAGGGCATTTGCATTTGAAGATTTGGGGCCCCTGTATTTTGGATTGCGGTCTCCTTTTCATCACATAGTTGCAATAACAGAAGCATGACAGAAAGTGATTTGTCTTTACATGTGTGTGCCAGGAATCTTGAAATGGTGATTGATTTTGGTCATAGCAACTGGTCTTCCTAGAAAAAAAGAACAAGCAGCACAGGAAGAAAGTCCCGAGCCAATCTTTTAATAAAATGTCTGAGGCTGGACAGTCAGGTACCCAAATCTTCATTTGAAAAACCACTCAATACCGCGTGAAACAGAAGAGCTTTTTTTTCATCAGCCCATGAAACCTAATGGAATCTTTCCCTGACATCCAAACCCATAGGATCAAGGCTCGCATGTGTAAGCAGCAGCCTGTCAGACCAGCGGGGGCTTGGGGCCTTTCAGCATCACAGCACACAAACACCCTACCTACAGACTGCAACAGAGGCAGGACTAGGCATGAACCCAGTACTGGTTTCGGTACTGGCTGCCAATGCAGAACACGCCAGCCCCTCGGCAGAGCATAAACACGCTTGTCGATGGCCTAGATCGCGCGGGCAGGCAAAGCGCCTGTGGGGGGGCGAGGTCTCCGTTCACTCGCTGCTCTCGCGGACGAGCATTCAGGTTCCCATCAAACTCCTTTCATACGAAGTTTAATACCTAGTCCCACGTTGGATATGAACAGCGAGTAGTTCCCACAGTGGCTGCGCTCCCCAACCAGGGGTTAGAAATAGTGTCTTTTTGTAGAGTACTACGTACCTATCTGGTTAGGAAAAGCAGATTAGCCATCCCACAGAGCCTTCTCTTGACCTCTCTAACATACAGAGCGAAAAAACTGAGTATCTCTGAGCATTTATGCCATAGTCCCTTGTGGTGCACTGAACTTCATGCTAAGATCATTGAAACAAATACTGCCTTGCTCATCTTTATTTCCATTTTTCGTAGTGATATTGAGGGATATTTTATATTCAAATGCTATCTGTCTTGAATTAATGAGGGATAAGAAGCATACAGTACATCATTGCTATATATTTTCAGTAGCCCTTATGTTGTTTTCACCCTGTGAATGTTCTTGAGGGGAAATATACCACAAGAAAAGACATATATGAAAGGAAAAAGTAGTTATACTGAGTTCTCTCCCCCTTCCTACTTATATATCTGTCTTTATTCTTTCTGCAAAATATCCACTTGGCTGATGGGCCACATGAGAAAGGACAGAGAGAAATATTGAGCGAGAAAAAAATAAGTTGAAAAGGTTTATTTCCCTTAAAAAACTGTGCAGCAAATGGAGAACAGGCACCATAATTCTTTCCTAACGTTCTAAATTCTACACTGTCCCTAATCATATTCAGTGAAGACACAGCCACTGCATCTGTACTTCCTTGCTAATTTATCATGCTACACCATGCTCCAGTAACCAGCTTCCCCAAATGTCCAGATCGGGCATCAGTCTGGAGCAACACACATCCAGTCATAATTCCTTGCTGCCAAAACCCGCGTCCCAGGAAACGGAGGTGTGACCGGCTTCGTGCACACGGATGCAGGAATTCAGAAGGGCAGTAATCTGGACAAGCACGGATAGGACATCTGTAGGCTGGCTGTCCGAGACCAGGTTTTTTTCTGTTTTATTTCCTGGTTCACCAGTCATGTTTTTTTATATATATATGTGTGTGTGTGTATGTGTGTAACATACACACATCCATATGCATATACCTAAGTGTATATATATGATCTTTTCTTCTCAAGTTTGTACCTATATTACCCTCAAATATACAATTAAATTATTATAAGTTTCACTGTATTATTTAAAATATTACTTACAAATTTTTATACATTTAATTGCATTCCTTTTTAAATAAACTCATGAAATTATTTTCAGATAGCATTGCAACTGATTTTAGTTGAATATTCAGCCTTAATGGAATTAATATTTAAAAGATTTCTGCAATCTGCCCAAGACTTTGCTAAAGAACAATATTCTTTCTACTGCTGCATTTGAAATAAAAATTCCTTGAACTCTGAGAAACTGAGAAAATTGGGATTTCACAACAGAATATTAGATCATGTCCTCATACAATGCTCCTGAAACATGCAAACATACCCACAGATCTGGGAAGCTGTTGCTACAAAATCTCTCTCATGCAAGCCATCCTTACTCAGCTTTTAGCAAAATTCCAACCATTCAACAAAGCTTGTAATTTCCTGAAAAGTCAATATTTTCATTCAGAGAAAGTGGCTGGGCATCAGGTGATGAAATACAAATGCTGAAATAAAAATGCTAAATTAAGAATTTAAGAGAGAATGCATACTACTCAATTAAATCTCTTTGCATTTTTTTCCATTTTGCCAAGATGTATTTTTCAATAATTTTTATATCTGGGAGCAAAAAATCTCCTCATCAATTGAAAGCCAGTACATAGTTAGCAACAAACACATCTTTTGTCCTATAAGGATTTACTTTATTTTATCAATGGGTGAATCTTGGGAAAACAACACTTATATCTTCTGTCAGAATTAACTGACCCGTATGAATATCTATAGATAAAAATATTTTATGTTTTGGGGACTTCTAAATTTTATTGTTCTCTATATTTTCAGTTCTCATAGATACAAAAAATTATTTAGAATAATTCTGCTCTGAGAAGCTATGAAGATTAAACACTGTGATCTGTACATTCGTGACATCAGACATCCACTGTCAGAAAACTTCTGTGCAAACTGCAGTTACTTGTGGCAATTACTTCTATCTTTTCTGATCTTTCCAGAGCAAGCAAAGAAATGGCAGCACAATGCAAAGCCTCCTTTTTTTTTAGGGCTATCACCACTAGTTGATGGAAAGTTGTCTTCAGAATTACTATGATGGTTACAAGCCATGCATGGACGTAATGCAACCAACTACAAATATATTAGACTGGGTTTCCTTGTTAAAACAAAGTAACTCTCTCCTCTTGATGCACTCTGTTTATTTGAGCTGACCTCAAATACTGTTCCATTTATGATCTGTATTTAGCCCTATAAATAATCTACAGAATACAATCATATTTACATACCAAAGGATAATTATGCCCTCGTACGGGTAGTTAAAATAATCTCTATACAAAATCGGTAGAGAAATTTAGGATCCTTCCCTATGAAAGGTGCTGCAAAAACAGAAGGTAATGTTATTTGAGGAAAGGGAGAGTCACTGGAAATGCAAATTGGACAATTACTCAGATGCACACTTCCATGAGTAAGCGTACGCATTTTTCCCCTCTGTCATGCCCCGATATATACTTTGTCCTGGGCACTTTCTCCAACCCTCAAAAAGCAGACTGAGAGTAGAAACTGAGTTTTTCCACTCATTGAGGAAACCTCCTGAAACCTTTACCTCACCCTTGCCAAAGGCGCTGCAGGCAGCCCACTTCTTTCAGGACCATCTCAACATTTTAGAATCATAGAATGGTTTGGGTTGGAAGGGACTTTAAAAATCATCTAGTTCCAACTGCCCTGACATGGGCAGGGACACCATCTGCTAGACCAAGTTGCTCAAAGCCCCATCCAACCTGGTCTGGAACACTTCCAGGGATGGGGCATCCACAACTTCTCTGGGCAACCTGTTCCAGTGCTTCACCACCCTCAGAGTGAAGAATTTCTTCCTTATATCTAATTTAAATCTGCCCTCTTTCAGTTCAAGCCATTACCCCTTATCCTATCACTACATGCTCTTGTAAAAAGTCCCTCTCCAGCTTTCTTGTAGGCCCCCTTTAGGTACTGGGAGGCTGCTGGAAGGTCTCCCCGGAGCCTTCTCTTCTCCAGGCTGAACAAACCCAACTCTCTCAGCCTGTCTTCAGAGGAGAGGTGCTCCAGCCCTCTGATCACCTTTGTGACCCTCCTCTGGACTAACTCCAAGTCCATGTCCTTCTTGTGTTGGAGGCCCCAGAGCTGAATGCAGTACTCCAGGTGGGGTCTCACGAGAGCGGAGTAGACGGGCAGAATCACTTCCCTCAATCTGCTGGTCATGCTCATTTTGATGCAGCCCAGGATATGGTTGGCTTTCTGGGCTGCGAGTGCATGTTGCTGGGTCATGTTGAGCTTTTCATCAACCAACACTCCCAAGTCCTTCTCCTCAGGGCTGCTCCCAATCCATTCTCTGCCCAGCCTGTATTTGTGCTTGGGATTGCCCCGATCCATGTGCAGGACCTTGCACTTGGCCTTGTTGAACTTCATGACATTCCCACAGGCCCACCGCTCAAGCCTGTCAAGGTCACTCTGGATGGCATCCCTTCCCTCCAGTGTGTTGACTGCACCACACACCTTGGTGTCATTGGCAAACTTGCTGAGGGTGCACTTCATCTCACTGTCCACGTCGCTGACAAAGGTGTTAAACAGCGCTGGTCCCAATACCGGCCCCTGAGAACGCCACTCATCACTGGTCTCCACTTGGACATCAAGTCAGGTTACCTGTTCCTGCTTCCACCTTCTCTATACTTCCTTTTTGTGTTTGAGTTTGTCCAGGAGCTCCTTGCTCATCCATGTGGGCCTCCTGGCATTTTTCCTTGACTTTCCACTCGGTGGGATGGATTGCTCTTGAACTTAGAGGAGTTGATTCTTGACTATCAACCAGCTTTCTTGGACTCCTCTTTTCTCTAGCACCCTCTCCCATGGGACTCTTTCAAGCAGTTCCCTGAAGGGGCTAAAGTCTGCTCTTCTGAAATCTAGAGTTGTGCGCTTGCTTTTTGCCCTGACCCCTCTTCTCTGGTTCCTAAACTCCACCATCTCTCAGTCACTGCAGCCGAGGTTGCCTTTGACCTTCGCATCCCCAGCAAGCCTTTCCTTGTTTGTAAGTATGAGGTCCAGCAGACTACCTCTCCTCATTGGTTCCTCTATTACTTTTGTCAGGAAGTTGTCATCAATGGTCTCCTAGAATCTCCTGGATTGCTTTTGCCCTGCTGTGTGGTCCCTCCAGCAGATACTGGAGCAGTTAAAATCCCCCATAAGGACTAGGGTCTGTGAATGCAAGGCTACTTCCAGCTTTCTGTAGAAGACCTCATCTACTTTTTCCTCCTGATGACGCAGCCTATATCAGACACCTACTACAATGTCTCCCATCCCCATAAGCTCTCAGCTGGCTTGTCACCCATCCCCAGGCAGAGCACCACGCGCTCCAGCTGCTTTCTCACATAAAGAGCAACTCCCCCCTCCCATCTTCCCGGCCTGTCCTTCCTAAAGATCCTGTATTGCTCCATTGCAGCACTCCAGTCATGCGAGCCATCCCACTGCGTCTCCACCATCCCACCAAGATCACAGCCCTGCACCTGCACACAGACCTCTAACTCATCATGCTCATTCCCCACGCTCCATGTGTTCGTGCACAGGTGCTTCAGAGAGGCACCTCAGCATGCGGGTTTCCCAGAAAGAGCCGGGGAAGGGGTTCCCCATAATGGTGCCTTGCAGACACTTCCTTGCTTCCATGCAAATGCTTGAGGTGACTCTGCTTAAGCTCCATTTTGCTGATTATGTGTTCCCTTCATTCACATCACCCTAGGTCCTTGCAGAAGACCCAAGCAGCACAGCACAGCCTTGTCTTTTAGCTGCTAAAATCCTTTTTTTACATAGGCCCTGAGTAAAAAGTCCCAAAGCCTCTGGTAAGGACGTTGCCAAACTACTTCCAAGCCTCACCCAAAAGATCTGCCTTGCTACCGCATTTCAGAGCTCTGCTCCGTTCACAGTAGTCACTGAGTCTTTGCAATAAAAACTCCTAATGCCCATATGTGGCAAGCATTTGCTGTTTACATAGCCATTAGCCAATCTTTCCAGAAGATTTCTTTCTCGCATGCCATTTTCTTACTCGGGTTACAAGTGCAAAAAACAGAGGCCTGCCGTAATATGTTTTAACAGGCAAAAACTCAAACATGAAGTCACAGCCACAATTTTTTTCAGATGTGCTTTTCAGCGTAGTCTTAGGGCAACAGAAAAAGCAGTATTTTTTTTCTGCTTTCATGGTAAGATTCAGTTTAAAAGATCTTTTCTTCAAGCTGCTATCTGCATTGAAAGCAAGATTTAATCAAGAATTACATTGCTTAATACTGCTTTGCAGAGCTTTGATTGATTGATTCAGCCTTCCCTTAGTCATATGACAAATGAAGAGAATAAAGGATGAATGGTCTCCCTATCTGGTCTCTGCATGCTCTGTGGTGTTCACTCCAGCCTTAGCAAAACTGCTTTTTAAGATCAGTCTAAAAAAAAAAGGTCAAAGCCTATCACAAACTACTGTATCGAAGAAATATGCAAATCTTTCCTTGTTCTACATTCTTCTTAGCCTCCCACTACAATTATTAAATTACAGGATATTAATAGAAGCTAAATAAAGTACTCTGAAAAGACAAATTCCAAAGATGCAAAATTCAAATGCCAAAGAGAGAGCAGGCAATTAGGTTATTAAATAATTCTTATCACATTTCATGCTAATATTAGCACTTCCAAAAACCAATAGAAAACTGCAATATTCCCAGAGACGCTCCATTGAAACAACATAGTGAGGCACAGAGAAAGAATCTTGGTGAATTCTTATATTTTGATGTTATGCACAAATAACATTTATCTCCAGTTACAATAGTAAAAATTATTTTGCACTCTGAAAAGAATTTGTAATACTTATATGGTGATACTGAGAAAAAAATTGTAGGTTTTTTCTAAACCAATGCAATAGCAAAAATGAGGATTTTCCACTTAGATTTTTCAGAGCGCACAAATAAGTACAAACTTTTACTTAATTGGGCTCTTCAAGTAAGTACGCAGCAATGAGCATTAGTCTCTCCTCATTGCTTTTTAAAACCTTTATGTCTATCCAGGTCCCATAGCCTTACAGATTTTAATGGCCTTAATGAAGAAAAAGAGCATTGTTATTCAATTTGACTCGAGCAGATCTCCATTCAGAATGACAATGTCGCCATTCACAATGCTATTGTTAGTGCTGTGTCATCCTTTCTATTTTAAATCTTGTTTTCCAGGAGTTTTTAACTTGCCGGTAATTTTTTTTCCTCGAATGTCAGGCTTAGCAAATAAAGTTGGTCAGTCAGTTGGTTTGTCTGTCTGTCTCTCTATTACCTACACACATAATCTACATTCCTGCAGTACACAATGCCGACTGACAGAATCATCCGTTTGGTGAATTATTCAGAATATCACTTTATACAGCTCAAAATCACCATTGTTCTAAAAACTGGAGTTTGGCAAATGATTTACCCACCATACAGTCAAATTAATTTGGATTTCCTGGTGATAAAAAGAACCTAATTGAATATTTGCAGGACTGAGGTTTAAATATTTGCTTCTTATGGCTTGTGGTTCTTTGCATGTACTAAATCTCCAAGATCTTTCTTACCCAGAATGGTATATAAGAACGTATCACAAACTGAGCAGGCACTTTTTCTTTTGATTTAATATCTTATAACATATAAAGCAATTTTACCACATTCAAGAGCATATTCTGTATTGGAGATGATTACATACCAGAGCAAGTTCGTGAAAATCAAGCTTGCATTTTGTACCACCGCAAACGTACAAAGGGCCAAATCCTCGTAATTCAGATTGCCAGGTTACATTGAGGAAGGCAAAGGGAATACAGGTCCCATCTTTATCTAAGTGAAAAAAAGAGTGAAAGCCATTGCGTTTCAGGAGGAAATGTAGGATCTGAGGATCCCTAATCAGTGGGAGTACCATTTCTCATCGTGGCCATTACTCAATTAATTTGGGGGATGGTCTTGCGGGCACCCTCAGGAGACTGAGGCTTTTTACTGTACCCTGTCTCCATAGACATAAATATTCCATCTTTCTCTTTTCATATTAGAGCTGCTTTGGCCTCAGAGACAGAGGATCCTCTGTGATTGTGGGTGCCTGATTACCCTCCTTGAAGAATGTTAGCACATCTACAATACAGCTCAGCTCTCACACCTTCTACATCCTATGGTCCCACAGGATTTTCTTCAGCTAACCCAAACAGCCCATCTGCCTTGCACGCAGTTGGAAGGCGAAGAACTTTTCTGTTTCATAAATCTGGTCACTATACATATTAATGGTGCTAGAACAGCTGCCTCAGATTTAAATCTCCTTTGCTTCCATGTGCTGTATTGGTAACCCTAAAATGGATTTTCTGCTTTCTAAGTGGGCTGTGATCCAAACCAGGAATTGACCGTAACCTGGAGTTACATACCATCTCAGCATGATATCAAATATTCACTTTAGGGTACACAGTTTGCAGTAACATACACCAAGAACTAGCTGGATCAGGAATGAAAGTTAGGTATTAGCTGAGCATCCTCAGCAGTGCAGCTCTCAGAGAACAAATTCTTATATCTAGAAGAAAATATTGCTTTCTAAACGCTGGACCAACTGCTGGGAAAAATTGGAAGGTGAGAGGAACAGATGGTCCTCTCTCAGACTGGAGAAGACTGAAGGGAGGCAGTAGGATTGAGAGCAAGTGAAGAAAACTAATATCTGAACTCCCCTTCCCTCATCTTCCTCTCCTCCCCCCTCTTCTCTCAGAAGAACTAAATAATGCAAGTATGGAATAACTAGTATGACTGCAGAAGTCACCAGAAGAGTACCAGAGCCTGGAGAAAAAGCTTTCAGTCATTGAGAACTGTGCCCACAGAACCACATTTGATTCACCCAAAATGCCCAGTAAATGAAAATAGGTTTCTGGAAGAAAAGAATTACTTAACGGTTTAGGCTTAGATTCTTACTCTGGAGCTGACATCGGAGGTCAGATTAGATTAGACTTCTGTATTCTCCTTCATTTAAGAGGTGCCTACAATGGACATTTAAATTATCTCTTCTTCCCTGAAAATTATTTTAAATATCAGATATCCAATATATCAGCTCTTTTACAAAATAAAGTTTCTATACACATAGATTTGATTTTCTAATCGGAAAGTTTTTTAAACATGATTTCTTGCTCTAAAAGGTGATCATTTTAAGATCACCGTTGTAGAAGCAAAAGTTTCCCATTTACTAGCTGGCAGTATAGTCAGAATATGCTTTGAGCTGACTAGATGTATTATCACCTGTCAGCTATTTAGAGCTCCTATTAAGTTAGAAGATAGACCCGCACCGAGTCGGGGAAAACTACATCTGCTTCCAGACATCAAACTGACATTTCCTGGAAAGAAAATGCCCCACCTGTTCGCTATAGTCTTTGGAGCTGCCAATAGGGCAAGCAGACATTATTTTCAGGATAACCAACTGAAAACAGATTAGCAAATATTAAAATTTTGCCACTACATTATTAACTGCAGTATGTTACTTGGGACTGGAAGCATTTGTACTAAATATGGCACCTGCTGGAGACTATTCAAGAGAACAAATCGGATACAGGAATAAGGCCAGTAACAGTGACTCTGAGGGGAGAAAATGCCCTGAAATAAATGGATTCCTATTTTCCTAGTACTTTGACTAGAAACTGTCTTCTCATTGATGCTTAGCACTTTCTGATAACGTGGCCAATGTTTTATTGATCTCTGAGTCTATTAATCCCAGAGCCTGGTTTTATGGGATGTAGCAATGAAAATAACTGTAGGTGTGCAGCTTCTTATGTCTCTGTGGATAATTTGTCATACTCACTAGCCGGTATTGAGATGTCATCAGGAACTCAAACGATCAGATCACTAAAATCATTGGCTCAAATTTCTTAATTTGAGTTACATCTTCTGAAATGTCTTTCCTGCTCATAAAGGAAGGAGTTTGCTAAGCAACAGTTTCAGCCTTTCTTCTTGTGATTGAAACCCTGAGAGCAGTTATAAATACTAGAAAGTGGAAAGTAGAAGACATTCAGCAATCTGACTACCGTTATATTCAAAAGTGCCATTGGCAACAAGTGAAATAGATGTAAGCAATGTTTTGCCTATGTACCCAAAGCAAATGCAAGCAGGCATCTTAGCAGGATTACAAAGTATGTAGTTTACATTGATTTCAAAGGCAGACAATTCTTTCACTAAATATTTTGCATATTTTTTTAAAAATGGATTTTTAAACTTTACAGAAAAACAACATAAACATATTTGTGAAAACTAACACACTAACTAGTTAGATCAGGCAAAAAGAATATAAATAGGTGTGTGGTAATAAACAGTAAATATGTTTCAAGAGCCAAGAAAGCAGGTTTTAAAGAATTTCTAGTTTCATAAAATATAACTCCCTTTTAGGGTTTTAGAAATCAATCTTGCCCATGGATTTCACGTTCTAAGGACTGCAAGCATAAATCACTGATTTGACAGTAGCAAATTTCTTGACTGTACACATGAAGCTGTATTTGTACACATGAAGCTGTATTTGTGTTTGGTTAATTGAAAAAGTGGTTTTTAAAACAAAAAGCCTCTCTAGTACAATTACCTTTCCCCTCATCCTGCCCCCCCCCCCCCCCCCCCCCCCCCCCAGTAGCCTTGCTTAAAATCATCAGGAAGATACTAAGCTACCTCCAGATATCATTTTGGGAAGGGTAGGTGGTAATTTTTATGTTAAAAAGCAATTGTTATTTTGAAATCCTGTCTTGCTTACAGCTTCACCATTCTGAGTATCATGCTCTTTACCTGTAATATTGCAATTTTGGTTTCTAATGGATTTGATTTCAGGGTTACAGTTGTATCATTCCCAACAGAATTTTGAAGTACAGCTGTTCTTGCTGTGGAATTCCAAAGCTTTTAAGTTATTAAAATTGTATGTCTTTGTATATTTGCTATAGATATAATACAGTTCAGTAATTTCTTGGAGGCAATTATGATTCTCTGAAGTCAAGGATTTGTTGCAACCGCTAAAATCAAACCCAAATGCTTTTTAGAATTTGCTCAGAATTTTCTTCTACTATTTACCCTGAACTGAGAAAAATGTTAGCAAATCAGTTGATTTACTGATTGCATATCTATGCCAGTAACCACAAAAGCTGAAATTTAAGTTTTCCTTTTGTATGTAATGTTTCAATATAGGGACTAAAGGATAACATGGTGTTCCTACTCTACCAGTTCTTCATAAAGAACTGTGTGCATTTCACTATTCTATATGAGTTACGAAATCCTTATTCAAGGGAGCTCTCAAACGGTAGGCAAGAACTATGACGAAACCCACATATTTTGCTAGTATTTCTAATGAATGGACTAGTTTAGTTAATAAATGAGATGATTTCATTACCTTCCCTGTTCAGGAGATGAATTTAATTCTATATTCTTGTAACTAAAAGCAGAATTTTTTAGATTAAACTAACTTTCCAGCATTCTGGTTGATTTGCAAGCAAAAATGATTTTCACTCCTTTTTTTATAGCACAGATTTCTGCATGTAACTGTCGGGACACAAATTACCTCCAGAGTATTTGCAGAGTAGGACAAATATTTCTTGTTCTGCCATGAATTCATCAACAATGTTTCTCAGAACTTTAAATCCCTAATTCAAGGACAGAATTCCAGCTAGATTCATACTGGAATCCTTTATGATCTCTTTGTAAGAAAGATCCTTGCAGACCTTTAAGATACCCTGATTTTATAAACTCTCTAACAAAGGCTAACTTGACTCTGGATTGCAATTAGGATTCATGTTCTTGGCCCACTAAGTTGATAAGTAAGACTAACTCCATTTAATCATGTAACTGCAAATTAAAAAAATCTCTTTATGATACTATTAGATTATCATTCCTTAGAAAGGATTATATCTGGCTTCATGACAAGCAGCAAACGACAATCCAGTAATAAACAGTAGCGTTAAGAAAAGAACGTACAAATATTTTTGGCTGTTATCTTCGATATTTTTAAAATTTGTCTTGGTTCACAATGAAATAATGATACTTCAGTTAAGTAGAACTTTAAAAAAGTGACAGCTTGATTAAAAATTTTCTCTTTTATTTTGAAGGGTTTGAAATTTGTATTTCAAAAACATTGAAGGAGATTTTTAAACAAAAAAGTATCACTGAAGAATACAGACATCTTTCACTCAGAGGATACTGCTAAAAGGATGCCAGCTGCTTCAGTCAAAAATAAAAATATTTTAAAAATCAGTAACTGCACTTTCCTTAAACAATTTGATGTGCTAAAATAAATAATAATTATATATGTATAATGTTCATACGTATTTATACATAAATGCATGTATGTATGTACATATATATACAATTCTCTATTTCTCATTATTAAAGTCTTTTGGAAAGTTTGTTCCTGCATCATGTTGTGTTTGTTTTCAAAAACTGAAAAAGTAATGCTACACTGACACTAGTGCCCACAAGTTGCAATGAATCATGCTTTACATTTAAGAAATATAAGTATAGTTTAGTAGATGTAGAACAGTTTAGAAATTATCCTAAATCTGCATTTCTAGGATTCTAGATAATCCTAGAACACTTCAAAATGGCTCAGGCTTGACACTGTGAATACACGCCCAGAATAATTGGAGTACTCAGTGTCATTTTTCCATAATTCTGCTTTGGGCATGTCTCCGCATCTTTTAAGCAAACTTTCAGATGACCAGACTCGAGTAATGCAAAGCCTATTTGAAAGTCAATGTGAAGTCTTCATGCTCCATTACTTGTGTTTCAGTGGGCTCAGTTAATCAAATCAGGAAACAGAAATAGAACTGTGAGATTTAATTGACTCGTCATAAACATGCATACAGGTCAGATTTCAAACTCCGACTTTGCAATGTGATGGATGAAATGTTGGAAAACTGCAGCCACTCCAAGAACCTCTTAAACATAAAATCAGACAAGGGTTGACTTTTCTCAAATTATTGGATATATTTCCTTGCTAAATTATTACCAATCCAAGTGCCACGTTCACAGAATCACATGAAAGTAGGACTAGAAGGGATATGACATCTTCCTTTTGCCTTCTTCTGAAGAAATTTCAAACACTATTTTACACTTTTTGTGAAATAAAATTCGTCCTTTCTGAGCAGTCAAGCTGTCATTTCCAGTATTTTACAAGGACTTTTAGGCTGAATTTTACTTCAGATTCCTTTGATAACCAACACAGCTCAGGAAACTAAGGTGTGCTTTAATGTGAAATGCCACATAGTAAAAGAGCCACGATTCTCACCTTAAGTGAAGCGCTAAGATGCCGCTGCATTATCTACAACTTCTACAAACACCCGTGTTGATGTGCAGCTTTTCTGTCCTGCTGCAAACGTTTAGAAAATAAAGGCCTTGCAGTAGAGAGCTTGAGCTTCCATTTGTGAGTCCAAATGCTGCATTCCAATACGCTTTTTAGAGACAGCTTTACAATCCCCCAAACTATAGCAAGCCATACTGCCAGGCTAAGACAGAGGAAGAAGCAGCTTTGCAAAAATGCAAAGGAAAAAATATAAACATACAGTAGATATTGCTAGCCTAGCCCACTGGGCATATATTGTTGGTCACAGCATGGATCTGACACTGTGGGGTATATTTACAGCATGGGGTATGGAGAACTACACACACAAACAATCATGAGAACAGTATATTTTTTCTTATGTGAAATGCATTGAAAATTGACCCTGTTGGGATGTAAATGGGGAACGGGATTGTTGTGGAAATTCTACTGTTTCGTGTGCTTTTTAAATGTTGAATTTTCTTTTTAAGTGATCAAAAGTGTCTTTGAGTCACAACAGTCAAAGATGGCAAAGACCACATATTGCTCTAATTCTGTTCTTCACGACATCTTGCAGAGATTAATGCTTGAAAGATATTATTAGAACTTTTTATTCCTTTATCCCAAACTGACACCATATGAAAAGCTTGCCATGATAGGTCTTCAGTATCTTCTCTTTTTATTTTCGAAGCTATACCATGTAAATTAAACTGGAAAAATCACATAAAAGCTAAGAGAAAGAGCTAATACGCACTACATAAAGACTTTTAAACACCTGCCATATCCTCTCTTGCTCAGGTAGTAGAATAATCACTCTACTCCTTGAAGTATGAGTGCTTCAGCCTTCCATTTTACATTGCTTACTCCCTGCTTCTTTCTTTCCCCATGGAATTGCTGAGTCCATGTTTACAAAGCTCCTTCTCACACACACGATAAGACCGCACAATATTACAATTCTCCTAATCGGTAGGACGCAGCACTTTCAGGGCCTCCTTATCACAGTTTAGTCTAGCAGCAAAAGGAGAGGTTGATGGAATTGTGTCTGTTCTGAATATCGCCAGGAAACCATCCCTAGCAGAGATTCCTTACACCCGTGAGATAGCTAGCGACGAGTAAACAGACCGCTGTGGGCAAACACCAGAATGTCATCAGGGACTGATCTACATCACCACTGAATGTTTCCATTGACTTCTACAGGCTCTGGTAGTAAACAGTGGGTTTCTAAATTAGTTTCTCAAGGAAAGGCTTCTCTTCAAAAACCTTTTGCAACCTTACTTCTCCATTTGAATTAACTACACTAAGCCCATTGCTGTACTATCAATATCGATAATTTCAAGGTATATGTATATTTCCAGCAAGAACAATAATGTTAAATCTTTGTGGTATTGCTTCTTTGTTGCAGTAAAACATTGAAAAAAAGTCTTATTTTATGGCAAAAAAAATCCCCTGTATCCTGGTTCCATAGAGGAACAAGACTATTGCAACAGATAAAGTAAAAAACTGTGTCCTTCCTTTAACTGTCAAAAGGAAATACTGTACCACAAGCCTAATAGAGCTGACTATGTCATCATTGATAGTATTATACAGCTTAGCATTTATTTCAAATTGCTCACACAGCAAAATAAAAGTATTGATCAATCACCCATACCATTATTTAAGCAAGGAAATCATCCTTTCTTTCACATAAAAGCACTTTAGAAAAGTGAATTTGAAATACTATCCCATTTTCAAATATCGAAACTAGGGTATATGGAAAGTTGAAATGCTTGCAAAACTTACAACAGTGACAAAATTCAATGTGAATTAAACCTTGAAGTCCTGACTTTTTATCAGCAAAGCATCCTGAATACAAGGGCTGGCAAATAAATTGAGTAGGAAGATGCATTTTCATATAGTCATTTTTCCAAGGGGAAATGAATATTATCTTCCATTTTCCAGTTAAAAAATACAGTGAAGATTACTCATCCTTAAAAGAGATGTTAGCACACTACTTACTGGTAATATAGGAGCAATAATAGTTGATATAAGTGCAGAAGTGTTATGAAAACATGCCTTGTATATCAATGATATGAAAAAAACTATTGTGTGTAAAAAAGAGTTTAAAGGCTTAATTTCTGCTTATTTAAGAACATGTAGAATTTTTATACTTAGATTAGAAATTCACGGTACTCTGCATCAGAATCCACAATTTACATATATGGTGCAAATATATGCCTATGGAAACTTCCACATTTGAATTAAATACAATCACAGTTGAAGGATTATTTCTCTTGGTTTAGATCTTTACCAGATAGTAAAAGCCCTGCCTACAGATGAGTTGGTAAGTGGGTGTTCACTACTTCTCAGTTACTCACTGAAAGCTCAGTGCATCTCAGAAGCCATAGAAACAGACACAGCAAGCAAAAAATGGGTGCATGAATGTTGTAGTGTTTATAGGTATTAATGGTGGAACACGCAATAAATTTCCAGGGCTATCCAGAGCTAAAATGCTTATTGGAAGAGGAGTCTCTGAGCTGCAGAAGGTCCTCCTTAATAAACTAATCTCTTTTCAAGGAAACTACTGCATCTCTCTTGTCAAACAGTTTAATAACTGCTGTAACTCAAGAAGACACGATACTCTCGTCACTGAGCAAAAAAACTCGAAAGCCCTCCAGAGGTAGATCTTACCATATACATGATAATGTCATTCAAAGATCTATTTTTGTCTCCCCCACTATTCTTGTCTATATTATAATCAAAATCTGACAGATCAATATGTTATCAAAGATCTGAATAAGCATTTTAAATGAAAAGTCATTATCTAGAATGTTGACTAGCACGAGGAGAGCATTGAAATACTTCAGGTCTTGGCAGACTTCAATAATCTCACAAAACCAGCACCTGTCTGCAAATGTTGTATACCAGCCTTGCTGCATTAAAATCAATGAATTTATGACTATTTCCAACAGACAGGGCTCAAAGAAAGTAGAATTCAGCATACCATAGTACCAGTTCAAGTATAGTTAAAGACAGTGCTAATGGTACATCAAAAACAGGGAAAAGCTTTTGTATGTTTGCCTTAAAAGTACCTTTTATGTCTGCAGGTGAAAAAAAAAAAAAATCCTTTTACATTTCATTTTCAGTCAGAGACTTACAGCTGTTAAAGTCATGACTTGTGAAAATATAGTCATTAAAAATTAGTTAGTTTAAAAACAGATCCTGCAACTTAAAGTTTGAGTGAGATGGAAAGTTATGTTTTTAATAATAATTTCTTCAGCACAGCAGCTGTCATGAGGACCTTTGTGAAAAGTGATAGGAGAAGGAGACTGTCTTGTTAACACATCAAGGAGGAGCACCACTGTCTTAATTTCAATCCAGTGCTCTTTTCATCTGAATGCAGCACAAGAACACTGAACATTGTCTGGACAAGGGATGGCTCCCACTCCCCTCTGCTGCTTATTCCTTCTTTCCACCAATCTTCTGATTTATATACACATTTGAAAAATAATCTGTGCTTGCAGAGATGGACGTTTGTCTTTCATTGTCCTTAAATTCCACATCTTTGTGCAACCTGCAGAGTGCTGTCTTTGGGCCAACATCCTAGAAACAGGTTTAGAGCCTAAAGGAACTGCAGGAAATTCCCATGAAGTTGTGGGAGTAACCGACAAGATTTTTGGCCTTGAGTTTCTAACATACAGCTTGGCTGCTGTAACCTGGCAAAGTAAGGGGAAAGGGTATAAGAAGTGCTAATCATGGACCATTTCCCATAGGCTTTAGTCTGATGTTTTCTTTGACTCCAAGCTTCTTACATGGAAAACTCTTCTTATTCTAACATTAAGGAACCAAAAACCCACCCTGCTACACACTTCATGGTTTTGTGGAGGGTTTTTTAATTGACTTTTTTTCCTTTTACTTTCACCTCTCTCCTGCTCACACAATCCCTGACTGCAGTCAGCATCCCTTTCTCAGTGGAATCATGCCCTGAGCCACGCTAAGTGTATCTGCTTAGACTTTGCAGTAGCACTGTACCCTCAATGGTAGCAAAACCCAGAGAGGCATCCTCCTCTCCTTTATGCTTTTCACCCTCTCTCTTCAGCATACACATTGTGGATTCTTTCTGCCCATCCAGATTCATTTGCATGTAAATGCGGAGTTCCTCCGCCTAGGCTTCTGCGGCAAAAGTGGCAGAAAAACAGCTCTGCCCCTGAATTTGAACCTTCAGTGAGATGACAACTGAACATGTCCTTCTTACTATTGACACCCCTAGAAAAACTGTTACGGGTTAAGTGTGACGCTCAGCTGCTGAGTTAGTAGGTTTTGTGTTGGAAATTCCTGAAAACTAAGGATTTTATCTCATCCCATGGAAAGTCAATAGGTAAACTAACTCATTTTTTGGAAAGCATACATCAGTTCTTCAGTGGCAGGAGTGGTAGTGGGGGCAATTTTGTGGAGATGTATATGCCACATATACAGGTTCTAACAGACAATGTGGGAGATGCAACACCTTCATGCCCTTCATTATATTCAGATCCTTCTGAGGCGTTGAAATTTTTACCTGATTTCTTGGATCCATCTTTTCCATCCATGAAAGGGTGTACCCATGGTAGCAGCACTGTAATTAGGTTCACTTTTGCACCAAGAGGAGGAAATAATGCAAAAGTCATTTCAATTGCTTGATGCCTTTTGATGCTTCTTACAGCAGCAGTGGAAGCTGAAGAAAAGAAAAAAAAATTATAATGACCAATATCTTTTCTCTGAGATAGATAGGTAGATAGATATATGCAATGGACATTTACAGCAATAACCTGTACAGACAGATTTCCTTTTATTACTTAACTGAAACACACTAGGATGGAACTGTGAACTTCTGCAAGTTAAAAGGTTGAGATGTATGTAGGTTTATAAGCTGCGGAGCTGCTGGATGTGAATAAAAAACAGGACAAAGGCGTCCAGTTTGGAAAGATTTAATTGATTACTGTTCTAACACTTCAGCTAGTTCAATATGCAGATATGTTCTACAACGACACTCACTAAATAATACGGTTCAATCTTTTCTGAGTAGAGTCCGGTAATAAGCATGACTAAAATTTTCAAAGGCATTCAAAACTTAATGAGAGATGAACATGTAATTATTCTTCAGGCACTTTGAAAATCTCAAGCTTGATACTTACTGTTTATTGATCACAAACTGTAGCACACCTGAGGTTAGACCATGAAATTACATGGTAAAATGAAATATTTTTTAACAGTACCCTATTAATAAACAGAAAGAGCTAAAATTTCAAGTAAGAATCTATTCTCGCCACACTTTATACACTGATCTTCAACAGCAGCTGATCATAACGTATTTTTTAAAATGGAATAACTCCGACATGAAAAAGGAGTCCATAAAGGAGTCTGATCCTGTAAGTGTATCTCGCACGTGTACTTACACTGCACTCAGGAAGCACGAGTCCTCATGAGACCGAGGAGCTTCGGCACTCACACGGAGGGATCACTTCCTTGGAAGATATAGCCTTGTTCCTGACTGCAGGAACAGTTAAAGCGATGTATATTTCTGTATATGGCTTTTTTGTAGCAACAATTAGAATAACCTCTCTAGAAGCATGTCGGGGAGGGGGGGTAGTTTTGCCTCCCGATTAACATCCAAGCGCATCCCATGTCTAGCATGCTGATGCTGACACTCAGGGTAACACCTGTTGCCTCCTTTAGAAAAGGGAAATAAGCCAAATGCCTTATAGCGCTGCATTGCTAGTGGTCTCGGTCATTAACCGTTTGGGCTATATCTGAAACTACATCTGGAGGTGAAGGGATCTATATTACACAAGGAATAAATTTCAAGGCAAATTCAGCACTGAACTTCCAACGTTTTGTTGTTACAGTTCAATAAAATCACTTTGTGTTACATTCATTTGTTTCTGTATAAAATAAAGCGAATGTCACACTTTTTTGTCATACCATTTTTATTTAACAGATTTTTTTTTCTATACCCATTAGTTAAAAAAGTTATAACAAGGCAAATCATTTATCAAAATGAAAAATGCTGTACTCCTTGAGCAAGGAAAGGGGAGTCTAACTAGAATGTCCCTGCTCTTAAATTAATGGAACCATCTTACATTTAATATTTTCTCTTAAGCAGTTATGTAAGCACTCCAAGATCATTAATGAAGAAGTACAGAATCACAATTTACAGCTGAAGGGCAAAACTGCTAAAAAAGCATTTCAGAATCATGTCATCGAGTGATACAGTCTAGGAAAATAAATGTAAGGATCATTGATCTCCGATATCATAATTAAATGTACACAACACATGACAAGGAGAAAGGACAACAAAGTTCATTAAAACTTGACTTGGAACCTAAGATGCAGGACTAATCAAGCAGATGTACTGGGGAACAGTCAGGTTTATAAACAAGAAGCACTTTCATTTTAATAAAAAGAATTTTAAAACTAGATTTTTTTGTCACTATTCCAATTCTAAATAAGAGTAATGGTTGATAGTTACTATTTATAAAGATAATTCATTTGTGTGCAACATCCCCAAACGTACCATTGGCCAGTTCATCTGCTGGTATTGTGATATGTTACATTTCTCTCCCCTAGAATCACAGCAGCAGTTCAGTAAATCCAGCTTGCACTTGCCATCCAGACACTAATACACACATTCCTAGCCTTCTTTCTAAAAAATCTGGCAGAACAGATTTGCCCAGGCTTTCTTAAGTAATGCAATAACTGATCTTTTAATATACAATCCGTTTATTGCAACAAAAGAAAATTCACAGAAATCAGATGGAATTCATCCCAGCAAGCTAATGGAACTTGCAGAAATAGTGTTGGAGCCACTGGCTATTATTCTTCAGAATTAATGGAGAACAGCCAAGGTCCCAGAGCTGAGAAATGACAAACCGTATTACGTATTTTGAAGAGAAAAAAAAAAAAAAATGGTCAACCTACCAGGGGAATTACAGAACAGAGAATTCAAATTCGAATTGCCAATTTAGCCAGCAAAGCAGTCAATCTGCAACCTGCTACAAAGGCATGCTGAAAGCTGGGTGATAAACAACAGAAATAGGAATTGCTAAGGACAAAGCATACCTATGGTATAAATATTACTGAACATGGGCCTTGTGCTCAGTGCTGTTGCCACCACTCAACCCCTTAGTAGAATCAGGCTGCCCTAAGACACTTTCATATGTGCCAGAAACCACAAAAGTCACCTTTTATCAGACTTCAGGAGGAACAGTCTACTGGTCTAATCCCTCATTGCTTCCCAGCACTTGGGCAGAAAAACTTTAGTTTGGTAACGTCCCTTTATACCATTCAAACATTTTACAACATTAGATCACCTTGCATTTGTCAAATACTTGTCTTTAAATTGCATGCTGAGTACACTAAAAAGACTTACAACATATAACAGAAGACGGAACATAGATCTATCATACCCATAGGAGAATATTCCTATATAGGGATTAGGTCTACAATCTCACCAGTTACAAAAACAGTTTAAGAACCAATAGTCAGGTTTTGATTTGCAGTGTTTTAGGAAGGTCATTTCCCTGCCAGTTACAAGAAGCTTCTCACATTGAAAATCAAATTATAAAAATTCCTCTTTGTTCCCACAGGAATTAGAATCATAGAATCATTTATGTTGGAAGAGACCTTTAAGATCATTGAGTCCAACTGCTAACCTAGCACTGCCAAGTCCACCACTAAACCATGTTCTTAAGTGCCACATCTACATGTCTTTTAAATACCTTCAGGAATGGTGACTGAACCACTTCCCTGAGCAGCCTGTTCCAGTGCCCGATAACCCTTTTGGTGAAGAAATGTTTCCTAATATCCAATCTAAACCTCCCCTGAGCACAACTTGAGGCTATTTCCTCTCGTCCTGTCGTCTGTTACTCAGGAGAAGAGACCGACCCCCACCCCACTACAATCTCCTTTCAGGTAGTTGTAGAGAGCGAGAAGGTCTCCCCTCAGCCTCCTTTTCTCCAAGCTAAACATCCCCAGTTCCCTCAGCCGCTCCTCATAGGACTTGTGCTCTAGACCCTTCACCAGCTTCGTTGCCCATCTCTGAACATGCTCCAGCACCTCAATGTCCGTCTTGTAGTGAGGGGCCCAAAACTGAATCCAGCACTCGAGGTGCGGCCTCACCAGGGCCGAGTACAGGGAGACGATCACTTCCCTACTCCTGCTGGCCACACTATTTCTGATACATGGGAAACTTTTTCTGACACGCGAACTAGAAACCAGCAAACACGGAAACACTTAGAACAGTCAGGTTTATCAGGAAACACCAAAAAAATTATTCCCTGCTCAATTTAGCCCTAAAGTACTTTGATAAATAATGACTTCATCTTTTCCAGATTACATCACAAAGTTCCAGAAAATAAAACATTTTCTCCATTTTAACAAACATTTATATCTCTCTTTCAAAAAATCCAACAGTTGAACTGTCTTCATTTTTAAAGCTCCTTCTTTGCGTAAGTATCCTTATTTCCTTGCCATTTTATGAACAATCAGACAAACCATTTTACTTTTGCTTCTTCATTACCGATAGCCTGTTTTCTGGCACATCACAGCTTCCTGTATATGCCACAAGTAAATTCTACATGTAGACGCTCAGTCTGGACTAGGGTGTCAGATCCTACCTTTTGCTGTGCTGTATATGCTATACATGCTTGAAAAAAGCGTATAGGGAGTACCTTTTGCAAACTAATGGAGGGAAAAAAAAATCTTGTGCTTCTTAAAAGCAAGTGAGGCAGATAATCACAGGCATAAGCAAGGTCACAAACCAAAAGGAACACAGATACCTTACTAAGCTATTAAGAAGTGTAAATTCAACTAGGCAGACTTATGATGCTGCTAACTTAACATCTTTTACCCCCATTCCACAAGCAGTGAGTGAGTGTTGTCCTTGCAAGGACTAGAGCATTTGCTCTGTAATTCTATAAAATAGAAATGCTTTCCACTACTGGAATCAGATCTGTATCACATGACTATAAAAGTCACAGCAGCGTGTTTTACTTACATTATTTCTTACTGCTATTCAGAAATTTTCTAGTTGTTATAATTCATTTTGAAGACATGACTTCTGTTAGCTATCTTGTATTCAATGAGAATATCTAAAAAGTGCAGAGATATGTATGCTTATCAATTATTTTAATATACAATAATAATTCTTTTTAATGTCAGAGAAAATAATAGGCTAGAATGGTTAGAGCTGATTAGAATGACCAATAATACAACAAACATAAGAATGCATGCTTGCTTTGCTTACCATTAGTGCTGCATCTCTTTTGAAAACTATGCAGCGATGTGTTTGTAAAAACGTATCCATTGTTGCTTGCTTTTTTACTTTTATAATTATTGTCCTCCTAGATTTTAATTTTTCTTAAAATATTATGCCTTTGCTATTAGAAAACACAGGTTTACTTCTGAATATTTGTCTGTATTTTCTGAACTATGATTTCAATCCAATACAGGGTATTGCCATTTTCCCCTAATGCTTGTAGTTTTTCTATGCGTTATTTGCTTCAGAGGTAAGAAAGCAATCCACATCTGGTACCTCACACCACACACCACTTTGCATTTAATTTGCACATAGAAGAAAAAAAATGTGGAATCAGAAAGATCTACTAAAAAGAAATGTAAACAGGAATGTAAGACATCTCCAAGCTAATTAGAAAAATATACAAGAAAAACATATGCGGGTTAGGCCGGAATCTCAAAAGTGCAATTTCTTAAGGGTGTACCCTGGGATTTTATTTTACTCCCCTCCATTTCTTTCCCTTCAGTTTTTCACCTCAAAATGTAAATAGTCTGTGGAACCAAACAGAATTCAGTTAATTTTAAATTATTTTAAAATGTTGACCTATGGGACAAAAATAAGACCTTTAAAAGCTTTTGCTTCAAAATGGAGTAGCATGGTAGAACTGCTAGCTCTTTCTCACCCACTGGGCAAACAAGAAGGAGCAGAAGTAACCCTAAAATGACCATGAATCCCACATATTGGTTGCCTTCTGTAAGTATTTTGAAATATGCTCACAGGATGAAGAACCCCCCAAAATAATTATCTGATATTATTGGGACAGAAATCCAAGGAAATTCTCAGAATTTGCCAAGTCTCTTTATGCAGAGATACCAAGAATATAGTAAAAAAAAAAGAAAGGGTGGAGGGGCTAGTCTTCACACTAAAAATGTGCATTTTTTTTTTCTTCTGAAATTACCCTCTAAATCTTAAACCATGATTAAAGTTTGGATCAAGTGTGAAATGCCATGCATAACTCTAAAATACATTTTCATATTCCATGCGATGAGATAGTTGGAACAGATATACAATACTCCTCTAAATGGATTGTGCTTCTGAAGCTCTGTTAGAATAAACTTTACATTTATTTTCATCAACATGGCAGACTTGTCTCATTATCCAGATTCATATTTGTTTTCCAGAGGATTTAAATTGTAAGTATTTGGTAGCCAACTCTGAAAAAAGAAAAAGTGCATTCATCACTCCCCTAATATAGATATATGACAGCCTGAGGTGCAATAAAGCTTGTATTGCCTCCGGTTTAGGAAGACTCTATTAATAACAGGTGGCAGAGCTATAAGTTAGATATATGTATTTTCCCAAACGACTGTCAACCAAAACTTTATAGAATATTACATATAAAAGAACTGTGTTCTGATATCATTACTAAGGGTGCAAAGTCAAGTACTACTGAAGCATTAGAATCCCTTTTGTATGTGCATTATGATAAGGTCCTTAATTTCACGATCCACATGAGCCCTGCCTCCTTCATAGAATCATAGAATCATAGAATTGTTCTGGTTGGAAGAGACCTCCCAGATCATCGGGTCCAACCATTAACCTATCACTACCACGTCCCCCACTAAATCATATCCCTTAGGGCCTCATCTAAACGCCTTTTGAATACCCCCAGAGATGGGGACTCCACCACCTCCCTGGGTAGCCTGTTCCAATGCCTGACAACCCTTTCGGTAAAGAAGTTTTTACGAATGTCCAATCTAAACCTCCCCTGGCGCAACTTGAGGCCATTTCCTCTTGTCCTGTCATCTGTTACTAGGGAGAAGAGACCAACCCCCATCTCTCTACAACCTCCTTTCAGGTAGTTGTAGAGAGCAATAAGGTCTCCCCTCAGCCTCCTTTTCTCCAGGCTAAACATCCCCAGTTCCCTCAGCCACTCCTCATAGGACTTGCCCTCTAGACCCTTCACCAGCCTCGTTGCCCGTCTCTGGACACGCTCCAGCAAGCTGATGGCGCTCACCTTATGAGCAGCTATTTGCTATTTTGTTTTGTCCTTTTTCAGCATGTTATCCCAGGACTCGATTACCATACAGCACTCGCGCTCTGAGCTGAAGATGAAATTAGTAATTTCCCTATGAGCTTCTTCATGGGACTTACCACAGGAGTATCAGACATTCAGAGACATTAACAAATTTACCTTTGCAACAACCTGAGGGAGGAATGGGCTTTATTATGGCCACTTTACTGCTTAGGAGCTAAGGCACATACGATCAGATTTTTCACAGTTAAATAGGTACCCAACAGTGCATGAAGGAGCCTAATAGTTTTCCCAAAAGTGCTAAAACACTTCATTTCCAGCACACAGGTGCTTTTGAAATTTCTTCTATGAGACTATGCCCATCACTAGCCATGCAAATACATTTTAAGGTCTGACCAAAACAGATTAAGGATGAAAGTATCCATGAATTGTGGGTTCTCACTCTCAGACATCTTGGATCTCACCTTCAGAGTGTTTGGCATTCTGCTAACATTTTATATGCTTTAAACACAAGCTTCAAGCCACAGCAGAAATCTAAACATCAGTTGTAGCTCTGAATCCTCAGATTTTTTGCATATCAGTCATCAAGATCCCAAGTCAGACATCCAAAAATACTGAACACCTCTGCAAACACTTTTACATAAATGAACTATCAGCAAAAAGAAACTCCGTGGAGCTGCTGTAGGCAATTTTCAAATATGCTAACTATGTAACCATTCTCTCCCTGCAATTCTCATCATCATTTGCTCCGTACCTTTTAGCTTCTGCAAAATATGGAGGAGTCTTGACTGCAATCTCTTTCACCATAAACTCTGAATCTCTTGTACTGAATGGGGCAGCAATTTCTCACAAATATGTACATGATTGTGTGACTGAAGACCATTACGCTATGTATATACGTAGAGGCCAATTTGCATATGCAGTGCAGCTGATGTTCAAACTATAAAGCACTTGACTTTGCAACTCCAAGAGGGTTCTTTTAATGCTTTGTGGAGTTGTTGGGGGTTTTTTAGTAACATTTAAGATATTACAAAAAACAATCAGAAAAAAAGTGTAAGACTGCCCTCATGATTTACTGCCCTGACACATCCAGGTTTTCAACAGGCCTTTTGATGCCCCACATACATGCAGATGACCGCTATCATCATTTCTGTGATAAGAATGCCGAATTCATGGCCTTGCCTTTGTGTTAGATGTGCCCAAACCAAACTTCAGGCTCCCACGGTCCTAGGAATAAAACTGCCACTTCAAGTCACTTCATTTCACCTATAAACACCAAAGAAATCCAGTTCTGTATCTAAACAGATAGCCTTTACTTAAGATAATCAGAGATTTTTTTTTTTCTACTGCTTTATTTTCTTTGACATATACAAGTTATCCTGAAGTAAAGTCATATTTGTAGTAGTGATATAAAGTCAATAGAACTACCTCCACATATGGAGTGCAATTCAAAATTCAAGACCTGTAGCAATTTCTTCATTTATTTTTGACTACTCTTGTATAAACGATCTGCAATATTCCATCATATCAATTCTTATATTACACTAGAGATGAGCTGGCTTTTTACAATTATATAAGTGGTAATCATGAAGTGTATTTCTACTAGCAGTTTTAATTATTACATTAAATCATCAAACTAAGATCTGTCATATAATAGGACAACAAAACTTGAAGGACATCAGAGGACATTTTTGTTGCTGTAAAAGTATTTGCTTATCACATCTATTGCAGACACAGATGTACACAAGAAATAATAAATGAAGAGTCATAATTGAAAGCAATAGAGACTACTCCTGAATGCTCTAATAAATTTCCAGTGTACTGGAAGGATACTTCAATTGTTGGCTAACACAGAAACAGAGAGTAATCATAAGCATATCTTCACTAACACTATGTGTAAGGACAATAAAACTATATATATTCTTTTGTTCAACATCTTTGATGGAGAACTATCATTTAGAAATAATACATAATAGCTCTATAATGTATAATATATAATTATGTAAATAATTAGTATAATCTTGAGATGAGATGAGGGCTATTAGTGGCAGTGGATACTTTGAACCTTGCACATTTAGTCAAAAAGACCAATGACATCCAATCAAACTTCTTTAAAATGAATTGCAACAAACAATGGCAGCACAGCTGCTATTAGAATTATAATTGAGTTTAGGAGGGAAACAGCAGCTGAATGCAATGCAGATAATTAAGGAGCAAGCTTTTGTTAACACTATCAGTAGGGTCATGATTCTGCAGATTGTGAACTTATTATGGCTGAACAAACTAGTCTATTTTTATAACAGAGGTATATTTCTGCTTTTTGTACCAATAAAGTATATTCTGGCTACAAGATAGCTGATCACTTATTTATTTAAGCTATCCATTTACAGAAATGATAAGCATTTACAAAATCTAAGATTACCATGGAAACCTTATTCTTAAACGCTGAGGATTATGGGAACAATTGCTTATACAATTGGATGGGTAAATAACAAGCCTCTGAGTACGACAAAGACTATAGCTACGAAATTGTATTAAGCAATTTGTCTCTTTCAGGCTAATATACATTTTATGTTAACCCAGCACTGAAAGGGAAACCATATACCTTCCATGGGTGAATAGTGAAAACATTCGAAAACATAATATTTACGGTATGCAGACGGAAACTGCATAAATGCAAGTTCTTGTGGTCCTAAGACCTAACCCAAGTGTTAGGGAATTATAAAACCCAGGACTGGGAATTACAAAACTGATCTAAAATTTGTATTTCCTATTGTGTGTTGACTAATCTTGGAACAAAGGCTACCCGTGCAGAAAAGACGAACAAGCAAGAATCACCAAAGGATTCAAAGTCACTCCAAGCTTGCAGCTTGGCACCATAGTCAGGAAATGTGAGATGCTTGACCATTCATAATCATGAGTTAGGGTTCCAGAAATGGAAAAGAGGTCATTAAAATGCCAAGAACAACATTACATGCTGTTAGCAATATTACTGTTATAATATCATATTGTCATAATAACTGGTACTCTTTAAACAAACTGAAGAGTGCACGTCTACCAAAGATGTTGTTATCACCATTATACTAGTCACCTCTTTAACTCGCATAGCATGGACTCAGGATCTTTGGTTTAAGACAATCCTGCTGACAACAAAGGTCATTTGACTGGCAAATCTAAATTTATTAGGGACAAATGAGTAATCCTGCTTTGGAATCTCATTGACCTCAATGTGTAAATAAAGCAAGCAGAATGTGTCTGACTGGCGGCAAGCCATTACTGTGCTATGTGCAATAAAAACACTAATATGTCAAAGTGATTTAAAAAATATGCTTTGATATTTTGACCTGCTGAAAATTCTATTTTTGACCCTGCAACCTCCTAAAATAATATAACAAAAAAGTTTAAAACAATATTTTAACATTACTAAATGTTTGCCTGTGGCAAAGTCTTTTGCAGGTTTTCAGTTCCTGGTTCTGAACCTTCTAAGGTCTTATTTCATCTGACTGCAGAAAAAGTAAGCAAAAGTTTGTCCTGATTTGAAACTATTTTTATCTCTATTTCTTCAGGAAATCCATTCCCAGCCTCAACATAGAGAAGCTTAATTTGGTCATTATTACAATGGAACTCAAATGTGCTTCAGTAAGACTCAAGAATGGTATCATTTCCGCACAGTTCCAGTTCCTTTTAAGGGAATTTGGAAAAGAACAGGTATCAGCCAGGAATAAAGTCATGCCCTTCTGCTCGTATGCACAGCATGTTGTGATTTCTTTACTTGCAGATTAGCTCTCGTCATATGTCAGCAGAAATCTGAAGCACCTTTCAAATCTTATAAAAAGTAGTCTTGATAATTTACTAAAACTTTCCTAGTACTCTCTTCACGTTTGCAGTGGGAGTAAATGCATGGATGTATACCTAGCAGCTTAAGGGACAGAGTCAAATGGAGGTGAAACAAACTTGTAGGTTTTCAAAAGCATATTATAATGGCCACTACTCAAGCCAACATCTGTCAGGAGTTATGACAGTAGAATCTGAGTATATCCCGAACTGTACTCTATTTACAAAGGAAATTTCAGGGGTGAATTTGACTAATATCATCTATACCCTAACTGTAGATAGCAGGGTTGGTATCCTGCAGAATTAAGATCCTTAACTTCAAGTGGCCACCAACCCTTTCAAGATTACCATGGTTAAAGAACACTTTCCTAAAACGATTTAAAAAATAAAAAGAAATTGGAGTCCTGAACTTCCCTATTGTACGTAAATTCTGGAATACTCTCTTGAAATGGATAGTTTTTCTAATTTATCTTTTAACAGGTGCTGTATATTACAGTTGAAGAGCAGCCTGAATGAAGAACCCCACATTTTAAGAATTCCATATCTAGTAAATACAAGGAATTGTGAAAATAGCTAATGGACTAGCATTTATTTCTGAACAGTTCAGAGAATCAGTGTGATTCAGATGTGAATGAGGCAATGGCATATAAAATGTGAAACTAACATTTTTCTAAAGGCCATTAATAAATATATTTTAGCACCTTTTTACTGGAATACGTGGAAGCTTTCCTCAAGGTGATCGGATTTCAATAAGGCAACAGCAGTGGCGTCCTTCATCCACTGTCCCTACGAAGCAAAGCCTGTTTTTCTAATCAACTTCTACAGTCATCATTTCACAGTTTGCATAGTAACTTCAGGAACTTGGGGCCTAAAAGAAAATCAACAATATCTCCTTTTAGCAAGAAAATTTTTCTGCTAATTGAAAATTAAAGACTGTTGCTATGATTGTATATGTTGTTATGATCACCGCTGAAGACAGGGATGCATAGCAACAAACAAGCTAGAGTTGCACTGCTTTCCAACTTCATTAGATATTGCTCTAATGTAAGGCTATATTTGAACACCTTAACATACAAGGCCCTCCGAGAGAAATACGCTGCTCATCAACCAACTAAATCAGCTAGCTTTGAACATCTTTACATGTCCTTTTCTCTCCAATGGGATATGATTTTTCAGTTCTTCAATGATAATAGCAATTTGAAATACTTTGCACAAGTTTCACTGATGGAGTGCCTACCAGAGGCAATAAACTGTTCAAACCAAACCCTCTTCACTCCTGTCACAACCTCCTAGCGTCTTCTCCATAGTACCATCATAAAACAGCAGAGCACTCAAATCGACATCTCCAAAATTCTCTCACTGAAACAGGAGTGCTTTTTTTCCCCTATGCAAAAGAGAAAAATAACCAGTCCTGCTAACTAAATAAGCTTGGAAAACTTATTCTGCTATAGGAGAAGCATGGACAGCAGCTAATGGACTTCTTGGTAGAGGCAAAACTGTCTGGAAACAGAATCAATGTGTTGGCAGGCTCTACCTAACAGTTCACTGCCTACCTCAGCTGGTCTGATGTCCCATCATCAAAGGACAGGTGAATATCACCTGTGTCATTAACGACTTTTTTTTTTTAAATGCCTCTCTTCAATTAAAAATGCAGGGACAAAAATCCACAGTAAGAGTCAACAGAACACAATTTCAGCAGTGAAAAATTCTGGAGTTTTAGTTTTCTTCCTGTCTTTTCTTTTCCACTTTCCTTTTTGGAGAACTTTGAGAGGCCATGACTGAAAGGATTATCATATTGTGGATAATTTATATATGGAGGAAACCTGCTTCCTTTTTGCACAACTGCAATGGATGTCCTGAGGCATGGCATTATCTACTGGTATCCCAACACTGAACGGTCAGGGCACGGGCAGCATTTCACTTGAATAGACATTAGTGAAAAAAGAATTTGGTCTTCAGGATTTTCATTACCATGAAAGCATGATTTCTAATAATGCAGGAGGGATAAAAACCAAGCCTGATTTCCTTTGCTGTTGTGGAAATCAAAAATAGATTTATTGATAAGCAGAAGAGGTTTGTTGTGAAATAACTGACACATGATTAAACATGGAAGCCTTCTTAATGCAATCTGACAGGATGACTTTTCAGCTGAAACCCAAGTTTACTCCTCCTTTTCCTCCTGAATAGCAGTTAGCGCTCATTTTGGATTTATCAGCAGGTCATATCTGCAATTTCCTTTTTATTGATGAGAGCTTTCTTTCCACAGTGATGTAATTGCTGCTCCACAAAGCGGTTAAGAGCAAAGCCTGGAAGCTGAACCTCCCCGATCATTGTGCTGTACTGCCACTGAGCCCTCAACGGATGCCGTGGTCTGTAAAGCACTTTCGGAGGAGAATGACTTCTGTGGGGAAGTCGTGCAGTACACAGTTCAAACCTACCAGAGTAATGACATACGGTACAGTACAATAATATTTGTCACTTATATATCACTTTACTATTTTAAAACACCTTATGAATATTAATCAAGCAACCTCTTTAGTAACCGAAGAGGTGGGATAATGCCTACTGTAAGTAATAGTGTGTTATGTGAACTGTAACTCCACATATAATACATAATTTAATAAGAATCTGAATTCTATTCAGATTTTCATCCTACCTTTAGCTGTGTGGAGCTGAAGCCCAGAAACTCAAATATATTTAGGCATGCAACTTCCACTGATAGTAGTGCAGGTGAGGCAGAAAACCTTTGAGAATCTAAAGTGAAATACTTTCATGACATGCACTAAAGGACAGGAACAGCATTGTGATTCCCTTTTTCTTTTTTTCTCTCTCTTTTTTTTTTTTTTTCTCCAATGGGAAAATTATGTGACAGTTTTCAAAATTATTTTTCATTTATTTATTTAATGTCGGCTGTGCTTCACATGTTTGATATTGAGGCAAGGTTAATGACATGCAGCTTGCATTTGGAATTGAGAGTGGAGATGTTTAAGGTGATTCCTAGATCCTGTGGGTATATGGTAGATACTGCCAGAATATACAAGAGATTAAATGATGCTTATCAAAGATAAATGTATACTAATTTTTCCTATCTGTGCCAATTGACTGGGTCCACAACACAGTGAAGGTAACATCCGCATTTCATGTATACTAGCTACCCAAATTCAAGGTCAAATCCTAAATTACTTCTTGAGGCAAAACTCCCAGGTAGTTGATTAGTATTTTGCCTGTGGTAGCATGTTAGGTTTCACCTTATGCAATGATTGTATATGAACCATCACTGAAGTCTAGTATGGAATCAAGGATGCTTGATGGATGCATTTAATGCCGTTAAGGTGTTTCCATTTTAAAATACTTGTAAAAACTGTGGCTTTAATTAAAGGTAGGACAATGGTTGCCCCTCCCCATAGAGCAGCATAAGATGAAGTGGATTGGTAAAAAGAGACTTCTAATGGAATAGACTCCTGCATTTGACTCACATTTTGTAAGAGATTTCTAAACTGAACATGTGCTAAAAAAGAGATAACTGAGAGGCGAGAGAAAACTGTTAACACAAGTAAAACATCTGATTAGGCCACCGAGGAACCACAGTCAGAATCTGTTTCTATGATGATTTCTTGCGTGACTGTTGGTAAATCTCTAATTTCTCCATGACTCCGTGGTCTGGTGGTAAAACAGGCATAAAACGTCATCTTTCTTCAGGGAATTATTGTTGAATTCAATAGTGCATATGAAGCATTCACAAACTATTAATATGTAGGGATGGGCGAATAAGATTTTCCTTGACATTTTTTTCCCCTCTCATGACTGAGAGCTAGGCTACATCATCCAGGAAATTTATTTATGTCTGGAAGCTCTCAAAAGGCTTGATTTACAATGTGAGTGTGGCTGAGCACACTGCATATCTCAGTTATGAAGCATATTGACCAAGGAAGTCATTGCAGTTGAAGAAAGAATTAACTGCTCTGTTGGAGGGCTTCATAAACTCGTTTGTTATTACTGCGGCTCCACAAAGCCCCAAATGTCCAGCACAATCTCCTTCTGACCGTATCGTCTGCTAGGAACTAGAAAGCTGTTTTACTGAATGATGAGCCTTTATATATATATATATATATATAAAACAATGCGCTTAAAACAACACGTTGGGAGCTGTTAGGCATTTATTTACCATGGAGGGTTAATCTCATCTGGGGAGGTATAGAAACTCAATCATGAGTGCTACAGTATATAAGCTAATTGCCAGGATAAAACCAAATGAATAATTACTTAACTTCAGAATGAGGCCTAGGGGAATTTTTCTTTAATAAAGGTTTAATTCGCCAGTGATAATGAATGCAATCTCACATACTACTGAACAACACCATTAGCATAATGGCTAAGATACAAAAACTATAATTAGAACAAACCAGAAATGTTAATTACAGCCACGAAGGTACCAAACAAAAAGGGAGTTTTCCTTTACCTGTCAAACGGGTTCCTGCCTGTGTAGCTTTAGTAATCCCTGTGAATAGGTCATCAATTCTGCTCGAGTGACTGACAGGTAGAAATTAAAAACTGAGGCTTCCTTTGCCTTTTGATTCCAGAGAGGACTGCGATTCACACAGGAGACTTAAATAGTTAGAGTACAGGTGAGGACAGTAAAGGCTGTACCTCTAATCATAAAGCTTAAAAATTAAGCTCCCATGTATCTGAATCCCACACTTCAACTCCTTTTCACAAAAAGGCAGGCCCATCACGTCTGCCCAGGAATATTAGATCCCTTCCAAGTTTATTTACTACCCCGAGCTGTACGTGCCGTACACAGCACCACGTCGCCAGCCAAGGAAGCGTGGCAGCCTGTTGGCTAGGCAGCTGCTGGGAAGTTTACTGATAACAAGCAGCTTCATTTCCGGCGCTAACAACAACAACAAAAGCTCTTTGTACTTAAAAATTTGCACCAACTCTTGTATCTTGCTTAAATGAAATCCGCGAGATGTCCTCATGTACATTTTCTCTAATCTCATGCTACACAAATATTAAATTTACAGATTCAAGAACTCAAAAGTTATAAAATATGAGAAATAATGTTGCATTTTTTCCCCTTACAGGACTTATTCAGCGTATAAAATGGACACTAACTGAATGGGGAGCTATTCAGTTTTTCTTTTTATCTTAATCCTTCTGTGTTTGATTCCAGACCTTATTTAGCACCATCATCAAAACCCTGCACTGAATATAAAATTACTAATTTCTTCATAGGCTTTTTTGTGGTTTTCTCAGCTTTTTTGTGGTGCTCTCAGCTCTCACTATAATTAATCTATCCTCACAGCACCTCTAAGAAATCATATAATTGAAGCACAGGGAGATGAAGGCCACTTTACTAAATACTCACTGATTTGGATGCCTGCTTTGATACAACTAAGTATTCTAGGGGGGGAAGAAGTCGGGATTTATGTAGCAGTGCACACATTTAAAATACAGCCCCTATTAACTTGTACTTTACACATGAGCTTTTAGCATGTTCATAAACAGAAAATATCTGTCAAAAATCTGTGAAAATTCTGATTGAAGAAATCTGCTGATGATCCCATTAGAACATGGTGGCGAAGGTAGGAGAGGAACCCAGTCCCCCGCAGTGGCACTCAGTCACCTGAACCATGAGAACCTTTCCACCCTTACAGTTCTGCATCTTGCATGCTATAATTTCTGCAACAAACGAACAGGTAATCAAAAAAGGGTGGAAAGGAAAAAAGAAAGATAATAATAACCTGAGAAATTAGAGATATTTTTGTTGTGTTTTCTAATTTCCTTGCAAATTGGAGAACCTGGGGGCAGATATTGGTGGCAAAGACTCTTCTACTGTTCCTCTAACACCATTGCCATTGAAGCTAATGAAGGCTGACTTAAATACCTAAACCTGAACTGAATTCACAAACCTGGCAGAGAATAAACTTACCTCATGACAGAGCCAGTCAGTGGCTGTTCCGAGAGCATGGGCTGACACGTAGCCACGAAAAGGACCTAAGCACTGAGTGGCAAATATGGCGCTTTCACTAACATGTCCAGGAGAGGGGTTAGTGAAAGTGTTTTCTGTTCTGTAACAGTCAAACAATTAAAGCACTGATTCTAAAGCATTGGCTAAACCACCTTAGGGGAAGGAGACTCAAAGTCCATCTGTTTGAATAGATCTCTCACCACCTGGCTATACAGGATATGATACCTTTCCTGTTTAAGCTGGACAACCTCAGCAAAAAATATTCAAGCTTCATTAGATGAAACTGTGGAAAAAAACAAAATCCCAGAACCATGACATGACTTTTTAATGCAGTAAACAGGATACTCTTCTGGGTGGCAAGAAACCTGGGTTCCGTTTCTGTTCATGTACTTTATCCAGCGACTATTTAACATGAAATGCATAATAACAATTATTACAGTATGGACCAGAAAGCAAATGCCTCTTCTTTCTAGTCTCTTTCTCCCCTAGCTGCGAGACTAGTGTCCTGCTGCCCCTAGATCTGTTTCTCCAGTCTAGTGATTCATGGAGTCCTTTCTGCCCAACAGAACAATTTCGACAGGTAATACAGTCAAACCCACTCAACCAGCCTATATCACAATGATTATGAGATTAATCTGAGAGGCTGGAAACACACATTTGAATCTTTTCAGGTTAGGTAAAGCACTGGAACTTAAAATACCATGTCCGGAGAAAAAAATCAAAGTAGATGGACTCAATAAAAGGAAAAACTTATTGACCATGAGGGCAGTCAAGGAGGGGAACAGCCTGCCCAGGAAGGTTGTGCAGTTTCCATTCCTGCAGGTTTTCAAGATCAGACCAGATTAAATGCTGAGCAACTTGGTGTGATATCATATTCAGCAGGAGGAGGAACCAGAGACCTCCTGAGGTTCCTTCCAACCTGAATTATTTTATGCTTTTGCAGGAAAAGCGGGTGGTGGTCTTCCTCACCAGTTACTCTGTAGAAAAAGCCACAGTTAAAACCATGCCTTATGAGGACACCCCAGAACTACCTGCAGTAGACTAGGAATGCTTACCAGAGTCCTTCACTCTTACTCATCTGTCTCGTTCTTTCCCAATGTCTAGAGAAGCTATTTACAGGCAATTTCCATGTATAGTTCTTGTAATGGCTTTTTATTTTTTTTCTTTTATCTGAGTAATTCTGGTATTAAAGACGTTATCCTTACTAGACAGTAAGAATATTTCTGTCCAAGTTGATTTTTACACTTCAGAAAAGACTAGTTTTTAATTTTGGACAGAAATTACCTATTAGGCTCAACTGCCCACTCCATCAGAATGCTGTACAACTTTAACGGATTTCAATTCACTCTGTTTAAATTATGATGCACAAAGCTAAACAATCTTCTTGTATGAATTTGCCTTTCATGCAAAGTAAGGTTTTCTAGAAAAAAAATGCTGTAAAACTAACAAAAAAGAACAAAGGAACAGCTGTAAGTCAAGAGTTCTTATGCCAACACACTGTTCAGCTGGGTTCCACATTCATTTCCATCCCCCACATCATGCTGATTATAAACTTAGATGCAGTTCTAATGTTTTCATTTAATTCATTTTTTCCATATTTTAAATTCATTGTATTTAGCGAACATTCAGTTTGAAACGTGCAATATCAAAAGAAACCCCCGCAGGTGCAGGGAATTTGAATAATCAGGTCCACATAATCCCTGAACCTCAATCCCCTGAAGTCTCCCTGGGACCATTTTAAATGTGCAAAGGAAACAAATGTCCAAATTACTCTAAACAATTGTGAGATAACAGATGAAATAAGGCAGATGATTGAAATATTGATACATATATTACAGTAATGCCTTCAGTCCCCCACAGGGATAGCAGCCCTATTGTGCCAGGCAACGTACAACCACACAGGATGGTGCTCTGCCCAGGGGAATTTACAGTCCGAACCTCCATTTCCCATCAACTTCCACGTTGTAACACCAGGTCAGGCGTAGTCAAAACTGAGTGTTAGGAAGAAACAAAAATATGAAACAACTATTCAGGTTGCCCAGTAAGACTGTAGCAGAACTGGGCACAATTCCCAAGCTTCTGCAGTTCTGCTTTGTGCCCTACTTCCAGACCTGACCGTAAACTGATCCTTTTGTATGTTTTGCTGCCATCCATGGCAGCTAAGCACTGGCTGGCTGCAATATATTTTCCAGCTTTGTAGGTGCTTCAATTTTCCTCAGATTATTGCTGTGTGTCAGAATTACTTACGTTACTGGATTCTCTACACTGCTTCTTAATTTTAGGAAGGTTCTTTTACTTTCTTTTTTTTGCAATACTGTAAGTTTTCAAATTCACAGGTTGGCCTACCTTTACCTGATGATGTCCTCTAAGGCACTACTACGTTCCAAAGATTAAGAATAAATGGGAATATGCAAAACGAACAATGTGGTGCACACTCATTTAATGAATTCATCTTCTACACTCAGATTGCACAATTCATTTGATGTATTGTTGAAGTATAGCCAAGGACTGAATATAGCCCAAAGAGCTGAAGGACAGCTTTCTCCTAAAAACTGGCATAGTCTGAAAAAAGTGGCATAAAGTAAAAGTTGTCATCTAATTGAAACCTAAAATTCAATCCTTTGGTATATTGTATGACATACATGCTGATGCGCTGCTGAAGATATAATGGTGGAAAATCAATAGCTGAACATATGCAAACATCCATACCTACATTACAAACTTGACTGACATCTTGGAAGTGGAATATTTGAGCAGTTTCTCTTGACGGTTTTATCCATGGGCCTTAAAGTGCTCCCAGTTTCATATCTGTTATAACTATATAATGAAATCTGACTATTTTGTGCAATGGCAATTTTTATTTTATCTATTTACCCTTTTTAAAAATGAAAATTCCTTTTACTGAACTGGGTGGAAAAGAGAAAGGCTTTGCTACATGATAACAGATACTGTCCTGATTATTCCAGGGAATGAAGTCTTTTTAAGCAAAGACTGCTTTATTGAGGTGAAGCAATATTATGCATCCCATTTTTTTTGCTATCAACTAAATGCTTTAAAAGCTAAAATACCAAGTAGACGTTTATTCAAACTAGACAGGAACCAAAAGTCATCTGTATAGCACATGTGCCCTTCTCTGCATGCATATCATGGACAAAAAATAGCAAAGGTGCAGAAAAATACCTAATGATAGGCCATCAGAAGAGTTTCTTTAGCTATGGCTAAACCATTACTTTTTGTTTGCTGTATTGTTGGGTATATCCAATGACTGAATATAGCACATGCCCAGTTTGCCTGTAATGCAACTAATAAGTCACTCTCTTTTTGGCTGGGCAGGTAAGAACCCAAACAGCTAATCTCTTTACTCTCTAACTGTAAGCCAGGATACATCTATTAGTTTTTAATCATGTCGGGCCATTGCCATTTTTATTTACTCAATATGCCAAACAATCCCATTTACACAGTACATTTTGTTACGACATTTTCCTAGACTTTTTCAGCACTTTTTGTTTGGGGATTCAGAAGGAAGAGTTAGGATGGTAAGGATTTTTGGCTCTGACTTATTTCATAACAACTAAGAATAGAAAACTATGATTACTCTGTTATCTCCGTATTTATTTTATTACACAAGACAGTCTCCTTGACTCGGTACTAAGCACTTCTGAAAATCAGGCAGGTTCCTAAATATGGATTTAGAAGCCTAAATTTAGGCTCTCGAATCTGAATTGTATTTGCCTGCACAGTACCCAAGCTCAAATTCACCCTTAGTATCAGGGAGTGCAGTTTCTCTGGCTTCACTTTTACTATCAGTGAATAAGTTTCTTCAGTCTTGAGAATGTACTTTACCACCTGTCCACACAATTTTTTGGTTGTGATTTTTTTATAATGAAGCTTTACCACCTTCCACTAATTTCCAAGTGAGCCCAACCTTTTCTTAGAACAACCAAAAGCTTTACAATTAGCTGTTGTTGGTTTGTTTCTTTTCAGCAATGTATCTTGCATCTATACTGATTGCTGGGCTTTGGAAATAGACTGAACATGTATTTATTGACTAATCAAAAATACAGTAAAAGTAGAAAGACACAGCAATATTTAAAATCTAGCTGATTACCCTTTGGTGGCAGATGACTAACAGCTTACCTCAGCAAAGCAAAAATTGCTGCCAAAGGTTTCTTCATAGAAATAATCCTTATTTATTATCCAAGTTCACAGCTGTATACACTGCAGGCAGTAACTAAAAACACTTAAAAAGCACGATGCTAAAAAAACAAACCCCAAGCTTACGTGACTGTGATGCTTATTAAAGGTCCAATCCTTCCTCATTAAAACCAACAGGGGGGGTTCTGCCAATGATTTTAGTAGTAAAAGAAGTCATCTCAGGGAAAATATTCAAAGGCAAAGCTGCATTCTGCTCATTAGCAGTAAACGTGTGATTCTCTCTGGCATGAACAGGGAAAGTGCTAAACAGCTCCAAGAATTCTTAGGTTACTCAATAATCTCCTTTCTTGAAATAATAGGACAACAATAAAAGCTATTTTCTGCCCCCAGTGCACACACGCAGCCCCAGCTGTCCGAACTCTAGTATTTCTTTCAGAAAAAAAGTGATTATACACAGCTGTTGTAATAGCTCTTTTTGGGCTAAATCAGCAATCTTTACACGGAACAGTATTTTTATAAGACCTATTAAAATCTCACTTATTATTAATAATCACTATTCAGATTGGTAAAATGTATGGAATAAGACCAGATGAAGAGAGTAATATTCACTAAGCATTTCAACCATGTAACATTGTTTGCCTGGAGGGAAGAACACAGGGAAATAGCCTACTATTCCTCTCCTACTATGCACCCCATCTTCCCCTCACACGGCTTTTATTTGTCCTTCCTATGCTGCAGTCTGCATTTTCGTTCAGTTTGCAGGAGCCAAATACAAAACAGAGCATGGTTAGGTGACAAAATACCAGCCAGTGATTTGAAACAGACTGAAATGAGGTAGAATCAAACAGATTCTCTCCCTTTCCTGGCATATAACTACTACAGAAAATAATTGTCTTTAGACAAAAAAAAAAATCTGATCCCACTTTTCCTGGTACTGGGTTTGGGAAGGATATTGTAAAGGACACCTGCGGTATGTGGTAGGTGCAGTTGACCCTCTGCATTGCTCACTGTCTCAGCACTCAGCTGCTTCACGACCAAGCCAAAGCATGAAAGCTGGGAGCACTAACGAATAGTGTCCCCTGCACCCTGCACAGAGACGGTGGCCCTGTCAGGACTGGAAAGGGGCCTCTGCCACTGAAGATCCACCTGCCGGAGCCAGCGAGACAGAGAAGAACAGAAAGCTCAGGAGTCTGGACGAGCAAACGAGCCTCTGACATGAACTGAAGAACAGAAAATGTTGGCAGACTGAGTATGGAAACAAAATTTAGAATAAGGAAGCCACCTCGGTCACCTTTGTTGGTTCGTTGAGGTTAAACCTGGTGAGAGCCTAAGAGCTTCTGTGCCATAAGGTCTTCCAAAAAGGGAGCCATCTGAGGGCGTGGCTGATAACCCAGTCCACTCAGATCCTGCAGAGAGCTCTAAATGAATTAGCAGGCTGACATATTACCATGCTGCAATACCAGTTCAGCTCCCAGAAGCATGGTGAGATTTGTGGTAAGTCTGGACTAATTAACCATGTCTCCCAGCAAGGCTAATTAGTCCAGGCTCTGCACGTGTGCTGACATGGTGGTATTGTCCTGGTTCAAGAGCTAGCCCTGCAGTGCTATGAACTGTACTCCATCATGCAGCAAAAGCAACCCCTGAAGTAACACACACACAAGACATTTAAAATTTTACAAGTTCAAAGTAACGCTACAAACCACACTCAAAACAACTACAGGAATCAGTGCAGGTTGTAAATGAGAGGTGCCGGGTGCATCACAAGAGAAATGTGCCATACAAGGATTACCACAACAGGAATCAGTAGCTCATGAGGCATTTGTTTCTAGGGACGGCAGTATTGCCAGCCTGGCAGCCATTCACCCGCAAGCCCTCTGTATAACTAGAATTAGACATGCGGGCAACACGTTGGTATAGCTGTGCGTGCCCTCTGCTTACCCACGCCACATCAGTCCAATACCTCAGAGAATTTAGATGTAGCCATTGCTGGGTGCAGGTCCCTAGCGGGTACCATTTGGCGTCATGCCAAAGAACTGACCAGGATCCCTGGGGCAGTTGGAGCCCCACAGTTTGAAGATTTTTAAAAATTTTGTTCAAGTTACTAAGATACCGGTCTTTTATTCTTGTATTAACCTCCCATCCTGTTCCTTCACTCCAGTTCTCTTTCCTACCAATTTTCCAGTTCAGGTTTTCTCTTAGCCTAGTTTTTCTGCTCTCTTCAATATACTTCCTGCCTACATTTATAATAGTCAAAACGCCGTTCGGTCCCACAACTCAATATGCTGCAGTAGCAGCTGCAAAATGCTGTTCAGAGGCTTATGGCCAGTTTTCAGATCTTCTGGTCATGCCTCTGATGAATCACAAATCTCCTTAGTTTCTTGCACAGGAAGACACTGATGAACCTTAGCAAGACTTTTCATTTGCCTACACAGCAGCAGTATACTTCCAAAATCACAGATATGCCAGGAATTTTTAACCCCTTCCATTAATTTCTTTTTGTTTTTGTATACATAGCGTAGCGAATTCTGGTGTATAAGTAATTCTTCATATAGTCTACGTGCTTCATTTGCATATTGAGTTTTACTGTGGCTAAATATACAACAGTTACCTCAGGTAAAGAATACTTTTTATATTACAGTATACATATAGAAAAAAAAAACAAATTCCTAAAGGAGATAACACACCTATTAATTGTTGCAATAAATGTGAGATTAATTTTTTTTTCCCAGTAGAATTCTAGAGTACAAAACATCTACATTGTAACTACGTTGCTTTACAAGCATATGCATTTCAAGTATATATGTTTTCTTAAAAGGTAACTATAAGCAAAAGGACTCTGGGAGAGTAAATTCATATTTGTCTATTCTGTTATTATAAATTATGTGATCTTTCCAAATAGAAGCACTGGAATAATTAAACTAATTTTCCAAAATTATTCTAGTATATTCAATTACAGATTTTAATTATTTTGGAGAAATAATTCACAGTGTTAATGAAAGAGACAGTAGTTAGAATCATGGCAGAGTATGGGTTTCATGTTTCTGCATTCCATAAGCCTTATTAGAAATGTAAATCAAATATTTGATGAATACTAAGAGCCTATTGGGACATTAAAATGAATATTACCATTGTGACTCTGAGAATCAGGTTGAAGTATAACAGAAGTCAGTTGAGGTAAGTGGATTTCAGTGCCAAAGGGAACATTAGCTGTTTTAAAGAGGCCTCTAGAGTATTATCCAGTATTAAATATGAAAAAATAGATGTTTAAATAACACTCAGGTTGTGACACGAACCAAGAAAAGACACCAGAATTTCAAAGTTTCAGCTGTTACTTCATATAAATTAACCTCATCTCCCATGTTGATAAAAGTTAACTGAGGACAGCAGGGTGGTGGGGAACGTGTAGATGGCATATGGGAGTTAACTTCTAGTCTCCTGTGTTAACCCCTAATCATGCACCATTACAGCTCTTGCCACTGCTTTTGAAGAGAGCAAGTCCTAAATGCTGGCCCTGGCTTATATCTTAAAATATGATTTTGTATTGAATGTTCTGTAAAAGCATTGAAAGCTCACCATATTCTACAAAGGGCATTTTGACAGCCTGAAAAGTTAAACAGCTTTCAGTAATTAAGCCAGTTCTACATATTTATATTTCACACAGTATACAGTATTTTGAAAACTGTGCAAGCCAAAATTTGTTCTTTCTAGGAGATATCATGCTTTAGAGAAGGGGTAAATAGAAAACATAGATGAGCTACATCTCCTACGGCAACAGACAAAGGCTGTGTCAGGAAAACAGCTCTTACACGTCTTATTCCATCTCAGGTTTTCCACAAAGCACCATGGCACATTGCTTGCGAATATCTACCTCAATTTTATGTTCATTTGAAGGGATGGAGGAGTTACACTAGCTAGAAAAAAAAAGTATAAAAATTATGTGTGCTTTACGACCTCCTAATTGGGGTACACAAACAGTATCGGTAGACTTCGGCTAAAGAGATAATTATATGCCTTCAAATTTGTTTAGGCCATAGATGAAGTCTGAAGATGAATTAGGAACACGTTGGCATTTCACAAAGCCAAGGTGATCCACTAAAACTTAATGAAATTTCTACCTTTAAAGGTGGCAGAAGATAAGCTACTATGCCAAATTTTTCACTATTTGGCTGAAATTTCATGCAGGTGATAGTTCTTGTACAATTTTAATTATGCATGAGCTGAACTCAGAAGAATAAAAGAATTTCATATTGTTCCAAATTGAACTTTTGTGCTTTTTGTACCAAAAAGTTGATTTACTTATCAGGATTCATATTCAGATAATTTTGGGTAGTTATCTCCATTTTCTACATTCTTCCCTTTCCCTGTCATTTCTGTAATTATGTCTGTGGCCAGTACATTTCATGAGCTATTATGTTAAGGTATCACTGACAATGTATTTAATAACAGAAAATGTACATGTAGATTTCCTCTGCATGAGGTATCGCTTGAACTACTCCGTATTGAAGGAAAAGGAAGACCCAGTGTAATAAGCACTTTTTTCCCTAATGCTTTGACAAAAGGCCTGATTCTGCCCTGGGTGATCACGAGTCCACAGCCTTGAAGGGTACCAAGCCATAATCTGTCACACAGTCTAAACGTAGCTCTATGAGCCTTTGAAAATCCCACTTCTTCTGTGTACAGATGCTCCATATAAACCTGGCAATATAAAAGCAGTGGCTTATATTTAAGAAGTGCTAGTTTACACATAGCAATGGCTTCCTGGTCATTTCTGAAAGTAAAACATTTCTTTTCCTGCATCATTATTGTCAGTGGAAGATTTGCTTTCAACTGCAGGAAGCATGGAATCAAGCTGTGAAAGTCTAAATAAATTTTGATTGTTACCAGGGTGTGATTTTACTTTAAAATGACAGATTTTATGCCATGACAGACAGTAAAATTAATAAAAATGCAATTTCTATTCTGGATCATACAATTTAAAATGTTTACATGTCTTTAACACAAAACATACCATTAACCTTGTTAAATCCATACAACCAAACGGGAGTGGTTCCCACTAATTCCTCTACAGTGAGATTCTTTACCGATTCCTCATTGGAAGAAAGTTCTGGAAAAAAGCAGTCCCAAAACCATCAATTAAATAGAATATTGTCAAAATACTTTCTCATAATAGATTTCCCATTTTCTCCTTGACCTAGAAATATTGATGAAATTGATAAATCTTTGTAAAATATCAGCATTTTCCAGGGACTTTGCTGCAATTGTTTCTACAGAATATAATGAAATGGACCATAAGTAAAGCTGTGTAACACATGTGCTCCTTTTTTTTTTCCAGGATAAAGACATTAATAAAAATCTTAATTTTTACTTCTTGGGTTTTTACCTTAGAGCTTTTCTGTTACATTGAAATAGCCTTCCAGTACTGGTGAAACAATATAGCAAAAGCAGCTCTAGTAACTGTATTCATTATACTAGCATAAAATTTCAACTTAAGTTTTACAGAGATTTAGTCTGATATCACAAACTGTTTTAAAAAAAAAAAGAGATATAAGTGACTTAAGTCATTATTTAATTACTTTCATACAAATATTTAACTCAGTGTGACAGTATTATGCCAATACTTAAATGAGAGTTGCCCATATGTCTCTGAACCTATGGCCAAGACCAATTATTTGGAGTGATGAGCTTAATTTGAACCATTTTTTCTATTGATGTCTGGGTTAAATCTGACAAGTGAGGGCCTGTCTGTATATTTAGAAGACAATACACTTTGAAATATCTATTTGAGACTTAATCATTTAGTCTAGAATGTTTTCTAACAAAAGAGTTACAGATATTTTATCCATCATTGTATTAAACTATATATACCGTGATTGCATGTTCTTGGATAAGAAACTAGGAAATCTAGATATAGGTATTGTTTTTAATACCTATATTTACTATTTTGTTTATTTTTCCATTTAAAAGAAAAGATTTATTAATATAGAAATGCAGAAAACCATCATTTTTTATAGTTTTCAAAGTGGCAAAAAAATATTAAGTGCAGTTTTTAGCTGACGGCGTTGATTTCTTTAAGAAAATGCAGTCTGTGGATGGGTATCCTAAATTATTCAGTCACCTACCACACAGAGATTTATTAGTTGCTGTCTTGAACCACAGCAGAGACATATCTTGGATCTTATCGTCCCCGTACATTCTAGAGACTTTGTTTCAAGAAGCTGGATGGTTATCACAACATTATATAAAAGGCACCCAACACAAGGAGTGCAGTTTCAAACAATGGAATCAGAAGCAATTACCGCAAGTACGCAGCTTTCAGCACAATTTAAAGAAATTAAAATAATAATTCATGAACCAGAGGAGAAAAGTCCAGCAATGATGGTCACAATGATAGATGTCCCCAGTGCAGAAATATAGCTTCTTGCTGGGTGACAGACAACATTAGCAATGCTACACTAAAACTCAATTTCAGATAGAATAGCAGAACTGAGATCAGCGTAATCCCAGCAAGACAAAAAACAGAAAACCCAAGTTACTCATCATCAAAATCGACAACCAAGTCTATTTTCTTTAGGAGAAACACAAGCATTAATAGCCAAATCACATGCTGGTAGAAGGACCGGTAATTCTCTAGGAGAGTCATACAGTGAAATAGGATGTTTTGTGTCAGTTTTGATCGAGCAGATGTAACAGTTGATAGCCAGAAAAGTATTTAATCCTTCTACTGAATAGAATGCAAAAGATAATTGGGGGGGGGGGAAGTACTCATTAGATCGAGAAATACTACTTCATATAGAGTTACTACAACAACAGAATACCAAAAGATCATAATCTGAAAGGAAACAAAGGTCTTGATAAGTCTTGATACACAGAATGCCTAAATGATAGAATTCACACAACTATAGAGCTCTTTAATTACATTTTTTGTGGCTGTGTCACTTTTGTCATTTTAAGATTCTGCAGAATCTTAACCTCAAGACATTTGTCTGGACATGAACTTAACAGAAATGGTTGATATCCACATCAAATGTTGATATCACAAATGGTTGAATGTGATGATATTGCACAATATGATTTTGCTATAGAATTCTTTTTTGCTTTAGGTTTGAAGGGTGGATGAGTTGTTTTCTAGAGGGCTGTTCTTCAAAAAAGGAAGCGTATCTATGTCAATCAAATGATAGATTAAGTTTATGCCATCTAACCTGAGAGAGCTTTAAATGCAACAGTGGATTACAGGAACGTGTGACAGGACATTTTAAATAACAAAATGTTGTTACCCAAATAATTTACATAGCAGCAGAAAGCAAAGACTAGCTTTGCCGAAGTAAGGAAAAATTTAAGAAAATATTGCAAATAAAGTGTCAAGCAGATGACAGCATAGAACAATCCTGTTATTTTTAATATAAAGTCATATAGACCAATTTTACAGTTAAAACCATTTTGCTGTAAATCTTATTTGTTCCATTTTACAAGGTTTTTTTGCCACTGCTTTCAACCGGAAAAGGATCCTGTATAATAACGTAGAGTTAATCAACAAAGTAATTTTAATTGAGAAAAGCCCCTGTGCTTCTACTTTTGTAATCATGACAAAAAGTCAAATGTTGTTATCACTGATAGATTGGAATTTGCCTAAAAAGTGACAAGTTCTCAAAACCTAACAGGGAAAAAAACAAAGCAAAGTTCAGATTTTGGGGTTGTATTAAACAAAATGGGCAGTTTCTCTACCTTGACAACTATTTCTCATCAGAAAAAGCAAATCTGATTTTTGTTCCAAAGCCTTTGTATCCTACTCAGTCTCCTGCACACTTTCACTGCTGACAGGAAGAATTCAAGGACCACTTTTTCATGAGTCGTACCTGTCTCAACAAGCAACAAGAATTAGCTTAGTACACGTGTGTTAAGTATGTGCCTGGGGGAGAGGACTAAGTATGAGTGTGTTTGTGCATACACATGTGAAAGACAAAAAAAATAAGATGCTCCTTAGAAATCATCTATTTGATGGGCGTAAGAACCACTTCTAAGCCAATTTTAAACAAATCAGGCCAAATATTTAACACTAATTCAGTATAGGATCAGAGACAAATCATCGGAAACAAACTCTTTTGTTTATTTCTCCATCTAAGAAATGAGAATAATATATACTTATCTACAACACAGCAGTATTGGAAAGATTATGTGCTTTTAAAGTATGGATAAAAATTGTGAAAAAAAATATTAAACTCTAACATAATCCATAAACTAATATATAAACAGGATATTAGAATGATTCTCCCCTCTTAATTATTAAATAAGTCATTTAAACTCCCTACATTCATTGCCCTGTCAAGATATCTTGGAGTATGGGAGCAGTGATTATTCACACTTACTCCAGTTTAACAAGTGATTTCTGTTCACTGGATATAGATCTTTTTAATTCCAAGATATATTACACAAGTCTTCAACTTTATTTTTATATATTCTATATGTACTATACATACATATCCACATACCTGTATAGATGCATTGTACTGTGCATATAGTAGAATATAAATATTATAACAGATATTTTAATAGGGGTGATAAGTCAATTTATACGGTTCATCTCCCCACAGACAGCAAGAAGTTCTTTGAACTTCTAAAGCCTAATATATCTCTTTCTGACCAAGAATACTTCAATGATCAATCTTTTCATGTATTAATGGAGAATAAACCTTCTTAAATCATGTAAAAGACATATTTGTAGCAATATATGGTGAACATTTAATTTCTCTCCCACATACTGCTATTCTATGCTAGAATTTGTGAATCTCTTAATAGCTACCTAATCTTTAAGCTCGTATTTTCCACTGACTCATTTTTTCTTATTCGGGATCAAAATATCCTACTCAAAGGGTGGATAAATACTTTCCTGTCAAAACTAAGATGAAGTATAAAGTGAGGTCTCATAGAGGTCTGTCCTGAATCCGGCTCTATTCAATATTTTCATTAAAGATAATGGAATAGAGAAGACACTTACAAAGCTTGTAGGTGACACCACGCTGGAAACAGCTACAAGCACTTTACAGAAGTGCAGTCAAACTCAAAATTGTCTTGATAAATTGGAGAAATGGCCCAAAGTCAATTAGAAAAAATTCAATAAAGATAAGTGCAAAGTAGTAAACTTCAAAAGAAATAATCAAATGCTCAAAAACGGGGGAAACTGTCTAGGCAGCCGTAAAGACTTGTGCTATGGCGGACAACAAGCAGAACAGCAGTTAACACCACAATCGCAAAAAGAGCAAACATCATCCTGAGATGTTTTAACAGACACGCTGCCATTCAGGCACAGGAGGCGATGACCCTGCTCCATCAGTATTGGTGGACCTTCAAGAGCAGTTCATCCAATTAAGGAACTAAGTCAAATTCTCCATGAAAAAAAGTTTAAAAAGTTAATGCCATTAAGACACAAGTGAGCTTGAAGAGTTCTCTTAATGGAAGGCACTTCATTTTTTCCTTCATGTGGATACTAACACACCAACAGTCAGAGATTTCAACAGGTGAATAGGATCTAGCCACAGCAAAGAGAAAACTTGAGGCCAGTGACCAGGGACAGATGAGGATGAGCTGGAGACAAATCAGTGGGTGCACACTGCTGCAATACTTCCATGTTTGTCCATAATAACGAAAAGGGGATTGCCTACATGTAACGGTTGGTGATTTGGAAAACCTCCTAGATAGAGAGTCTGCAAATGCAAAATAGACAAAGCAACATTATGGTTATTTGTTAACCATTTCAGTGCGGCACACATGCTAATTTACTTACACCTTTAAAAAGGTTTTCAAATGCGTGTGTGCTATTGTATCAAGGGAATAAACTGCACTTGATACTATTGCATGAAATGTATTGGCAAACTGAGCCACTAATATTTATATAAAAATATGAATTCCCTGTAGTAATACTAATGAAAACACGAACTGCCAGGTGGAAAGGGTTGTGGTCTGATGAAATTGTCCTTCTGGGCCTAAGACAGGCAACCTCATCAAGCCACTCTATAGCGGTGATCCTAAATGCTGTCCTTATTAGAAAGCACAGGAAAAAAAATATCCTAAGCTTCAGTCAAGAGGTTACACCCCACAAATTTGTGATAAGCAGTTGCAATGAAAAATGCTGGCCCAGGAAAGGTCCCTTCTCCCTAATCTTCAGCCAGCTGGTCCCAGAAGCAGTCAAACCAGCATAGACACTGCTCTGTGTTCCACCATGGGCCATACACTGATGGATAAGTACCGCAATCCTGTCATGCTTCCCACTCAGAACCTGCCACTGGATTCGCTGTCACAGGTATCATCCTTCCTATATTTGGGGGTAGAGAGACACAGCGGGCACAGAAAACTAGTCAAATGTAAGGACTTATACTCTGCCTATATGGCTGTAGAGAAGTTCTATCATTTAAATTTAAAAATTCCCCAACTTTCTTTAAAGCAGATTTGACAATGCATCATTATTAGTACAATCTATTAGTATTAGGATAGTTCTCAGGAGCCCTAGGCACAGAACAAGACCCTCAGTGCCAGATTCTAACACAGATGGAACAAAAAGCCAGTCCAAGATTTTATAGCTTAGGTATAAGAGGAAGAGACAAGACAGGAGAATATAAATAAGACAGCTTCAGTCTAGATGACAGACAGCAGTGTCAGCATACTACTAGTTCAACTGTTGTCAACTGTTCTGTAGACATTGTAGCAAAGGAGAATTTTAAGGAGGAAATTTACTTCTCAGATAGTTGCATTGTTGTTCCAAAGTAGGTTTTTAGAATAATTCTAAATGTGATGCAAAATGTGAACAGACTTGCAAAAACTCTCTTTGTCAACTAAGTAGGTCATTTGTTTTGTTTAGGTCTCAACTTTATTATCAAAATATCTTAATAAATCCATAATGATATTTTGGACTATTATTACTGTCAAAAAGAAATAACATTTTAATCATGTTAAAACAAGGTTGGTGGCTGGCCTAGGGTACTCTGGACTGCATCGGTAACCCAAATTGAATTTCCTGTTCCGATTTGCCAACCCCACGAGGAGCATACTGATGATATGCTAACAGCAAAACACTCAAGCAAATTAAGTTCTTAAGCATGAAAGTTACCTTTCTTTAAAAGGAGAAAAGAAAAAGAGAAACACAGGCTTATGTTTGTATATATGTGGTAGGTTAGAAAAGATGCTTGTGGACAAACATTGATTAGACAGCATTTGGATCCAGCAGGGATCCTTGCATGCCTGTTGACACACATTCCAGATATCGTGGGAGTTCTTTAACCTTTTAAACTCACATCAATCTATAATTCTATTGGGAGAGGATCAGCAGTCAAGAAGAGGGGTATACTATACTTATTTTATTTCCTTTTGCTGCAGTTGATAGTGAATGACCCACCGTCTTTAAGATGCGAAGGGATCATTAGATCAGATTTGCACTTAGCCTTGATCCAGCAACCATTATGTAGGAAACGCAAAGCTTCGCAATAGTTCTATAAAGACATTTTATTAATGCATCTATTCATTACCACTAACTCATTTATAGAGTACTTCCACTGTGGAATTTCAATTTCTTGATGTTATATTTGGCTTAAATGGTCATAGTGATAGCCTACGTCTGCCTCAGGGCTCATTACCACATAGGTGTGGAGAACGTTATTAAACAACTGTACAATGAAAGAAACTCCCGAGTATTGCATTCTGTCAGATGCATGAGAGCTATTACACCTTTGTTCCTATTACAGTATTCATAGCTTCCTGTTGCTTGTCCTGTAAGATTTTATTTAATATATAAAATAAACAGTTTTAGTAGGCAATTTCCCATCAGTGATGCAGGAAGCATATTTTTCTTCAGAATGTGCACGGTACTCCACACAGAAGGGTCCTGCTCTATAAATAAGGCTTTACTGGCACGACTGCAACAGAAATTGCTATTAGGTGTTGTTTATATTTAACAATTTATGTATAAGATGTCACAAATATGAACCACAGTGAGGAAGAATTGAGAGAGAAAATAACTGCAGGGTGCATCAGGGAAAGCTTCAGTCAGACAGTGCCATTTCTGAGCTGAACCTCCAAAAACATGAGAGCTTTCCAGAAGCCCCGACAACAGGCACCAGTTATCACGGAACAACCCAGTGGGACTGAAAAATGATGAAGGCTCAGCGTGAGTCAAGCTCCGAACCACAGGTTGTGAGAAGGGCAGTATGGGACTGCTTTACTACCCTCTATTAGCTTCATGCAGGGAAGCATTCCCCGGGACGCGGGAACCTCCTGCGTCTCCCCCTCCCCGTCTGCAGCTTGAAAAGGAATTGGCATTGACTTTAATGAGGACACGTTGCTTTGACATGTCTGTTAGAGCTCATTGTTTTGCACTATCATTTGTTGTTTCAAATCAAGCCAGACCAGTCTGCAACCTAAAAGCTCCTGTAAAAAACCCTTATCTTCCACTAATATATGAAAATTCAAATATATGAAAACTCCGGATGCTTCTGTACTTAAATGAAGAGATGGTTTACCACCTCCCTGCAAATGTAGAACAATCAGCAATGAAGCAAGACTGATATAAATTGAGATGGCTTACAGGCAACAATTCAAATTCAAGTAGAATATGTGATATTTCATATCCTTAGCCTAAACACTGGATATTTTGTATAAATACAAGACTAGTTGTCAAGATCACAAATACAAAGATGGAAAAATCTGACTTTTAGTAGAGACAGCTCAGAAGGGCCAATTGCAGAGAAAATCCTTACTGTGTTTACATTTTACTTGAAAATACTCCAGTTATCAGGATGCTGCAACTGTGAACGGTCTGCCTTAACAAAAGATACCAGGATCAGCTCACAACTATGTACCTGCCCAGCCTCAACCAGCGTTAATAGCAGTAATTCCAGCGACTGTACAACACATTAAACAACAAGATACTACTGCTGAACTCTTCAGCAAATCTAGAAGCAAAATAACTAGCAGTTCCAGTATCTAACCTACATGCATGCATAGTTCCTCTGAACTCAATGTAAATATTTACCTGAATAGAATATGTAGCACTTCGAATCAACCAGAGAAAAAAATTAAACATAGGCTACAATACTGCTTTCTGAAAAATATTTAAAGACATATTTTTCAGAACAATTAGGTATAATTTCAATGGATACTTCAAAGTATGTGGCCAAAATAGATTGGTTCATTACCTCTATTTTTCCTATTTTATTCAAAGTACAGCAGTGTTGCAGTGAGGTTTTCTCCTGACTGCATAGTGCATGGCATTCTGCTTTTCAATAGTAGAATGAAGTAGCAGCACAAATTGGTTTGAATTATGATGAAATAGTATTGTTACTTGTGTATGAAATCTAAAAACCACTGCACTATGACCTTAATTTTAATTGGCTTGTTCTTGAAACCAGCAGCTAAACCTCAACACTGATAGAAAACGATTCAATTATTTCTAGTCGGTTCCTAACTCCTCAGTGAGCAATGTGTTAGCTAGTAACACAGTCACTTACTTTTCTTCACACTGTGGAGAACAAGATACGTATAGATATCTAGAGAATCGTCTGTGGTTAAATTCATTTGACCTAAAGGAAGCTCACTTTGTTCCTCAGAAGTTAAAAAGCAGATTTCAAAAGAAAATCACAAAAACATGTTTTTCTGTATAAGCCTCCATTCTGTATAAGCCTCAATAAGTCTACTCCAGGTACCAATGTCTTCTTTAGTTCCTGACAGTGTCATTACTATCGTCTCGTTTGGTCAAATTATTATATTAGCTTTGCTTGTATAAGCACAGAGACTCAAACCAGTATGCCTAGTAGCCTTCCATATATTCCATATTTTTTTCTATCCCACCTAATATTTCTAATTCACATTTTGCAGGTGTTTTATAACAGATAGTCTTCTTTCCTATTTTGACAGCAAGCTCTTTATTATATAATGATGAACATTAGCATTTTGCTACAAATATTCTTACTTTATACTGATAATTTTACTATCTCATGTTCAATGTCTAACCTTTACTTCAAATAAGCAGATCCCATACAAATCAGATTTGTAGTTATGTATGACTGATGTAATTAAAACTCTCAAGAGAACACGTAAAATAAAAAGTCTTCAAGCTTTTCCTGCCTAAATTATTGTTAGCCAAAGACAGTACTTATCATTTCATTACTGGAAAGTGAAAAGTGACAGGACATTTAACATCTGGGTACTTATTTTCACAAGCCCTGTTCCTTCAGTAGTGTTTAGATTCAAAAAACAAAAAAAGACAACAGTAATAGTAAAATGAGACGGAAAAATTTCCAAGAGAAAATCTGAATCTTTTTTCTTTCAGCTGTGATCAGACTAAATAGCCACAAGGCAAGGGTCCCTTTTCTTGTTTTAACTTGCCATGGATCAGTCATATGGCCATTCAGGGTGCAATGTTCACCCAAAAAAGCTCAGTATAGTAATTATCGGTAGATCTCTCCACCATTTTGCCCAGACACATACACCCCTCCCTCCCATATCTTTCCATTCCTGAGTAGGCAGCCTGATGGTATGGGATGCTCTGCACTGGAACAGAAGAATTACAGAATTGTTTAGGTTGGAAGAGACCTTTAAGATCATTGAGACCAACCGTTAACCTAACACTGCCAAGTCCACCACTAAACCATGTCCTTAAGCGCCACATCCACATGTTGTTTAAATACCTCCAGGGATGGCAACTGAACCACTTCCCTGGGCAGCCTGTTCAGTGCTTGACAACCCTTTCAAGTGAAGAAATGTTTCCTAATATCCAATCTAAACCTCCCCTGGCACAATTTGGGGCCATTTCCTCTTGTCCTATTGCCTCTTACTTGGGAGAAGAGATTGACACCCACCTCTCTACAACCTCCTTTCAGGTAGTTGTAGAGAGCAATAAGGTCTCCCCTCAGCCTCCTTTTCTCCAGACTAAACATCCCCAGGTCCCTCAGCCACTCCTCATAGGACTTGTGCTCTAGATCCTTCACCAGCTTTGTTGACCTTCTTTGGACACGCTCCAGCACCTCAATGTCTGTCTTGTAGTGAGGGGCCCAAAACTGAACCCAGCACTTGAGGTGCGGCCTCACCAGGGCCGAGTACAGGGGGACGATCACTTCCCTAGTCCTGCTGGCCACACTATTTCTGATACAGGCCAGGATGCCGTTGGCCTTCTTGGCCACCTGGGCACACTGCTGGCTCATATTCAGCCGGCTGCCAACCAACACCCCCAGGTCCTTTTCCGCTGGGCAGCTTTCCAGCTACTGCTCCCCAAGCCTGTAGCGTTGGCTGGGGTTGTTGTGACCCAAGTGCAGGACCCAGCATTTAGTCTTGTTGAACTTCATACAATTGGCCTCGGCCCATCGATCCAGCCTGTCCAGATCCCTCTGTAGAGCCTTCCTACCCTCAAGCAGATCAACACTCCCGCCCAGCTTGGTTGCATGAAATCAGTATTCAGCAATTCAAAACATTCAACCAGTTGCCATGTCTCTCCCAGGCAATTTAGCAAGGTTATACTCTGTTAATAACTTATCTTCAGAAATAATGACATTTGTATTATAAAACTGAGAAAGAGAGGGCACTTTACAGATAAGTGCCATCTATTCAAAATGTTAGAAGTCATTTTATAGGTGCCCTTTAGACACAGGCACATCTCCATGTTTCAGCAATTATTCATCATTTGCACGTTCATAATTTGGGAGAGTTTTGAACTCAAAATGAATAAGACGCCTACACGCTGCCTCAAATGGCTGAACAAGCCTTGATAACACCTCATACCTAAGAGACTCTAAATAAATTAAATAATGAGTAGGGGAAGCATGAACCTTTCCTAGTCTGTCTGTGAACACAGTAAAAAGTAGCAATAGTCTCCCAAATCTAGGATATAAGACAGAAATCTGTCTCACAGTCACAAAATCTCCTGTTACCATAGTGATGTGGACTGAGCAAATGACTAAAAATACCTGGTCTTATTCACACTGTCTTAGGAATGTGACCTAAATGACATGTAATACATGTTTTTCCATGAGAAATTAATTGCATTTACTAGGAGCCAACACTGAGAAGCAGATAATGTGGAAGTATGATGTGTGGTCAGACACTCAAAGAGACCACCTTCTCAAAGATGCAGCTTGAACAGAGAGCTGGCTGGAAGAAAGCATACAAAAAAATATGATAAAAAGAAACCACATGTAGGTCATTAACAAATCAAAGGTACCAATTAAACATGGGTTTCTCTCACTAAATGAAGTTATACTTGAAAAGCATTCTTTTGAATTGCTGATACATGAAATTAACCATAATCTCCAAAGAAGATCACTGTCTGCAAGAATCTCCTTGTTGTGATGGCTGTCAAACTTAGGAAGACACAGAGGTAATACAAATTCTTGTTTAGACCAGCTTTGGTTCACAGCACCTACAAATGTCAGGACAAACCAAAAGTGTGCTACAAAAGCGTGCTAGAGGAGAAATTGCAAGTGGCATCTCCCACCTCCACTTGTGAGGTGCCCAAAGAGCTGCCTCCATAAGTCTCACCCAGGAGCTGCTGCTGCTGCTCTACACTGAGACCGGAGCGTTGCAGGCTCCTCCACTGACTGCCCTGGGAAAAAGAAAAGCCAGAAGGAAGATGAGACTCTAGATTTATTTGAAGGGCTTAATCCGTTACAATTTTATTTCTATTTTAAAGGACAATAATCTCCCTCCAATTTACAGTATAGGATATCTTGATTCTTGCTATGTGACATCTTATTTTATTTATAAACATTCATCTATGAATGTTTGTAAAAGTTTGTTAGGCTGAGTTGTTTAAGGATGTTGGAAGGCAAGCACCGCTGACTTTAAAAAGGGGGCAAATGTTTTGCCTGGAGACACCTGCAAGTGCAGACCTGCCACAAAATTGCTCTACACCCTCTTAAGTATATTCCAAGATAGTATGGGATTGTATTCCAGCATTGTTACACACAGTGGAATTCTAGAAAATGTACTTTATTTCAAGTATAACGATAAAATGCTCCATTTTGAAAATGATCATCAACATCAGATAGGGTTTTTCCTTACTATGCTTTTAAGAACAGTAGCTTGTTGACTCATGCAAGGAAAAAAACAAAGAAAGAAAAAACCCAAAGCCTGCAGCATCTGCAGTTGAAATTTTGTACCATTGCAAAGTATTTTTAATAAACCACTTACCTGGACCGATCAGCTGGAAGACACACTGTATTCCACTAGCAGGTATTGAATACCCACAGTCTCTCAAAAATTCAGGCAGATCATTTCTGTCCATCTTTTTGCCAAACTCTCTCTTGGAAAACACTGTTTCATAAACTGAAGAAGAGAAGCTTCCATCAGATACATATTTACAGTATGTTACTAGGCACTGATTTTTTCTGGAAATATTTTCTTCAGAATATTTTCTTCTTTTTTAGAAATATTTTCTTCAGAATCAAGGGTGCTGAAAGAGCTGGCAGAAGTGCTCACCAAGCCACTCTCCATCATTTATCAGCAGTCCTGGCTAACTGGGGAGGTCCCAGTTGACTGGAGGCTGGCAAATGTGACGCCCATCTACAAGAAGGGCCGGAAGGAGGATCCGGGGAACTACAGGCCTGTCAGCCTGACCTCGGTGCCCAGGAAGGTTATGGAGCAGATCATCTTGAGTGCCATCACTCAAGATACATCACATACGGGACAACCAGCTGATCGGGCCCAGTCAGCACGGGTTTATGAAAGGCAGGTCCTGTCTGACCAACCTGATCTCCTTCTACGACATGGTGACTCGCTTAGTGGATGAGGGAAAGGCTGTGGACGTTGTGTACCTGGACTTTAGTAAAGCCTTTGACACCGTCTCCCACAGCATTCTCTTGGAGAAGCTGGCTACCCATGGCTTGGATGGGCGTACTCTGCGCTGGGTAGGAAACTGGCTGGATGGCCGGGCCCAAAGAGTTGTGGTGAATGGAGTTAAATCCAGTTGGAGGCCGGTCACAAGTGGTGTTCCCCAGGGCTCAGTACTGGGGCCAGTCCTGTTTAATATCTTTATCAATGATCTGGACGAGGGGATCGAGTGCACCCTCAGTAAGTTTGCAGATGACACCAAATTGGGAGGGAGTGTTGATCTGCTGGAGGGCAGGCAGGCGCTACAGCGGGACCTGGACAGGCTGGATCAATGGGCCGAGGCCAATTGTATGAGGTTCAACAAGGCCAAGTGCCGGGTCCTGCACTTGGGTCACAACAACCCCAGCCAACGCTACAGGCTTGGGGGGGAGTGGCTGGAAAGCTGCCCAGTGGAAAAGGACCTGGGGGTGTTGGTTGACGGCCGGCTGAATATGAGCCAGCAGTGTGCCCAGGTGGCCAAGAAGGCCAACGGCATCCTGGCCTGTATCAGAAATAGTGTGGCCAGCAGGACTAGGGAAGTGATCGTCCCCCTGTACTCGGCCCTGGTGAGGCCGCACCTCGAGTACTGTGTTCAGTTTTGGGCCCCTCACTCCAAGAAAGACATTGAGGTGCTGGAGCGTGTCCAGAGACGGGCAACGAGGCTGGTGAAGGGTCTGGAACACAAGTCCTATGAGGAGCGGCTGAGGGAACTGGGGATGTTTAGCCTGGAGAAAAGGAGGCTGAGGGGAGACCTTATTGCTCTCTACAACTCCCTGAAAGGAGGTTGTAGAGAGGTGGGGGTCGGTCTCTTCTCCCTAGTAACAGACAACAAAACAAGAGGAAATGGCCTCAAGTTGCGCCAGGGGAGGTTTAGATTGGACATTCGTAAAAATTTCTTTACCGAAAGGGTTGTCAGGCATTGGAACAGGCTGCCCAGGGAGGTGGTGGAGTCCCCATCTCTGGGGGTATTCAAAAGGCGTTTAGATGAGGCCCTAAGGGATATGATTTAGTGGGGGACTTGGTAGTGATAGGTTAATGGTTGGACCCGATGATCTCGGAGGTCTCTTCCAACCAGAACAATTCTATGATTCTATGATAAACTCTGTATTAAAACTTAGGCCTTTGCAGAGGTCACACAATGGGGTAGTTTGCTGCTGACTTACTCTTGTACTAAAGTGAAACTCACACATCACCCTTACTGAATGCAAAGCGGAACAGTTAGGCTGAAAAACATCTCTTGCCTATATTAGAATTTCTCAGTATGGAAAGGTGATGGACTCTGCCGAACTAGGCTGGTAGAAAGAGGTTGAGGTAAGTAGATAATTATAATGGTTAATACTCTTTTTTACTTGGCAGATACACTCAACCTACCTAAAGCAGTATATTAAACTGCTCCCCTGAGGGTAAATGGCAAAGGGAAAACTCACAGTGTAAGATATTGTCCCCGGTATTATTGCAATGGAAATGCCCACAGATGCCTTGCCACGGCTACTTAAAAAAAGAACAAGGAGGACTTATACTGGTAGGCTAACAGTCAATTATTTTCTTGACAAATTTAATACATTAAATAATATAGCTTCAGTCAAAGACACTAACTCAGAGATAGGTGTTGTGTGATTTATTTTGTACTCCTCAGGGAAGGAAAAATACAGATTTAAAATAAAAAACTTCAGTCTCCTATACTTTCATGTCCACAGAACATTTCAGCTGATCTAACTCACAGATTTTTTGCAGAGTTGGTGCCAGAAATCTTCCTCCCTGAGAGACAGGGGATACTAGTCTAGCTGATTTACTACAGTTTAACAAAACCAGCAGTTTTCCTATAATGGTTAACAGCAATATATCATATTATACTCTATGTTATGCATGAGCATCTATAACATGTCTCTGTCTTCATCAAAGCAGAGCAAATTCATGTCCATTTAACAATTCAGAGAAACAGCATCTGCCTTTTAAGGCAGACTTTGCACTCTAATTTTTGAAGACCATAAAGACAAAACAACAGAAAAGACAATACATTGGGCTGCAACATCCTATCATATCTACAAATAAAGAAGCTTTGAAGATATAACTTTAAGACTTCCTATTAAAGCATCAGTGATTCAACCATCAACCAGTATTTCATTACAATATGAAGAGTAGTACAAACTTTTCAGTCAGCCAGCATTAGACAGTATGTTATGAGTTATGCAGCCTACGATAAGAAATTACTTTTTCAGGAGGATATGGGTTGTGTTTTAGAAATTAATTAGTTTTATTGGTATTTTTTCTAACATATGGAGAAAACCAAATTTTCTATATATATACATTTCATATATATGTATTTCCTATGTGATGTTAGGATTATGGAATTTAGAAGTCAAAACTGAGACTATGCTGTGAATCTTCAGAAGCTTTTTTTTTTCCTGAGAGATATATTCATTACATGATTTGCATCAGTAAGGCATTTGGAGAGAACTCAAAGCCTACCCACTGAATATGTTCAAATTAAGTATTACAATCCTCCTTCTTTATACTGAAGTATAAAGCTTTATGAATGCAGAATTAAAGGACTGAATGGAAATGGGAATCAAGATATAAACAATTAATATATATCAAGCTCAAAAGGTGTAAGAATCAATTAGAACCTACTTCTAGTATTTAATGGGTGGTACATTTTTATTTCTCTGGAATGCTAATGCCTATTTAAAGGAGAAAAAAAAAAGTGCAGTACGTTGCTAACCCTTAGCTATGAAAATAGTCATCTAAGTCCAACTTGCAGTACTGTGTTTTGATGCATGGTTGAAAACTCATTCTCTTTTTCTCAGCTTTTTCCCACCAGGAAAGCTATTTTCTAGTGGGCACTCTCATCTAATCTTAAATATCCCCTGTGATAAGACAGCAACCTCTTATTCTGGAAGACAAATTTGAAGGGCAATGGATAGACAAAAAGGAAGTTTAGATTAAATTTTGCAGTCCAAACTGCTTTTTATTTTCCTTAGTATCTTCCTATAATCCTTGGGCTAATAAGGACCACACAAACAGAAACATTCAGAAGAATACAGAAGGCAGTGAGCAGAGCATCTGGACCTAAGGAACAGGCAGTTTTGGTATTAGTCAACTGTTTCCTCTTCTATCAACACTTCTCTGCTTATGTATCAGGAGAAGCAGCCCTCGTGCCTGTGCCTTCTTGATTATGCCTTCAAGCTATTATCATTTATGCTTCTCCTGACCATTGCTATTTATTCTATTGTGCGTGTCCATGAATTTTCTACTATACAGCTGAACAACAACTTCCATCTTCTCTACCCCGCTTACTTGACTGTACTGTGAGCCATCAAACTGATGAGGAAACAGGGGAGACAAAAGCAGGTAGAAAAACTAGTTCCATGAAGAAAATATACAATACATGGATTGCTCAAAAAAATCTGAAAAGGGATCTTCTTTAAAGAGGCTCTCTAAACATACAAGTTATTTATTTCATTATGGGAAATGTTTAAGTGCTATTCATTTTCCAAACAATCCCCTCAAAATACAATAGGGCAATAATCTTGACAAGAATGAATGAAAAGGATAAAGTGTTAAGACAACCATGATGATACTCAGTTTTGCGCTTTCTGACCTACTATCTCATTACAAATCCTCCGTCCTGACAGTTTGTGACACTGCCCATCATTTAACAGTTAACAAAGTTACAGTCTAAGAACCGCAACACAATGACACAGTCACAAAGCGCAGCATGCAAGAGTTAAAATAGTTAATCTCCTCATCAACTGACCAGGAGACTCTCTTTATTCAAGCTAAACCCTACAGTTCTGCAGTGCCAGAATGACATCTTAGAAATGCAGCTGTGCATACGGAGACATGAAATCTTCCTTGTACCAAAAATCACTTTTAAATAATTGTGTTGCAGACATGAAATATTACTTAAGAATAGACAGACCACTGAAATTAAAATAAAAGATAATTCTATTAAAAAATGGGATGACGTACATTTTTTCTTGTCCATCCACTCCTCTAATTCAAAATACCGAAGTGCTGTAGAGAGATCCAAAACACCAGCTCGACATTTAATGCGGTCTATCATTTTATGGTAGTACCTTACAACTGCTGGTAGGGATGGTCCATGACCTGTAGACTCTAATTACAGATATATTTCACTTTCACTACTGTAAGAAATGAGTGAAGGGTGACTAAAGAAACAGATGAAGAGTTGGAACTAAGAGGTGTGCAGCGTAAGAGAAAAACTTAAAAGACAGCAAGAATAAATTCCATTCTTGTAAACACATATGGATGGATACATAAAAACAATTACTCCATAGTGCTGATAAGGGGTGATCCTTTCCAAAGGTGATTGGACAAAACTATTGGATAAAACTATTTTGGAATAAACACATTTTATCCCAAATTACAGAAGTAGATCAGGAACTATGTGAAATACTATCTGCACATAATCAGTCTTGGAGGAAAGACAAGGTTCTGTGTCTCAGCAGAGGAAAAGTGGAACAGTGAAACTTGGCAAGGTGAGAAACCCTGTGCTCAACACCCATTTTTTGATTAAAAGTATGTCATGGGAGGAAAAATATATATTTGTTTTCTACAGCCCAGGGGTAGATATCAAGAAATGCTGTCTCACCTCATCATTAATTATATCAGCAGCAAGAACTTCCTCTCCTCCAGTATATAAAGTGAAGGAATATTTTTAAAGGTTGATAATTACCAAATAATATGACCTGATTTTTATTACCCTATTTCAGGATTCTGAAAAACTAATAAAAAAGATCATTTAATGGATGACTTAGTTCCTACTTGACCCACTTATTTGAGTTAGGTACAAGTTTTCTTACAGTATACTTCTTAGATAGAAGCTTAGACATCACCAGAAAAATGATATCTTTACTGAAGTTATGCAGCCTCCATTAGCACCCAATCTGTAATATGCATAAGCTCTTTTAACTTGGTATAAACTCTGAGATGGAAGGCAAAAGTGCATATTACAGCATTCTAATATGTCATTTCTCAGGAACTAGCATTTCATTCAGCAATACTAGATGACAAACATGAAAAACACTAATTATACTATAGAATCCATGGGGCTTTTTTCCAGTAATTGATGCTTAGAACAGTGGGAGAAGAAGAGTGCAATAGGCAGTCTGTTAGTTACAGCCTGGTTCTCTACCTGAAAAACTGCAAGCCCCAGACTTAACAGTACAATATGCACGTGCACCAAGACTCTCTGGAGGCAGAGGGATCAAATGTCACACAGGCCGTTCTCCTCTGAAAACTAATAGACAGCCTTCTTGAGATCAAGTGATGGAAATGGGTCCCAGCAGAGCACTTGCTATCACTGCATTCTCCTTAACCTTGAAGGTGCAGAACAGCCGTGACAGACAGACTAGCTGAGTATTGGGGGGGTGGGGGGGTGGGGGTGGTGTCATACCAAAATAACAATAAACAAGAATTCTTACACTACTAGAATATAAGCAGAACATGGATTAAACAATCAAGACATTACCTTAATCTTTACTCTCTTGAATTCCCTATGTTCAAGCCACCCTCTTACATATCTTTGAATGCAAATGACTGCTTTAAGTACGTCTCTACTGCTAGGATGCTTTCTACCATCACGAGAAGCTTCGAAGACTTCCAGGTGAGTTACCTTTTTCTTCACCTTCTTCTGAGTTTGAAGGTCAAGGCATTTGTCACTAGAAATTAAAGTACATAAGATTTGCTTTTCAGTTTGGTGGACAAATGCTTGAACTATAAATCAAAATTCTAGAAGACAAATTGTAATGTGCACCTAAAATAATTACAGAATCACATAGAATCCTTTTATTTACATGAATAGCTTGAAAAGATTGAAAAAGAATTGTTGGTCATTTATGATTTACAATTACAGAATTAGCATCCAAATTTGCTTGCCAACTGTTCTGCTGCAGCTGTCTAGATCTGCACAATGTCCATGGCTTTGTAAACTCTAAGGATTAAGTTGTTATTTTAAATAACCTTAACATTTTTAATTCCTATTCAACTGTACAGTTTTTTACAAAATGGAGAACACAAAAAGTCATATTTTGTGTGAAAATACACTCTTTCAAAAAAATTGATTTGAGTAGGACTAAAAAAATAACTTACCTACCAGTTCTTACAATTGAACTGATAATATGAACTGCAGTAGATAGACACATTAAAACCTTTAAGTGTCTCTTCCACCCGAATGCTAACTTCCATGGCTTTCATTAATGTGTATTCATGAAAGGTGCCAGGAAATTTCTGCCTCCCCCCCCCCCCCCCCAAAAAAAAATTTTACAAGAACATAGAAATGTATTGAAACCAATCCTTTTCATAAGAGCACATCAGGAAAAGCTATATTGGAGATTTTCCTGTCAAAACAAGACAGCAGAAACACCAGAAAAGCCAAGATATTCAATAACCTGAATTGTACATGTATTTGCTACAGTAAAATTACTAAAACCAATTTTAAAATCCTGAAAGCTCTCAACTTTGTCTTGATACAGAATGAGTAGAAAGGAACTCTCCGAAGTTTCATTCCCACAGTCTTCCTGTGTCATTACTTGACTATGTCCCAACTGAGGAAATGATCAAAATATATACGATGAATAATCACAATGCTAGGTTTTGCATTCCAAGCAGTGTAACTGGCAGCAATGTAAACCAAAATGTAGCTGAGGATTTTTCATCGACCACATTTAGAGCCGTCCTTTTTTCTGAAGGTACAATTATGAATAGAAATAGTCATCTTATAGTTAAGGTCAGAAGTAGCCGTGTGCTGTAAAGTCAGTTGTAATTTTACTTACCACATCCAGATTGTGCCAAGACCAAGCCAATCTGCTTGAAATATCATTGAATTGAAAGGAAAATGGTTTTTGATGCCTGGTCTTAATTAAGCAAGGTGCTAGTCAGATAAAATGCTTGAGAAATGGCGATCTTGGTATTTCTCAAAAGCTTGTCTTTTGCTGGGTTTTTTGTTTGGTTTTTATTTGTGAATTTATATATATGTATATATATTTTAAACAAAATAACTTAGATGATTAATTTCAAACTGGTTATTTTCTGGTATTCTGTAGCACTCTTTCCCTCTAGCCAAGAGTCTGCAGGATTTCTCATCATATCATCTTCTTATAATTAAAAATTATCATTTGCACTAATTCATCATTCCACTCTATGCCACAAAGACAAATCTGTTCCATCAATCTTGATCTCTCTACTGGCTAAAAAGTCTTCCAGGTATTTTATATAACCTCACGGTATGGGACCACAATTTCACCATTCACTTATAATCTGATACACCCTCTAACCTTTTCTACTGAACAAAGAATTGAACGCTCTACCAGCTTAATTCAGCTCCATACCAGCAGAGGCTGTGCATTTATTATTTTCCCCAGAGATTTTATCAGAGAAGAACAGCATTTTAATTTGCTTGTAGGGTTGCAAAGAAATTGCAGTTTCATAGGTTGCACAGGAAATACCCTGAGTGGACTCATGATCACAACTGTTTCTAGACAGGTCTAGCCAGCTTGCAGGTGATGCCTATCTACGCTGAGACATGAGAATGTGCCAAGCATGAGGATATCCAAGGGCCACATCTCTGGACTGACCAAATCCACTGTCTTCAAAGACCAGGGACCATCATGATGTCAGATGGACAGGAAGGGAGCTGACTTATTAGATACATGGGTATATAGAATATACACAGTATTTCTATTGATTATTTTTTTCCAAATTGTGAGAAAAAGTTTATAAGAGGCAATTATCTATGTTGGGAGGGCAGGTCCCTTTGTGCTGTCTTACAGGAAGAAAAGTTTGAAATGTTTTCTTAACATTGTTTTCAGATTTATTTCAGATTCTAGATATAGTTTGACTTTTGAAACAAGACCCTCAAATCACTATGTAAGTTGAGGTAGAGGTAGGTTATTTGGGGAAGGCAGGGCACTCGGACGGAAGGAAAGTCTTCCTAAAACCAACAAATTTTTTTTTTTTTTTTATGAACATGTGTTTTAGAACAATTCTGATTTTGTAACCATGACATTCATTTTTAGATCCAAGATAACAAAAATTATATGAAAGATATGGACAAGTGGCTGTTTGAAAGATTGAGTGTACAATCAAATCCTCACTTAGGTACAGCAGCTGTCTGCACTACAGATGTCTTTGTAAAATCAAATTCATGCTGCAGATCTGACGGCAATGCATTGAATGGCTCTTCCTACTGAATTATACATGTGGCAATTTTTTTACCATCTCACAATTTAATCTCATGCAATTTACATATTCTGATTAATAGTGCTGTGTAAAGATACATTTAATATGACCTGGCGCTGGTGTATAAAGAATGTCTTATATCAGTATTTTGGGCTGTTCTTAAAGATTAATTTATTTTAAGGTTGTGTTCAAGTTACACTGTTCTTATAAGCCACAAAAAATGCATACTAAACTACCTCTTGCTTAATAAGATTTCTCTCAGTTGCACTATTGCTAATGATAACTTTTACAGGAAAAAATGTTGCTGTAATAGAAGAAAATAGCTAGACAGAAAAAAGTGGGTTTTATTTAATAAGTGTTTAGAACATACTAGAGCAGAACAAATACCAAGCATGATGTTTGAAAAGGAATTTCTAGCAAACTAACAGTTTATCTGCATTAATATATATTCCATCACTTATAAATTTCTGTTCAGATATTGCTACTAATTAGTTTTGGCTGATATTGGACTATTTTGTATGCCCCATTTATAAAAGCTGCTTGCCCATCTGTTAATAGGTTGGAAGTGATTAAAGGACACTTATTTTGGCTGTTGCAAAGGCCAAATCATTTTAAAGCTGCAAATATGTGACAAAATCAGCTAAAGGTTTGCCAAGTTCAGGACCTGATTTTCCTGAAGAGTTGTGGTGTCTGCTTCCTTTCCCTCCTGCCTAAAGCATCTATGAGTTTTCAGCATATAAAAGCAAAAATTTAGCCTATGATAGGCCACACCTACTAGCTATTTGTTTAAACAGAGGTTTTAATAAACTTTGAATGTTTTTCAGATCTCTAGCTAAAAAAGCATTTTTGCTGTTTGCATATTAACTTCGAAGCATTGCTTCTAAGATCTTAACTAAAAAGTGACTTGCAAGAGTCCTCAGTATCACAATATTTTAATACCTATTCCTTCCCTTCCTGTCTATTGTTTCATCAGTGTGCCTAAAAGAGCAGGAAAATGAGAAATAAATTAATATGGGAAATATCAGAGGAAATGACGACAAAAAAAGAGAGTGAAGAATTGGATGAAAAGGACAGTGATGGACAGTGACCTGCGAATCAACAGCAAACCAAAACCCCTAATGGCAAGAGATTTATGTGTGCCATTATTGTGAGATAATGCAAGACTTCAGTTCCATCGGGGGAAGAGTATTTCAGTCATATGTTTAACTTAAATGAAGACACGAATTAGCCTTGTACAGAGAGCTAGAATGTCTCCTCTATACCATTTACATCCTGTGGCCTACCTGAAGGCAAATCGCACATACTAAACTATACTCTGCTTTTCTCCGTGTACTTAACTTGATGCTTTACAGTATCAGGATAGAACCCAATCTGACCCTTAGTCCAGATGAAAAGTAGCAATGGAGTTGTGAAAAAAGTATTCAGACAGATATTCTAGCCCTGGTTTGTCTGCACCCTCCTGAATAATTCTCTCCTTTTCTTCTCTTCTCTTCTCTTCTCTTTTCTCTTTCCTTTCCTTTCCAATAACTAACCCTAGGCTTATTTGCTTCATCTGCAAATTTAATTTTATAAATGAGCAACATAAAGTGCTACCGACATACATTAAAGACATACCACCTGCTTTGTACTACTTTAATGGAAAATCTGTCAAGCACTTTCTTTAATGATTATATGTCTTAAAAATTCAACAAATGAAAGGATTACCACTGAAATCATATTAATCTGCAAAGGATTAACAGCCTACTGTTGAAAGACTTCATGAACTGCAATAGGAGAGGATCTGAAATAAAAAATGCAAAGAGCTTTTCACATAAATAGTGTAGAAAGATTGTAGAGGTTGAGGCAGCAAAAGTGAAAATGGACTGAAACAAAGAACGGTGATGTGAATCAAACACTTCAGCATTAAAAATAAAACAAAATCATAGAAAACATGCTATAAGCTGTAACATGCTTACCACCTGTATACAGTTTACTCATTTTCTTTGTAAGTTTCTGTGACCAGTTGTGCTCTCATTCTCATTTGTAATTTTAAACAGATTTAGATACGTTATCTGAAATGTCTTGTTTAAAGAATGAAACAGAATTTTATTGAACGTTCTGAATTTAATGAAACACTGAGAATGAAGTCTTGATTTATTACTGATACAGTCGTCTTTAAGGGATAGAAAGACACACACACTTTATAAAATACTTTAACTTCAACAGTACACAGCTTAGCTTTTAGAACTTCAAGACACAAATAGATTGTTTTATTTCTCTCTCATATTTTCCCTGCTGTAGGACATTAATGAATTCATGGCCAGGCATTTCTTGTTATTTAATGGCCAACAGAGTTAATTTCATCAATCTCATTCAGTAGTTATCCATATTCATGAAGACACTTAAGGATTTGTTTGATTTTAGCTTTAGTAGGATTTAAGGATGTGCTTAAAGTTAGGCACATACTTAAAATGCTATGCTGAATTTGGATGGAAGCAATTGCATGCTTACCTGAGCTAAAGTTAAAATTAAGCATACGCTTAAGTGTTTTGCTGAATACAGATGGAGTGCTGAACTGGAGCCCAGTGATTACTCATAAGTGTCAGTATGTTCTCAATCCAGAAATTATCACTTTACAAATAAATCTGAAGATATGCATATATATAATCAATGTATGGCTGAGTAGAATTTTGATGACCAGCTAATTACAATTCAGGCAGACATAAATTAAGACGACGATGAAACACTGCTTAAACTCAAAGATGCATTCCAAATTATTCACTCAGGATGTACACAGAAGACAAAATACGACAGTGAAACAACCTGGAGGCATAAAGACGAGCCATAAGGACAGGCACAACAACAGCTTTCTCTTCCAGTTGAAGACACAGTTTTCAACTTCAGTGGGCTCAGTTTAGTTGGTCTCAGGGCCTAATTCTAAAATTTGCCTAGTTTCCTGAGGCTGCAATGATGTTAACGGGAGGTTAGGATACACATCAAATGAACAGATCTCATTCATCACACAGAAGAACCCAGAAACAGAATTCTGAGGGTTTGCAACTTAATGACATTGAGAATCTATGGATTCCACTTGGAAATAGTGTAAATGTATGACTAACACCCATTCATGCTTTCTAATACCTTTGTCAGTTTTCAATATCAATTTCTAAAAGAAAAACAAGTTTGAAAATACGTAAATCAGTTTCATCTGCTGTCATTTTTACAAAAGATTAATAGGAAAAAAAGCACCTCATACTTCTCCTTTCTGACTTAGTACCTGATGCAGCACTCTTCTTTTTGTTGGCTTGGAAGTCTACCATAATCTGGAAAGACAGAAGACCTGGTGAATTAGGTAAAATCTAAGACAGCTCATATCTGCCATATATTTCAAGAACTGTACACATACTTTAAAAGGTTCTAAATTTAGATACGACTTACAGTTTTAGTGAGCAAAACTAAAAAGTTCAAAGAAATAAACTGAACCTAATCAGTAACAGCAAATGTTACAGATGAACCTAGCAATACTTTGCATCAAATTGTCGAATCCCTTTTTGATCTCTTTTCTATTTTCAGACTTTGCAACACCCGTGGCTGCCAGATCCACAATTCAGTTATGCATTATATGAAAAAGATTTTTGTATTTTTGTTTAAATTTGCTACTTGATGATTTCATCAGGCCCCCCCTAGTTCTTGAGCTAGAAAAACAATGTATCTTATTCTTTATTGGTCTTTCCCCTACTTTCAAGATTTTAGTTCTGATCTGTTATCTCTGTCACCTAGATTTTATGATACTGAATCAATGGATGGTAAAATGGTATATGATATCCATTATTAGTAAATACAGCATGAAACAATGCTGTATTACTGATGATTCCCAGCTTATTTAGTCTGTTTTAGGACAGAAACTATTCCACGCCTCTGGCAATCCCATATACCACCTTCTAGATTCCTTTTCGGTTTAGGACAGTATGACTGGCATGTGGTACTTAAGACATGGGTGTACTATGGATGTAGTAAGAACTATATCCTGATCAGCAGCCAGCTACACAGATACTTTGATATTCTTAGTAAATTCCAATTAGTTTATCAGTGCTACAGCTGGTCTCAGGAGTCTTCCTATCAGTTAAGGACCCTGACACATTCAATCAGCCGAAGGAAAGATTGCATGCCTGACAGGTGATTTGCTCCTATCCACCTCCCAAAAAGTAAGTCCTATTGGTTGCATGTTTCCACGTTTTTGGCTACATCATGCTTCAGATCCTGCTCCCTAGTCTCATTTACTCAAACCAGAGTCTCATATTCAACTGTACAATAGCCTTGCCTATCATCTACCACCTTAGACCCTACCGTGCTCCATGAACTTCCTGATACTTCAGCCCAGCTCCCAGCCGTGCTATTCTCCCAACACTTCCATTGATTCTTCTTCTGACCTGATGTGCTTGGCTTCTGTCACAAACTCCTGACTGTAGCCTCTCTCCACACCGCTACCTGCCTCGAGGTACACAGACATGGTGATGTTTTCTGTTTAGCCCTAAGTTCTTTTCCTTTCTGTACCCAACCTCCTACTGTGTTTTGCACTCCCTTTGGTTAGCAATCTCAGACAACCAATCACAATGATTCCAAGTTCTTGCCTGTGTGAAAATGCCAAGTTCAGAGCTCATTCAGGTGTACGCATGTAGAGTGATTCCCTTCACCAAACGTTTTTGTTACTTTTTCAATTACCAGAATGTTTTGATGAACAAATAACAAAACATGATTTTGTTTGAAAAATCAGATGTGATACATGCGAAATTAATGTCAGTAATGCATTAAGTATGACTAAACCACTCTTTCAAGCATTCTATTTAGCAAGTCTACACACAGAGCCTGAATGCTAGATACTGATTATCATCTTTTAATCAAAGAATGCAGGTTTTAAAGGCTGCAAGTGCACTGACTTGTATTGCAGATTTCAATCAGTGAGATATGACTTACCTGACTGTCAGAGAAAAACCTTCTTAGGAGGCTGCTACTGCACTTCAGGCAATTGCTATTGCAAATAGAAGACCTGGCTGGCTCTGCACACCCTTGTATATTTTAGGGTCACCAGCCACCAGTGCAATTAAATGTTACCTGGTAGGAGAGCTAAAATGCACACGCTTGCTCAGGAATAGTCTTATTTAGTCCCTCATTTTATAGGTGTATAGTTCTTCAGTCATTTATTTATTAAGTTCTGTGTCACCACTGAGTAGTCTTGTCCAGTTTGGTTGGCTTTTATACTAGCATGCTGTGTTTTGGTCTTCGCTTCTGGTTTTGATCTAGGCATTTGAGTCCCGAAGCTACTCCTCCCAGAAGTAGAGTGGTTAAAGCGTATCATTTTATCAACCCCATTCATCCATTTGGAAACCCTGTCAGGCATGTAAGGCATATGCTGAAAGGCAATCTACATTTTAGCTCACGTGGTCTAAAGCCAAGCCAATGCCTAATAAAGTCACCATCTATGATTTAATATGAAGAGGAAATTACACTTCTTGTGCAATTGAGATGTGACTTGTTATTTTAATGCAGTCTGGATGTTAACACCAGCTGTCTGAGAGAAAACATGAGAAAAGAGTGGACATAGAGTTGCAATAAGCATACTAACTGCATAAGACCTCAAGAGTCATTCTCCAAAAATTAATTTCTGGGCAAAGGTCCAACACTACCATAAGTGAATTTGCACATGTCTGGGTAATAAATGTATGAATTCAGAGCAAGATAGATACTTGATAACTTTCTAAGTCACTTCAATTCAATCTCAGTAATTGACATGAGATTTCCCAAATGCTATCAAGACATGGTCCAAAGGACTCTTGGGTCCTCCAGCTGTGCTTATCAGTATGTGATTCTGATTATGAGCTGACAATAGAAACTAAAATCCTACTATGCAGGTAATTAGTATGTGCCAGGACCAGATCTCTGAATATCTCTGATATTCATGAATCAAGTTTCAAACATTTACAAGTGTTGTTCATTTCAAAAATGAACATTTTGAGAAGATAAACCTTTGATCAGCAGACTGCTAACCATAAGGCTTCATACAGCTGAGTGAAAACTATTTTTCACCTTACTTTCTTCAGTATAAAGTATTCTTTCTTAAAGTATATTTTACCTTATTTTCTTAAAGTAAGTTGACCACATAGCTTGAAGTATGTTCCCTTTTAACAATAAGGAAAATCATATCACCAACCCCTGAAAAGTAGGAGGTGAGAAATACATGCGAAGGTTCTTTACAATTTGCACTAGCCATGCTATTTGATACACTGCTATAACAAAGGAGTCAAATGGCTTTATCTTCTCAGAATCTTCCATATAAAACAGTGCAGTGAAGCATGTGTTTGACTCGGAATGAGCTGTTCCCACTTCACACTATGATGAGCCACTTGCCAATTGAGTTCAGTCTCCTGCCTCCCACTTGCAAAAGGATTTTAATTGGCTGTTACAGCAATCTGTACTCTGACAAGGTTGCTGAGAAAAAAAAAAAAACCAAAAACAACAAACTATCTCAGCTGAAGACCTCATATAGTGTTGTTCTTCCACAGCCCTCCATTTGTGCTGGTCCACCATCTCAGTGCGTAGCTACCCTTCGAACAGACATTCCTCCCTCTAGATTTCCAATTTCTACCTAGGGCCATCCAAAATTTCACGTTTCTTTTCCTTTACTTCCCAAGCTACCTTTCAAGTCTCCAGTATGTGGTCCAGCAGATTGCATATGCTTTCATCTAAGGCTGCCTCCCCCCCTTGAATTCAAAGTTTTATTCTGCCTGAGACAAGGGTGGCCTGCAATAAAGACCTTGCTTCCACTTCACAAGCCACCTGTTATCTTCTTCGCCAACCTGCCAACTCCTCTACTGCTTCCCAGTCCTGCTGCTCCCCAGCCCACTGTGCAATCTGCACAGCAGGAATTCAGAGATAAACTTACAAAGTGTTAGAAGTCTCAGCTTTGTCTCAGAGCCGGTGCTGCTTTGTGAGCAGAATAATTATTCTGGAATAAAAGTAACTTATTTAAGAATAATGTCTGCATGGAAAGCTACTCCGGAATCAGCAGTAGCAAACTAATTGATTCCATTCTAGCTCTGCTAGTCTGCTTCCTCTTTTGCACAGGGCCCAAGATCTATTTGTGAATACCTTAAATTTTGTTACTAGGGTAGGATATAATAATTACATTAACCTACAAAGGAATGAAAAATTATTCAAAATATCATTTAAAAATCTGTAACATTTCCAGATTTCTGAAATTGGGGAGAAGCTGAAATGCAGGACTCTGATGACTCGAGAGACTGTTAAGACTTCTGTCCCAAAGTTAAAAAAAAAAAAAAAAGAAAGAAAAAAGAAAAAGAACGTTTGCAATGAGACCACAGATCACTGCAGCCCAGAAGAAATTGGACTGTCATATGAAAGACTGGAAGAGGTGACTAGGTTGCAACAAGAGAAAAAATTCAGCTCATCTATTATAGTTAGTGGTACTACGTCACAGAAACTCAAGACCTTAGTCTTGGTCCCAGTGCCTCATGATGCTGGACACTGGTTAAATACAATAAATATAGAATAATTACTATCTCAGATAATTCACAATTGCAGTAAAAATCAAGAGACAACAGAGGACTAAAGACAGATAAAGTAATACAAAGAAATAATGAAGTGATTTTGATTGGCAAGGTACAGAGTTGTCACAGTACATCAGAAACTTAACGGCTGTTACATTAGAACAGACAGTGCGGTAAAGGTTAATCTTGAGAATGAACATAAAGTGCATTAACGAGGTTGTTTTGGACCATCTACAAAGAGTTTCTGCCAGGTCTACAAGGTAGCATGGGAAAAAAACACCTACAGTTGCATGCTGGAACATTGAAACTGGCATCATTCATCAATAGGAAGAATAGAAGCTGATCATTCTATTGAGAATCAGGGATGATAGAGTGGAAAAGGATGTTTCATATTTTGTTCAATTCAGATTATTATGGTATTCTGTCTAAACTGGTGAATTTGAACCATGGAACCACTTTGCATGATAAACAGCCTTGAATCATAATGCAGAAATGGGTAATTCACAGCTAGCTTTGAAAGAGCTTTCAATTTAAATAACTGTCTCCTATTTTAGGTCAAGTGCAAAACCCTACTAAAGTGCAAATTGCAAACAAACCAAGCTATCTCAGCTCTTAAAACACTACAGCTATATTCTATCTCCTCCCAAAGAAAATAAATCAGTAATTCAAAACAATGGCATTCTGGTAACATAACATCTTGTCTATAACCCATTCTTCCTCATGTGTCTTTTGGGGAAAGATTTTATTAAGCGTATTTTAAAGTCTAATGAACTACTCTCACTTTTTTGTTTCTGTTAATTTTTCAGAGAATACATGAAAGCCATTCTGAAACAACAATACCCCTTGTATTGTGTAGATGTAAGCAAAGCTACAGGCACTTTCTGAGCACACTCACTGTTTTATCCAGATTTATAAGCTGCAGTGATCTCTGTTGCCTTTTCTCATTAAAGAAAATGGAATCAGACATGGAGATACTCTGCAAGGTGATTTTCTTTCACGTGAAACATTCAGTAACAAAGATCTCTTTACGCATGACATGCTTTCTACTTCTTCCCCACCTCTTGTCTGCATTTTAATCCTGGTTAGCTTTACTTCTTGGTAGATTAGACATTGTAGCGGGCTTTAATCATACAAAAATGCCATGAAGCAAGCACATAGGTTTACATGGTAACTTACCTATTAGGAACATGGGTATTGTGAATAAAAGCTGAATTGATGTTGAAAATAATTGAAAGGATGTGCCCCAGAATCAGTTGTGAAAAAAACATAAGTGCCTTGGCAATACAGGCCTATCATCAAAGCCTCTTTCGAGAAAGTAGTTTAGCTATGTTATCTATACAAATAAAGAGTACTGTCCTGTCTTAGGGTAATGTGTTGATTACAGGCTCACTCCTAACTTCACATGACATTTCAAGATTTTGAAGTTCAGTTTTGTTTTGTTGCAGAACAAAATCAAGAGATTCCACAGAGTGGCTAAGGTGTTCACTTGTGATGCCGGAAACTCATACTGAATAAAATGCCCTGAATGAATCAGCAAAGCAATTTCGACTTCAGTTTTTCATAGCCTACCCAATCCCAACCCTGCATGCTTGGTTTTATGAGAGAGTTAGCATTTCTGTTTTTCTCCTTTTCACAGCAGATATTCAAGGCCTGAGAATTTCTTCTTGAGAAAAATGCCATTAAAATTCATTTCTGGGGGGAAAACATTTCAGCTGTAGAGCTTCAGGATTTGCCTAAACTCAGGGTGTATTTCTCAGTCATTTGCTCCTTGTACAGGAAATGCTGGCTCATCCTTGCTGAACAAAACACTTTTCAATAAGTGCTACATGGTAAAGTCAGCCCCTGTTCATAATGCAAGTGTTTGCAGCGTAGCAGGAGATACTCTGACTCCCTAAATTCCATAAACTCACCCTGGGACATAGTTTCTCAGAAATGTGTGCTCATGACACTTAGTCCTTCCTTTCGCTCCTTCCATGGAAATACAGCATTCCACGCTTATCTCATCCTTAAGACCAAGCAAACATAATAATCAAGAAACTCTTTACTTAATGAAAGATAAGGTCAGGCATTTTGATGCAAGATTAGAAACAACACACTATAAATACAATTTTAATTTAGACTTAATGATCAGGTGCCTCTCTAGGCAAGAGGTTCCATCTAGATTCCCCAAGACTCTTCCATGCTGTCAAAGCTGAAAATTTACTGCATTCAGCAATACTGCTTCTTCTGGACATTATTCTTGATCTAAAGCTGGACAAAGACACTAATTCCAGCCCATCTCATCTGATTTTTATTTATTTTTTTTTATTTTTTTCCATAACATTTTTTAAATGTGGGTGTAGTCTGTGGACTTTCACTCTTCCTCAGGAAGGCTTCCTCAGAAAGGTTTGCACATCATCAGCTAGCAAGGGTTACTTCACTCCAATATTTCGTACAGGATTCTACAGTTAAGACCTTTATTGAAGCTTAAATGACCTTAACATAAATACCTGAGACATTCCAACTGTTAGAATACTCTTAAGGCTGAATGTATAACCACCTATCATTTCGCATACCTTTCATTTTGCTTTTAGTCACCGTCAGTCTAAACTTGTAGCAGAGACTAAATATGACATCTTTGGGCATGACATTAATATTGACGAACAGACTTAGGAATACAGTGGTGTCATTGTACTATCTCTAGAGACATGCTGCCACTGTCCCTGTAGTCTTGAATCATTTTGACTGATCAGTGCTGTTCAACAAAACATTTAATGAAATATTACCAAAACAATCTTATCTTCAATAAGTCTATTCCATACTGTAAATGAAATTTTAGACTCAGTGTCTTTACTGATGAAAGTCATCCAAGAGATCTTTAGACAATTGTACTGGGTTTGTGTGGAAAGGTTTTGGTAGTGGCGGGGCTACAGGGGTGGCTTCTGTGAGAAGCTGCGAGAAGCTTCCCCTGTGTCCGATAGAGCCAATGCCAGCCAGCTCCAAGATGGACCCGCTGCTGGCCAAGGCTGAGCCCATCAGTGATGGTGGTAGTGCCTCTGGGATAACATAGTTAAGATGGGGAAAAAAAAAACCAACCTGCTGCAGGTATATAGCAGCGGAGAGAGGAGCGAGATGTGAGCGCAACAACTCTGCAGACACCAAGGTCAGTGGAGAAGGAGGGGAGGAGGTGCTCTCCAGGCGCCAGAGCAGACACGCCCCTGCAGCCTGTGGTGAAGACCATAGTGAGGCAGGCTGTCCCCCTGCAGCCCATGGAGGTCCATGGTGGAGCAAATATCCACCTGCAGCCCGTGGAGGACCCCATGCCAGAGCAGGTGGATGCCTGAAGGAGGCTGTGACCCCGTGGGAAGCCCACGCTGGAGTAGGCTCCTGGCAGGACCTGTGAACCCATGGAAACAGAGGAGCACATGCTGGAGCAGGTTTGCTGGAAGGACTTGTGACCCCGTGGGGGACCCAGGCTGGAGCAGTCTGTTCCTGAAGGACTGCACCCCATGGAAAGGACCCACGCTGGAACAGTTCATGAAGAACTGTAGCCTGTGGGAAGGACTCACGTTGGAGAAGTCCGTGGAGGACTGTCTCCCGTGGGAAGGACCCCATGCTGGAGCAGAGGAAGAGTGTGAGGACTCCTCCCCCTGAGGAGTAAGGAGCAGCAGAGATGATGGGTGGTGGACTGACCACAACCCCCATTCCGCATCCCCCTGTGCTGCTCTGAGGGAGGAGGTAGAGAAATCGTGACTGAAGTTGAGCCCAGGAAGAAGGGAGGGGTGGGGGGAAGGTGTTTTTAAGATTTGGTTTTATTTCTCATTATCCTACTCTGATTTGATTGGCAATAAATGAATTCTTCCCCAAGTTGAGTCTGTTTTGCCCATGACGGTAACTGGTGAGTGATTTCTCCCTGTCCTTATCTCAACCCACAAGCCTTTTGTTATGTTTTCTCCCCCCTGTCCAGCTGAGGAGGGGAGTGATAGAATGGTATTGGTGGGCACCTGGCGTCCAGCCAGGGTCAATCCATGACAACAATCATACTTTTCTACTACAGTTTTCAAACCAGAAACAACGAGTCACCAATTTGCAGATAATTTCTGAAGCCACTTATAAAATACAAAGTTTAAGATGGAGAACAAGTAAACCTCAAAATACAACCATGAGATGTTTAGTATGCATAGGTCAACAGTTATTTACCCCTTTAAACCTATTTTTTTCAAATACAATAAAAAATTAATTTCTTAGCTATATAATTTTTTACATTAAACCAATTCTAATTCCAATTTAGTTCCCAGCTGTGGCTTCTCATTATTTTTAAGTTGGATAAGGAGCTGAGTAAAGGAGAGCCAGCAGTGCATTGATCTGAACAAGAAACCATGGGCTAGCAGGAGGTTCCTGGTGGATTTCCTCCAAAATCTGTGTCACTAGTGATCATAATAACACTTCTATTAAAGTTCAGCATAGAATAAGAGTGTACCAGTGAAGTGACACATAGTTGGAATACAGCATCAATAAAGCTGGGAGACGAAAGCATCATATAGGAAAAGAAAAACTGGATGATATTGCAGACTGGAGTTATAGAAGCAGAGTGAACAGTAAAAGTGCAAGTTTATAATTGGTTAATGAGAAGAAATTCTATACAAGTTTTTTAGTTGGAGATATAATGGTGGAAGAGGAAGACCTGGATGTCTCAGCAATTTCCAGCATGACAATAAGCCATGGCTGAGTAGAAGTAAATTTGATCCTAGAAATACTGGATGAGGAAAAGCTTAATGTTGCTTTGTGAGGTGTTATATTCTGTATCACTGTGGTCGCTCAGCATTCCAGCAAGATGAATTCTGACTGGTTAAAGTGCAGAGAAATGGCTGTTAGGACAATTAGGGCAATGAAGAGTGTCTCATATGAGAGGAAAAAAGTAGCTTGACCTTTTTTAGCCCAGACAGGCAAAGGCTGACAGTGAACACAATTGATTCAGGCAGGAGTGGGTGTGAAAAGTCAAGGAGGGAGAAGAGCTATAAAACTAAATGACAATGTTGACACAATAAAGAGTAAGCACAAACTGGCCATCCCTAAATTTATGATGAAAACTGAAGGTTTCTGACCACCAAAGAAGAAAAGAGCTGTTTTCCCATGGAAGCAGTTGGAGCAAAATAAAAAAAATTAACTAGGTGAAAACTAGTGCTTAATAAATATCTAAATGCACAGTCACCTACAGCAAGAAGGTCCTGGATTCATCAAGTGAAATATCCTTATCAGTCCAAAGTCACTCTCTCTTTGTGAATTAACTGACTGTTAGGAAAATTTACAAAGAGAACTGAATTACAGTACAGAAAGAAAAGTTCTTGTTATACAAAGGCTAGGTTTGTAGTGTTTTCGAAAGAATACAGAGAACAATTATCTGACTGTATCTATCTGAGGATGACTCATTTTAAAGTAACTATCATTATAAGACGCTTTAGGAATAACATCTCTCGATTGAAGAGGTACTAGAATTTCAACTGCCACTATCCAGAATCCTGTCCGACTCAATTTAAGCTATCAAACCTTCTCTCTTCTTTATATTGTGCTTTATTCACAGATAGACCCTCCTTTTCAAAAACAAAAGAAATATTTAAAGAAAAAAGAAACCTTCCACTTTTGTTTCTTGCAAGCCTTTCAGTCTTCACAAGTGTATTCCAACAGGCTAAAATATGTTTAAAATTATTTTATTAAATAGTAGGATCTATTCATTTCTAAGGTCAAACAGAAAACTTTAAGTATGGAAGTTACCTCCCAACAGCTGCTTGTTACCTTAAACTACTTTTAACATTTAATCTTTGTATCTCAAAACCACAGGGTTTCTAAATCTTGTGTATAGAATGCATATTTAAGTTTTGTTAAATGTTTCTGTGCTTTCTGAGCTTTACCTCTTTTTAACTATACGAATTTGAGAATCTGTAATCTTTGCAGTGCTCAATATTTTTCATAAAATATTTGTTAAAATTGCTATAAAGGTATGGTAATTTAAACTATCCAGTTGCTGTATTACGTTACATGAGGGTAGGTCAAATAATTTCAGCTTTATTAGTCCACTGGGAAAAAAAGCTTTCACTTCTGGATAGTGTGTTGTAAAAATCCAGTCGGTGAAACAATGAGATAGCTACGCCATGAATATGCAAATACTGGAAATCAAATATCAGTCTACTTGTCCCTCTTCTTAAAGAAAGGGTATATCTAGACAAAGCTATTTCAGTTTTGACATTAACCTGTGTTATCTAGCACACGATGACTATCAGCATTTAAAAGTCTGTCTACTCCAGAAATCTAGATGCACTCTTTGGTTTAAACAGAGATCCGTTCTTCATACGACAGTCTGTATGTAATATGTCACATGCATGTACATAATGCAATAGACTTACAGTCACGGAAGTTCTACTCATGGTAGCGCACCAACAGTGGACTGCTTTGTCCACAGTAATGGGTAGGGCATGGTACTCATAATAATGTAAGGATATCTGATAAACTGAGAATTTTCTGGACCCAAAATCTTGGCTACTGCTCCAACTATAAACTTTGTTCCTCTGTTTTGATAATAACGCTGTTTATATTATAGACCACTCATGTAGAAAGCAAAGCTTATTACTAAAATGTAAGAATTTCTAATGCACACAGAGCTGATCTTTCCTGCCCAATACTTGGTCATTTTACATACCTCCTTGCCCTTCATGCTTTTTTGCCTTGCTTGGCTGTACTCCTTCACAGGACTTGGTGCAACCATGGCTCTCCCATCCTGGTATACTCTGCCTGTTGGGAAGATCCATTTGTTTTTTAAAATATGTCATTTATCCAAATTACTTCACATTATTTATTTGTACTCAAGCTATTGAATTAGTAGTTTCAATTCCCAGAAGTGGAGTTGACATCTGCTTCTTACTGGGTCAGACAGGAGTTTCCATAAATCACTTCAAATATTCTCAAGCTCACTGTCTAGATCAACGACAACAAAACTAGTAAAATCTCATTGTATATCTTTTAATGCAGTCCCACAAGTATTTTCAAAGGAAAAATAAAAAGCCTCATTTTTATCCAGATATCCTCCATAGAAAGGCATAAAAGCAGCTCGTCATTCTTCCATCCACCTTAGCACCTTAGCAAATTAGCATAGTTTCCTGTTCTTCTCTTCAAGCATGTTGGCTGCAAGACTTAATGTTCTTTCATCTCCTGAAAACTACCTAACTTGTACACCTCTTTTCCGATCAGGGCTGAAACCAGAAACAGGTCTGCTTTTGAAGGTATTTTAAAGAGGCAGTCTGATTTCTTATCAAACTACAACTCCAGTAGGTGTGCCTTGTGCCAAGTCACAACTTAGTTCTTGTACTAATGTGATAATATATCTTCAAAATATTCTGAATAGTAAAATACGCATACACTACATTATTTTCTAAGAAAAAACTTCCCTATCAGCTTCAACCACATTGAATTCCTGGTTCCTATACAACCTATTTAATGAAAACGCATGCATTACTTAAAATCATGAATTGCCAGCTTACACAGTAAGATAAAGTACTTAACTGTAAAGTTCTCAAAAACAACTAAATCATCTAAGGTTTTTTTACAAAGGAATGACTGCAAGCAGTTATTCCATCAGATAGTAGTGATTGTTATGTTCTATATAGAATAACACAAATTTGAAACGGTAACACGCTTAACCGATACTGCAATAGTTTTGATACTGACGGGATAAAAAATTTTTCTGCTCTAGATTTTGAAAAGAAGATACAACCTTGACTTCAGTGAGTGCACTGCAACAACCAGGAAGATCAAATGGGCTTGATACCTCTTGCAGTAGATGTGACCATTTCAGAAAAACTGAATCAATTTGGCTAATGAAATGAAAATCTTAATCATGCCAGTTTTGCCCATTACATACATAACAATAGAAGCTGCCTTACTGAAAGAGGTCAACTGTCCTTCTTGTCCAGGACTCATTCTCCAAAAATAGCACGCACTAAACACTTCTAAGAAAATTTTAATTGCAAACAGTACAGAGAGAACTCCAATCAACAGAGCTCCTTCTCCTCTGTAGATTGGCTGGTCTTCAGTCATGAAGTTCAACGTCACTAGCATGTTTTAGTGTTATAATTAATAATTACTCCAGCTATTCTTGATAATTTTACATTTTGGTATCATAAATTCATAAGGAAATTACCTCAAAAAGTAATTGCACTTTTGTGAAAAGTATGGGGGTTTATTTCCTCTTTTAAAAAATCCCTTTTGTTTTTGAGTCAGGAACAAGAGAGCACATGAAGATGGAATTTCCTGATCCATATTCTCTTTACTACTCAGCACACCTGAGACGTATGTACCTGTTTAAATGTCCCCTTTCCATGGTAAAGTCCTCTTTTCTGAAGCTTTTTCCAGGTAAATTTTGTCAAGGCATTGGACTGTAAAAGGCTTACCCTGCTTCTGCACATGCTTTTGGAATGCTGTGACCAGGACTGCACACTATTTCTGATGAGGCTGCATCAGTAATTTATGACAAAGTTTTATTATTCTTCCTGCATTTGCCATATTAACCCTTAACAATATAATATGCTTTCTCTTATTCTACTGGTTGCAACATTTATATTTAAAAGCACACGAGAGCTTAGCTTCTACCCAAACTGACAAAAATTCTGTCAAGGATTCACCGATGATAAAAGATGAAAAACACTAGGGAAAGAAGACGATGTAAAGAATGCTGTGATACAATGCTTAAGACTCAGGCCATGCTCATCTATTTTCCTATTCTGTCAGATAACTTCTGGAACCTCTATCAGCCTAGGAGTAGCCATCGCTGCCAGCTAGATCCAGCATTCTCTCTAACATAACATAATTTGAATTCTACAGGGAACCGATGGTAGTCTCATGGCTGCTACCAGGAGAGATGAGTTTCCTAACTACTAAGTTACTTAGGACTGAGTGACCTCTTAGATTATATTTTAAAAAACAGCAAATCCTGCTCTATATTGGTAGAGCAGGCAGAGTATACCATTAGGAAACATACCACTAAATGATGTTAAGCCTCTACATGCAGGAAAGAACAGGATTTAAAGATACATCTCTTTCTTGCACTTATTTGGTGAAGCAGGTTTCTGTTTAGTGGGATGGATTTTACAACTTCTAAGTCTGTCTGTGAATGCCTAACTCGGAGAATCCACTGCAAAGTTCAGTTATTTGAGTCACTTCTAAAAATCTTGATCATTCAGAAAATACTGCAGGATGTTGTCTATTTGTATTTGCATTAATCCCTCCTCTACGAAGAGAAATTATATTAGAAAAATGTCTGAGAAATCTAGATATGAAAGATGAGCGATAAAAAGAGTCATGTAATGATCACAGGCAAATATCTTAATGCAGAGACATTCAGAGATCACAACATGCTTGGGATGTCTGCTTAGATTGTTTATTCCCACAGCTTGGCAAAGTACTTTTCTGTTATGCACACCATTTACCTTGGAGCCTGAGAACTTAATAATATCAGTAATATCAAAAAAAGATTGGTGAGGAAAAAACAGTGAGTTTACATCCCTTCACAATTGCAGGGACCAGTGAGTCAAAATTCAGTTTAAAAAAGAAATAAACAAATTCATATTCTTTATATATTCCCAAGTTCTCTGACACTTACTGAACTTTATCAGGTCCCAAATTAACTTCTTTTCTGAATTCCCATTGTGCTTCATTTGACGTCAGGCATTTTTATCTAGCCCTTTCCCATAAAGAACATTTCCATAAGGTCAGCCAGGAGTGCTTTTAACCTTCATGGACCCTTTTTAAAGTCAAAGGTTGTTGCAGGAATCCTGTGAAGATATATCTATGTAATCCAATAAATAGGTGAGAAAAGCCAGAGTTTAAACCAAGCTTCTCACAAAAGTACTCTTTTTGCCCGGTTACCATTTCACTCCAAAAATGAGTGCACAGAGGGAAGAGGAGGAAATTAATGAAAACTCGGAGCTAACTAATGCCTTTTTAAATAGAATACTCATTTTTAATCTATAGTACTTACAAGCAATTATTAGCTAGAATATAGAATCAATAGTTCACAGTTTATATGTATAATTTAAATGGGGAGGGGCTAGTTTAGTAACTTCATGTTAGAGAATTAATTCAAAGCATTTCAATTTTATCTATAAAGTCAGTCTATGAGTACTTTGAAACAGTGAACAGGAAAAATAGCGGCCAGGATTGGAAATAAGGCAGGTCATAGAACGCATGGGGTTGAAGTTTGTAACCACTTTGGTGTCTTTTACACTGCCGGATAGCATAGACAAAATTGTGGCTCATCAGAGCACCAAAGTAGGAGATTGCACTCCCTGTCTACATTGCAACTTCCATTATATTTATTTTAAACAAAGTTGCATAACAAGAAATAAGTATATTGTGTAGTCTCCAGTGGCTGAGGCTATTATAGAATTAGGATATTGTTATGCAACTTATATAAATGTCTGTAAATGTTTTATGTATATTTATGTGTATGTATAGTAAGTTATTATATACATATATAAGAATTAAAGCACAACCTTAGTGCAGCAAGAAAAGTATTTAAATATTCCAGAATGAACATAATGCTACATGTCTTTGAAATTCTCAGGCACTATAAGATATAAGAATGTTCAAGATCTCATTAGAAACTCATAACATTTAAAGATATATCATCATGATAATAAATTCCTTTGTTACAAACTGTTTTTGTTTTCAAAACTTCATCTGAAAACATTTGCTGATTAACTTTTTTCCTTGACACATGATTTGGGTGGGGCAAACTTTAAAAGTATACAAAAACTTGGCTATCTGTCTAATAGAATTTGGAGCAATCTAAGACCCTAACTCCCATATGGATCAACAGAACAATTAAAACCTGATGCGTTTTCCTAAATATCCAGTGCTCAGACTGCATTTTGACAAGCCAAAACAGTACTGAAATCTGACTTTTTAAAACCTCAGTTTTGGTCTATTTTGTGAATACATTAATTTTACTTGCCTTTTTTGATATGCAGAACACAAACTTTCTGGAACAGGAACTACCTGTGGCCTTGTATAGGTACAGCACGTACCAATGCAAAATTACAGTTTCTATTCCCAAGCTCTTCCACCTCCAAGCTTCAACCTTTGTCACTTCTACTGTCAACTTTCACCCAAAAGCTAGCTCCTTTGGACTGCTGCAATTTTACTTTATGGTTACCTATGTAAACTAGATTTAACTAACACACCATGACACTGCTCACATACATTTTCCCTTTCAGAGATATACTTTAGGCTACTTTAGGACTGCTAAGAGTTTTCAAATGCAAGAATTCTGTTTTTGTAGTCTAGACATTATAGAAATTCTCAGTCCATTTCTTTTACTTCTGCTGATTCAAAACTTCCATTTTACTGATTTACACGTCATTGCAGACAAAGCACTTGTAACACTGAAATTTGTTTCTTTCTACTAACCTTTTTTTCCTCAACAAAAAGAGGCCTGTTACTCTTCCTAATATTGCAGTTACTGCTGGTAGCACACTTCCAGAGCCAAGTGGCCAATGTAAGACGCAATGATTCATGGTATAGAAATAGCTATTGAATTGGCACTAACTGAACTTTTGGTGTCAGGTTCAGCAGCAGGAACAAAACCAATTGCCACTACCCCCACAGAAGTGGAGTTTGTCCCTGCCATACATGGGGTATTTGCTAGAATTAATTTGTCATGTATCACAGCCACATTTTTAAAACCTGGTCATTTAAGATAAAAATATATTCTGCATTCCTTTCATTAAAGTATTATGAAACATCCTTCTATATTCTAAACAAAGACACTTATTTAGCAAATAGTTTAGTATCTTTGGAAAAACATCAATTTGTTTACTAGAAACGTACCAGACAGACTGTGAATAGAGAAGAATAAAGCTTCTGAAAGTGCACCCACAAAGGTTTGCTTTCAGGGTTGATATTACAAGTAATTAGCTTGGACATTTAATAAATGACATTTCTAAGAACTGCTAAAGCTGACTTAACAAGCAAACAGAACAATCTTGTTTTGTTTAGAAAAGGTAGTTGCATTGTTGCACATTTTATGTAAAGTGTTTTTGCCAGCTCATATTGAAAACATCTACATGCATGAAATAACTTGAAATAAACATGCTCTCTGTAAACCGAACTTTCTATTATGGTGCTCTCCACTTAGCACAAATTCTGATAGAACGTCCTGTGCTAAGCTGGTATATCCTGCAACTGAGTGGGCTCATACTAGAGTTATAACAACTTACCCTCAATTAAAGTCACGTGTTTTTTTCAAAGCATGTTTCAAATCATAAACAATTCATACTGCATTTCACATTGTGGTCAAAAAAAGCAGAAGATATGTTGAAATTATACATCCTTAAAACTTTTCATAGGCTTTAGAATTGAATTTGATATTGGGAAGTAATAGCAATTGCTTGAAGAATCAAGAATGCATGTGTTAGTCTGGTTATCCAATCGAGAGGATAGGTTTGTTTACATGCAAACACATTTCAAGGGCACTTAGAAAACCACAGTAATTCAAGAAATACATCTGAAATTTGGTCTCATTTCCTGCTTGTGTTAAGAAGATATTAAGTGTTTATGTCATGACAGTCTCATCAGTTTTATTTTTGTGGCATTAGAAATCTTGAAATTTCTTTCAAGTGGCCTGTAATATTAGAGTATCATTCACCCAGTTCAGCTGCTTGGTTAGCACAACCCACACCTCGCCAGGGAAGAGAATGGAGTCTTCAACCTGAATGGCAGAAAGCTAGTTATAAATAGGGTTCCCATATAGCATTGCAGACAGTATTTTGACAAGCCTGGAGGTTTTTTGGGTTGTGGTTTTGGGTTTTTTTTGTGATGAATTCTTACTTCATGTTAAACATGGGGTGAGGCAGATCTACAAAGCTATCCTGTTTAAAAGGAAGTGTGAGTAAAGCCACTGACCCTTTTTTTCCCTAATGCCAGAGTTCAATGATGACATGGGTGTACTGAACCAAGCAGTAGACCTGTCTCGAGATGCTTGTGAATGTAAAACAAAGTTTGTTTGAGATCTGGAGTACATAACATATGAAACAAAGACAAAATGTGAAAGCTAGAATAAGTGAAAACACCGTCAAATGTCTTATCTTCTTTATCCTTGAGGTTTAGGGAGAAAAGAACATAGCCTGAAAATATAAATGAATATAGAGTTTTCCATTGCAGTGTACAACTAGTGCTTGCAAATAATGAAACATTATGCGCCACAATGGCTCACCTTCACCAAAGCATATTGGATTTACAGTTTTGCAGTGAACAAAATAGAAGTTCAACTGGCACGCATCTGAATACCTTGGGGGGTCCCTCTCTGGCATTGCACTGGCACATGGACATTGATGGAAGACAGCCCTAAAATTTCCAGTTCAGAAAAGATACTGTGTCTTCATTGACACTCCTTGACATCTCTCCTGCTACACCTTGCAGGTATTTTGTTGCCCCTTGCTACTCTCTAAGTCTGATCCCACAGTTAATCTTCTCCCTTCAACCCCTTGTATAGCTGATCCCCTCCTAGCTGATCCAGCCCATTTCCAGCCTCCTAGTGATACCCAATTTCACGGCCTTTCTTTACTTCAGTCACATAAACCTTTCCATTAAAGAACTCACTTTCTGCCCACAAGGCACGCCCATGGGCCTATTTTATTTTAGTGAAATTGAAACAACAGGGAAAAGAATCTTGTATACCCATGAATGAATTATGCTCCCTCAGAAAAAGCCCTTTGAAACTGCAGTTTCTTTCCTTCTTCCCCACCTCTTGGCGCCATGGGTTATTGTTTTCAAATGTGCTTTCACAGCAGCCTTCGTTGAAGTTGAATGGTACTACTTGGAAGTCCTTGGTATTTGTGCAGTAATTACTATTGTTCAGCCCTGTATTTAATAGGCAAGTGAGAGAACTACTAAAAATATAGCAGCACTCATAAGATTGCCTACAAATCCCTTTAGAAATACATAAAGCTGTAGTCCCCAACAAACCCGTTCCATTCAGTGAAGCCTTTCTGTTAAGCTGTAATGCAAAAATACAAGACGAAGAAGAAATAATACTGGGTCAGAGGAAACATAGGAAAGAATAAAGACTGTAGTTCAAACAACTATGGCCTTGGTCGGGGGAGCAAAAGTCTGTTTTATCACTGCTGCAAACGTTCTCATTCTTTTTTCAATTGCTTCAAAATCAAGCTAACTCTAATTTGCTCTAAACAGCTTTTGATTTTATCAAAGCATCAAAGGGCCTGAGCAATACATAGTGTGAATATCTTTCATAAAGGTCAAATTGTTTTCCTGTTTTAAAAAGTGAAATGTCCTCACCTTTTTTATGATTCAAGCTGTATTTGGAAAATGCACTGTTTATTTGCAGTGCTATAGCTCTTTCTTCTCCTTTCCTTCTTGCAGACCTTATTTCCAGCTAACACTGTCCTCTATGAAATGAAACATTTTACGTACTTTCCCATGAAAACGTCCATGCAGTTTTGTACCTTCGTGTTATTAAACAAGTAAGTTTTTTTCTGATAGATGTATGACCATGAACTGTGATGAATCAAGCAAGAAAAACCATATGAGTTCCAGTATTTTCCTGTTGTAAGATGGAAGTGACCAATCATAAATATAACCCTAAATTAACCCCACAAATGTGCTAGATGGTTTGAAATTATACTTGTAACAGTGTTAATTACCAATAGCCCCACCATTTTAGGAGCACGTAATTGAAAACCAGTTACACTGGAATCTAAAAAGGATAACATATGCTTCATCTGACACTATTTTTTTCTTTTTGACAGAAAAATTGGCCATTTTCTCTTACACAGTAAGAAAAAATTGAGTAAACGTGCCTGAAGCAGACAGGAGTAATTTGATTGTTTCTTAAAAACCCATTTATATTGAGGATTCAAACTGAATCCCAGCCTTGATTTTTTTCCATTCTACCCAGTGTGACTGACTACGATCACCTAAAATGGTGACACAAAAGGGAATTAGAGCTAGACTTAAGCTTCTGCTGAAGCTCAGCAACTAGTCAGCGTCCCTTTAAAGAGGAAAAAGCGGGTGCAGATGTTTTCAACACTGAGTGAACTCAGGAGAGAGTGTGATTCTACAACCTCTATTTAGTAGTGAGCCTAAGCCCATACTAGGCCTCCAACTTTTGGCAGTCTTTCAGCTCTGAAGATCAGATTTTCAAACTTGTTCAGGCTGTCACAGACAAAGGAGTAACATCCAACACTTGGCCTTTCAGTTTCGGCCTTTAGTGCACCACGTCTTTCATTCAGAAAACAGATTTCTTATTAGCATCGTCTGTTAAGCCAGAGGAGGAAAACTGACTTTCATTGTAAAAGTTAATTTTCATCAGGACATTCAGAAGTGCTAATATTAACATACTTTTTCACATAGGACCTATCTGTAGAAAACATAGGTTTGGCAGATATTTATAGATACATGGCTTCTGGGATCTATTTTCTTTCCAGTACCAGATCTGTCATAGTCTAACTATAAGATATATATACTAACAGTGACTCGGAAAAAGCACACTATTTCAACTCAATAAAAGAAAGGTGAAGATTTGAATCAGGCTTTGTGGCCAGGATGAGCCATTCTGGAGATAAGTCCAACCATAAAAGATGAGTGGTCTTACAAGTGTCTCAATCATAGCCTTATTTTTTCAAAGTATAACATCAGATGGTCTTATTTGAAGCACCTCACTCAAAATGAGAGGCTGCTAATATGTCAGTGACACTTCAACTATGCTTGTGCACGAACAGGCAACATGAGCGTTGCTACCAGCCCTTCCTATCAAAATTAGTGAATGCTTTCCAGTACAATGCTGTGCTCTGTTTTCAGCTACTTAGAGAAACTTCAGCTATTGAAGTTGAAGTTTTCTTTGCTGAGCATATGCAATTTTTTTTTTTAAAAAAAAAAAAAAAAAGCTAACCAAAAAAACCACCAAAACAGCCTACTAGACAAAACTGAATTCCAACTTGCCTCCTTGTATTCTGCTAGAAAATCATTATTCTATATGACAGAAATAGAGGTGGGCAACAGAATGAAAAAGCTGAACTAAGTTCAAGTCAGTGCCTGATTGTGACTCATCTCTGTTCATGAATAAGGATGAACCAAGTCAATGCAAGGTTTCTGGCATTATTTCCTTATCATCAAATATGTTTGATTTCTCACATATTTGTCATCAGCTCCTTTGGCTTGGATTGTTTTTGGCTGATAGAGATAAGATAGACCCTTGATTTAACTCACGTCTTTAGCTATCTAGCTTATTGAAAAAGAAATTTTCTGCATTCAATTGCCTTTATATGAGGAGTAACTTATAGCAGAAAATAAAGAGGAAAAAACAGCCTCAAAGTTCTACTGAAAAGATTTCACACTTTTGCTGAGAGAAGGAGAAATGAAAAACAGGCTCCAGGCCAACCTGCAAGCCCCTGGGGCTCTTGCAGGCCACAGTGGATTACTAGAAGAAAAGAGTCAAGGCTGCCCCACAGTTTACACTAGTTCCTCATCTAGTTCAACATCTAGTTCCTCATATTACTCATATGAACTTTATTCTACACAGGTGGGTAGAGGACAGCAAAAGCAGCACTTCTGTTCCTCTTCCCTCAGTCTCTCCTCACTTGCGCACTTCTGCTCTTGTAGAACGTCTCTCCAGGGTCCTGGAGGAAGACTGCCGGCAAGAAATGCTGAAAAAAATGTGCGTTGTCTCTCCGTCATGCAAGATGGTAGTATCAACCTTAAGAGGGTCATGGAAATACTGTAAGGAGCTATGTTAATAAGCTCACAGAACATTAGTGACTGTTATTCCTCTTGTCATTAATGTTTGAAAAAAGGCAGGTTGCTAATTATTTGGCATTAACACATAAACAGATCATATCCATTCTGTACTATCAACAAAGCATCTGTATCCATTTGGCTGTATCTGTAAGCAAAGTGGATCAGTAGATCTCAGGAGTTCATACGTATTTTTACATATGCCTAGTGATATCCGCACAAACTCTGATCTTAACGTACAAGAATTGATATTTGCCTACAGCCTTAAAGCTCTTGCCTCATTTTTAATTGAATGAATTGTTTAGCTTTTTAAACAGTGTATCAAGCCTCTCCTATAAGAGGAATGACAATATTCATAATTTAATATACAGTTTAGACTCAAAGGAATACAACCAAATTTGTACAAACATTTACAGAATTAGTCAGTTTTTGTTCCCAGAAGATATGGCAAAAACTCTGGTCCTCTTACTTTACAAGACAGATGGACTAATGTCATTTGCTAAAAAATTTTAGAATTAATCCTGACATTTTTAATCAAATAATTTACTGGTTTTTACTGAAGACTTAGGTATTCAGCTAGTTTGACTGTTGCTTCAATATGGTTTGAGGAATATTGGCACTAATCACTTAATAAATTATTAGAAAACATATTTTTCTTGCATATTCCTAGCCATTTTCACCACTGTTTATCAGTTCCTAGCTCTTAATTATAAAATCCACTAAGCCTAAGGAAAAATCAGTTTTAACTCAAAAAGAGGGATAACCTGCAGTTTGTGTTCTTTTAGTATATATATACATAAAAAAATCATATTTTTACAAATACATTGACTTAAAAGCTTTAAAAGTATTAAATAGCAGAGTTTTAAAAACTTTTTCTTTGAAATCAACATTTCTGCAGATATTGCGAGTGTATAATTACGAGGCTTTCTTATAAAGATATGTAACAAACATCACGTAGCTGAGGTGATGCTCAGCTTCAACTTTCTCTACCCATAGTACAAATGTACAGGTAATACCAATAAAATAATCAGTTATTTTGTTTTAAAATATGCTGTCAAATTATGTTCCTCTCTCTTTTCATTCATGACCCCAGCACTGCAATCTAATCTGTCAGCGTTCACATAGGGAAATTTGCCCACATCTAGGGCTTGCTCGCATTTATCAGCTCAAAGAACCAGAGAATATGTTTCTGACTAATAGACCCAAATGAGAGACTACCACAAAGTAAGAACAACTATGTCCTTTAAAAAGGACAGTTACATTTTTTTTTTTGCAAGATTGTCTCACATTCTTCAGTTCCACTGAATGACATTACAGCTCTCTCAGTGATTCTGCAGATGTTTACTCTTCATCGCACGCAGTGATGTGCACAGCATGAGCAGTGGGAGCAGGATATCCAGCCTTGTTAGCCAGCAGACCTGGACCAGCTAGGAAGGAAAAGTAATCCTATGCTGAATAGACTGTAACAGATTGCTTCCTCCTTGTAGTGAATGGAGGACCAAAGCACAAGCTGCAATTGAGAGTTAGCTCCCTGCCTGATCTGATCTGGGGGTGGACAACTATAGGCTGCCGCTCAGTGAGTTTAAGGCAAGTTGTCATGCTGCAATGTAATCTTAAAGAACAACCAAATAAAGGTTTTCAGAGCCTTTCTTTGCCTTTTTTAAACAATATTTGCAAAAACACATTGTGGATATAGTCTAAACATTCCCATTCATTGAGACAGCAGTATCCTATTGATAGCAGCTTAAATCAGGTCTTTTTTGTCTGCTTGCATGAAAATTTTAGATTTCGAAATGTGTAAAAGCCCTAAACAGAAGGCATTGGAAGACAGAATGGATGTTAACTCATTCCCAACACCTGATTGTTTCAGAATCCATTGGCTTTTCATAGTCTTACATTTCCTTATACCAAGATTATAGAGTGCAGAGAAAAAGGGAAGATCAAAGCAGACAGATCATCTCGCTGCTAGCAACAGCCTGCCTGGGGACTTTTAAATGCAGTAGATTAAGAAAATGTTTAGTGACTATCATGATTCAGAGCCCAGTTAAGTCTGTCAAAGCCCTAAGAAGCATTTATAGCAAACACATTTTTGTTACTGTTTCTGTTTATCAAGGAAAACTCGGGACAGATACACGTCTTATTTTCACAAGAGTCAGATCTTTTTATCTATTTCTCAGTGCCCTTTGACTGAAAGAGATGGAACTGAGTAAGCTTCTTAGGTCTCAAAAGCATTAAGTCTCCAATTTGCATCAGGAGCTTTTACTGCAGATCTCTCTTCAGTCGTGTTATTTTTAGTGAGTTTCCACAGAGGAATAGGAGTTCAGGCTGTCAGCTGGCCCTTATACTACAGCAGCTTAGACCAGTGAAAAGCTAACACAAGCTAAAATCAGGATTCAAGCAGTCAATGGTGGCAAAGGCAAGACTCAGCTGAGGGTTGAGATCCATCCTGCAAGATGAGGGTGTCAACCAAAGGCGGCTGGAGCAGAATTATGCTGGCTGTTTGGCAGCAGGAACCAGCCGGGACAGGAGGCAGGACATGGGGGTACACATCCAAGAGTCAGGATCAAGAACCAAGGCTGGAGTAGACAGAAACAGGTGTTAGCTCTCAGGATCACAGAGCAGAGCTACACCCAAGTGCCTGACAGGGATATGACTGATGGGAAAACCATCATCCAAGTTTTCAAGCCAGTATCTAAATCCCTAGGGGACTGACCGTAGCCAGGCCATTTGACTGTTGCTTGGATTGACAGTGATTAGGTGCCTGAGTATCCAAGTAAGGTCTGGAAGGGGTTCGATGCATGCTAGAATTGCTTGAGACAGGAGGGGACGCAATGGGACTTGACAATAGTACTCAGTCAGCCAAGTTCTTGGTATATGCTCATGTGTACAAAGAAATATGTGTAATAGCTCACAGGAGCTGTAATAGCTCACAGAACAAGACACCTTTCACTTTGGGTTTGAAGGACAGAGCGTAAAGGTTTCAAGTAAGATAGCAAAGCCTATTCAATGGGAGAGGATTAGAAGATAAATATGGAGTGTTGTCCCTGAGATACATGGATTTAGAAAAAAGTCTGATTTTTGTTAAAAAATAAATAAATAAAATCTACATTTGTCCAGCATCAATGCTGTAAACCTTTGAAGCTTTGCAGAACACTACAAAGAATACACTCAACATGAGAACTTTTAAAAATACCTCTCCCTCCAACAACTCAAGATAACTTTTCTTTTCTAATACTCAGTATAGGTTAATCAGATTATATCTACTCTCTGTACCAGAACAGGATTTATTCCTCTTTACCTTTGTGTGTGATCTGAAACCGAAGAATACCATATGGTCTAGGAGAAGCACAGGGTAAATCCAAGGATCTGCTTTAAAAAATAAAAACAAAGCAAAATTTTATCTTTTCTCTATCTCTGCAAGCTTATGTTGTAAGCTAAACTCTCACACTGCGTAAAATATCACTTCAAAATACATTCTTAAACACTTAAAAGTAAAAATTAACCATTTGAATGAACACTAGCTTTGGGTTGAGGACTTTTCAATGCTAGAGTCTTTAATTTCTAAATTAGCTGTTCTTATTAGATGTGCTTAAAGTCATTACAATCTAAAAACTGCTTTGTGATAATAGGAAATAAATGGATGGCTTTGTTCTAGTTCTTCAGACTGACTTCTGTCATTGTGACTGTAATTAGCTGCCACTTTTGTTGGTATTGTGAGTACGGAAGTCAAAGAATGAAAGTAAACAAATATTTTCTATGTTAGCACTGCAAAAGACAAATTTGTCCATATTGGTAAAGACGACTGGGCAAGTGGAATTGCCTACAGATGTGCTGTAGCTGTTATATGAATAGGTGTCAGGAGACAAGGAGAATGGCTTCTGTGAAGCTTCATTCTCTTTTGGATGGGTGGGAGCAGGCTGGTCTGGCTTTTGCTTCTTCATAGTCATGCCAATCTGTCTGCTCATCTGTTCACGGGCTGCTCTGTGGAGTAATTCTGTCAGTTCCAGATGTTTCATTTATTTTACCATGAAAACAATATGGTCTGTAGCTGTCGTGGTGGGTAATTTCAGAAATAAAAAAGTACATTCTATTTGAAAAATCAATTACTGAAAACTACTCACTGTTCATGAGCACCAGTCACTTATTTGCTGAATTTAATTCAGTCATGGAGATTGCGCTTTTGGACTCCATTACATATATAAATGCATTATATTAACATAAATAAGTTTATGTAAAGTATTTTAACCTAGCTGCCTAACTATGGTTAATTTTGCATAATGCTGGGCACATAAAAACATACTCATCCCAGAGAACAAGTTTGTTCCCATGGCCAGCTTCTAGACCTGTTGTGAAATAACTAAGAGCCACAGAAGCCTTCATGAGATAAGCACAGCTCAGTTTCACCTCTGGCTTGGAAATAAGGCTATCAAGAATTGCCATAGTCAAGAGTAACACAAAGTGCTTTTAAAATGTGAGCACTTTTTTCCACACCTGCTGTGCAATCATGGTCACAATGATCCAGATATTAGCAAAAGGTCAACAGGAAATTCATGGAAAGGAAATCACTGTCACAACTCATGTATGTAATTGAGTCTGGTATTTAAGTATGCCATTGTAAAGAATGAACTTCTTTTCCTATTTTATTTATTAATAGCTAAATTCATGTTCATGAAAATCTAGGATACAGTATGTATAGAAAGTTACTTCTAGAGGGTTATCAGATTTTAGTGTTAAAGGTGTTTAACCTTTTACCCTAGTACCTTGTGACACCCACTAAGAACAGTTATCATCCAGAAGCATAGTGCCCGATTCTGCTTTATTACTGAGATACATTATACTTTCCAAAATAAAATCCAGAGTATATGCCTTAGTTTTAAATCTCTCATGTTCTTTTATAATGCACTCCAGGAGTGATCAGGAGGCTTATCTCAAGTTGTTTGTGAATTCCAAGTGTGAAGGAAAGGTTACATGAGATACTCAGGCTGAAAAGAGGTTACACTGAAAGCAACACAAGATGAAATCACAAGTACAGCTATATTTTATTTTTCCTTGGGAGTGTCACCACTGGAACCTTACATAAATTCACAAGGATTTAGGGAGACTAAATGAGCTTTGCTGGAGTTTTTGAAGAATCTGAAGAGCCTGATGTAAAAGAAGGCCAATAAATTCTGAATAGGATTTTCCATTGATTTTGAGTTTAGGGTTCACATTCATGTACTAGTGATGATGGTGGGTCAGTACCAATCTTATTTTCAGCCAGGTCTCTACACTTCAATACAATTGCAGTAGATGTGCGTGTGCCCTTAAAATAGCTAGGCAATGTGTTCATGTTACTATCTTCACTTAGAAAACACATTAGAAGGTGCAAATGCAACCACAGGTGTGGGAGATTTTAACAGGCACACACAAGGACTTCGGTAAACAGGGTTGTCTCTGCAAAATGTTGTCACAAAGATGCAGGTAAACTCAAAGTAATCAAAAAAGCAGCCCAAAAATTCAGGATTATAGACCTCAATGCAAAATCCATTTGCTCATAGCCATCCTTGCCCCCTGCTTTTTCTGCTTTGTAGTGGTCTTTTTGTTTGTTACTCCCTACTTCCTCCCCTCATTATGATTCCACTACTCTTTTCTATCTAGGTGCACACGAGAAGTGGGGGATGGAGAGGGGATACTAAGCGGAAAGCCTGCAAAATCATCAAATAAGCATTTTGGTAAATATATTAACGTTTGTTGTTTTGGGTGGAAGCAAGAAGCAAATTAAAGGTCTTTCATAAGCTGTAATTTTGTCTTCCTTTGAGGATATGTGGAAAGAAGCAGCCAAAGCTCACTGATACAGCTAAAACGTTTTCTGTGAGCAGCCATTTCATTGTGCTCAGGCTAGGCAAATATAATTACCCTGCTAAACAGATAAAATTATGTCTCTAAAACTACACACTTAGATCTCTATATTCTCCCACCAATATTTTAATCTCAAATTGAAATTGAAAATGTTCCACTAAGAATGTTCCTTAAAGTGCTAGAATTCAGATGATAAAAGGAAGCTATTGTCAACAGTTTTGAGGCATTATTAGAAAGGGTTTTGAAATGGTAATAAGGGACGTTTGAGAAACCTTTAAAATTATCAAAAGCATAAAGCAACTTTTGGGAAGATTCAGCTCACAATGTATCAGCCAAGATTGCAAATAAATATCCATAATGGGTTAGAGTGTGCTCCATTACTCATGTTGGTGGGTGGGCATGTGTTCATACACAGTCTCATCAGAGCACATGGGCTGCAGCCTTGAGTAAATACTTACCAAAACAGTTAAGAGCTGCACAGCCCAGGTTTATGCAGATTCACAAGAGGTGGTGCTACCACAAGGGAGAAAATGTGCCACAGAATGATTATGCCATGCTGATCAGAACTGAACAAAGGGAAAAGGTGATTTTTGGGGAGCAGAACTGGGTCAGATCTTCAGCTGCTCTAAGTGATCACCAGCTTGTTTAGGTCAAGGCAGCCAAAGATCTTGTTCTTTTTGCAGATATGGTAGGTTATTGCATAACCAATGTTTTAAAAAGGCAAAGTAGGTACTCTAAAAATAATATAAGCACATCTTTTTTTTTTTTTCCCCACCTTATTCCCCCCATTTCAGTAATGTTTTACTACATTTCAGTAGTGGCTTAGTTTAGGTATAGGGCCTGACCAAGATACAGGATGTAAATATGAGTTTAACCATAAAATCAATGTGGAAAAAAATCAGGAGTTTAAACTTAAGTTTAAAACTTATATATATAAAAGGAGGTTCAGTCCTTCTTAGTATAAGAACTGAAGTCTTTAAAGTATATCATTGGAAAGATAGCTCATCCTGCAGTTTTCAGGGAGATCTTGCCAATAATCTATATATTGAAGAGGCAATAGAGAACTTCACAAAAATAAATGTAAATAAGCAATCATACAGAAATTTATTCCTAGATTTTGTAGAACTTACAATTTCTCAAAGAATTTACAGTAAGAAATTTACAGTAAATATAACAAGCTGTAAAAAGGCCAAGTCAACTTCTTATTTGGCTTTGAGAGGAAAGCAATTAATAGTCCAGTTAATTATCCCAGGTCTTACCTGAGAGATGAAAAGTTCTCCTTTTTCTCATTCTCCAAAGCTCTACTCACAGAGTCAATCCTGGACAACAACTCAGTTATTCTCTCTATGAAAAAGGCAAGCGATATAACAAAGATTTAAAATATAGTTATTTGTATATGTATAAGCACAGCCAGCTCAAGAGAGACACCGAGTCATCATGTTTTTCTACAAGAAAGAATATGAGAAACTTCTCAGGAAAACTACAAACATATGCACATGCTGCAAACAGACATCTTCTCCAATGTCACTCTGCATTTAATTTTGGACTCCAAACCATTATGCAAGTGGACCACACACTCCACATAGCTCTGTTTTATATTGACAAGCACGGAGAAAACTAAACCACTTTTAAGCATAAAAAATTGCTTTAGAAAGATCTTATTAGGAATGCATACATACAGCAATTGTTTTAGAAGAACCAAGATAGCAAAACATTCAATAGCCTTCAAATACGTATACTATAAGTACCATTTCTTTCCCCTTTAGAAGCTTTCCTTAAACAATAAAATATTCCCTCTGTATTTACTTCCTATTTACTTCCCCAAATTAACATATTTGAATTTTTAAAATGTTTTACATTTGGTACTGCGTTCACACACACAGACAGATGAATTGGAAGCTTTCTGTTTCTTTTAGTACCCACATAATCATACCACAGTGCGCTATGGGTGAGGTAGAACTGAAGATGCTCATTCCTCCAAGCCCCACCACACCAGTTCAGCACACTGGCAAACAGATCATTATTTAAGTCTCTCTCTTGCAAGCACTCATACTTTTCAGAGAGAAACAAAACTCTCAGAAGACAACAAATGCAGTCCCTCAATTTCAGTAAAACAAAGTGGAATACAGTGAGAGCTGTAATTTGAAAGTAAAGAAAATAGGGGGATTCAGAAATCAGTCAATTCCAACTCCTCCTGTGAACTCCTCTCACCTCATTGCAGCAGATGCATGCAACACGTGCAACTTTCTCCCAGTAACAGCTCACTCCCATTAGCCTGGCAATAAGCCTCTATAGTCTTTTCCACACTCAAGTATCAGATAGAAAAACTTAACCACCAAAGCATGCATCTCTAGTAGATGGAGTGTCAAACCCAGAGTAGCAGTGCTGATGTCTTGATTTGTACCTGCTTAGGAAGATTATAAATCAGAGGGAGCTTGATATATCACTTTGATATCTAAGATCATTCTTCTTCGCATCTAAATGTGTACATGTTGATTTAACACAGGTAAAAAAGTTTTTTTCAGCTTCAGTGCCATAAGTAAATTCACATATTCCACAGGGGGAGTTATGCAGGCTGCATATTTTTGTTCTTCTCTTTATTTTGGATATTTCCTCAGTTTTGTGTTCAATACACTTACACATTTTGCACACTCTGTTTTTAAACAGAACGACCCTAAACCCCTTCTCCTCTGAGTGCATAACTTTCAGTCTCTTTATTCTTGTGATTATTAACATGTTATTTAGCTCCTCAATCAACGGAGAATTTTCCTCGGAGAATTTGAATTTCAAACGTAGAAACCAAGCAGAAAAAATTCTCTCTTTGGCATAAACCTTTCAAGATTTCTTATGTATCATCAAGTACATGGAAAGGCTTTACAGGACATCTGTAACTTCCCCAGCATACAGCACACTACTGTTCTGAATGCCAGGTACACATCTTTTATGAGAGACTTAATATTAGCGTTAATCCATGGCTTTTCCAGCTGATACTGTCTTTCCTTTTGCATGCAAGTTTGCAACATCTCTCTCATTTTGGCACTTTCATTTCATACTTCACAGTTTTATTAGCCTTTGAGCTTTTGAAAGATAGCTCATTTATTTGCTATATCTAGATGCCACAAAACTTTGAATACACTATATAAAGATGAAAAGGCAAGATAGTGATGGAGTACAGTCACAGATAATTATCCCGAAAGCATTCCAGAAATCAAATCTAGTATAATTGCCCTTTGTCTAGAGTAGCAAAACCAGCAGTCCTGCCAGACTGCAGATTCATGAAATGTCTGACAATTTGCACATTGTATGTTTCTGTCAAAAATCAGACATTTTGATACTAGCGTGCAAGATACAGTGTCAGGCCATGACAAAGTTCCATCAAGACTATCTTTAATTGCTCTTTAAGATACTTCTTATATAGCCTTTATACAAATACACATATGCATAAGTACAAACAAGAATGGTTGCAAGGCTTCACTGCTAGATTCTTTTTTCAGCCATTCCTAAAGGAGGGGTGTTTCAGGCCACTATCGTTCCCTGAGATCTGCTCTCTCCTTCCTCCTATCTAACATCAAGCCAGCCTTTCCTCATCTCTCTTTTCCCTCAGCCAGCCATCATGGTAGATGGCCAGCTGAAAGGAGGGGGTCTGCAAGAAGAATTCCAGGGTGTTCAAATCCAGAAACATTATTGTCTCTAAATGAAGGTAGAAAGTGAAAGGAAGGGTTTGGTCATGACTTGAGGGGAAAAAAAAAAATGCCATCAGTTACCTTTGAATATACAGTGCAAGTTCTAAACAAACCTGTATGGTTCTGGTAAAAGTAGGTCTGTTTCTGCAGCATTGCTGCTGTGCTGCTCAATGAAATATTCAATAATGGTAATTCTCTTGCTTCTTGCAATGTGCAGGGACCTTACTTCTAAAAGTACAACCATTTAACAGCCAGAAACATTGGCCAAGACTAACTCTAACGCAGAGCATGAAGTCATAAACATGCACAGATGTTACTATTTGAAACATTAAAGAGGTACTGAAGTTCCTGAGCACATCCCAAGTTGTGTTGATTTCAGCAGTAATGAGTCATAAGGGAAGAAGATACTACTGAAATTACATGCCTGGGACACTTTTCTTTGCCACTTACATTTAGGAAAAAAAACGACAGTGTCTTTAGAAAAGCCTTAATGGGTAGGAGAGCACTCTGAAAGACTGCAGTTACCAAGGCTAAAATGAATAAATCTGCTTGCCTGTATTTATGTGGTTAAACAAATACAATGCTAATGCATTACACATTTCTGATGATATCATGGAAGGCTCAAGAGCTCTAATTTCACAAGTATCTAAAAAAGGTTAATGCTGAAGATTACAGGAAGTTATGAAATTGATTATTTTAGGAAAAGTTTATTTAATGGAATTTGGGCAGTTTTATAAACAGCAAAGAAAGTGGGACTACTCACATTCTGTGACAGTCCTGCTCTGATTAATAATTGCATTGAGTCTACTGAAATATTCAGATAGGTGAGTGAATACACTCAGGAGGTCTTTTTTTTTTTTTGAGAAGTCCCTGAACCTTTTCTGAGTTCACTTTAGTAGCAGCTCAAGCCTACTCCAATATGCACAGGGATTTCACTGAGCATGAAAGCTTACCACAGCGTGCTAGTACAAGTTATGCTCATGCTAGCCTTTCTCAAGCTATGTTATCCTTGTATCCAAAAAGGGCTCCCAAATTAAAAACTATTAAGAGATGCACCCATAACTCTGTTCACTGTGGCAAGTATAATTCAGGTTTCAGAAAGCTTCTTTAGGAAGAAAGTGAAATCTCTGCGAGCTGGCTGGCCCATTTATCTACTAGAGAACTGGAATTTTAACTGAGGCAGAGAACACTAATATTGTCCATTTTGCACTTTTACCAGTACAGAATAAAGATACACAGAAAAAGAGACAATTTAAGCTATCGCTGTGTTACCAACTCAAGGAATAGGGTACCAAAACTGGAAGAAATGAGTTCATGAAAACAGAAATTTCAAGTTTTTCCTCTTTTTTTTTGGTTGTTGTTCACACTTTTTATTTTTCCCCACTTCCTCTGTTGTTAGGGATTCTCTTTGTAGAAAGAACTTTGTCCCTAAACACTTTTCTCCAGAAAAACTCTCATTTTCTCTCATGCCTAGAGAAAACTACTTACCACACATACTTCAATAGAGTATCAGTCAACATCTCCTTGCTAGGCCCGAACTTACCTAACGAAGTGAGTCATGCAAGTTCGATGTCACCTTTTATGAGCGGTCACTTATGTATTCACCTACAGATTACGGTATCAGTCTCCTCTACCTACTCCTGTTTTCTGTAGTTTTGACTTTAGATATTTAGATATCTAAATTCAGATAAATACATTTAGTTTTGTTATCTATCTAAATATCCAGCTGAATATTTATTGAGAAGCTGGTTTGATTCAGAGTATTTGAAGTGAGGTGCAACTCGCCAAACTAGGTACGCTCTTTCTTGAGTGGAGGGGGAGGAAAGTGGGCGGGGGGGGCAGGGGGATAAATGATAAATCTAAATGTAAGAGGATCTTTGGCGCTTCAGAATTGCCAGTACACCTTCAACATTCTATTATTGCAAAGACCTTTCTTTTCCCCTCAGAATTTGCCAAATTTCATAGTACTGTGGGACTTGGGCCACCTGTACAGAATACAGACAAAAGTCTACAGGTTAAAGATGACAGGAAGCTGGATTGATTTATATCTGCATAATTTAGTGGCTTCATACCTTTTATCTCTAAATAAATACTTGACAGGCCAAGGAGTAAAGTTGAAGGCATTTTCCCCCAAAATGCAGTTTTTCTCAATGTTGAATGGCTCGGACATTTGCTCTACAGAAAACGAAAAATCAGACTTACAGAATTTTCCTTCAGAGATTGCATTCTAGCCCTTTACCTATGAGTTTTGTTTTACCTCAAGTAGAACTAGTGAAAGTTGTTAAACTTATCACTGGCTAGGTCTGAAATATTTCTATGATATCTATTATTATAGTGTTTTTTTTCTTTTTTAGCAGATGGCAGGGAACATCAGCCAGGACATTCATGTTTAAAAGGGTTTAAATTCCAGTCTTGAAAGCAAAATCAACACAGAGCCTGTGGAGAGGGTCCCTTCTGACATAGAGAGTTTATTTTCTTCAGTGAAAAAATTCTTTTTTCACAAAAGGGAAGTTCCCTTCCACATCACAGAATAGATATATTGACCTCAAACCAGATCATTCACATGACATCACATGAATGCCACAGAACAGTCACATGATTCATGACATCTGCTTATTTTCTTCCACATCAGAGTGACTCAGAGAGTCATTGTGAGAAAACAAATAAGGGCCATATTAAATTAAAAGCCTGTTGACTGAAAGATACCATTTTGGGGAACTGGAGCTTTTAGCAAATTAATATTTTATATCCAAATTATCTGCTTTCAGCAGAAAATTACTTGTGAGAACAGAACAACAACACAAAAAAAACTTTTCAAGATTGTGCTCCGTTCAAGATTTTTTCACTGTGAAGTTTTGCTAGTGTTTGTTACTCATAAACCAAGCTACGCTATGCTTACAGACTGAGAAGGTTATAATGTAGCTAACTGCCTAAACCTATAACTGCATGGAAAAGTACCAACGTGAAGTCACATGAGAGTGCCCTCATGCAAAAAAGGCAGCAGTGGGAAAACAGTAAAGTGCTGAATTTCCTCCTGTTTAAAAAACTACACGTGAAAGGAAAAACTTCTCACCTTCTGCTGCATAGTGTACTGTGGAGAAAGTAGATGTAAGCCTTGTAACTTTTTACTGACTTCTCAGGGAACGTAGGGCTGAACGTTACAGAAAGTGGTCTTTCAGGTAACTTGTACAACTTTCTTCTAACCAGAATCTGCTGAAAAATTCTTTTCCAGCTTGCCTTTCCAAAAGCTTTGGTGTCATAAGAGTTGGCATTATTCTCCAAATAGAAGGAGCACTCACAGGAGTCCGAGTTGAGTGCCAGCTGCGATAAGGTATGGAAAGTTGCTGGGAATACGGACCGTTGTATTTCTGTTGATAAGTGAATATATATGTTATAATAGATGGTAGTTTTTAATTCTTTCTTTTGCACTGATTTATCTCCAAGCCCCTGATATCAAATAAGATACTAATGAAGTTTCTCAGAAATGCCACAAGTCCAACAGTGGCATTTCCCTTATGAAATGAGCTGTATCACCTGACTTTTTATTCTTTATTTCCATTTAAGAAAATTGTTGACTTTGTTGAATGAAAATCACTAGCTTGTTCTGAAATAAAAAATATGAAAAAGGAAACGAATAAATTGAGTTGCAGTTTTCAGATCTTGAAGCCTCTTCTGACTCCATGAGTTTATATATAGGCTAAGTGCCCAAATGAAAGTCTTTGGCAAGAACCCATCCATCCTTGACCCGAACTTTGAGATTAGATCTACACCTATTTAACAGCTGGTCACTTAGCATTGGCCTATTTTATGCAAATAGTCTTCCATTTAAATAACAGTCATTTCCATTTATTAGTGTAATTCAATTTCCTAAGGACAGTCTAATAATACAGCTGCCCATTATGCCAAGGATGAATGTAGTCAAATTTAATTATATTTTAAATATGTTACTGCTATTTAGTATTCTATCACACCCACAGCATGGTTGGTAGCTCACAGATATGAAGTACAGAGATCCTTGTCTTACTAGAGAACATACAGTGTAGGTTCCTGTTCTAACAAGGATCACTATATTAGTGCATTTTAATGCACTAATAGGTAAAATTACTACAGCTTTAATAAAGAAAAGTTTAATTGACAATCATTTTACACACTTATCTATAGCTAGTTCAGCAGAGGTGAATTACTGTAGTAATTACACACTATTTGAGAGTCCTCCTTCCATCTAAATTGTGAAGCTGGTTTTGTTGCTGCAGGCTGTACCACCACAAAAGAGGGGTCCATTCACAAGGATTCCCAAGGCCTCAACTACTCTCTCAGTAGTGAAAAATATCCTAAAATTCTTTTATAACTGAGCCAGTTCCTATTGGAACCAGTAGGAAGGTGCTGTAGAGAGAACAGACAGCACAGGCCAGATTTGAGAAGGGTCAGCTAGCAGGAAAAAAACAGAGAGGAGAGGTTTTGTAAGACAGCTTCAAAACAAATGGGACATGTGTACCAATGTGTCCCAGAACTTCTAGCTTCAGTTAAGGACACAAACAAGTTCCTATTTCAGTGTCAAATGACACCAAAATTCTTCCTTTTTCTCACTCCCCTGAAAATAAAGTGTGATAAAATGTGCCCAACATCCCATCTCAAGTTCTCCCCACTGTATGTTCTGAGATAGCCCCACAGTGACTTCCTGGGCCCCTGTCCAGGGACTCAGCAGATGACACATATACTCCTGCCAAGGCCACGATGCCTCACAAACAAGTGCCCCAAGCGCAGTCCTGGGAAAGGACACCCTGACAGCATGGCTTCCTGGCCAGGCCTTGGGTGTAACCCATCCCCGTGTCCTCGCCTGGTGATGGCAGCCCTAGGCTGGCCCTGGCTGCCCCCAGGGCTGCCCCGCTCCCCTCGTTAGGGTGGAGGGATGGGACCAGCTGGTGGTCCCCAGCAAGCTCCTGGCTCCTCTCCTTTGGGAGCTGCTGGCCTGTGCTGCACCCCAACAAAAGTCACGTTTATGCTGCTCTGTGTGGTGGCACATGCTTCTCCAAGCTGCTGCTAGTAAGGTGACCACATCTTTCCACAGCACAAATACAGTGGGCTAATGTGCTCAAGCTATGCCTGGACTGCCCCTCCCCATCTGAATATATGTTAATAACTATTTAATAGTCATGGACGATGGAAGGTAAAGTAAGCGAGGAAGTAACTTCTAACCAGTTCTATGACAATTCGTATCATCTGAGACCTTCCCCAAGAGGTCTGTCCTTAATCTGAATTTGTTGTAGGCTCCTTGAAGCTTGTAACTTCCTCCCCCACCAACCCTCTGTTCAAGATGCAGTAAGAGACTTTTCATTCTCCTGTTGACTTCATCCTTTTGAAGGGGCTACATTCCTTACTTTATCCCTTCTTCAGTTCCCAGATGAAAAAATTTAATGATGCCTATTTGGATTCTAAATTGGGAGAATCATGTGAGCTTTCAAGTATTTTAATAAAAATCACCATAACAATGCACTGTTTGGAGAAGGCTAACAGTTATTGGTTGTATATGCTAAACATAGCAAGTAGTAATATTTAAAATATTTTCCAATGATGATGGGTTTTGTTCTTCATAAGTCAAGAGAATCTTTTCTAAAAATTATTATCTGCATCCTGGGCTAGTCACTTTCCAAACTTGTCTACAGATGTAATCCCAATTCAAATCACTTACATTCAAAGACAAGCGACATTAAATGAGAGTGAAAAGGAAGAAAATGCAGCTATCGTCAACTGCCTTTTCCCTGAACTAATGAATTAATTATTTTCATGAGACATTTAATTTGACACCAGCTTTAGAAGGGATGTGCAAAAGGGAGCAGTTGCCTATATAGCTTGTCTCAAGAAGGATGTGATTTTGTCAGGCATAGGAGAGGCACAAATACAGCACTCATCAAATTTGTTTTCATTAGAGAGGCTTAGAGAGTGCTGACGATGTAGTAGAGGTAAAAGTACACAGGACAAAAGTAGACTGTGGAAGAAACTCAAAGATAATGAAGAGAAACAATGTAATTTAACAAGAAGGAAAGACAGTAAAAGGATTGAAAGGTATGATGGCCAATACAGATGATCTGGAGATACACAGTCTTGGGAGAGTTAAGTTGGAGACAGGGACTATCAAAACGGGTGACGAGACCCAGATGGGTAGTTGCAGGAAACTGGTCAGAAATAAGTCACCAATACAAAGATGGTAGCGGAAGCAGTGCAGAGTGAAAGCCCTTTAGGGACAGACAGAAAGCCCCTGGCATTCTCACAGTTTGAAAAACAGCATACTGAAAGAGATGCTGTAGAATTAAGCAGAGAGGTGGGCAGAAAATTAGAAGAGTATTTCATGAAACCCTGCAAAAGATATTATTTTCAAAGGAAAGATGAAATTGCAAGTAGTGACATAAAGAAAATAAAGGAGAGAAAAGAGTGGAAGACATTCCAAGCAATTCCAAGATTTGGCTAGCTAAGAGGATTTCAGGAAAGTGTTGAGACAGAAAGCTGACTAGAAGTGACTCAAGGTGTAGTTACAGAAATGAAGTAAATAATTCTGCTTGCAGAGCCAATGAATTTAGATTTCTAAAGAGACAGAGCAGTGGAAATTACTGAAGATACACTTGCCTGCATGTTACAGCTTGAGGTGTTGTACGATAGACAATTATGTGGCCCACAGCATCTATAAACTGCTTAATCAGATTGAACTGCTCTTTTTATAGTATATGTTTCTATGGAAAGCAACACATCACCTATTTAATTTCAAATCATTTACCTGGAAAACATTACCTATGAACGTATGTCACTTCACCTTGTAAATGCCCAATACATCACACTTCTCTGCATAATTTCTACGTTACTCCCTAGCATAGTTTTCATTACATAAAAAATTAATTATCACCAAGATGGTGTCTGCATGACAAAAAATGTGCAGTATAATAAAGAATTTTTATCTATTCTCCTTACAGCTGCTTATACATTTTAACTATTTTGTGAGCACTAACTCCATAAGGAAATGTTGCAGTTGAGTAAATAACTCCTTCTCCCAATCCATTGTTAGCAGGAAGGTAAGTCCCATTGACTCCAGCAGAAACAGAGCTAGACATATGCAAATATTTTTAAGATCCTGCCAGTTTAAGAATTGGAAAATCATGTGACTCCAGTTTACAAAATGGAGAAGCATGAGAGACCTAAACAACTTGCACAGGCTGCTAAATCCAGTTTACACTGATGCTGACCTTCCTCAGCTCAGACCATGCTCTCACACTCCTACAGCACAGCTCAGCTGGCCAGATTCCTGCATCATCACCATCATCCTCATCATTTTGAGCCGGTTTAATTCCCCAAGCCTGCTTACCACAGACACAGATGAACACTGATATTGGTACAAAGCATGCAGCTCTGTGCAGCGACAAGAAAAAAGGACTACAGCAGCTCTGACTTAGATCAACTTCCTCTGTTTTGGAGTTCCTTCAATACGAACAGCCCAATAAGGAGACAGAGGTGCCACCATCCCCATCACCAAAACACCGGACATCATTTGCTAGCTTCAGATTTCATTCTTCATGATCCAGCATGGACACCATAATATAGTAATCTGCAAGCTTAGAGTGAACTGGTGTTTTAAAATTTAAATAACATGTTGGAGCTTATATCCTACTATTAAAAAAAAAAAGGATTGTGAAATGCAGCTTTCTTATCTTTCACAAAAGTTTAACTGATTTTATGGAAATGGAGGATTGTACCTTGAGCACTCTGGCTGTAGCTTTAGAGTTTTCTGAAGAAAATTGGTTTATATACTGTACTTACATGACTAAAACATTTGGCTTATTTCCACATTCTGAGCTACCACATTCTTGCTGATTTCTTGGAGCGAGGGGGTAGTATTAAATACAATAACTTAAACGGTATTTAAATGATTAAAGTTTATTTTTAAAATTATTAATTAGTTACTAGTTACAACTGCTATAAATATATTCTACATTCTTCTTCAGCTATATAGGAGGAATGCCCGTCTAATCATAGTATTTCTAATATGGGCTAGCCAGTATCTAAGTCTTAAGTCCTAAGCATCATTTTCAATGATCTGGAAGAAAACACAAAGTGATTGCTGGTAAAACTTGAAGAGCATGCAAAAATTGGTGGAGTGGCAAGTAATAAGGCAAATGTTCTACGGATCTGTCTCAATTGGTTAGGCGGCTTCATTTGAACAAGATAAATTTTAAAGACAAATGCAAAGTCATAAATCTAGGCACAGGGAATGCAGGGCATATTTATAGGATGGGAAACGGAAAAAGTGATTCTGAAACTGTAGGTGGGTAAGAAATTGTCTGTGAACTCCCAGTGCAAAGCTGTTGCTAAATGAATTAATTTGATCCTTGGAAAAGTAAAGGATATTGAAAAGTAGATGCTTTTCATTATTTCCATATTCACACATGTCACCAATGCTGGAGTACTATGTTTAGTCTGGCATTTACATTTTTAAAAATATTGAAAAATGGAAGATATTAAGTCAATTAAAGGATATTTTAACACCTGAAAAATCTGCCTTAAGGCCAGAGAAGGTTTAATACTTAGTTTAATCAAGAGAATGCTAGAAAATTATTTGCTCGTGTTGAGAGAATCTAGAGTAAACCAGCAGAAAGTATGGAAGGCAATAAGTTAAAGTCTCAGCTCTTTAGAGGAACATGTATATGTTATGTATACAGAGTTCATACAGATATGGTAACTAAAAGCTGTTAAATAGTTTGATCACATACCAGCAGAAGGGTTTTCCCTTGCTTTTATTAATACTGCTCAAAAAGGGTATCATTGTTCTTAGATTGGCAGTGTTAATTTCCAAGAAATCAGGAAAACAGACAACACCAGAGTTAAGAAAGAGATGTTGCCTTATCACCACTCATGTTCAGATGAGGCAGAAAAGAAACAAGTTTAGTCACCAGCTAAAAATGCTATGAGAAATGTGTTTTTTTTTTTTCCACTGGTCTTTCAAAAGTGACAAAGGAATCTCAATTATCTAGTCAAAGAAGGATTAAGATAAATTCAGATTTGAAAAGGATGAAACAGTATATGGAGACATTAAATGGGGTTCAGAGGTTGGGGGGGGTGTGTTTTGGGAGTTTGGGGTTGTTTTGTTTTAAACAACCACAGCATTGGAAATAAAGAAAAAAACAGAGAAAGTTGAAAGGATGATTCCTTTAGAATTGCCTCACCAAATACAGGCAATATCTCTGAAGAAATCAATAAAAATTGAATTGTTTGCTTGCAAACCAAGAACACTTACTGTGTTACTCCCAACAAACAAAGATTCAGTAAACCTTGCGAGTCAACTATCACTTTTCATTTCCCTATTTACAGTGAAGGAGAAATCTTCTGTAATAACAGAAGATGATTTGTGCAACAAATCACAGTCTGTATGTGCCTACATGGAAAGATTTCACACAGTAACTGGCTTTTTAATCAGAGAGGTATAGCAAAACCCAACATGTAGAATTAAAATGATGTGCATTTTTTTTACACTGAAGGTACCTGTTGCAAGACAAAACTCACCTAGAGAGGTGTTAGGTTTCCCATAACTTGAAATCTTTAAGTCAAGATTGGATGTTAATCTAAAAGATGTATTTCAAAAGTTACGGCATCATTCAGAATTCCTCAGCCATGTTATACAGGAAGCCAGTCTAGATTATTCTTCCAGCTTTTAATTCATTGAAACTATGAAGATATTCCTAAATCCACTGCAAGAGAAAAGATAAGTTGCAACAGAGAGAAATGGCAGCGTATACAGACTGTATACTAAATGAATCCTCATCTGCTGGAGAGGGGTAGGTGACCCAGTATTTTCTGGCTTTCTTGAAAATACATTTTAAGAGGAATGAGGGAAGGAAGACTCAAAAGGGTAAGAGGGGCATCAGAAATTAAAATGAACATCCATATGTTTTCATATTTCCTCAGACTGCATCTAGTAATTCCAAGGACACTCATAATTAAGCAAGGACAGCATTTCATTTTCAAAGTACTCTACACACCATTGACTAATCACCTAGAAATATTTTTTAATTTGTTAGGCTTTTAGCATCATCTCCATTTTCAAAGGTTTAAATATTGTTTTTATAAGCCTGAAGTATGCTGTGTGGTTTCCAAATATTTTTTCTCATATTTTTAAAAGATTCTGTTACAGAGAACAGTATGAAATATTAAGCTGCAGTAATGTATTTGAGATTATGCTAATTTTATTTTGTAAAATACCTGCTATTGTTTTGCAATAAATATAACATAGATAATTTCTGCAGGGGAAAAATATACAGAGAATAAATCTATAATTATGTAAAAAATAAAATGCGATATTTTCATGACAGCAAGTTCCGTGATAAATAGCCGGTAGGAGGAAAATTGGAGGGAAGCAAAGGAGACAAGAGAAAAATTATCAAGGTATTTAGATGTATGACATAATCATTTTCTTCCCAAATATGGACCAGCATAGTATTCGAAAATAAGGCTTTGATCAACATCCCTGTCCCTGAATTTAAAGCTTCATGGGTTATTTTTCTCAAAAATCATCTTAGAATTACAGCACAGGTGAAAATAATTTTTCAAAGTGTGAAGGGGAATGTAGAAAGTTCACCTTCAACCTTCACATTGTGGCAATTCCAGCCAAAACCAACACTACTTTATGTGGCTGTAAATTGCAGAGCCTTTACTTCTCTCTCCCCAAAGATGTCCAGAAATATAACCTGTTCCCTTATCTCCTATCTGAACAAAAAAGTAATCCTATTTTCTCGAGACATCAATTTTTACCTCTTTCATGATGATTTATAAGGTTGCAGTTTTCCTTTTATTCTGTCAAACAGACTTCTGTATTCTCATTGCAGCTGACCTCTGAATGCACCATAGGAAGCAGAAAAGTTTGATACCATCACTGCAGGGTAACTTCTTGTTATCGAAACAATGAGTAGCCGAGCAGCAGGAGACTCTGTGAGAAACCTCTTAATTCTAATCATTGAAAAGACTTCTTCTCATCACAATGACCCTGGAGTTCCTGATCTGATTCTTGAAAATTACAATGTTGAAGTAGCTGTGTTTAGTCAAAGGAGGATTTTACTATGAGCAGTAAGCAGGACCTTATTTTTCTGGGACATCTCTGAGAAATGAATCTGCAATTCTTTATAAATTCACTGCACTGTTTTTACCTCCAAACTATTATTTTAACCCAGATTAGACTCACTCTAACTGTGCCCCCTACCACATTCCTATCAGTTATTAAATAGCAAGTAATAACCTTGGAGTGCTGTCATTAAGATATTGCTTCTCACAATATGTTTGGAAGTTAGCTAGTGGGAACATACACATGTAGGAGGAAAGCAAAACAGACTTTTGGGGAGACTCATGTAATTCCTCTTTCCCCCTCCATTCCTGTTCACAGAAAGTTGCTTTTATTCCTACATGTCACACGTGCAAAGATGCCTTAACTTCACAGGGACAATTAATAAAACAATTGAATGGGAAAAACAAAAGAGCTTTTGTATGTAGTTCTCTGTAAAGGGTATACTCCGTCCACAACTGACAAGACAAGAAATAAACCACTAAATTTGCAGCAGGGTAGATATAGGTTAATTACGAGCAAAACCAATGTCACAGACAATAGGAAACACTGGAATGGATTGTTATAGGATTCTGCTGAGTACCATTGCTGGAGGTTTGGCAAGTGTATACAGGATGGTATAGCTACAGCTGATCCTGCTTTTGGATGGACACATATATATATCTCTCTCTCTATCTCTGTAATTAATGAGTGGATGATGGATTTAAGAAAAGAGGGTCATCTTGTATCAGATTTACCTGGCACATTCCAGAAAATTATTAAAAAAAAAAAAGTATTTAGCTTTTAGGTAAATAAATGTACCTTTGTAAAATGCTGTTTAATGGAAAATTCTGATCTTTTTTCTTTTTTAATGACAATACTTGAGCTTTCACTTCAGCAGCTCATGAGTAATACATACAGGGCTTTCAGGTTTGGGAGTCATTTTGTAGATCACCTTAAGAAGCTTTACGAACTACCACAGATCAGCTGCTTAGAGGTTGAATAATACGCACCAAAAAGTTCTCCTAAGGGTCTTTTCCGTTGTATTTTCGATGGACTTTATTTAAAAATAAAATTAAATAAAAAAGTTTTAAAGAGACTGCTTGGAAACTGTATGATCTGAAACTCTTGGGAGGTAAAAAACTCACTTGCCATTACCACTCCTTGTTAAGATAAGATTGTGTTATAGATGGATGGTATGAGACTGAAAAGTTCTGTCTTAACACGGGACTACTAAGTAGTCTTTCTGGAGTTCCAGCCTCAATTCTCACACTTCTTTCATATGGGTCCTCAACACTCACTTTGAAGCCAGGGGAATGTCCATAAAAGCCTCCATGCTTACATACAAATAAGTAAATGGTGGTCCAGGACCAAGCCCCAGCTTTGAGGCCAAGAGATGCTGATTTCTCTTAGAGAAAGCTGTTTGGAGTAGTACAAAGCACAGCCAGCAGTCCAGTGTTAGAACTAGACTGTTATTCTTTTATTTGACAGTATGGTAAACATGGGCTCAGGGACACTACAGCCAAGTGCCCGGGAATGTGGATGTGGCCAGTCTGTTGCATTTGACCTCAAGGACCAGAGAACAGATCCTGGCCTTCATTTTATTTAGTAGCACTGAAACTGTCAGAGGGGCAAAGAAATACACTCAAACGTGCCAGGTGTTTCTCTCACAAGGCGAAGACGAAAGGCACTATTATGACAAAAGCAGTTCCTGTAAGAAGACCAGCATGAGTCAGTGGTAGTAGGTGGGTTGAGCATCTTGCACATTGAACCCTTTTTCCTTTGAAGTTCCTGGGTGGAGGTCCTTGTGGAGGTCAATGGCAAAGGGCCTGGAATTTGGCCAACCCCCTGAAAAGAGGATCGGAGCAGCGGAAGTCCCTGACTATTCATAGGGCAGACAAGCTCAACACTTGAGCTTTATGACTAAAGTACTCTCTCTTGTTTCATCATCTATAGAGTGGTGCTATGGACACCACCACAACTCGCAGAGCTGTTGCAAAGCACTCCATAGCTGTTACAACATCAATAGTCCTGAACATCACCACAGACCTCCTGACTTCTCTTGGGTCTGCACTGGTTTTTTTCCATGCTTTTCTTATTTTATATAATAAAAAAATCAACTTATTATTCTTTATGAAAGGCTTTGCTAATCTGGTATATTTAAACAACTAATTTTTAATACAGAAGTTTCTCTTAGTTCTTCTAAGAGACCTGTACGCTTTTTTTTTTTTTTTAAATGGGGGAGCAGAGGCAAGATACTCTGTACCCATTGCAGAGAATACAACAATGACATCATGGTAATGCTACCTTCAGCAAACTTGCAGATCAATCCCAAAATGGTATTAGCTCTAGCAGTCACATGGGAATAAAAGTATCAGGTTGACTCATAACTGCAAATGTTAAAGGCTAAGAATAAAGAGGAAACTATAGGGTCAGCTGCAAATATCTGAACCTGTTGGAGAAAAAAGCAGCATGAAAATACTGCATGTTGAAAAAAATTGCTGGCGAACATTAAATACTGTGCAGGTCAGCTGGATCAAGTGGCTCCTTTCCAAAAATAAAAATTAACAAGTAAGAGAAGTTTCTCTTTCATTGCCAAAAACCTGTCTGCCTTTCCTCATTTATGGGATATGACTAGCAATAAGTGAAGAAATACATTTACGTCTGGAAAGGGCTATAACCTCCAAAGGAATACTGAAACTCTCTGCTGTATACAGCATTGATAACATAGGTAGTAACAGAGTTAAGCACTGAATTGTCAGTTGAAGGAACGTGCCATAGGATGTTTTTCTGGTCACAGATGATTTACATTTTGGGGAGCTCTAGGTCTTCAAAATCCTATGTCACTTTTACTTTGGCTATGTCCGGGGATTTAGGAATCTCTGTGTCCCTCCTGTTATCTCAACAGTGGAATGAATCTACTTTACTTTTCTGTTTAGCTTCCAAGTGCTGAGGCACAGTTATCTACAGTCATCGGTCCTCAACTCTACCTAGCATAAACAACTCTTCAAACAAGCACCAAGCTGCAAACATCACATTTTGAGGGGGGCTTATCAGTCTAAAGATACATGTATCTATGGAAAAGAAAATACAAGATAACAAGCAGTACTGCAGGCAAACATCACAACAGAATAGGTACCACGTCACAGATACATCCGAGACAGATGGTGTCAGCAACACGACACACAACTAGGAAAAGTCCAGCATGAGAGGAATACAATATCAATATATACTTTTGGCTGACAAAGGGAGGAAAAGGCAAAGCAAAGGTACCCTGAAGCAAAAATAAAGCCATGAGAGATTTTAGAAGCAGCTCTGAGCACCTGTAGTTTAACCTTTCAAAACAGAACTTCTAAGCTTTCTTAAGGGTGGGTTGCAATGATAAAAATCATCACTATTCATGGATATGTACAGTTGTTTCCATTTGACAGTGTGTAGATGGTTTCTACCTATACCATAAAGATATGCAGAGTAGTCCTTCATAAAGAACACCAAGTTCAAGACAACAATAAAAACCTACATTTTAGTTTTTCAGAAACAACATGCACACTCAGAACCTTATGACATTGGGACCTTCAATATTCAGAGGTGCAGGATAATCTTCCTTTCAGAACCTCAATATTGAGATGCTGCAGTTTTGCCCCATTTTTTTACGTCATTCCCTCTGTTTATCTAAATACTCTAACAAATTACAGTTTTAAGAAGCTTGAACTTGAGATTTACATATCATTCAACAAGTATTTGAAGTCATATTACTTGCACCACTCTGAACAGTATCGGAAGTTAGGATAGAATATTTTATTAATAGAAATCCCTCACCATGATGGCCATCTCACTACTTTAAATCTCCAAGCAGGAGACTTACTAAGCATTCCGTTAAAGGAAGTAGAAATCATTAACTATAAACGGCTTGTTTAGCAGCCAGGGACATGTAGGTATCTTAAAATCTAATTGTCAACAATGTGTAAAGGTGAATCTGCCAGTCTAGCCCTTTTTAGTCAATAAGATGCCTTCAGTAACCATTCTACTGCACGCTGCAGAACCTGTCCTACCATACCTTCTTCAGCTGAATTTTATGAACATTTTAATTGTTAAGTGTCCAGTATATTGTAACCTGTCACTCTTACCAATGCAGTAACTAAAGAAAGATTCAAACTAAAACCATGTATTTGAAATCAGGAAAGAAAAGTCTAATTCAAATCCAACAACATTTTCAGGTACATTGCTGTTGGAGGTGTAAAGTGAAAGTCTGGATCTCCTGGCAGTAGGTGTCCTTTCTCTGTTTTCTTCTTGCGTTTGGCAGGAACCGTTACACCCTTACATGCAAAAGAATATGAGGCAGAGACTTAGCATTCATAAGGGTCAGCCAGGGAACCTTGGCACACAGAGCTGGCTTCCAAAACAGCTTTTATAACATCATGGGGATTGCACTGTATCTTCAAAGCGCTGTACTAATTTTTCAAACTCAAACCAGAAACCTACATCCCTAAAAAGTGAAAGGGTTGCCTAAAGCTTCAGCTTTTAAATCATCAGTTGGCAAGAGACCATACATATGCAGAACATTTAAAAATATTAACATTCTATGGCATTAATACTGAAATATACTAACAGATCGTGTTAACCTGTTACTCCAACTTGGTTCTGTGACTTCAGCAAGGTATGGCCATAGCTGCTTATGATAACATCAGAAAATATCACTGAAATCAGAACCTCCTGGAATAAATCCTGGAAGATTCAAGTTAGAAGTCAAGCAGAGCTTCCTAATCAGTAGATTTCTTTTTAAAAGCTACTTGGATTAATAAAAGAACAATTACTTTCACTCTCAATCTTCTTCTAAATTGTTGTAATCTTGGATAAATAGAATTTAATGAGATCACCTTATGCTAAATTGATTTTTCTATTCTACAGAGTAAAGTGATTTTCAGTTCAGAACTCAGCAATACATGCAGTGAAGTTATCATGATCAAAATATTACTTTCAGTATATGAAATGTGAAGACACATATATTTTTGCTATGAAATTCTAATATAAATGTGGGTAATTTCTATATTCAGATTCCTAAAACAAATGTTTCATCCCTTGCAATAAATTAATTTTTTCCCTTTTCAGTGGAGGATTTTTCAAAAACAGATACATTGCTTTTGGAAATCACATATATCCTCATAAGACAGATAAAGTCATCTTATGTTAAATGAACTCAGGACTTACTAAATCTTACATCTTTTGAATCAAATATATGATCTACTAAATCTTATCAGTATATGTATATGAAAGCTAAACTGATTAATCACTGGATAAATTAGATAGCAAATACGTGACAATATAGTATTTATTAAAATGGAACAGTGATTTGTTTCATTTCCCAGAACTTAGTATATCAACATTTGAAGAATTCTTTAAAATTGCAGAGATTATGTAGAAAGGCAACAGACACAGGTGAAAATAGACTAGAAAAGGGCAATCTGTGTGTGATGAGCTGTATGCTGTTTTGTTGGGTGGATGGTTTCATTAGGGCTTTCAAAGAAATGCAGCTATTCCACTAATAGTCAGACCTAGGCATTTGTTTGGGATTTTATATTTAACAGGTAAAAAACAGAAAAAAAAAAAGGTAACAAACCCAAGAAATTACTAAATATTGGGGAAAAACCCTTAGTGAAAGGCTGAGTAAAGTAGGTATATTCACTCAAGAAAGAAAGAATAAGATATGGTAATATAACTCTACACGTGCATTTTTTTTTCACTCTCTGTTAATATTATTTAGACAGGGTGTTCAACAAGGTGAGTATTACTAAAAATACTCCAAAAATTCTTAAATGAAATTCCTAACTAAAACTGCCTATCTCAAAAACTCATCGCCACTCTACTTCCAGAATATCTGTTCCAGGAAAGACCTGAGAACTCATGTCCTTCATGTTGTTCACGAATGACAAGGAGATCTCCACCAGATCAAAGCAGCAAAGCACTCCTGATTTTTTAAATATAAAACAAGGTTACAAATAGGACATAGATCAATTCCTTTGTGATCTAAGAAGAGCAAGGAAAATATCCACGAGATTAGCATGAACAAGATAAATGCAAGTTCAGTATTTAGAGAATTTTAAAAGCCCAATTAGATAATGGAACAAGTGGCCATGACTAGCTGCAGAATTGTAACTGGTAAAGAATGTGAAAACACTTTGGGCTAGGTCTTATGACATCCTTCACGTTCCTTAGAACTCAACAGAACCGGGTAGATACTCTTTTTTACATCCTCTGCTTTCCTGGGAAAACTCAAAATCTGTGATTACACTGGAATGTTAGTTTCCTTAGCATCACTCTATTTCCACCTTCGTGAGGATTCAAGTACCACCTGAACTATCTGCCAGAATAAAAGGTCCATGAATTCACTCCAGTTTACACACCTGCTGTATTTTTTGACCTTTTTAATTAAGAGGACAGGCAAATAGATGTTTATGATTGAAAAGAAAGACAGCACCATGGTAAAATCCAGTAAAATATTGACAGGCATTATATTTCTGATGGTTTATCTTAGCCATTAAAAAAAGCATTCAAAAGTATTTAAATGGATAATACCCCTAACACTATTTTCTGTGTATTTAGAGGCCAGATTATATCTCTACATACAGGCTGAGGTAGGGCTGGTGCATCAAGTGCATTAGCGACAAGCCCAGGAGTTAGTCTTTTCTGCTCTTGTCCTTAAGTGGAAAATAAGTTCCTGAAGATGCCCCTTTGGCCTACATAACCCATCTCCCTACTTTAATCTGCAAGTGCAAGAAACACAATTTTCCCTGGTCTGGCTGATGATCAGGGATGAGACCTATTTTTGCACAAAGATCTAACTCCCCTGCTGAATTAAAAAAAGGACATAAGTGTGGAGCTATATACTGAAGTCGTCCAATTAGCCCTCCTGTCCTGCACAAGGGATCCTTGTTCTGCTGAACACTTTCTCAGAGTAATCCCACTTGGTAGTCATATCTTACCCAACCATAACAGAAGCCTGAGGTCTCTAAAAAGGCCTGCCTCTTTTCCTCTCTTTTAAATAATTAGACATAACTAATTTTACTAAGAGTTTTCACAACCCTAACAAGAAGTATTTCAAAATGGAAGAATCACTCTGTGTGCGCGCGTGTGTGTGGTGTGATATATATATATATGATTTCTCTACACAAAACTTCCCTTGTACAAAATAGCATAGTGTACCTTTATTGTCAAGTTGCAGTATTTCTAACTTTGCAGTCACATCTTTGTCTACTCATCTTCCACTCAGTTGACGTATTGGTGGAACCAGCCTCACTTGTCAAGGCAACTGAGTACAAGACCCACCCAATTTCATCCTTATTTGCAAAAGGCATTAGACTACACCAGGTCTGGCTCCCTTGACCCCCTCAGAGTCCTCCAACATTGTCCCGTGAGGCTTCATGTGCCTGCAAGAAGTGTTATAACTTACCGAGGCAACCAGAGTCCCTGGAAGAGCACAAACACAGCTGGGAGCTGCCCAGTCCTGTCCCATGGCCAAGCCCAGCCCACCAGCAGCCACAACCAGGAATGGCTGTCCCCGAGGGCTGCTGGGATGAATGCTCGTATGTTGGCTGGAAAGAAGAAGAGTTTAAAAAAAAAAAAACAAAAAAAACAAACCACACACAAAAAGCCAAACCAAACCCAACAAAACGAAACAAACAAACAAAAAACAAAAAAAAAACCCCAACCAACAAACAAAAAAAATCCACAAAATCAGCCAAACAAAAGACCCCACAACTGGGAACGGGAGTTAATAGACTGCCAAGGAGACACGCGTGGCCTGGTACAGCAGGAGACTTTGGCAAGTGTGAGACTAAGGTCAGTAAAGTCCCAGCACGCTTGGTAAAGGCGCAAGCTGTGAAGATGCTGCAGTGGATGGATGAGTATTTTGCTCCATGGGACAGAGAAAACTTCTTAGGCTGCAGAAAGCCCAGGCAGGCAAGGCCGGGTTGTTCTGGAGCTGCTATAAAGAAAACATATTGGCATGTCACCACCCAAAATAGGTCACCAGAGCTAACACCAAGGCTCTGCCCATGCCCAGGGTGGGAACCTGAGCATTCACTCCAGTGCTGCTAACAAAGACAATAAAACCCCGTCACTGCAATGTTGTCAGTTGTAAGTGAAGGGCGAAAACTACAGGTCAGTTGTATAAAAGGGTATTTGTTTGCATCAAGGTCATTTTATACAAAAAAAAAAAAAAAATCACAATGGCTACCTTCTCAGCCGACCCATCAGAGTATGTATTAGGCATCCAAATTTGAAAGAAATGGCTAGTATATTTATGCTAATCAACTTTGCATATTGTCTGTATGGAAAGCCAAAGGGAATATTCATATGCTCACCTATAGAATGTGCTAGAGCGCCTTGCTACACTAAACTGATTTAATCTTCCATTCTGTGTTCTCATATATGTCTGTGCAAAGATTTCTGCTACTAAAATTTGTAAACAGACTCTCCTACAGATTATAGCGTTATAAATAGGTGATAAGGCAGAGCAAGAACTCTCAATGGTTTCAACATCTCCAAAATCTGGTATTTAATTTCCCTAAACTAAAGCACCAAGAATACTGTGAAAGAACACTGAAAGATAAGAGACAGTGCCAGTTATTCCACCCAACTGCCAATATGTTGTATGAATTTGTGGCTTCCATACGTTTTTGAATTTATCTTCCTCATTTTTCACAATTTCTGTGTTATCTCTCAGAATGAAGCCATTTCTATTAGAAAACGCTCATTCTCATGCTGCTGAATTCTCATTAGTTTTCCCAGTCTCTGAGTATTTTTTGCAGCTCAGATGCCCTAAGAGATTTTTGTTTTGTTTTGCAGCTCTTGAAGTCCAGCACAGGATTTAAGAAGCTAATATGTATCAGGTAGTTATTTTGAAATTACTCTCACTGTAGTTTATACTTTTTCCCACAAGTTTATTGTTCAAACTATCTCACAAAATAATAGCAAGATGATAATCTCCAAATGGGTGTGTACCGCAATAGCAAAATGAGAAAATGGGAACACTTAGGCCAGCATAATTATAGTTAGTCATCAGTATCTGTCCTTCAAAAATTACTGCTTGAATAAATACTCGTACGATAAGGGGTCAGTATTGCTGGCATCTTAACTGTGATACATTCCACAGTTTTCTTAATGGCTCTTGCCTATTTGCCAGGTTTTGTAATTTCTACGGGAGTAAAGTGCTAGTGCTGGCATGGGACAGCCAGCAATCGGAGTTTGCCACTTTGTTTTAAACGGAGGTTGATAAACTGAACACAACAAACTGCAATGGCAGTATATGTGATGCAGTACAAACAAAGGGGGCTTGAGAGCAGTATTGTTTAAACTTTTGAAAATTAGAGAATAGAAAAGCAACGTATCATGAGATAATATTGAAAGCTGAAGATGTTTCAGCTTACCAATGTATGAATTGAACTGCTTTAATACAAACCGCTATTCAGAAAAATCTGCAGGATGTACGACTTAAGTAATTTTTTTTAACCCTAGTCTGATTTTTGTGGTTATAATACATATCCATCCATATATAAAAAAATACATATATGTATTACAATAGATGTAATCCTTATTTCCCTTCCTGCTTAGAATTAATTTACTTGTGCCTTTCTCAAATTCTGCAAAAACATGCTTACACATTTACCTAATTTAATACCCTACTAAACATTTCTGACTCTTTGTAATATTACATTCTTTTTCTACCTTTTTTTTTAATGGCTCCTCCTCTCTTCTTCTATAATTTTCTAATAATCCACTGGTTTGGGTTTTTGGCGTTTTTTTAATGTGGCAGTGCCGTGGTTTAACCTCAGCCAGTAACCAAATGCCATGCAGCCACTCGCTCCCTCCCCAGTGGGGTGGGGAGGAGAACTGGAGAGAAAGGAAAACCCGTGGGTTGAGATAAAGAGAGTTTACTAGGACAGCAAAGAAAAATCGAATAATTATATATTAATAATAATAATAATAATAGAATATACAAAACAAACTATGCACAATTTCTCACTGCCTGACAACCCAATGACCGATACAGCCCATCCCAAGTAGCAATCACGGAGCGAAACCAAGAGCGATCTCGGAACGATCCTGAACAGCGCTCTCAGAACAGCGATTTCCTCAGCAGCTATCTCAGACCACAAGTTCCAGAGAGACCGAGCAAGGGAATGAACAGCCAAATGAATGACAACACGAACAAACAGGACAGGCTGGAGTGCTGGGCAGAGAGGACCTCATGAGGTTCAACGCGGGCAAGTGCAGGGTTCTACACCTGGGGAGGAACACCCCGTGCACTGGTACAGGTTAGGGGTTGACCTCCTGGAGAGCAGCTCTGCGGAGAAGGACCTGGGAGTCCTGGCAAATGACAAATTCACCACGAGCCAGCAATTTTCCCTTGCGGCCAGGAAGGCCAACGGCAGCCTGGGGTGCATTAAGAAGATGTGGCCAGCAGGTCAAGGGAGGTTCTCCTCCCCCTCTACTCTGCCCTGGTGAGGCCCCATCTGGAGTACTGTGCCCAGTTCTGGGCTCCCCAGTTCAAGAAGGACGAGGAACTACTGGAGAGAGTCCAGCAGAGGGCTACAAAGATGATGAGGGGACTGGAGCTTCTCTCCTCTAGCAAAGGCTGAGGGAGCTGGAGCTGTTTAGCCTGAGGAAGAAAGACTGAGAGGGGACCTCATCAACGCTTATAAATATCTCAAGGGCGGGTGTCAAGAGTGGGGCCAGACTCTTTTCAGTGGTGCCCAGCAACAGAACAAGGGGAACAGGCACAAACTGGAACACGGGAAGTTCCGTCTAATATGTGGACAAACTTCTTTACTGTGAGGGTGACAGAGCACTGGCACAGGCTGCCCAGGGAGGTGTGGGTCTCCTTCTGGAGATATTCAACCCCACCTGGATGCAGTTCTGTGCAGCCCTCTAGGTGACCCTGCTTGAGCAGGGGGTTGGACTAGATGACCTCCAGAGGTCCCTTCCAACCACTACCATTCTGTGATTCTGTGAAACAGCATCTGGCCCACTGGCCAACCCCGACTTGTACTGGGCATGACGTCTATGTTATGGAATGCTTTCTTTGGCCAGTTTGGGTCAACTGTACTGGCTATACCCCTCCCAGTTTTTTGCACCTGCACACTAGCAAAACCTGGGAAGCTGCAAAAAGTCCTTGATCGCTTAGCAACAACTAATAACATCAGTGTATTATCAACATTCTTCACATACCAAATCCCATACTGAATCCAAAACACAGTAGCTACTGGGAAGAAAATTAGCTTCATCCTGGCCAAAACCAGGACAGGCAGTTAATCTGAAATGCATTCTGATTTCTGATACCTGAAGGGGGGGGGGGGAATAAATATCATATTTGCCTTGTAAAGAAATTGGACCTCTACTTCAAAAATGCAGTATATAACATGTTTCATGATCCTACTTTCAATATAACTTTGGGATGTGTCAGTCTATCATTCTGAAGAGCTTGTGTTTTTCACATTCATCTGAGGGTAAAACTTTTTAACATACCTTAGGAGTCTGTGCCACATTTTCAGAAGTCAGTTATGAGTTTTGGAGCCTAATTCTATGTGCTTTCAATGAACATTAGGCTTCTTTATTCCCTTTAAAATTAGGGCATTGGATACTTACAAAAATTTTACTCTGATGTGACCATTCTTGTTATTTACTGCATGATAATTAAGGCAATTAGAATATCTTCTACACTATCATTAGCATGCATTTGACATACTCAACTATTTTTGGATACCGGACTACTTATATTTCTGAATTAACATCCACATCATCTAATGTAGCATCTTCTTGATAAAAGCTAACAGCAAGCTTTGAGGTACAGCAAACTGACAATACAGTTCCTGTTCACTGCACGGTACAATTCACAATGCTCAATGAACAATGTAGTGACAAACTTGTAAGACTGACAACAAGACAGTAGTCCATGTGGTATGAGGGTTTTTTTTCCTTTCTTTTATACTGGGTTGGGGGGGGGGGGGGGGGGGGGGGGGGGGGGGGGGGGGGGGGGGGGTGGGGGGGGGGGGGGGGGGGGTGGGGGAACATGAAATTGTAAAAAATTGCACAGAAAATAGCACCATAGCTCAAGATAAATCTTATATCACCATAATTTATGTTATTAGATTACCTTTAGCATAGCTCATCAGAAAGCACCTTTCTACAGTCCTATTTCTTTAAAATTTCTATAACACAGATAAATTAAAACATATGCAGTAATGATTTAGCTAAGATGCAACACTGTGTCTACAATAGAGTCCTTCTGTGACCTTGCCAAGCTTACAGAGGTGCCAATAACACGATCTGGGATTAGAAACGGACTGATTAAATTGTTGCTCACTAGGATAAAACACTTGAAATGAATCATCTCATTTTCCAGCATGTCCTCGGTTGCTGCAGGCACAATAAATTACAGTCATATAATAGCAAACAACTAGAAAAAATTAGAGTTAATGTTACAATATATGACATGTATGTCCTATTTTTAAAACTCTCAATTACCTTAAATTTTGATGTTCACAGATAATAAATATATGACCAGTATTTTTCAGGGTGAAATTTCAGAACCATCAACTGATCCAAAACATAGGACTCCAGTGAAATCTTTCTCCTGACCTAGTAGACTCCAGAACAAGCCACATCTGCCATTTCTGATTAACACCAAATGCTGTCCCTAGTATCTCAACAAAGAATAGACTTACAGCGATGCTGAATGTTCTGGTATAACCTTGCACTCCAGTGAAACAAGCAGAATATAACAAAAACAGCACCAAGCAATTGCAGTGGAAAATATCAGAGGAGTAGTAATGGAATTAATGACTGCCAAAGCCTTGCACATCATGGCAAAATGCAACCTATCATGGAGCTGTTTGTCATTCTTGCAAGGGTTCCAAAGAACCTTAGGGTTCACCGATGGAGGGAAGTCTCCTAGGTTTCCTCTCTAATAAGTGAGAGCATAGGCTCCTCCAGGAGACTAAGAGCAGGCTCTTCCATTGCCTTCTCAAGAAGCCCATCTACTCCACCCACTGCCTAAGATTAGCTACCATAGGTAAAAGCCTATTATTTGCAAAGGCAGTTACAAGAACTCAGTTTTTTCTAGCTGATAATAGTTAACATCTACGTTTATGTAAGAACCTCAACTTTTGTGAGATACTGAGGGAGCTACTCAGCTAGTTTGGTGGGCCACAAAATACATAATCAGAGTGGTCTATTTTAAGGTCTTTAAAATTTAAATTAAATCCTTTTACATTGGCAGAATTACCAAAAATTATTTTTCATTGTATCTTATTCTACATCTGTTATAGTAGTTCCCAAAGTTTCAGAGGGAATTATGGTGGATGCTCATAAAGACATCAAAACCCTACAGTGTCTCCTTAAACTTGTCTTCTTTTTCTATTCATCTGACGCCCTAAGTAACTCCTGCAATTGCTGAAGGTTACAGAGTTACATTTTGCACTCTGTGCATTAATTGGATTTGAAAGCACTTGAACACACATGTATGTCAGAATGCCAGCTTTCAGGCAAATTGAGGAAATGCCAAATCTAAAAGAAAAAAAATGCAAAAATGAAAGCATTGCGGCAGTTCTCATTGTGCTCAAATTTATAACAGCTTTTGAACCCGATTTGAAAGCAAATGGACATTCTTAAATGGAGCATCATCATTTTTTAATTCCTGAAAGGCAACTTGCATCCTTCAGACATCCTAGCATTCTGCTGCACTGGCAACCTAGTACCTCCAAGGTGACTAAGTTGTTGTGTATCATGGAATACCCTGTCGTCATTCCAGGAAATAACTGTGGGGGAAAATGAACTAGATTGCATAAGTAATCATGCTGAAACTAACAAGGTAAATTCTGAAATATAAGACAAATTTAAGACAACTTGAAATCCTAAACCTCAACCTAATGTATAGATCTAAAACACAATTGCTTCTCAATCGTTTTGTTTGCATCTTTTCTAAATGAGGTACAAACTAGAATTCCTTACATAAACACAGAGGATTCACTAGACTACTATTTTTGCAGAGACTGGCTCCAATCAGTGTGCTTTTCAACAGTTTTCAAGAGCACAATTGTAAAGGATACACTAGGATTTTTGAAGAGAAATACGACACAGACTCACAGACCTTTTTTTATATAAGAGGGAAATATTCTACTGGTGCAAGCAATTTACAATCTCAAATGCATTTGCTGGAAAATAAACATTCACAATAAAAAATTGTGACAATTTTAAGACAATTATTACAGAGAGTTCCTAGAAACAATGTGTATTCTTAAATACCTTCTAAATTTTGATAACTGATATTAGATTTTTTTAACATCACAAATTGCGTTACCATAACAGGGAGTCAATGTATTGCCAATTTTTTTAGATCACAACCACAAAAACATTTATCAAGTTAAAACGGCTGCTGGGCCTCAGCCCAAACATTTCATTTTTCATGCTACAAGTATTTGCCTTTATTTTAAAAAATGACAGCCATTGTTATCGCAGACAAACAACAAGCTAATCCTAAACAGCCATTTATCTAAGTAGTTATAAGGTACAAACATACTACCGTTAAAAAAATGCATTTAAAAAAAAAAAAACAAACAAAAAAGAAAAAAAAAACCCAAATCAAAACCAACACTCCTTCACTGAGTTTGCTATATTAGCTTTATGACTGCACAGGTGACAAATGAAAGAGAGTTCTCCAGAAAATAACCAAACGTAGACAATAAGCCCTCTGAACCAAATCTCTAATAGTCATGTAAGTTAATAAATTTATAGACCAATGATGAGATGCTAGCCCATTTTAAAGAATATCTCTCTATTCCTTTGCAGCCCTGAATTAGAGGTTTGCTCTAACAGTAATAATATGCTATAACTACAGAAAAAATACGCAGTTAAAAAAAGGAATTCAATCCATGTGATCCAATATTTCTTTCTACATCAACTAGAAAGATGAATACATTAACAGAATCTCAGACATTGGTATGGTGCTGAACAATTAAATGGAAAAAGATATTTACTGTTCACATGAGTGCCTTCACTTTAAATTCTCATTCAGGAAAGCATCCTTATTCAGGAAAACACTTAAGCACATGCTTGACTTTAAACACATGCTTTGGGCCCAGTGAAGTAAATGAGATTTAATCACATTCCAAATAATGATGGATATAAAGCCAGAAGATATTAACATGAATGGTTTTTGGATCCGGGCTTAGCATTTTTCAAGTCTTAAATATACACATACAGACATGTACATACACATATACATACACCCCCACACAGACATACACAGAGAGATCTGTCTCTAAATTAAGCCAAAACATGAGAAACTAGAATTCAAAAGATAATTGCTAAGAAACCAGAATTAAACTGAAAACAGAGATTTTAAATACAGTGGCCACTTCCTCTTACTGGCTCCTTAAATACCAAGTTCACTTACTCTAGAGTAAACATTTATGAAAGCCTAAGCATTTCCTATCTGGAATCTTCCTTCCATACTCTCACGCCCCATGTTTTGATCTCTCTCTCTCTGAAATGGTTTGGCTCTAACAAAAATCCAGGTTACATAGCTTTTTTTGTCATGTTTTGATGCCAGGAACAAGAATCAATTCCTCTTATCAGGAGACTCATCGCTTAAGAAGAGACTGATGTTGGCACAAGCACAGATTTTGCATCACAGATCACTTTATGGGCTTTTTTGCATGAGATACAAAAGAAAAAAAAAATAAGGCACAGTTTAGAGCAGTATGATAAATCTTTACAATTAGATTACTCTAATCATTAATTACTCAATCAGTTATTGAGTTAATCATTACTTTCCTGATAAAGAAAATGGGGATTCTGCCTCATTCTACCTCTCAAATATAAAAAAAGATGCCTTTTAGAAGCAATTGCTAGAAAGGGGACTGGTGAAGGTTCATTAAAACTGTGCACAATAACATCCTTTTTCTGAGTACATTTAAAATGCAGTTAAGCTCTTTTTAAAAGCTCAATAATAACCAAAGCTGTAAGACTTTCCCCCTAAAACACAGCACTTGCACAAATCTGCCCAGTAGTAAGACTATCTGTTGAGGAGTCTTTTACTGCCGACTGAAGATAGAGACCTGTTTACTATTTGATAAAGATCTACAGATGGTGAACAGAAGCAGCCAAAGAGCCAGAAAAGCTAGGGGAACAGCAAGAGAAATACTTACCATCTGACTATTAGATAGTCTGTGCTATTTAGAAATCAGAATGAAAACACAGAAAATAACCTGCCATCTCTTTCATTCCTGTTGTGCTTGAGGAAGCGGTTTGTTGCATCTTCAGTAAATAAGCAAAGTAGCATCCAAGAAATACTGCTTAATACCACCAGTTTCTCCCCATAACAGGAAAGGAAAAGCATGAAAAAAACCCACCCCAAAGCATAAAATTAGAAATAAAGAATTTCTAATTGTTTAAAAGGCTCACTGCTGAATAGAAGGACCTGCTTCAACCAAATGATAAAAAAATAAGCGGAGAAAGCTCCATGGCTTGATGATCTGTAACAGGTTTGTCTAGTGGTTTCCCACACACTTAAAATTTGCCATTTTATAAAAATTATAAAACCAGGATATCTCCAAAGCCAGAATGAGCCCACTTCAGGCAAACCATATCACAGAGGAATATGGAACACAAAGAGATAGAAAGGAAAGAAGAGAATCAGCTCCCTGCAGAGGAAAGCCTACACTAAATCTTTTATTTCTACTTTTTCTGGGATGCCAGTCTAGAGGCCTGACTGAGCACACATAGACTGACTGCAACTATGCAGGAGCACACACAAGAGATCTTTCTTACCTGTGGCAGAAGACCCCATCTCCAAGAAACATGATGTTCTGTCTAAAAACCTTTTCTACACTGTTTTTTGTAAGAGAGAACAGTATGATATCAATAGCATTCTAACAGCCTAAGAATGAAATGCATTGAAAGTAATGCAGTAAAGTCTGTCTGATCTCCTTTCCAGGTCTCCACCAAAACAAAAGATGATCTTGTCCCACTAATCACCCTCTATCTGGAGCACAGATGAAAAGCTGATCCTGAAATCTATTCATTTCAGTAAGCTCTCCAACAAGGTGACTACATTTTAAGCATTGTACAAACTTAAGTGAATCCTTCCTGTCTTATTTGCAAAGCTGCTAACTTCCAAGGATGGCTGAGCGAGTATGCAAGGAAAACATAGCTGAAAGGCATCCAAAGGGCATTATATTCCATACATTGAAAAGATATAAAGATGTCCAAGCTGGTAAATTCATATATCACATATACAAACAATAATTTTCAAGCTTGGATTCAGAAGCTGTGCAATTCTCAGTACTTGAAAACAGATATGCTGCTCTAAGGACTGAAATGAAGACGGTTTCTGGGGATATGAAAGACTTTTCTCCTTGCTTTTGTACATTTGGTTACTCCTAAAACACAAGAGTATCAAACTTCCACTGTAAAGGGTGTTTTGTTAAGATCAGCATTATAAAACCTCCTTTAGGCAGAAAGAAGGTTTTGAACTTGAGACAGGAACAAGAACTAAGACAGACAGCATTTCAGATACAAATTTAAAACCTAGTTTTCTGTCTACACAGGTATATAAACATTCATATCAATGACTAGAAGTTTGAGATCCATAACCAAGTGGCGTTGTAATTCTAGGTATTACTGTGATGATTGATTGGTCCATTTCTATTCAATACTGAATCCAATTTGCTGTTTGACTTTGATTTGATAGTTGCTGTGCTTTATTCTTATGTTAGCATAACATAAAGAACAGTAGTCCTTGAAGTACATTTTCTTGAGTGTATTATATTATTCAATAACACTAGTCATTACCCCAAAATTTAATTATATTGATATAATTTTAATGAGCTTAGAATCCAATCTGTAAGTGTGCTTAAGTCTTTTTTTTTTTTCCATAAAAATATGTGATTCTCTATTAGACACGCAGAATCTTACCTAAATCTTCTATTTGTCACTTGTATCTCAAGTATTACTTACATGGAACAGCAGAGAAGAAGTAGGACACAGCCAGCTTAGGTACTTAAACTGGCAAGCACCGACTCCAAGTGCCTAAAGGAAGTTTCCACCTGGAGAAGCAGTTATCATTTGTCTCTTTCCCAGAGAGAAAAAAATTATACTATTTACAAGCATCGAATTTACAACCTGCCCACTAAAAATCACACTATTCTCCTTTTTCAGATTGCCTTTTTTCCCCCCAGATTACTCTATGGAGCAGATTACTACATGAATTCAAAATATTTATCGAAGTTTACATAAATATGCTTCAAAGACTTTCAGTCTACTGAAATAAGATGTTTCAGGAAATCTCTTGGTATCTCCTGAATGAAAGTTTCAGGAATCTTTTTTATTAAGCATTTCAGCTTCTTATTTTGATTCAAGATGAACGGACAGAACTTCTGAGTTTTGACCAGCTTAAAAAATAGCTAAAGATCGTTTCCTATAATTAAATGTTACCATCACAATTACATATCTTTAGACACTCCAGGACTGAAGTACCAGGAACTGTATTAATACCATTTTACTTTTCATCATCTCAACTTGCACACCTACTGACAAGATCTCAGTTTATCAAGATCAGGTTTTTCCCCAAAGCAGATTTTTCAAACTGTTTTGCATTTTAAGTTGGAATTTAACCTCAAACAGTAAGGGCCAAGTAAAGCATCTACAATGGCTCATAAGCTATCCCTAACCAACGTTGATAATGTTTTGCAGTGGTTTATGACATTTCATTTACGTTGTTTCATTTCAGCTCCAGTACTCTCAGTGCACACTTCAGATACAAGGAGGCAATACTTACCCAAGTACAGGACACATTCAAAACAGAACCAACATCAAGATCTTTATTTCTGATGAAACCCGTACAAAAGAAGATTCTCTGTGCTTTGCATGCAGATTTATTGAGATCTGATACCAATTATCCTTGACTGGTGACCTTGACCAAAATTTCACTAGTATTCCCTCCCCTCTCTCCCCACAGTTTGGAAGCAACTGATTGCAAAGGCCATTTCAACTCTTTTTGCTGTACTTATGTAACAGCAAAGAACATGGAATATTGAGCTCTGTCAGACAAAGAGTGGAACCTATGTGCATGCCTTGCAAATTGGGTGCCCAGTGCCTACTAGTTTGAGCTGTGTAAGGATAATCAGGGAACCTGCACCCAGAAACTCTTAATACATGGCAGCATTCCTCTGTCTGTTAGGCACAGCAGATTTCTGAGAGAGAGAGACATAGAAAGTGCTCAGACTGCTGGGAAAGAAAATAATCAACAACAGCATTTTATTTAAGTCAGCGTCCTAAAGTGTTTTACATGAGCCAGTCATTAAGGTCTTATAATTAAAGCCTTGCACAATTATAAAATAATAGGGCCTGATATTGTACCATCTTGTCTCTGGAGAACACGCACATGAGATTCCATTGGAATACTTGTATGCTAGGCACAGCCAATGCTAGCATTGATGTATCTGAACTAGATTTACACAAACTAGCTTGAGTGCTGGGTAGCAGTAACCGAGCAAAGCTCAGAAAAGGCTACCATCTAAATATTTACAGGTCTCTGAGTGCACCTTTTTTGTATTCTGTCACTGCAGCTGCTCTGCTAGCAGAAGCCAGCCTACACCATTTAAAACTGCAGTGTAGGCTCTATATTACTCTTGATGAGTATATGCTATAGTAATAATTCTAAGCCTCTAGTTTCCAGACTGTCGAAGGATGCAGATATCAGTTCCCATAGTATTAATAACAAAAGTATTTTAATAAAAGAACTAAGTCCAACTAATCCTTAGGGCTTTACTTACAAAAGCCAAACCACAATTGGGGAAGTATAACTGAATATCTTTGGTAAAAGTTTTTCTTAGCTACAGTGAATATGAAGACAGGGAAGTAACATTTGTTTTCCCCCCATTTCTCATCAGATTCTAACGGAGTTTCTTGTTAAAAAGTGAATTTAAAAAGAAAAAAAATCAATGTCTATCTATAGCTATGCAACTGGATGTCAGGTATCATTTTAAAAGCTTCACTGGGCATTCAGAGCATAATCATACTTCAAATGATGTCCTTATTTTACACCACAGAAATGGCTGCATGAAAATGTAGTAACAGCCTAGGAAATAAAATTCATGGGTGTCTGAAATGCTTTGGAAATTTCATTCTTGCATAACAGATTTCACACAACAACATTAGACTACAGATTTTATAACCAAGTAAAACTAAAATATTAGAAAATACAGGTTAACCTCCTAATATCCTTTCGAAAATGGTGATTAAGGATGCCTTATTTAATGTTAGTAATAAGGCTTGAAGATATAAAATACTGTTAAGAGCTAACTATTTTTCTGAACCAGTCTGTGTACATAGCCCCCTCAGAAGGGGCTAACTAACCAGAGATTCAAGCAATTCAAAATATATGCCAAGCTAACTACATTTCACTGCCAAAAGTTTTCCCCAAGAGGTGAATAACATTTTCCATAAGTCTGTGGAAATGACTGAATTAAGTTTGGTAATGAAATACTCATAGCTACTTTCTATGTATGATCCAACATTTCATTCTCTACTGAAAAATATGGGTTGCATTAATTACATAAAGGGAGGCTTATATTTATATTCAATGAAAAGATTAACAGTCTAAAACACAATATTTTAATACACTAGGGAATATTTATCTCAATGTTTAAAGCATGAAATTTGCTTATCTTAACCTACTTTTCATCCTGAAAAATTATTTATATTATTACAGTTTAATTTTACAGAATTTCAATTACATATAAAATATATTGAACATATTTTGTATTAAGTGGTGCTAATTATACAGTGGATATTTGTAATTAAAATAGCTTAGTTCTAATTTTCATACAGTTCTATACATAGACCAATTCAACAACCACCAATCATAGCACTACTAATGGGTTCAGCAACAGAAAATTTTTTCAGGTTCTTTTCCCAGCAAGAAATATTGAGGCAATCCCACGTGTGTGATGCCCAGCATTTCACTCGGGAATCTCTGCTTTGCTTTCTGACCTTTTGGGGGTTACTTCCTCCACACATAAGCTTCTCCACTGATGTTAGCTATTCTGTTGTCCCACTGGAATATAGCTCTTATAGGAGGTGAAAGCTATGCAGAAAGGCAGCTTTTTGGTTAATGTAAATTATATAGCAGAGGCCCAAAAGTTTGAAACCCAACTCCTTGAATTTTACCCAGTGATTAAGAGAAAAGAGCAATGAGATTAAATATTCTTGGTGGACTTCATTGCTGAGAAAAAGCACTGAGCTTTCATGCTCACCACAGTTAACATTGTATAAGTATCATTTGATTTCTACAGTAGACACATGGATGTTCACAATAAAGCCTGCAGGTACCACCTGCTTGGATCATACTACTAAAAAAATCCAACAGAAGATGACTTCTGGTTCCTCCCCCCTCAAAAAAGGTATGCCGGTTTTGCTAGGATAGAGTTCATTTTCTTCACAGTAGCTAGTATGGGGCTGTGTTTTGGATTTGTGCTGGAAACAGCCTAGATAACACAGGGATGTTTTCGTTACTGCTGAGCAGTGCTTAGAGTTAAGGCCTTTTCTGCTTCTCACCCCACCCCACCAGTGAGGAGGCTGGGGGTGCGCAAGAAGTTGGGAGGGGACACAGCTGGGACAGCTGACTCCAGCTGACCACAGGGATATTCCACACCATATGGCATCATGCTCAGCATATAAAGCTGGGGGAAGAGGAGGAAGGGAGGGACATTTGGAGTGATGGCGTTTGTCTTCCCAAGTAACTGTTACGCGTGATGGAGCCCTGCTTTCCTGGAGATGGCTGAACACCTGCCTGCCAACGGGAAGCAGTGAATGAATTCCTTGTTTTGCTTTGTTTGCGTGTGTGGCTTTTGCTTTACTTACTAAACTGTCTTTATCTCAACCCATGAATTTTCTCGCTTTGTCCCTTCCAATTCTCTCCCCCATCCCACTGGGGGAAGTGAGCAAGTGGCTGTGTGGTGCTTAGTTGCCAACTGGGGTTAAACCACAACAATACAATTGTGTTTACTTAAAAGTCCATCCTTCTGGGAAGAGGATGAGCTAATATTGGCTGTAATTAAGCTGTGCTGCTCTGCTTGATATAACACCACTGAAGTCAGTAAAAAACTTAAAGGCCTCATTTCTGGACCCATTTGAGAGCTGCTTCTTCCATCCTGCACCATATACTTAGTCATATATTCCTTCTCCACCCATTCTTTAACTTAAGCTTAATCTGAGGAACTCACGTAGTTAACTTCTTTTGAATTCCATAGGGGGGTTTGGTGTTTTGTTTTTTTAAAAACCCACACATTTATGATATGCTCTGAATGTAAAATAAACTGTATTGCAAGGTTATGTGGCAGTTCATTCAGGATAAAGCTAATGAATTTTCACATTTAAGTTTTACTCTTTGCAATCAATTCTGCTTGCAAGGCACACCTAAGTACAAATACAGGCATCATTTTAATTTATTAAAAAAGTGGACAGTATCAAAATAGAAATATCAACAGCAGCATTCTCCTGGTCTAGCTTTCTCCATGAAATATGGAACAGCTAAAGTATTCAAGCAATTCCTCAAATTTATGTGCTGAAGCTATTCAAATATAAAATAAGCACTAACAAACGGGCAACCTTGTCAGTTGCAATGCTAATAAATCAAATTCACCAAGGTAAGTTAGCTGCATTTTCAGTACAAGTGGATATATCATAAGAGCCTGATAATGATACAACTACCAGAAAAATAAATGTGCATTCTCTGACCTTGACAATAATTCACTAACAGCTTGCCTCACAATTTTCCTAACATTGAGCCACTCTTCACAGGCTATCTAAAAAGTGTTTATATTTCTGTGGATGGAGAGTTTCATCTGTGTCATCAGTACTCTATTAGGGATTTTAGTGAAGTATTAAGACAAATTATAGAAAACAACAGATTTCAGGATAATATTCTATGAAACTGCCCAGGCAAATTTGTGGGATGGGGGTCAGAGGAACACAAGGGTGTTTTGTTGTGTTTGGTTCTTTTTTTCCTTTTTCTTTTGGAGGACTGATCTGATGCCCTTCACAGCATTTCACGTGGCTCTAAAAAAACTAAAGCTGGATTTCCTTTACTGATTTGTTACTCCCTAAAACAGGTACTGAGTGAGGTTGCTGCTCAGCTTGTGAGGAAGAAGCACCTTGCCAGTATTAGACCCTTAGTAAATCTTACTGGCACTAACTTGGAAGAACAGTGTCTTCAGTGAGGGGAAACCAAAAGAATGCAGTTTATTTTAGATTGGTGTAACGATGGGATATGCCCTCCATTATTGCTTTATAGGGTAAATTACAGACAGGAAAAAAAACTAGTTAAGCTAGAGGATGTTATCAGCACCAGAACAGTTGGTTATAAACTGGCCATGAAAAAAATTCAGGCTCAGAACTAGAAACAGAAGAGTACAGGTCTTGACAAGGAACCTAAACAGTTAGAAGATGGAATTTGATAACTTCATGGAAAGGATTACATGACGGAGTTCCAGAAGAGGCAAGAAACTGAATCTGGAGGTCCTCACATTGTTTCTAATGTAAGCTTCAAAGAGGGGATAAGAGAATAATGCAGTTCCTTTGCACGCTCTTTACAACCTATTAGGGTTAAATAAGGACTCCTTTGTCTTTACTAATATAAGTACTTTATCCCCTGGTGATTGTTCTCCTTTTTGGTAAGTCAGTTTAAAACATGTGCAGAGGGTAGCAGTCAGGCTTTCCACAACACAAAGCAGCAACTGTCACTGCCACTACCATTTGATCTGTGCTTACTTGTCTTCCCGTGATCCTGTGTTGCCAAGAGATATTTGCACTCAGGAACCTTGTCACAGAACTGTTCCCAGAATCTGCATTCAGCACCACAAAATGACCCAAAAGAAAAATCATCATGTAATCAATATGACCCACCACATCACTTCAGGGACTTGAGCCACAGGTTCAGGCTTTGGAATTGTGGTATAGAGCAAGATGCTGGGAGCCAGCTATGGGATTGCTAACTTGTTGCCTCAGCAGAGAGTGTGCATGCACATCTCATCTCCCGCTCTCGCCTCCCTCCACCCACAAAGCACTGAGCGCTCTTACCAATGTGAAAGACATTGATACGCTGTTAACAAAAAAGCCTATCAAGGGAGAATGGGGTTAAATATCAAGACCAGTATCTCACATCCAGCTGTACCTACTCTAATGGTATCTGCTGTTAAAAATAACATATAACCATTAGTAAATGATATTGATTACAATTGCTTTCACAAAGCTAGAAAAATGTTGAGAAATGTATTTCCATTGCACTTTGAAGAAGCCATGCACAGAAAAAACACTTTTAAAAAGAAAAATAAATTACAAAGTTAACTTTCTATAGAAATCAACTCAAAGGCCAGTATCTCTGCCCTGACTGGAAATATATCAATATGTGCAACCAGTTTGGGGGTACAGAATGCAATTACAAAGAGGGCTTGACTCACTTTACTACGATTTTTTCCATTGTCTAGAAATCTAAAACAATGGGAGAGAGGGAAGAAAGTGTACTTATCTAATTTTAAGGAGGGGTGGGGGTTTTTTTGTTGGTTGTTTTTTGTTTGGTTTTTTTGTTTGTTTTAAACTGAGTCAAGGAGCATTGCTTTTCAAGGGAGGGTTAGATTTTTTACTTTTCAGCAAATACATTTTTCTCTTGCAAAGTGCAATGTGTGTAGGAGTCAGCTCACGTAGAAAGTGGTTCCCTGATCAAAACAGATGGCATGCTGGCAGGGTAAGTTTTAAATGGCAGAGTGTTGATGTTGAAAGATTTCAACAGCAGCTTCCATGACAGGGACAGAGACATAAATGACAAATACAAAATACAAAGACATTTCAATAACTTACCAGTGTATCACTTTTTAAGTTAATATTTCTCTCTTGGTTCTCAAGAAGCTAGAGGGAGTCTTCCTAGCTCTGGGCACAAGACCATATTCTAGCTCAATAAATCTCAAAAAACTAATGAGGGTTCTATTTTTAGGACATTGAAGCATGAAAACTAAGGCTTTACTGGCATGGGGAAGGAATAAGCTGGCTGCTGGAAAGGTTTTTAGCAAACTCTTGGTGTAACAGAGTGACCAAGTAATTCTTCTCCTGATTTACTGATCTCATCGAGTTCTCCTGGAAGGAGGTTTTTCTTAGACACTCTGATGCTTTTTAGCTATCCTTCCACTAATCTGTGATGCACAGTAAACCAAAGTGTTCAAACTGGGGAATCTGTGAGGGTTTTTTTAAATGCGTGAATAACATTTTCATATTTTCCAAATTTTAAAAAACACTTAACCAGAGAAATTATTTTAGATATCCAAATTTACATATCTCCTTCCTGTCTTTGTTCTTGTCTCTTCAGTTCTCATTCCTTTTATATACATCTGTAAGTCAATATTGCTTTTAAGTTATCAAGTCATCTTTAAGAAGTTGTTCTTGAGAAAATGTTTGGAGAATAACAAAAATCATCTCTTTTCACAGGCTCTTCCCTGAGTCTTGCTGTCTTTTTTTTTTTTTTTTTTAAAAAAAAAAAAAGACTGAGGCTAATCTATCTTTTCTCTAACCTTCTTATCAGTACACTAATGCTTTTCATTTTTTCCCCCTTTCCAGATTCCGATCTGCATCCAGCTATCCATGAAGCATTTACTACCAATAAGATATGGCAGGCATTTTTTCAGGTTTTAAGACAAAAACAGAGCAATTGAACCTTGATTCAGCTCCTTGCTGCAGAGGGGGATGCACAAGAACGAATGACGGGGATGCTTGCTAAAAGCTCTGGGAAGCAACAAATCATCAAAAGGAGATCAACAATTTCTTTTTCCTCTGCAATGAGAACGGTGTGTAGATGTCAGCTTGTACAGGAGGTGCTCCCTGATCAAAAGAATTGATACACAGCCAAGGCAAATTTAAAATATTTTACAAAAACATTTTTCTTATAAAATAATCTTGGCAGGAACCTATGCAGAGGCATGGCATGAACAGCAGTATTAAGTAACTTCTTAATAGTAAGCTTGCTCAAAGAAATAATGGAGGGGGGAGGGGGGAAGATATGATAGCTGTTAAATTCATCCATAATTGTTATATCTGGTAATGCTTATGGCCAAAAAATGAACAGTGAACAGATTCTGTACAGTCTCCAAGGTGTTGGTTTTATGCCTCTGATAGATTATAGATTACTTTTTTTTTTTTTTTTTACAGTCTGTGTTTTACGTGAAATACACCAGAGTAAAAAAGTACACAAGCTTTTTATTTGTTTTTAATTTTCTTCTTCTTTATCCACTAACTACTTCCATGGAAATAATCCCATCTCTACATGCCATTGATATGAACCAAAGTGGGTTAGATTGAAACAGAAAGTCTAGGCAAAAGTAGATTAATAAATACATAAATACCAAATACTGAGTTATATATAGTAAATAATAGTAATGCATAATAGTAGTAATACATAGTTAATACTAAAGAATATAATGGTCGTAATTTAAAGTTACTCAGAAAGGCATGTATAGACAATGTATATAAAATCAGTTGCTAAGGAAGTCTGCATCCCTCTTCATAAAACAAAATATACGGCATCTTCAAGGAGCTACATGCCAGAAATTGAGTTGTGCCCTTGCACTGTTAACAATTTGCCACCTATCACCACAATAACAGTATTACTGAAGGGGTATGATAAAATATGGGGTGTTGTCTCACCCATTTAGCTAAAATGATGAAAAACAAACTGCAAACCAAACGGCAGCAAATTTAAAGGTGTTTTTAATTATTTGATATGAAGAAACTTGAACTATTTTGTCAATAGTCATTGATTGTCAACTCATTGATTGACATGAATAAAGCAAGGTTAGCGAATAGCAAAGTAATGAAACTCCCATTTTTCAGTAAACTTCTTTTCACTTCCTCTTCCAAAATAATTTGCTTAGTGCAAATAAAAACATACAGCTACAAGCAACCTCAATTATTTCTCTCCAGAGCAATTGTTAACGGTTGCCAAATTCAGGTGTGCAGTTACATAAATGTAAGTTTTTGCCTTTATATATATAATAAGATTGAGTAAACTTGAAGTATCTTTGCAAAGTATCTGCCTTGTTAGGAGTTAGAACTGCTAACAAGAACTTTTAGACAAATTTGGCTAGAATTAATCAGCTATGTGCAGCACAATATCAGACTTCACAGTTAAATGCTTAACCAAGAATTCATACATTAGTTTTTAGCAGGTAGGTATGAATATTTAGGCCTGTGTTTCTGGTTTTGCACATAATTCCACTATTTTGCTTTGGTTTGGATGTTCAGACTTTGAAAGACATGCCACCCTTTCTACTAGCATGATCTGAACCCACAAAAATGGTGCTCACAAACTAGGTGGCCAAAATCAGTACAGTTTTCCCCTTGAACATTATGTTTAAAAAGAAGCCTTTGCAGACAATCTTGTAGAACAAAACTCATTGAGAAGCTTTATGATACAGCTTTATTTTCTTTTATTTGCCATTTCTATGCCAAATAAAATCTTTATTTTACTTAAGAAAGAGGGGAATTACTGATTATGCTCTGCGTTTACTACTGCTAAGTGTCCTAAGAAAAAGCAAACTACTTTCTGAGTAGAATTTGAAGGCCGAAAGGGGGAAATCAGAGGTGAAAAAGTGGTTCATTTACCACAAGTCACTGCTATTTGTGGTCATAGCAATACAGTTTGGCAAGGTATCAGTACGTCATGAATTCCTCTTCAAAACCTGACTGTGCCAATTAGTGTTCCACTACTCTTTTCCGGTTTGCTGTTCACGTTTGCAGACTTCCTTTACTAGGAAAAGCTTCATGATTCATGCCACTGAGCTCTCTAGTTTGTCCTATCTAGTGCAAAGCAGCTAACAGATGCGAAAAGCAAGACTGACAGTATTGAGTTTGTCTATCTCAAGTACTCAGAATCATGAGTCACAGTCCAATGTCCTGAGCTTTAGAGAACAATCTGAGGGATCCTCTTATTTGCCTTCTAGTCTTTGAGACTTAAGTAGTATTTTCAGGCTCTTCTCTGGAAAACCAGAAAAGCTTGAAATGTAGCTTTCAGTAAATAAATAAAAAAAAATACAAACATAAGTCTTGAATTTACTCAGTCTGCTTTAACAAAAACACAAAATATCTAAAGGCTTATAAAATGTCAAGATCTGGCTATTCTGCTAACCTGTTCAACTTCAGGCAGCACCCATTCTAAAAGAGCAGAAATGCAGCAGTCTGGGCATTGCATCCCTCCCACTCCTCTGTGAGCGTGAAGTGTTAGTAAAACAAAAGCAGCTGGCAGCTAGCAGCGAGGAACAGCTAAAATGACCAGCGTGGGACAAAGGGAGAAATGCAAGAAAGGAAATAAAAAGCTGCAAAAGCCTCAAAACAAACCAGAAAAACATAACCCTAATATTTGTTCCTAATAACATTTATATCTGGATCTGGCAAAGTCTGACAGAACAACTGTGTAATAACTCCAGGAGACCTAGAAGTGCAGGATATTAACTGAATGCTACCCCGATCCCCAGTACTGAGGAACAATGTTAGAAAAAGCTCACCATTCAACTTTCGGTAACATAAGAGTTATTGTTACTTCTGACACCAAATTGTAGAAAAGATTGGTGAGTATTTTAAATTCTTTAGCATCTTTTTTTCTCCAGCTAGCCCCAAGATCAGAACTTGGCAGTGGGTCAAGGTGAAAGTGCACTTAGAGTTACTTTACTTCCAACCATAGCTGCCCTAATTGGACAAGCTTGCTACCACTGATGCTCTGACCCACAATCATCATAAACCGCTCAGCAAAATGAGTCACTATACTCATTTCAGTGGCATATGTCTGCTTGTTTGCTTGTTGTACTGTTACCCAAATATTCCATCCATTTAAACCCAAAATTTTACTTGACAGAACCCTACTGATTTTGAGAAAAAAAAAAAAAACCACACCCACAAAACAACCCAACCCCAACCACACAACACACAAAAACCAAAACCACAAAAAACCCCACAACAAAAACCAGAAAAATGGAATAGGGAAATGGGAGCTACACAGAATCTGACACCTGGCTAGCAGAGCCATCATCACCAAGCAGGTGTACAGTCAAGCTATTCAGCAATGAGCTGTGTGAGGGCACCTGTTGACAATTTCACTAGCCATTCTCCCAACAGTTTCATATGGTAACATCCTGATAGACTATCATCCAGAAAAGAAATAATATTAAAGTGAAGGGGAAGTAGAGAAGCAACACTACAGAAAAGGAATCCCAAACAACATCTGGAGCAAAGAAACACCCAGAGAGAGCCTGTCGACCAGGGAGGTAGAAATGGAGTACATGGATACAAGAATGCTTGTAAGTCAACACATGGGAAAAATGAAACAAACAAATCCACTTAAAAACCATACTCCCTTACAACAGCTTTTACACCCCTACAAGATGCTGATCAATTCCTTGAGTATTACAAGTCCTAAGCCATTTTAGACTGAGATCCCAGCACTCTGCAGATTGATTAGATTCCTAGCTCCACAGCATCATATGGGAAGCAACTGCCAGGGAAAATGGGCTCATCCCTCTTTAAAGAGGACAGCTAACATGCACCAGCAGGATAAAAAAAATTCACAAGAAAACAAGACTTTCACATACGTTGAATTGAATAAAGAAAATAGGAGAGTTGCTGTTAAACCAACATGAAGAGAGCTATGATTCACTGCTCCAAAGTAAGAACATGGGGTAAGCGTTAAGGATGCCATCATTTAAAAACTAAATATTGTACCTGTGACTTACTTGACCAGAAAAGCCACAAACATACCTTCCTCTTCACCCTTTAGCTTGGAAAAAGAACTGAAATCACAGAGCAGCTCGGAGTTAATACAGAACTGTAAGCCATCTGAGTATTCCCAAAAATAATTTTCATGATCACATGCCAGTTCTACAGAAGAAAAATACCCAGGTTGTACCATATAAAAACCCACCTTATTTCTACACCATGGTACAACCAAGGTTGTTTATCATACTTGAGCAACTACAACCCGTACTTTATAATGAGATATTATCACTGTTACTCTAACACTATTGCAGCATGTATTGTACTGCTGGCACTATCTGGAGATGGGCATATTTAGCACCATGACAATTGACTCTCCTAACAGCAAAGTCTTGTACCTTTAGCTTCCACTGGTGAACATATACTGATAATCTGAAAATTGTAAGACACTCACTATTTGTAAGACTATTACTAATTGTAAGACCATTGCTATTTGTCTACCATAACAACTTATTTTCAAAGTGACATACATAGTGAATAATCTACTACAAAATGTTCATTTAAAAATAATTTGATGTTCCAGGAATCTTCAAAGTTGTTCTTCTTTTGCAATCCATCTTTTAAAAATACTAATTTTATAACCTGAAACCGGAATCCTTTTGCTGTATACAGCATACAATTCAATACACATTGACTACCAGACAAGTAGCCTATTACAAAGACGCATTGTTCATGACTTATACTACACAACAAGTACTTACAATGACACATGATAAGATTATAAACACAATATCAGAAGAAAATCCATAAAAATCTAATTATGCACACAAAAGTTATAACATGAAAAGCTAGCTGGGGCATTTGGACTGAAGGTTTGAAATTATAATTAAACATATAACACTACTGGTGGACTTAATTCCTACAAGAATTTAATTTTAAAATTTTACTACTACATGCTGATTAGAACAGAGTTCCAAGGCCAACAGGCTTTTAGTATTGCTTTTAATTCGATACAGATGTTTAATATAAACACAGCTCAGGTTAGCAGAAATAGGGAAATCGGATGTTTAAGAGCTTAGTGATTGAAAGTTACCTGTAATGAACTGCTATAAGTCAGTCCGCAAGAGGCTTTTCAACTACCACCTTTGAAGAGTTGTGAACGGGGAAGTATGAAAAGCAGTGCACAATATGAACTGTGAAATTTATGGCAGAAAGGAATAACAGAATGAACTCATTACTCATGCTGACATAACCACAAAACTCAGGTGCTCTATCCAGATTGCCACAACCACCTACTTGAGCCCATATTAACATGAAGGACCTGACACATAAATTTTTCTAAGTGCCAGTAACATGCCACAGGAGTTTCACTTCTGTATCACGACCATGACCTCACATGAGTAATGATAAAGTGTCTGAATGACAAGCTAAAAATAATCCAGAACACAGATCATTAAATAAACTTTTAAACAGGCAGACCATCCCTATATGTCTTCATCTGTTTCTCCAGTTTACTCCTGTAGCAGCTGAAGAGAACAACATTGTAACCTGGGGTAGTATAGAGATGATAGAAAAAATTATTTAGATACTCTCCCCCTTTCTGTCAGTAACAAAGAAGAGGATAGCACATAAGAAAGAAAATACTCACCTTGTCAAGAGGCAGGTTTGTTAAGTTTTTAACCTCAAATGCTATGGAGTCAAACCTATTAAAGTTAGTGACAAGATTTTCATTGAAAAGATGACTGAGCACTAAAATCTCAACAGGACACAAGTGGAAGAAGTCCAATTCTTTGTTCTCTATGGTAAACGTCAAGACCTACGATGTTTTTTTATATACATATCCACACACATAGGAGATAGATAGACAGAGATATATATATATCTCTATCTTTATATATCCTAATGATAAGGAAAAAAAAAATGCAAAGACATGGAAGTCCCAAGAGAGGATGCCAAAATTTGAGTAGAAAATGGAAACAGCAAGAGAAAAGGTGAAGTTAAGTTCTCTGCAAAGGCTGATAACTCAGAGTGCAATGCTGAAGGAGGTTTCAAACAGGGAAAAAGATTCAGTGAAATTGATGGATTATATGTACGAAATCCTGCCATGGTATTCTTAAATTTTAAGAACAATTTTTTCAGGAAGACTATTAAAAACAGGAATAACCAAGACAGGAACAAGCAATGAACATGCTACAAGCGCAGACAAAATCTGACTGCATTCCTGTCACAGTACTCTGAAGATTTGCAGAAAGAGAAAAGAATGAAGAATTTTTTTTTTTTTTTTTTAACCAAACAGGCTTTATTTAAAACATTGGAGTCCCTCTGTCATATTATGTTCTCTGTTCCTCTTTCCTATCACCCTATTATCACTTATTATCACCCAACTGTATATGTAAAATATAATTAAGATAGTTTAATGAGATCAGCAATAGAAAATTTGGGTATATCACTCAAGCAATATGAAGAGTCAAAAGAAAGCCACCAGAGCTATCAGAAAGTAGGTAAGAAGCTGAAGAACTAGCTGTCACACAGACATGAAGTCTAATTCTCCTTTTAATTACACTATTGTGAACCTGTGATGTTGCAAAAATGAAACTGGTGAAGAATATATCCTGTAGCCTGTGATATTCAAGACAAACTCTGCAGAGAGAGAAAGGAAAGCAGGACAAAGGTGAAAAGAAAAGAGGAACTCTGCTTATTTTTCTTTTGACAGGAAGTAGGAAAGCAAAATGGGAAAAAAAAAAAAAGGATGGAAAAATCCATTTTGCCAAGAGATACTGTGAATAACAGAAAAGATGTGACTGCTCACCTCAGGTGTTAGAACCATTTTACTGAAGTCACAATCCAGAGAACGGGAAGAGAAGACAGTAGCATATATTTCCTTACCTTCCAAGGATAGCAAATAAAGCAGGCAGATCAAAAGTATTAATGAAAGTATTAAAAAGCTGTATGCATTCATTTTGTAATTTCTTAAATTTAAACTCTTTGGTTTCTCTTTGCAGTCTTCTAGGGTTTGTCACTTGGAAAAGCGGTGAATTTTCAAGTGAACTTTCGGAGAGAAGTTTTCATTCATATCCTTCCTTCATTGAATCTTTGTAAAAAGTCACATCACAAAATGCATGGCCTGAACCTTGAAAATAGAGTGGTGATGCAATGAGAAAGTAAGGAACTTCCTCCATACTATCTCTCTTGTACATAAGGATAAACAGCCATGGCTCATAGGCAAATAAGCATTTCTTTTCCCATCTTATGCTGGCGTAAAAAAAAAGGAAGCAGGAAGAACATAGGACAGATACCACTAGGCCAGCTCATCAGAACAGCTAATTATTTTGTAGCTTTGCAGATGGAGGGAGTATGCTGCACCCATAAACTTGAGTGTATACAGCTCTGCAAACTGGGGAAGACATTATAATTGTGCTGCTTGGTTTCTATATGTATTTCTTGTAAGTTGCCATAAATGCATGGATACTGATTTTTTTTTTTTTTATGAGTCTGCCACAGGTTTGATTCCATTGACCCAAGGAAGCAGTCTTTTGAATCCATGTATTTTCCCGTCACTAAGTGAGGGGCTTGAAAAGAGTAATGCAATGGTAAAGTGTCCAAGTTACCTGTCTGCAAATTTTGGAATTGAATGTATTGCCTGTTAGAGCTGGCTCCCAATTAGGAAGTCTCTTTCAGAACAATAAAAGTTAACTCTTTGTTTCTTTAAGAGAAAAAGTTATGCTCTATATACATATGCCCTTAAGCCCACATTCACCAACCATCTACCTCAGTCATAAGTGTCAACGCTTTGTTGTTTCAAGATGCCGCAGTGAGAATTAGATAAATACCACACTCCCCCAGAAGAAGAGTGTAAGCTCCGTTTACTCACATGTTGTTCACATACAAATCTATGTTGGGTAGGTTTAGGCTGAACTACAGAGCAAGACAGCAAGGGCACCCTTCCATAGCCTCAGCACACGTTTAGTATTGACAAGTCAGGCATCAATAAAGCCAAACACATCACAATCCAGACCAGTGTCAGTAATGTCAAATACAGAGCTTCCTGCTTACAGTGAATCTAAGAGCCAATGATTTGAACAAAATCACATCTGATTAAGCCTGCTGTTGGACTAGTAGGTTTAAACATAGCCTACATTTGGGAGATATTAACCTTAATTACCCCCTTCCTTGCCCCCCCAAAAAAGGGAAGCGGGAGGGCAAAAAGTCTGTTTGTCAGACATGTGACTTTAATAACCGTATTCACCAGGAATAAACTTTGAACTTGGTGCAAATGCTACAGGCACATGGTGTTTAGATGGCCACCTCAGAAAATTCTGCCTCGCTTAACAATAACGCACTATTAAACTCAGTGATTTGCTCATTAAGACAGACATATTAAGGTTTCTTCTGCATTCGATTATTGTATTGCCATTATCTTGCTACAATAGTACTTTATTCAAAGTAAAAAGTCAGAATGTATATCAATATTTACTTTAACTCGTCCTTGCTACTCGTTTTCTTCGTCAATGCTGCCACCTTCTGATAATCAGAAGTTTCACTGAGTGTCTCAAGTCCGGTGTTTAGGTTACAGCACTGTGGACAACTTCATGATTGCAGTCTTTGCAGCCTTCAGACTCAGGAACCCTCTTCTCCTCTCCCCAGTCCCATCTACTTCACTGGGATTTTTACATATAGACGGAAGTGAGGAGTTGCAGGATATAAATTTGTAACACAGCAAATGTTTATGAGACCAAACCCGAAAGACGCCAGAGTTGACATTTGTTCATCAGTCTGGTTCTAAACTGCTTGCACTCCCACATCACCAAAGCCACTGAGAACTTTTGGAAGTTGCTGGAAACTACGCTTTCTGTCTTTTTGCCCTCTCTCCTGGAACACTTACCGTGGAAAGTCCTTGGTTTTGTGAGTTTTAGCCCGTATTTACTCTTTGTGTGTCAGAACACAGTTTCCCAGTTCCTGGATCTGTCTAAAGTATTGTTGAGCCTTTTCAGTTTAGTCAACTGTTTATCTGTTCTACCTGTCAAGGTCAGGGTTACCTAGGGAAAGGCAATGGTTCAATATAGTTGGAATTATTCCCTTGAAGGATACTAAATACTGACCTACAACCTTGAACTGAACTCTCCTCACTAGGAAAGCTGCCAATTTAATATGCTTTCATATCCTTAAAGATTTTCAGCAGAACTCACTTCGTTTAATAAATTCACAGGCATTGACATCAGTTTGGGGGAAAAATAAAAATTAAAAAAAGGTGACTCAGTTCAATAGAACTCCAGAAATCCAGTTTCATGGAGCTTTTATCCTGCTGAACATAAACCAGTACAATATTTGGTGGTAAATAGAATAGCAACGTTTGATTAAAAATGAAGAAAAAAAAAATCTAGATTTTTTTGATTGATGTTAAAAGACATGGCTACATCCAAAGCATGAAAAGAGACTTCATAGGCAATGGTCTGTCACAGCATCTGATGCGGGCTCCCACAACCAAGTGCAAGAACAGGCCACGTACACGTACAACAAGCACAAATTTCAAGCTTAGCAGAGACAGAGTCCAGACAAAGAAATCATAAAACCCGTAAGATGATCTTACCCTAAATTCTTTCACCGGAATAAGAACCTATACATAACTTACATCACAGTTAAATGCCTCAGCCTCTTGTCTACTGAAATAGAATCTGTCATTCCCTCTCTCTTTTTCACTCAGGGGCCTAATGAATATTTAATGCAAAGTGGAACTGCTCTGATCTGACTCCAGGGCAGACAGATATTTTAAACTGCATTCTCATACCCCAGGCAAGTAGCCTGATTGCTAAACCATTGGTAAACAGGGTGCCTCCCTGTGTTCAGGGTAGGCATCAATGAGTGTTGGCCTCCAAGTGAAAAAGGCAGAGGAACTCTCACTTTATGAATGGCGGCAAGATTCAAGTAACAAAATGTCCAGTCTCGTCAGAAGTTGGCATTTCTAGGCATAGCCAGAAGTAAAAGTGTATGTGACACAGGGACTTTATTGACAGAAATCTAGGCAGCCCTGGGATTAGCCAGTTTATTCTTGTACCTAGATTTTGCACTAAGGTGCCCAGTTTAACAGTAGCAAAACTAATATGTCTATAACACATGACAGTGCAATATAAGGAGGGCTTTTACATCCCATTTGCAGATCTAGAAGCAGCGTAGCTCTGCCCAATGGCTCTGCACCCAAGTACTGCTGAAAGGAAGGACTTACTGTCTTGGGCACAGTACTGCAATAACACTGTTGTACTACTTTTGATACCCACGCTCTATGTGGTACTGTACTGCACCTGAAATCACCTCAGCCCAGTATTACCTTTGGAGGGGGGCTATCTGCATCCATTTTCCAACACAAATACATTCAAAACATTTTAGTGAGAACCTAGCCCTTGTATCAGGGTTATTCAAACACTTCTGACAACTCTATGTATCACAGAAAGAACATTCTATTGCAGACAGGACGTCTTTTTAATGATCACTGTGCTCTAAATATGTGATAAGATTTTGTCCATTCTTCTTAGTTTAGTTCTTTCAGTTTTCTTTCATTTTATTGTTGAGAATATGTTCACAAGGGGCTCAGCAGTATAATATGGTCCACACGTCTTTAGGCTTGCATATGCAGCCACCACACGATAGCCTGTAACTTGTTGAACATCTGCTACTCTGATGAATTATTTTAACAACCCAATAGAACAGTGCACTCCATTGGCTTCTAAGTGCTTTACAAGAGCTCCAGGAAAAGAGGTTACGCTCACAGCTGATTATTCAGCAGAGCCAAAAATGTTAGGTTGTATGTCATTTAAAAAAAACCCAAACTCAAAGTTTAGCAAGTTGAAAATACCAGATAAGCTTTTAATACCATATACTGAAAGTGGTTTGTGACACAGAAATCATCTTAGTTGAGTACATCTCAATACTCAGTGATTATTTTTACAGGAAATCTTCTGGAAGAGCCACAACTCAACACGAAGGGCCTATCAGTTGTGCCAGCTGGCTCATCATATCGAGAAACGAAAAATAAAACATCTATAGATTTTCAGGTCATTTTAAGACACAGTCTGAGTGCAAACCTGTGTTTGCTGCATAACCAAAATTTATCTAATAGAGAATGCAGGTGCAGGGTCAGCTGCTAGAAATGTTTATACTGTAATAAATTTCTGAGATTAGTAATATTCCTTTTAGAAATTAGCAGTAATACTGTTTGTAAAGAGAAGTTTCCACAGAAGTTTCTTGAACTGTCTGCATAACAGCCAATAGTGTAATTTAACTCTGGGGACTTAAATAACTGCCCAAATTCTTTATTTCACTCATTTTAAAAAGTTATTTACAAAGGGCAGATTGCACTCTTGAGTAAAGCCTTTCCCTTTAAATAAGTTCAGAGCAATAAGCTGGAATACTCCCAAATAAAGGTATTCTGTCACTTGAATAATAGTTACAGAATAGAATAGTTCCAGACCCAAAGGAAGAAGAAAAGCAAATGTATCATCTTATGGGGCCAGTAGCATGTTTAAAAAAGACACATGTACAGTATGTTCATTGAATGCCATGGCATATAAAAAAAGCCTGATCCACAGATGTCAATGACTACTGAATTAGGTCTAAAATATGTCAAGTGAAGGAAAGCCAAAAGCTGCAACTCTCATTCTTGAGAACAATCTCCTCAAATTTCCTTAACAAAAGATTTTTAAATGTTATGTCAGTATTTTTGACACTTTCATTTGCATTACTCTTTGAAGATATATGCTTTTAATTATCAAATATAGTAAGTATAGTTAGAGTGTACAGTAATGCAGTAAAAATAGTGAACTGTAATACTATATAAGGTTACACAAACCCATTGGAAAATACATGTATTTACTTCTTTAATAGTATTTAAAATATACAATTATTATTTTGGGTCCTCTAAAGATTTTCTGGAGGACATTTCTTCACATTTCTTTTGCTTCAAGTAAAAGTAATTTCCAAAAGATCTGTGTAAGAATTATAGTTGACTGAAATAGCTTTAGGAGAAGGATGAATAAATCTGAGAGCTAGGCGAGTGAACCTAAATATTGTTACTTTAGAAAAGGGGTTAGGGTTTTTCAAGCCTTACACATTTGTTTCATCTTTTCACATCTAATCATATACAGAGAGAAAAACGATTGTGCAGAAATGGGATTTTATATGCGGAAAAAATGGTGTGCAATTCAGAAAACTGAAGGAGGAGGAAACTAACAAACAGAGATGGCAAGGAGTGAAAATTCATATTGTATCAGTGCAATGGTGATATCAAATCTTGAGTGCAGATTATGAGCTCTCCCTCATGTTGGTCAGTAGCATCTCACAGAAAGGAAACCCACTAGAGTATCAGTGTGAATAACTGCTCATTGCTGCAAGGCAATCACAAGGCAGTGCTAAAAAGAAGTTACCCTGAAAAGCCTGCTGTACTGGGAAATGTATTCATGCCTAGCTCCTTGGGCTCCGTTTCCCTTCTAGCAATGTATTTTGGGAGATCTCCATTAGAAATGCTGTATGGAACCAAAGAGGAAGCTGCGTGACCTGTTGCTGAGTTGGAAGGTAAGTCTGCACATGTAAGTGAAAATGTAAACACAAAGATAAAAATATTTGAGATAATTCTAATCTATATAATATAGGTACTACTAGCAACCAGAGTACCTACCAAGAGCCAGGCTATTTTCTCCAGGGTAACTCAAATATCCATGAACTTGTGTATTTACCTGAACTACCCATGGTAAAGCCATTACAAATAAGCCTGTCTGTTTTACATTCATTCACACAATCATTTCTTTCTGTGACCTGACCTACTGGAAGAATTTAGCAACATACATTTGCCATGTGGATGGAAAGGAACCACAGGGAAAATATGAGCTGAGCAGTCCAACTGCATCTCCCTCACCTGTAAAACAGAACTCAAATCAGCACTTCTACAGGAAGCAGTCTGCAAAATATTACCCTCATTTCTGTGTTCCCTGATCAAGAATGGACCTGTGAAGGCTTCCATGTGCTCAAACAAGGGAACCTTTCAGTATATGTCTGTAACCTTTGTGCTTATGAAGAAAAATCTCCCAGGTGCGCAGACAAGGTAGTGTCTTCTACCTGAAATGGGGGGTAGCAAGGCACCAGGCACACAGAATTAGCAGTAGCAACCTAGATGTATCAATTGCCCTTGTTGTCTCAACAGAATTACCATTTATTGAAACCAGTACTGCCCTCACTTTGTACAAGGTGTAACAGAAGAAACTCCTTCTGAAGGGCAAATAGAGTAAAAAATATAGTGGAAGACAAACATGAAAACCTGAGCAAGAGGAAGTGACTGGAAAGTGAGGAAGAGAAAATCTGTACAATTTTCTGAAAATGCTTCTGGATCAGCAAGTGTAGTAGAGCTGCATTGCCACTAGGTGTACAAGCACAAAAACAAAAAAAAAAAGAAAGAAAAAGAGAGATCCTTCCAGCCCTTAAATAAGTCTACTGTTGTTTCGCCTTTGCCCCTCCTCCCAACCCTTCTGTTGCATTGGCTTTTGCTGTATCCAAGTAACAATCTCTGATCTCACTCTTTGACTGTTTTTTCCTCAACAACTATTTGTTCTTTTCCAACCTTATGCTGCTCCCCAAATTGGTTGCTTCAGCTGTTTGCTAAACCTCTGGAAAAAGAAAAGCAACAGGCCCTGTTACCAGGCAACAGCCGGTTTCTGCTACACATGGCTGTGATGAGGAGCAGTCCTGCTGCCACGGCTACTCTGGCTCCGTGGAGTTCACTCAACAGCACCTGAAGCTGGCAGGCAGCAGTAGGTCTCTGTACTTTGCTCTGATAGCTGTTTTATAATTAAATCAGGTAATATCAACTTTCTGCTGCCTGATTTCTAAGCAAAATTTACATCAGCAACAGGCCAGACAAAGCACTTAAGTGTAGTTTTAGTCAGGTTATTAGATTAACCAGGATTGTGTGAATAAAGTAATATATCTAAATAAAATCTCATCCTTCAGCATAGAATCATGGAATAGTTTGGGTTGGAAGGGACCTTTAAAGGTCATCTAAGTCCAACCCCCCTGCAATGAGCAGGGACATCTTCAACTAGATCAGGTTGCCCAGAGCCCCATCCAGCCTGACCTTGAATGTTTCCAGGGATGGGGCTTCTACCAACTCTCTGGGCAACCTCTTCCAGTGCTTCACCACCTTCATTGTAAAAAACTTCTTCCTTACGTCTACTTTAAATCTCCCCTCTTTTAGTTTAAAACCATTACCCCTTGTCCTATCACAGCAGGCCCTGCTAAAAAGTTTTTCCCCATCTTTCTTACAGGCCCCCTTTAAGTATTGAAAGGCTGCAATAAGGTCTCCCTGGAGCCTTCTCTTCTCCAGGCTGAACAGGCCCAACTCTCTCAGCCTGTCTTCATAGGAGAGGTGCTCCAGCCCTCTGATCATTTTTGTGGCCCTCCTCTGGACCCACTCCAACAGGTCCATGTCTTTCCTGTGCTGAGGGCTCCAGAGCTGGACACAGGGCTCCAGGTGGGGTCCCACCAGAGCGGAGTAGAGGGGCAGAATCACCTCCCTCGACCTGCTGGCCACGCTTCTTTTGATGCAGCCCAGGATACGGTTGGCCTTCTGGGCTGCGAGCGCACATTGCTGGCTCATGTCCAGCTTCTCATCCACCAGTACCCCCAAGTCCTTCTCAGCTGGGCTGCTCTCGATCCCCATCCCCCAGCCTGTATTGATACCAGGGGTTGCTCCAACCCAGGTGCAGGACCTTGCACTTGGCCTCGTTGAACCTCATGAGGTTCACCCGGGCCCACCTCTTGAGCTTGTCCAGGTACCTCTGGATGGCAAATCAGCATGCAAGCTGATTGCTTTAGGGCATCACAAATAAATCATTTGTTCCTTTTACTTTTTTTTTTTTTTTTTAAAAAGCCAGGTGCCTTGTTCACTTCTTCAATGGAGTCTAGCAAATAAGGCTGGACAGGCTGCAGTCTACCCAGATGGGGAGTTCATGGTGGGTCTTCCCATGCCTTGTGCACAGCCAGCCTAGCCCCAGAACTTCTCAAGCCTCCAGCATTGCCTGTGAGAGTGAAATTCAGCCCATTCTCCATTCTTCTGGGTGAAGAGAATTTAATATTTTTGTGAAATCATAAGACATGGGATCCAGAGCACCAGTCACAGGAAACTTTTACCTTTCTCTAAAATGCTTTATTCAGTCTGTACAGGCTTAGCAAGATGAAAGGAATATCTGTGCTGATATGATTGTACAGGCTGTAGGTATGTCTAAACCCACTGTAAACTACCAATGCCATAGTAGCAGTTTCAGCACAGCAGTCTCAAGCTCCAGCACGGCTAATTTACCCAGTTTCTCAGGCACTGCAGTAAAGGCAAGCCCTAACAATCCCAAATGACACTGCATATCTTAAATTCCTGCGTGCAAAACTCTTTACAATCTGAAAATATCTCACTGCTCACAGACATTATAACATGTCTTGCAGCATAGAAACAATACTTCACCCTTTAGTTAAATCATTCCCTTCTTTCATAGCCCATTGTATAAATTGCACCAGATAGATTCAGCCTGTTGAAGAACATAGGCTGCAAATACTAATCAGACCTCCAAAGAGGCCTTCAGGATGATTGACAGGGAAGCCCTTAATAAAGGCTTTTGGGTTTTGGCAGGCAAGCAGGAGAGCAAGCAAGAAAGGAAGCAGCTTGAGTTACTTGAAATGCTGAGGTGGAGGCGTTTGAGAAACTGTGAGGGGAGAGGTGTTTCATGAGCCCTGAACAGAGAGCAGCTGCAGAAATTGTGACGGGCCTGCTGAAGTGGTCATGGAGGAAACGGTAGTTAAGTCTTGATTTTCCATTCTCGCCATTGGCAGAGAGGAGAGATACAGAGTACAGTAAGCAAAACACAGATGAGCAGAACCCTCCTAAATTTCAGTTTCCTGTGAAACAAGGAGCCTGGAGACCTCCCTGCGTTTTACAGGTCATGTCTGAAATCCTTGCTTTGTCAAGGTGTTGGAGATGGACGCCGCTTTCAGAGCCCTCACTGAATTGTGTGGTAAATTTCTGAAGACGTGAGAGGAAGAGAATTTGTAGTTATGCTTCCTCATGCTGCAAACAGTGGAAAGGCTGGTGAAAAGACCAAGCACATCTCATAACAGTACCAAGGCAATAAGGCACCAAAAAGTCACTGAAGAAGAGGTCCATGAAGAAGCAAAGAAATGCTCACAGCATCAGGTGTCCTGAAGAGTTTGTGAAGAAAGAGTTATATTACAGAACAGCCTAAGTCATTACTCCAGGCCAGAGGATTTAGAACATCGTCTTGATTGAATAATTCACAGCAAATGGAAAGGCCCAAGATCTTCCCACAAGTTTTAGCAGTAGGAACTAAAAGCATTTGATAACAACATGCCAGAGAAAAACAAGCAGAGAGAAGATGTGGAAAGGAAAAGTATGAGGAAAGATACTGGCACTACATTGCACCAGTTTTCGTAATAATGAAACTCTTGCTCTGATGTATTCCTAAAACATTATTCAAATTGAGACTTTACTAGATTTCCTGATGAGCACTATTACTGTGTAGCATGAGGCTTAGAACCCAATTCTGTGGCACTGGCCTCAAGTGTGTTGCAGAACTCTCTCTCTCTTATTCCAATGCTTATATTAACCCCAGCTTTGCACTATTAGTTAGCCAGGACACTGAGTGACCATGTATATTTCTCACTAGCAGGGCAGTTTGTTTACTTTATGCAATACCAACAGACACTACTTTGCTTAACCAGCCTAGGAGTGGAAATAAGTGATGCTTAACAAGTGAAGGTTTATTCAGACTTCATTTGGCAAAAGCAGGTGGAATTTGATTTTCTCACAATTACTATGAGTTTAGAATAGCTAAATTGTTGCTATGGAAGTGGAAAGGTACAACAGAATAACATACAAGTCTAACAGTCTCGAGGCTGAAACATAAAAATATGCCTTCACATACAGACTCACCACAAACGGCACATTATAGTAAATCATAGGACGATTACACCTAATTATATAATGAGAATAGGTTACTGTAGCTATATAACTGTGTTTGTGGTTTTTTCCTACTAGGTTCCATTCTGCAAGACAACAATGGTGAGGTATGCACGACGCAGCATTCATAACCCATGTAAAAGACACGAGACTATTGCTAATTGTATATTATTAGTAACCAGTCAAGTTTTTCCTCAATCTTAACTCCTCATATTATCTCAGTAATGTTTCTTTGACACCCTCCAAGCTTTATACCTGGCTTCTTTGTGTCCATCCTTACAGCAATTATAGGTCGTGCTCCCTGACTTAGCCTAGAAAGGGTTTTACTTGCTTCCTTTCAAACTCGGGGAGGGGAGGAATTTAAAAAATAGGAAGTAATTCCACGGGGCATAGTCCCATCTCAGAAACTATTCTATTCGGCCTATAATTTAATTCCCAGTACAGATCCATACACACTGACCCAAAAAGTCTAGCCTCCAGCCCATGGAATTTTGCTACCCACTTCACAGCAATTTTGCCTGAAAGAAATAATAACAAGTTCTTTCACCAGATTAAAAGGCTGAGGTGCAAAGGGCAAAACAACTCATTGAAAATTCAGCAGATGCATCGCTTTTAGAGACAATCAAATTAGCCCAGATAACCTCAGTTTGCCCTCCTTTATGACCTAGTTTAATGAAATTTTGAGTAAAACTTCACATCAAAATATTGCAGAAAAAAATACAGATGTACTCAATTTTGGGGACTTTAAGGGGGAGAGGCTATGGTGTTATCTTAGCGGATATATCTTACTAATACAAAAGGTGAATCTCTTATTTTGACAACTAATTTATTTCAGACTTGATATTAAGACCTGTTTGGAGATAGAAAGTTTTAGCTAGTATCTAAACTGGTTAAAACAGTATTTACATTTTTGCAGTAGTGTACAATGGAATCGTTATTAAGAGATGAGTCACAGCTTGGAATCCCTTTATCACTTTAAAAATACACATTTTGACTGACTCTTCTAAATGCTGACTTCTCTAGCTAATAAGGGTAGTAAAAGAAGTGATTAAGAATCTAACACTCACTTTATGGATACAGGTTTCTTCTTGAAATATCAATTATTAGCTAAGATTTGCCAAGCACCATGGATCACAATTCCAAGAAATTCTGAAATATGGACAATATTCTTGAAAAAATTTAATCAAATTCCCAAACTTTGTGTTAATCCAATTTGTTCTGTGTGCCTGGGAATTTTTCAGCTGAAAATTCTTCTTCTCTTAAGAACATTTCTCCTTTGTTAAAAAAAAAAAAAAGCCAAACAAATTAAACAAGGGGGGGAGGAAATCCCTGTTTAAGTGTCAGTATTAGACCAATGGGTCTTCTCATCCACTCTTATCCCCAATCCACTGCCAAAATTTTCACACTTTATAGCATAATTCCAGTAAGAATATTATTTAATATAATACCACTTGTGTTATATTACATAATATATAATATTCTTATATAAAAACATATATATATAAGAATAAAGGTATTGTTATATATAAATATATAATTTTACACATAAATAACAAAATATTTTATCTACATAAATATTAAATAATATTTATAAAATGCTCTGGTTTCATTCATAAGCCTATAACACAGACTATGTAAAACTATGCTTTTGCCCTTTAATCCTATTCATGGTTCTTTTGTAAATATAAGAGTATCTAACTCTGCTGTTCAGTTCAGCTGTTGGCTCAATAGTATACTGTGTCCCTCAGACCAGCTACATGATTTGTTTGAAAGAGTACAAAGCTCAGAGAAGGTGGAATTAGAAAAATCACGATACTAATCTTAAATAACTAGGAAAAAAAAAGGATGGGGCTATATAGAACTGCATAACAACACACTAACATATTAACAGTGCTTTCAGATTGTATTAATTTCTCCTGCTTTAATATTCTGTGTATTTTTAAAAGTTTACTTTAGAAATAAACTCTATGGGGTTCCTGGCAGAGCTGCTCTGCCACAACAGTTTATACCGACCATCTGTGGTGTGCCAGAAGCTTCCCGAATGTTCTGCCACCTGACTTAAAATCCTGAAGCTTTTCACATTTTTCTGCCAATTTTCATCCATACTATGTCTGTTTCCAACACTGAAAACCTAAAAAAGCAAAATATATATCTAAAAGATGCACAGGATAGTAAATTCAGCCACAATATCACGGCCAAAAAAAGACCAAAGACTACATTAATCTGCATCTGTTGGCTTTAATCATCAAGGACAGTTGCATACTCTGAAAATAGAGTTGTTAAAGAGCAAGAGGGCTTCTGCCTTTTCTAGGGACACAGAATATACAAAACTCATTGTCATTTCCTTTTAGCATATAACAACGTCAGACTAGATGTAAGGCTGATTTCTATTTCTGTACATGACCAAAGACTTTTTTTCGTCACCACAGACAACATTTCTGTCGATGTTTTGGTTTCTCACGTGTAAAGCAGAGAGAATATAACTATGCTTTGATAATGTTTGGTCAATTTGCAATAAATGAAGATCCTCTTCTGGAAAATACAGCAAATGATTGAAGGAAGCACAAGAAAAGGACACTAAAATAATTGAACTGTTATGCTCACCAACAACAGCAAAGGCAATGATTAAGGAAAAGATTTGTATTTATGCTGCATGGAAATGGACTACCAGGGAAACAGATCAGCAGCATGTGCTTAAGCTCAGTTCATGGAAGTGTTTCTACTGAAGAACAGACTTTTGAAAATGAAGCCCTATTTGCATTATGAAAGAAGGCAAGACTAATTTTCACTGAAGGGTGACACTGAAGGATTTAGTTTGTACTGAAATAGGGAGCTTGCTAGGGAACATGTAGAAAATAAATATGATGTGGTGTGAAAGAGCCATCAAAAGCTGGTAATGGCACGGAATTACCATGCTGCCAGTATGGATGTGCATAAGCTTTGCTTTTGCCTTCTGATTTAAGCACCTTGAAATGCTGTGTTCCTGTAAACAAACAAAAGCTGCCTTGTTTTTAAAGATCACCCTGTTTTTCTGAAAAATGTCTGCTCTTCACATGGTCCCAAAACAAAGCCCCTAACAGGTTCAAATCTTCATGGAGTCTGTCTCAGCCATAATTGATACCCACTTGCAAAAAAAGTTGAAAGCCTAGGATGCTGTACAAAAAGAGCATACAGAAGAGCAGCAGTACAGCAGTCAGAAGCCAGTTTGCTTCTGGATCCATGCGAGCAACTCTAAATAACTTCCTTTTCAAGAGCTAAGAATAAATCTCTATCAAAGATTGGGTCCAGCTGTTCCTGTACAATTCTATTAAGGTTAGACATGTGCTAAAGTACACATATCTAGATTCAGATTAAGTTTTTTCTGATTAAATTATATTTTAAAGCAGATTATAAAACCACTTTTTACTAACACAACATTGATGCCACAAAATAGTTAACTATAATTTATCAATATATTATAAATCCATCTGACATTTGAGTAATAACGTCCAACTTGCTCCTATGAATAGCTGCCCCGTAAGCATTCAAAAACCACTTCTGTTTTTAAATCAAGATGCTGTAGAGTACTGTTCCCTGGCCACTTCCAGCACAGAAAGCTTTTTTTACAGCCCAGAATGACTCTTTAATTGTGACTGTCCCAACCTGTCGAGTCTGCAGCTGTCTTCCAAGAATAGACACAGATTTCTCACCAGGCCATCCTTTCTAGACCCTACCTACTCTTGAGCAGCACTAGCAACATAATTTAATGGGGGGGGGGGTGTCACTTCCTAGGCCTTGTTAGAATAAGCCTCCTCTTTCAAGTGTGATTAGAAAAGGGCTGCACTGCAGATTTGTCTTGCCATGGTATACCCAAGATCAATGTCCATCCCTAACCAGGCTGTTGGGATCCCATGGTTTAAATGCTTATTTCTCACTGCATGCTGCAGAAACTTTCTAAACATATTGATTGAAAAGCATGTTTGAACAATATAAAAAAGCAAATATATATTTCAAGCATTTACTGGTACTTGAGTTTCTGGAGGTTTTTTTGGTGGATTTTGGTTGGTTGTTTTTTGGGGGGGGGCTTTTGTTTTGGTTTGGGTTTTGGGGGGGTGGGGGTTTTTTTTGTTTTTTGGGGGGTGTTTGGGGGGTTTTTTGGTGGTTTTTTTTTTGCTTTGACTATCTTAGCTAAAGGATTTTGTTAATTTGCTTGGAATTCATACCTTGTATAAGCCCAGCTTTTAAAAGTCATTTAGCTGAAATATTCTCAGCATGCATTCCTATACAAGTTTATCTAACTCCTGAAGCTCCTGTTAAAGAGCTGAGTGTTCAAATGCCAAAGTCTTTTTCTAACTTTCCTCACATACCCTTTGAACTTTTTAAATGGGTAATGAATTTTCTCAGCTACATGCTTCAGCTGGTTTCCTTGGATTTGATGCTGATATTAAGAACACCACCAGCTGTCACTTGCTTTACCAGACTCTAGACAATGAGTCAGAAGTGTGTTGGCCTTTACATGTATTATCCAGCTTTTGCCGGTGTAGTGGTCTCAAACCTGCATTGACAATCTCCACGATACCAGATTGTGTGCCTTAAAATAATGCACAGATGAGCTTCCATACTTTCTACTGAGCCCTTCCTCCTATATTCTGTCTTCTAGTATTGTCACCATATTTCTCTCCTTACCTTTGCTCTTGTAAAATTTACCATGGTCTTTTAGATTATAGCAGGAGTTTGCAAGTTGTTTGACAAAAGCCTGTGAGAAGCAGCATGTCAACAAAACCAAAACATTCTGGTTTCAAACCAACACTCACTGCATGTTCCACAATGGCCAAAATATTTCCAAAAGCTAAGCATGTTCTCCCGCCATTAACAGTATGCTGTTCCCTATGACTGTACGAACAGGAGTTACCTTTCTCTCATACACAGCTGGCTGACTGTCTTCTGTCACAAGAGTCAGCAGGTTTCTTGCTTATAACAGATTACTTTGTCCTTAGCAAAAGCTACTACTGATTCTCTTCTCCACATGAAGATAGCACTTTCTCCTTTTGGCCTCCATGCAACTCTCCCACTGACAACTCTTCCCTCTCTCCTCCCCCTGCCCAAGAGACACTCCAAGTGTTTACATTTCCTAATTGAATTTGTGTGGAAAGGAAGGCCAAGTGAACTTTGGCTTGTGTTCAACAGTAATTCAGATAAGAACTAGAAGGAAGTTTGAATTTAAAGGAGAGAAATTAGAAACTCAAACCACCAAATGTTATTCAGTGGCATGTCAAATGCTTATCAAGATATCATTTATGACATATTTAATTGTTTCTTGTAATTTGAGTAATGTGAAAGACTTTAGTAACAACGGATGTTTCATTGTGTTTCTTTTTGAAGTGCTGTCTGAAACCCTGAAACATTTAAAGAGGATGCTATAATTAGACTTGGCTGGAAACTTCTTGATTAAACACTTTTCATTTGAAAAATGCTGATTTGTCAGAGGTGCAACTTTTTGCAGAAATGGATGCGTTTTAATGAAACTTTCACAAGAAAAGCTTCAAGTCAAGGCAGGAGATAACCAGAGATAAACCATGACAACACTCAGCTCACAGAGGTAAGACATTGTTCTGCTATGTCCTGAGACAGTGGCCTAACCAAGAGGCTGTTTCAGTCTGGGTTCCCAAGTAAATGATACAGAATAAACTGCCACGGTATTGGAAGTTACCTGGCAGATTATCATTCCTTCCATATCTGATCTTGCCACCTTCCTCCATAGCCATCTACGCATTTACTTACTGTAGAAACTTTGCCACTTTGGCCTTATCAGGTTCTCCTGACTGTTACTGCATTCTTCTTCGCTATGCCAATTCATTATAATCTAAATTTTGAGAACTTCTGAATCTGTAACATTTCATTCCACCAGGTCATCCCCCTCACTGCCCCCAAATTAGGGTTAACTTATTTAGTTTACCTTGCTTTAACCGGTGTTTGTCAGAACCAGTTCATACTGATGTTTTCTTCATGTCACTGAATGAAACCAAAGATAAACCCCTCAAATCCTGCATGACTTTAAGAGTCCACAGAGCTACCTTTAAAGCTTCATCCGTAATAAGAAATACAGTAAATCAGTCAGTCAGTTAATTAAGACTGAAAAACCACGGTGACCTTTTCAATCTACTTATGAAATTCATAAAGAATTGCTTTCCAGAATGAGTAGGATTGCACGATATAGTGTAATAGACTGAAGCCAAAACTAACAAGATCTTTGAAGGTCTTGAATAGTCTGCTTCCAGTGAAGTCTAGAGTCTCCCAGACTTGTTACCTGGCACACGAGCTATACCATCAGTTCTCATGAACAGATTGTGAAATTTGCAATTTCCTAGGAAAATTTTTGTGCTGCAATCTACCCTGATTTTTTTCTGTTGTCAGGCTGCTCACTTCTCATGCCAGCTGCTCCACCCACCTGTTCCCCTGTGTATAACTTAATAATCTCCATTTGATATAAACTAGAGCAGACCGAGGAAGTGTAAACTTTCAGTGTAGGATGATAGCACGGGGCGACTCTGGGGGAGTAGAATGTCTGGCAGTATGCATACCACAAGCGCAAGATTTTGATCAGCAGTAATGAATAGATCGGTTCAGGGATAATGCTCATTAAGTTGGTTGGTGTTATAGGCATTGATTCTGCAAGGTGCTGTCCACCTTGTAGCCACACAAACATTTTCGAGCAAATGAAGTATTCTTCCCCACTTTCCCATCTTCTAGCATTCCTCAGAAGTCACAGTAAGGATTCTGTACCCAAGCAGGAATTCTAGCTCCTACAGTCAGGAGAGGAACAAATTGGCAGACACGTCTTCCAGTCTTTGATCAAAAACCCACCCCGAAAACCACAACCCACACCAAAACCACACCTTACTCCCACACCGCTTTAAATCTCCTCTGGAACTTCCTAAAGTCTCGTGTTGATGTGATGGTGGTGACTTCCTAGAGTTTGAATAACTTATATTTCAATCCAATTTTAATAACTTATTGTTTCAATCCAATGGTATGAATTCTTTGGTAAAAAGAGTGATTTAGTGTCATAGAAAAGGGTGATCTGTCTGTCTTGAAACATCAGCTGCTTAAAAGATAAACATCAAAGGTAGAAGGCAAGCTGACCAGACTCTGCTCCACTGACAGTAGACAGAGGAGAACTTTCAAGGTGTGGTTCATCCCATCTTTCATAAGGTGACAAGAAACACATTATAGAGTTCCTTATTTCTCTCGATTGACTAATGAGGCAATCTAGACTAGCAGGCTGGAGTAAATACCTAACTTTAGAGAGTTAAAGTTGGAGCGTGACTCGAAGTCCACCCTAGAAATTTCCTTGTACATACCACCGCATACATGTATAAATAACTGTGTAACATTACATAAGAAATGCCAATGTACTTTCATATCACCATTATAAAGAATCAAGTCTTTGAAAATAAACTGTAAGTACATTAATTTTCAAGATTGTCTTTGAATAATTTATTAATTGTATGAGAAATTTTTCCTAGTTTTCTCAGTGTGGTGGCAAATTTCTCCCCTTTAGAACCAGGAAATACAGCACTAATTAGTTTTCTAATTTTAGATTTGTATATCTTGTTTTTCATTTCACATTTGTTTAATTGCATTTATAAGTATTGGTAAGGGATTTAGATACTGAACAAAGGTAGTTTAGCTAAGTAATTTAAACAACTTGTTTGTTTGTTTAATTATATGTTATTAGTCTACAGCCAAACACTTTACCTTATTTAGTCAACTGCCTTTGCTAGATTGCTTATGCAAGTAAAATGCACAGAAGTTGTCTGACATGACTTAATTAGATGGCTAACTCATCATTGGAACCTATGGGGAATCAGAGGTTTAAATCTGGACAATTAAATGCCTTCATGCACCTGGGCCTCCGTGGCCTCAGCATGCTGAGCCTGCTCTTCTCTTACGGATTCCAGTGTGAGCCAAGGTTGCTCAGCACCTCACCTTTCTCTGCCTGGATACAAACTCCATTAAAAGCTGGCAGTAGCTCTAAGGACTAACAGTTGGGAACCCAGCTAAGTAATGAGGTGCAGAGCCCATTTGGACTACAACAGCGGAAGCAGGAAATGTATCTTGGGGCAAGCAAATAGATCTCGGCTGATATCTTCTAGAACACTTTGGAAGCAAGATACAAAGAAGGGCAGATCATCCGAAGCTCACTGTGGCACTGTGTGCTTAGAAATTACAAGTTAAAGCCTAGGCTACGCAGGCAAAAATAAGGAGCATTTCTGACAGGCAAAATATTACTCTTATTCACCGCAGGCTTAAGAGAAATAGCCCAGAGAGCAGTATATTCACACCATTATGAAAATAACAAACTAAGGTTACCAATAAATTTAGAGAAAAGGGATAGGATGTCCTTATCCCTTTGGAGGCAATGGCAGTTTTCTAGTTCCCCTCATTTAAGATCAGGACTATTATCTGTTAGCTCTATAGGTACCTGTATTTCATTTATTGCTTCGCTACATAAAAATATTTTAACCTGGTTTTCCTAATCAGTATGGATTCACAACATGTGTGGAGGCCCTTCTCTCCCCAAGTTTTCTAGCACTCTGTTGGGTATTTTTCCAAGAGAATCCATACCTCAAGGACATTAAGGTACAGCACTTATTTTTAAAATCTGACAACCACTGCTACTGGTTTTCCTCTAAATATCCAGTTCTGTATTATAGACATTGTTACACAAGGTGGCAGACAGGAGCTCTTTTTTACCATAACGAACCTGGAAGAATTTTTATTTCTGTAACTGTGACAAGACGCAGTCCTAAAATCCCAAAACTTTAACCACACCCAAAACACAAAAGCAGTGTATTCTAGCTAATTTTACAGTACAACACATGATGGGTGCTTCTAAAAGCCTTCACCTGCAGTATACTTCCACACTTAAAAGACATATATTGGCATGGATACATTTTATAGATTACAGTTCTAAACTAACAGCTGTTCTATGTGGGCCTGATAAATACTCCTTTCATGCATAACACACTTTTTGTTAAATTATTACACTGTTACACTTAGGAAAGAACAAATCCTGCCAACATTTATGTATGTGCTTGACTTTACCAGCCTGACTACTCCTGGCATCAAGTATGATGTTCATAAGATCAAGGCCTAAGATATCATATGCAACAACTTGGAATAGAAATGCCTTCTGAAAAAAATAACACTTGCCCTAGCTGAAAGCTACTGAGATTTCATTGCGATTTTCAGCAGCAGCCTGGTGAATAAACATAAGATGCTCAGGAATTTACTCTGGTCAGGGAGAAGAGCATGAAAGTAAAGGAGGGAGCAGTGAGGCAGAAGTGATTCTTTAGAGCTTCCGAGTGTTGTAATTCATTTCGAAAGGTCTGGTTATTCTTAGTGAAAAGTCAGGCAGGCTTACAAAAGGGCCAAATGCACATGCTGGGACAGAATCTGGTGCTAGACAGATTTTGGAAGTAAAGCTCTGGAATCACAGGTAGTTTTGCCTCTGAATTCTGCACCTGGTTACTACAGAAATGTTTACTGTATCTAACAGGAATAGCAGATCTGTGGCTAAAGGTTTTCTCTATTGTTAGTATAGTGGAACAGAGGATGAAATAGGATACAGGTGATTAACTATCCCATGCTGCTCCATGTTTGATATGGCCTACATTTGGGAAAAGCAGGTATTTACTAAAATGAATTATTTAACATCCCAATGAATATAGGGAAGCTATGTCATGGAGCGGCTTGGAAATCAGTCTAGATTATGCTACAATAATTTCTTACTACAAAAAAAGTTTCTTCCTTTTTTATCACTCTGCTGCTTTTCACTGGCTGCTTCCAAGCTTTGCACTGCTACTTCTCATCATTAGACCTTCTCTTGTTAAACCACTCTCTCATTTTCTGTCAAATCCTCATTTCCATAGGGGATCCATTATTAAATCCCCGTGCTAAGTGAGAGGATCTGAGGAAGGTACCCCATAAACAACCTCAAATTACTGAGATAATTTTAAATGGTAAGTCGTGGACAAGCTAAACCAGTGACTACTATTTCTGCTGAAATTCTCTAAGTTTTTGCATCTGTTAAAAAGGACTCCAGACTAACATTTCTTGTACATGCTTCTAGCAGCAATTTATTTAATATTTTCTTATATTCAATGTTTCCTACATCTAAACTGCAGGATCTGGGAGTCCTTCCCAGTCATCTGGTCTAGCTGCAGGCTCTGTCTGCATCCTGACACCATGTCAAGACAGGTGTTCACAAATTTTTCTGACTCCCTCCACACTTCTCCTTACACCTTGCTTCCCATGGGAAGGAAAACAGACAGGAAGGGTGGAAGAGGGTTGTGGTATGCTGTGGTCAAGTCTTCAAGTAGGACAATCATGCAATCAGGTCTCTGAGCATATCCCAGTGTTTAGACATAGTCATTATTCATCCAGTGTTTACAGTAGTACAGTCACTTTCCATCACATAAAATGAGAAGGTGTTGGAAGCAATCAGAGCCCAGTTCCTTCCTTTTATGAGGGACAGACCTAAGTCATTGGCATATCATCCTGGAAGAGCTGTGATAACAGAATCTTTGAAAGATGGATCACAGGCAGAGTAATTAATGTCACTAGGACTTCCCCCAGTGTTAAGGAAGTTATTCCTCATTGCTACGTTTCTACATTAGCCACACTGGAATTGTATGTGGGCGAGATGAAAGGAGCAGGATTAAGGGGCTTAACATGAAGGTGTTGCAACAGTTATCCGCTGGGGCAGCTTGCAAGGGTGAAAGCTACTGCAAGGAATAGCTTGCTTAGCCATGGTCCTAGCTCTGAAGGCACTTGTGAGGTAAAATTGAATCAACAAATAAAGATCAACATTTTTAGATGAGAAATGACACATCTTACACAAGGTGTTGAAGGAGAAGGAATAAAGTATAACATAATTGCCCACTGCTTGTGGAACTGTTGAACCACTTTCAGGTTCTTTTTTCTCGCCTTTTTATTTCTCCATTACCATTCAAAGAGGTTTCTAAAAACTACACCACTGCTAGAGCTTTTAACTTCCTGCTGTGATTTGTGGGCAGCAAGACTGTTGCATTCCTCTATTCTTCTTTGGCACTGAAGAACGAAGAAAGAGATTGGAGGTTTCTTTCTGAGACACTACAAGAGGAGACAGAAGAGAAGGAATTGCCTTGCTACAGAAGGCAGTAAGAGAGACTGCACATTCTCTTCAAACACTGTTCTGAGACAAGCAAAGGCAGTAGGATCACTGAATAAATGATCTTTTCCTGGAAAACTGTTAGGAGAGACAGTCACAGAGAGAATATTAAAGTTCTTCAAGTGTTGATAGATTATGGCATTACCTTAAGGAGAGGATCTGGTTTGGAAGGAGATACACTCTGAGGAATTGAAGGAGAATGAATAATGTTATCAAACCAGCTGCTGAACATCACAAATGGAAGGCTGCTTCATCTGACCTTTCTGTCTGTACAAACAAAAATGCACACTACACTGGGCTCAAGAGACCTGGAGTAAGGATAATTTTCTTGGGCCTTTTTTTCCTCCAGATAATAGGAACATTGTGAGCAGGAATTCAGGAAATTCTAACTTTATCCTAAGATCTAAAAGTTGAGAGAACAAGTAATAGGAATTGACAAAAGCTAGTGTAATGCAGAGATCCTAGTATTGCTGAGAATTACTTAGGATTGTACCTATTTTCTAAACTCCTTGCTTTCATACTGGTCATGGTTCTCATTAGGTGCATTAGAAGCCTTTTAGAAAGGAGTTCTCATTTTGTTGTGCAAGAGTTCAAACATATTTGGACAACTGGATTCACCTCACCTTGGTTCAGTAGGTATTCCAAAATGACAGCTATCAGAAGCTGGACTGACAACCTACTCTTCTACATCCTATTCAGTCAAGTATAGTCAAGGACAGCCTCATTTGGAGATCTGCTGATCTGCCACTCAATGAGCTATTCAAAGTCTAGCCCCCAAAGAGAATTGCTCCTCTACTTAGTCTTGGTTTCTCTCGCATTACTTCAACTTTTCTTGACCAGCAGCCACACCATACTGGGGTATAACTCTCCCTTGCTGAGCAGGTGGTGCAGTAGAAGCAGTGGCGACAGAAGCCCAGAATCTATCTTCAGAGTGATCCGACTCCTCAGCCAAGTTCCCCACTTATGCCAACGCAACAGTACTTCTCCTTCCTCTCTCACCAGACTGTCTAGTCAGCCAACAGAAACAGCCTATAGCTGCAACAATAACAGCATCATGGAAACACACGATAGTGGGATCCAAGGAGCGTGGTACAGTGCCATGTGCAACTGAACAGGCCCTGAGTCAAGGACAAAGGATATTTAAAGAAAGCACAGTTGAATCCCTGAAGAATTCTACCTCTGGAGAATATTTTTTCGTACAGAGGTCACTGAGGCAGACAGCTTGCCATCTTAATTTAATTAAAGCAGGCAAGTAATTGTGAACAACTAATTCATGACAGGAAAAACAGACCAGTCTACAGATACTGACACAAAACTAGTTGTAATTGAACTTACGGACAAGAGGAAAATGTGCTTGTGTCAAAGATGTATCATTGGATTATCCTGAGTAGGAAGACATAGACTTTGCTGTTGAAAGAAAATGGTTTCTTAAGATATTAAAAGCAGATTCTTGGGTCAAATTAACAAGCTCATTATCACAACACTAGACTCTGGTTTGCTATGCATATCTGAGACCAGAAAGTAGTTGCTCTCATGCTGACCAGTCTGCTCTTGATCCTTGTGCTTCTATCATACAAACATTCATGGCTTTGTGAGATTCATTGAAACAGAAATTTCCAAATAGGTAAAGAAAAGTGAGGGCATAACTGCTGTTCCACTCCCACACACACCATGATTCCTTCCCTTCCTGTCATTGCAGTAATGTCAAACTCAAGCTTTCAAAAATAATCATAAACCAGAACTCTCTAAAGTAATAAGAATGACTTCATAGAAGCAGAACTAAAAAAAAAAAAAAAAAAATGACCACACTGCATAAGTGTACAGAGCATGGAGTTGTTTCTTGTTATTCACTTTCCACAGTGCATTGTTCCAAGTTCTCTTAAGAAACATTTCTCTAAGCATACTTTAAAATTAGTGGCAGATGATACTGTCTATAATTAGTTAATTCCTGGAGATGTTTAGAAGAGACATCAGGTATTGTCAGCCTGCTTCTTTATAGCATCATACTTCCGTAGCCAATACATAAATATTCTCCTGTTTCATGCTTTTCTCAGAACACCTTAAAATTCAAGGTTCAACAGGAGCCAAACAACATGGAAGAAAAAGATTGGCCAGACATCTTTTCTAATTAAGTGCACTCAACAAAACCGTTAGAAACGGTTTCAAAATATACTTTCTACATATGTATCTTGGTAAATATATACTTTGAGTGAAATACCAGGCATGCACGAGATTAAAGATACAGAGTCATGTGTATTCAGATGCAGGATAAAATTAATCACTAACACAGGAAAAGGAGAAAAAGTTGTGAAAGTATCTGTGGCCAGTGGCTGTTTATTAAAAAAAACACAAACCCAAACCACACACACAAACACCCCCCACCAAAACAAAACAAAACATAACCACTCAAGTATTAGTTACACTCAAATTCCATACAGATGACTTGTTCTGCTTGTAATAGACCTGACTGACATTTGCAATTAGAAAGGTTTTATCCAGTGTCCTCTGCTCTGCAAAAACAACACTATATTATTCTGACCCCTCAAGTTTAAGTATGACACAAAAACATGAATTCAGTATGACACTACTCTCGCGTTCCTGAACTCTAAGATAGACATACTAAAAGCGTCAGAGTTTTGTCTTCCTTTCAGTTGAAGTAACAAAAAATTCTTCCTGCTATCCCCACTAAGCTGACTATCTCCTCATAAAACAACATTGAAACATCAATACCATTTATTGATACTAAGAGCAGGTTGGCCAGTACTGTGCAAATGCAGAAGGACAGCATCTTTGCAGATAGTTTTTCGCTTATATTTGTAGGCCTTTCAGATTGTTCAAGCAGGGGCAAAATTTGATCTTTGCCATATGTAACTGTTAGAATTATTAAATTTGCCAAATCAACAAGTCTTCTAAAACAGCATTGTTAGGGGAGTTAAAACAAGAAACATAGCTTAGCAACAAGGGAAAAAATTCCTTTTGTAATTTAAAAGAAATGGTGCTAGCTATAGCTGCTTCTGTACTTTTTCTTGCATATGTATGTTCTTGCCAGCTCACGGAGAAACTAGCTAAGAGAGTTGAACCCCACAGGAGATGCAGATGGCTCTTTGATTTAGTTATTGGTGAAATAAAAAGAAATTCTGCCTGTGGACAGAAAAGCAGGTTTTGTTCTTTATTTTCCATTTACTGAAGATGAAAACTCCCGTATAAGAAATGTAGATATCCATGCTGCATTTCTTGCTTATATAGTCATCAATGACCTAGCATGCACACAATTGTCAAAACCTAGATTAAACATTGTAAATGACCACAGCATTTTCTTCCTGGAGCTAAGGCTATGATGTGATCTATGGCCATTTTTCCCTTATTTGGAAACTGCAGGGTTCATACTCCGGGCAAAGTAAAAACACAACACAGAGCTATCAAGCAAAAGTAATCCTCTTTATTTCAAAACAGATGACTAGCTATTTGCACGGTTAAAAATACCAGAGTTTTCCCTGGTAATCTGCTAGCCAGTCTGGTCTACTTTTTCCCCCCACAACTCTAGGTCATTCTTGGATTAAAAATAAGACTCCACCCTTACTGAAATTCTCTTTAATGCCTTCACATCATAAAACAAATAAACAAAAATCCAAAGCAATCACCTAAACCTTTACAACTCATTTACCTTTTTCTTTCACTGGCTTTGTTCCAGTTATATTTTTTTTATATAATGTTGAAAATATTTAATATTGTAAACTTATTATGTATGGTAGCTCAATTTTTGTAGCAGTGTTATTAGATTTTTGTGCTTCCTGTAAGAATAATTAAGGTTTCTGCAAGCATAAACTCAGTGCAAGATGTCTGCTACAGAAACTGCAAGAAAGTACAGGAAACTACCTTATTGCAGCCTTTCAGTACCTAAAGGGGGCCTGTAAGAAAGATGGGGAAAAACTTTTTAGCAGGGCCAGTTGTGATAGGACAAAGGGTAATGGTTTTAAACCAAAGGAGATTTAGACTAGCCATAAGGAAGACGTTTTTCACAATGAGGGTGGTGAAGCACTGGAACAGGGTGCCCAGAGAGGTGGTAGATGTCCCATCCCGGGAAACATTCAAGGTCAGGCTGGATGGGGCTCTGGGCAACCTGATCTAGTTGAGGATGTCCCTGCTCATTGCAGGGGGGTTGGACTAGATGACCTTTAAAAGGTCCCTTCCAACCCAAACCATTCTATGATTCTATGAAACCTCCGTATCGCTTTGTGAACTGTAGAGAGCCAGCGCCAACCACAAGAATGGGTAATGCTGGTTGTCAAAGAGGCTGGGCCATGCCAACCAGGTAAGGATTCAGCACCTCACAGGAGCCACGTCACCCAGCAAGGCCCCAAGAATTGTTTAAAACTCCTGTCTACCAACACAAGCAAGCTCCTGGAGACATAGTGGTAGACATAGCTTTCCTTCTTTGTTGCACACAGAGTGAGGATTTTGCAAAGCAGTCCAACTTCTGCTGTAATGAGTGAGACCTAGTGAACATAACTATAAATAACCAAATGTTCCTGGTGCGACATTGTTAGATATTCATTGTAGGAACAGATGGATCATGGCAGGTAAAATAACTCTCTTTTTTGGCAAGTTTAAAAGTTTTGCCGTTGTATGCCAGAGTATACAATAGTCGCACAAAGCAGTAAGAAGTTAGCAGGCTTGCTTAGAACTCAGTATTATGACCCAAGCCATCAGATAGATGGTTCAAGAAAACAATTAATTCTTAGGTAAATGGTAAGTCCCGACAACTACTTTGTCCGTCACTAATACAAATAAACTTTTTTTAATAAAAATAATTATATCAAAGAAAAGTTGACCTAGAAAGGGAAAAAAATAGTCAGAATCTAAATCTTTCTGAAGTAAAACTAAAGAGAGAAAAAAAATTAAAGGGCACACAAATTAGCTTTCTGAGAAATTTCATGCTTACTAGCAATATCACTCTTTTTTAAGAAAATAAGTATATACAACTATTAACCCCATTTTAAGACATAACCCACACTGAGAAATTACTGGCAAGGCATCTTTTGTAACATTGCACTAATATAGATCTCTAACAGCCTTACACAGGCTGTCACTGCTATTCTCTGATGTAGGAGGGAGACAAGTATGTGAGGCAGCACAGACTGGCAGAGCAGGCTATACACACTACACTTGCCAAGATGCCTGAAGTATAGAGCAAAAAACTGTGCCATTCAGCCAAATATGGAGCCTGTGGAAGTCTAGCAGCAATAAACAGTGACACCTAAGGGAAAGAGTGAACATTTCCCAAGGGAAACAAACATTCACGCAACAGAAGAAAAAACAGCTATCCAAGTCCTCTCAAAGTTACCTTTATGATTCCCAGGAAAAAAGTTTTAAAAGGGCAAGTTGTCTATCACACATCCTGCCCAGAATAGGAAAACTCGTAGGGGGAAAAAAAAAAAAAAAAAAAACCAACTTAAGTCATTAGAAAGGCCTCTAGTCATCCAAAAGGTCAAAGCAGCTGCTTCTATTATCACCTAGGGCAACCTCATCCACCTTTTTCCTCCGTATAGAGTTTCAGAAAACCCTGCTATTCAAGAAAATTTCCATGACTAGAAAATTAGAAGTAATATAATATAATAATGTCAATATTATGATTGATACCACATCAATTCCACAGCAAAACAATCTCCTCCAAAAAGGTCAAACAGATTCATCCTCTCTATAGAAGAAATTATTTCCCCCTCTGGAAGAATATATTTGTAACTTCATATGGCACAGAAACAACAAAGCCTGCACATCCTCTAGACAATCTAGGTGCTAGCAGGAAACGGGTGTATTTTCTGTTCTGCTGTTCTATGACCTACGCTTCCTCAGGATCATGCTTCTCACAATAATTTTCTGCTCCCCCGCTCTGATTACCAGCAGATCCCCACATTTCTCCCATTCAGCAACCATAACGCTTAAAGATGCTATCAATTGAAAGACAAAACTGTACTGGCAGAAGAATTATATAGCTTTACCAGAGGGTAGGAGACAAAAAAATCTTCCTTCCTTTCTTGCTTTAACAACTCTGAACTTAATTTTAGCTCGAGCAAGTCCCTGATGATATCAGTGAAATACTTTAACTAAGACCTCAGAGAATACTGCAGAACTCAACCTTAAGTCACAGCCTCACCATTCTGACACGTCTCCTGTATCTTACTGTGTCATGTTCTTGTTTGTCCATGTCCCACAATATAGCATCTGTGTGTTTCTCCATCTTAATGTCACCAAATGCTAGTTTACACAGAAGGGCTTACTTAGGTTCTAGCTAGTTATATACTGTACAAACACAAATTAGCAGCTTGCAAAAATTACTCTGCAACATTCAATATCCAAGAACATAGAAATAGTCCATTTATTCTCTCCAGCACTGGTATAATAGTAGATACTTGGGGAAGGGCACATAAAAACAGAGCAAACATGCCATGATGTATCCCCAGTACTCCTCCACTTCCAGTTGTCTGTGACTTGGGGAATTAATTTCATTAGCTAGAAGTCTTATCATTGTGTTTAATAAGCTTTAATGGGTTTTCTTTCATGACTTCGAACCAGCGCAAACCTTTTGGCATGCACAACATCCTTCAGCAGCGAACTCCACAGTTTAGATGCACACTATGTGAACACATCTTTTTTGGTTTGTTTTGGGGGGGGGGGGGTGGGGTGGGGTGTCGTTTTACTTTGTTTTTTGTTTTGTTTTGAACCTCCTGATAGTTCCTTTCACAGACCGGAAAAAGACAATGATCACTTGGACCCTACCTGTTCTCTCAATGTCACTCATCATTTTATAGATCCTATTATATCCCCCATCAGCAGACTTTCACAGACTGCAGAGTCATTAGGTCCGTAGTCACTTCTCATGTGGAAGTCATTCTGCAACTTCCTTGTTTCTCTTTCTGCTATCAGCTTCCGAGATCAGCAAAACTACAGAATTTGTTTTGTTCTCTATTCTATCTTTATCATTCCTAACACCTATCTGCTTTTTGGAATCACCACAGAGTACTGCGCTTACTGTAGTTATGAGTAGTTTTATGAAAATGTATCTCTTTCCTGACTGGTAACAGCTAATTCAGAACTCTTCATCACATACATAAAGTTAAGAATAATTTTCTTCATCTGTGTTGCTTTACCTTTCTCTAGAGTGAATTTCATCTGCCATTTTATCACTCAATGTCACAAGGCATTTCTTCTTTGCAGAAGGTTTTCATTTTTACTGCTCTGCACAGCGTAATGCTATCAGCAAATGTCACCTCCCTCTTTACTTGCTTTCCTAGACTGTTTACATTGAATAGCATGGGCCTTAATGCAGATCACCGTGGAATTTGCCCGGTGAAAATCCTACACTGAGAAAACTGAACATTTGTTTCTACCTTCTGTTTCCTATCTTTTCAACTGTTACTAATCTATGTGAAGACCACCTTTCCTTTTATCCTATGGCAGTTTGGTTTCTTTACATATTTTGGAGGGATTTCTGAAGGCCTTCTAAAGTCAACATCAATTAGATCACCTTTGTCAAGCACACAACAGTGATTCCTTCAAGGAATTACAACAGAGTTCTAAGACATGACTGTCCCCTGCAGAAGCTACACTGTCTCTTCCTGAATACATTATATTTATCTACAGCTTCACTGCCCTGTACAGACATCAGACTTACTAGTCAGGAATTTTCCACATCTTGTCCAAAGTCCTTTTAAAAACTGGTAGTGCATTTGCTACCTTCTTTGGTACAGAGGCATTTCTAAGTAATAGTTTACATAACACAAGTAATGGTTTAGCACTACCTAAGTAAGTCTCCAACTGTTCACTCACTCTCATCTGTATTTCACACTTACATCACCTTTTTCAGAAGGTCACAGTAACCTTTGCTTTCCATCCTCTAAGGAATGACTAGAATCTAATACGAAAATGTTACTAATGTAAACACTTATATTTCTTTATTTAATTCTTTTAATTCCTACTTGAAGAAGGCCTTCTCCTGTATGAAGAGGGCCAGCTGGCCAAAGTTTCTATCCTGTACACAGCAGGTGCGTTACAAACAGAAACATCAACCTTTTTGATGTCCATGCAAATCTTGACCTCAACTAAAGGATGGTGCTGAACACCAAACAGCAGCATTTGCAGTGATAAACATCACGTAAACAGTGATCAACATCCATCTGCAGTGGAATTTGCATGCAAATAACTCGGCAATGATAAAAACATAACTATTAGGAATTACAGGTCTGAGCAGCTGTAAAGTGCAGGTCCCTTCTGATTTTAATTCTTATTTAGGTTTTGTTAAGAAAAATCTAAGGGAGGACAATAGAAAAATTTCAGTGATATACCTTTTAGTGATGCTTAGGCATCAAGTGCTCTATTTTGTGCACTTGAAACCTCATATCCTTTCAGTAATCTTCAGTACTGAAAAAAAAGAAAAATCAGTACAAGAAAATCGGTACAACGAGAGGTGCTTCCCATTGAAGTTCCACTGTTGACATTCTGTTATGGCAGACTTAGGACTCAGCCCAATGGAAATGTGCCAGAAGTAAACTGTACTTATGTGTTCTTAAACACAATGTAGCAGTTAAAAAAAAAAATAGAGATATAAGCTGTTGTGTATCCTAGTGAAATGGCAAGTTTGGCATTTGTTATAAACAAATGAAGGTGATATCCATGTAGCTCATGGAATTCTTATGCATGTTTTACCCTCTTACGTGACTAACCCATCTCTTCTGTCTTCTTCCAACAGTCTGACCCACACAGCTTGCCAGTAAAGTGTTTCCAACTTCCCTCTCTGCAGGCTTCCTCCCAAATCTAGTTCTCCAAGGTATATAACTGATGCTACCCAATATGAGACCAGTAACAGATCAAAATTTAACAGTATTCTGAGGAAAGGAAATGAGAATTGCACTACATCAGAAACATGGAAATTTTTTTCTTCCACCAGTTCAAGAAAGCTGTTTCCTTCCTTACCGTGAGCATATTATTTACAAACTACCTTCTTACTTTGGCTTTCAAGTAGCTGGACACTAGAACTGTGATGTGTGTTGTGTGCAGCAACTATGTTCAGAGACATTTAGAGATTCAGCAAAATTATGGTATTAAAGAAGTCTGACTTTTCACATGGAGTAGTACAGCAGTTAAGGCCAATTTTAGAAGCCTATCTAAGATGATGCCTTCTCCCCCACTTGCAGAGCAAAGATACCCAGGGAAGACGACCAATTTATGGAATACATAAGTTAGTAACTGGATTAAACTAGTTTGACTTAGTCTAAAAACTGCATGAGCATGCTTTAAATGATAAAATTGTTCACACAGATTCAAAGAACAGTTTTATTAATCCAGGCTATTTACAGAATATTATAATACAAAGAAATTTCCTGTAGGGATTTTAATGAATAATTGTATAAAGTATAATAGAAAATTGTATCTCAAACAACAAAAATATAGTCTGTTCTTATAAATGGTATGAAAACTAGAATAACTGTAGAACCACATTGCTTTCATCTTTATTCAAAGCTATTGGCTTTTTGTATAAGGCAAATATTCAATAATTTTTTATGATTCATGGATGACAATGAAGGTAAGTAGCCCAGGGAGCTCCATAAAGCAAAAGTAATCACACTTTTTGGTATTAAATCTGGTGCCTAACTTAGAAGTTAGGATCTGACAGGTATCTCCCCAACTTGAATATCCATGGTTAAATGAGCCTAATCTGCACTATACTGCAGCCACCTCTTCCCAGCCTCCCACTCCATCAACACACAATGGTGTAAGACAACAGTGACACGAGCCTTTTCAGAATTAAGCCATTTTTGAGCTCTTGTGCCCTTTGCTGTAGAAATGCTAGGAACATAAATTGAACCTGTTTAGAAAGGATTCCCTAAGGTAAAGTCTCTCATAGTTCCATCTCTTATGTTCCTTTATCCTCTGATAACAGCTGAAAGATGCACAAAGCAGACTTGTGAATCTCCAGCAGGTAACATGCAACCAAATCCCCTCTCCTGAGATGTTTACTTACAACTACCTCCTTCAGCCTGCAAATTTCCAGACACAATAAAGAAACGGTAAACTGACTGTTTACAGGGCAGAGATGCTAAAGCACATTCCTTTAAAATAGTAAATTGGTGCTGACAGTGTCCCATTTAATTGGAAGTTTTGCGAAATGAAACAAAAGGAAGCTTAGGCTTAAACGTGTTTATTCAGCTAGAATCTAAAGAGACTAATTTTTCATCTATTCTGCTAATTTGTATAGAATTTATTTCACATCAAACATGCAAACAATTCGGGGGGGGGGGGGGGGGGGGGGGGGGGGGGGGGAAATGTATCAACCATTTCAAGTTGCTATTTGTCATCACAAAGTTCCCTAAACTCTAAATCCAAGACCTTTTCCATTGAGCACAATCCTCTCAGAAAGCAAAAAGGAAGACATGTCAAAACAAATCTAGCAGAGTGGTTCACAATGTAATCCAAGTGCCTAACCAGGGCAAACATCAATGCTATGTAGATCTTTGTTGCAATACAAGGAATAGCAAGATTCTCAAACTGCTCTATTAATGGTGCTCATTCTGTAATCCACTCCCCCACGCATACCAGCTTCGTAAGAGAGGCTTTCCTGAGCTGTCGACTCATGCTTGGGATAGTCCCTCACCCTGCAGTTTTGCAACAGTTTAGTCCCTCCCCACCAAGTTTTACATAACCCTGTCCATAGCACTAATATGACAAATTTGAAATTGTAATATGTAATAATGATCACACCTCTCCTGTCATCACAGAGTCCTGACTTGTCTTACCTTAGCACTGGCTGATGCAACGCTAATGTCTGATCTGCTCAGTTTGAAAACTAACTTGAACAGCATGAGCAAGCTGCGATCCTCCAGCCAGTCACTACACTTTTCCTGTGGCTAAATAAATTTATAATCCCTGCTTGCCTGACCATAGCACTACTACCTGTAGCAAACAGATAAGAAAAATGAAGGAGAAGGAGATGGAGAGAGGGGAGATGAAGGAGGAAGGAAGGAAAATATCTAAGAAATCCAATATAGAATACCAGAGGCAGATTCACTAGGGTTCAGTTGATAAAGGCTTGACAATAGGTGTCTGATGATAAACAGTTGCTCTGTCCATTCAGTGGAAGTCAACCCGCAACTCCTGTTAAATTTTAGGATCTGCTGGGGACGAGTTGTTCCGAGCTCCAATAGTTAGCACAGCATAAACAGTTCATCCAAAGGAAAAACTAATTCTCCCTATAGGCAGGGAGTCTTGGTCTGAAGAGCTCCTATTAAACCCCAGGTGGAGTGTAAACAGCTTTCCTAAATTATAAAACACGTGAAAGGATTGCAGTGGATTCTTGACCTTTTGTCCTCCCCTGGGGTGAGCACTTGTAGTAGAGTAGCTGTCCATCTGCTCTGTTAACACCCTCAACATTTCAGTAGCATACAATATTAAAGCTGTTCAGTATCAGTCAGTGTAAAGCTCACCTAATTTAACACCCAGTGCAAAAAGCAGCAAGCTATTATTACAAATGGCAACTACATCGGATACGACAAAGACCCATGATTAATAGACTAGCCATGCCACAACTAGACAGTCAGTTACTAGTATCTATTTCATTTGAGTTTTAAACACAGAACACTGACATTAGTAACCTCCATTCAGACTGACTAGGAGTAACCTCTACTCAGAGTGCTAGCCATTTAGAATTATCGACTCTCATTGACTTGTCAAAAAAATGTCATTTCTGTAATTTCTCATTTAAGTTCGACAAAACTGAAATGGAACGTTTTGTGAACATTCCTTTGCAAGCAAGGATATTATCAGCCATATAGAAAAATTTCTGGAAAAGAATACAAGGAATAGGAAGCAATCAGGGACTAATCATGAATCTAAGATAAAAGAAAATTGAGTAATGGAAGCAACAGAATACAGATACACAGAGTGTGTTACTGCAGCAAAGAGAAGGGCAGCCAAAATGCAGAATGAATTAGTGCAGTCAAATCAGTTAAGAGAAAATTGGATGGGTTATAACAAATCATGAAAAGAATAAAACTGAAGACAATAAAGGACTTTTAATAAATGAGGAGGCTGCTGAAATTAATGAGGCACATCAAATGGTTGAGATATTGCACTGTGTTATATAAAACGTGTCTTCTGTGAGGCAAGTTGAGAACAGAACTGGCAAGTCATCAAGTGGTAGAGATATGTAATGCATTGCATTGACTGTAGGTAAGAGAGGACTTTTTAAACACGACCATATGTACCTAAGAACTTCTGAACTCAGGAGAAAGATATTTCTTTTTCAAGACATGCATGCCTTGAGAGATACCAAGCTACGGGGGGGGGGGGGAACAAAAGGCAAATATGGTACCTTTTTAACAAATACAAAAAAAATCCTTATGATTATTGTCAGTAAATCCAGCTCCAGTTGCTGGCCAAATAGCGGAACTAAACCATTTCCTGTGCAGGAAGTAAGTGAGCTGTGATCTAGAAGCATCATGGGTTATAAATTGTACCTAATCATCATTTTAAATATATCGTATAAAAATAAAAAAGGGCAATAGGAAATGGAATTTTTGAAAATTATTTAATAGAATCTTTTGGGGTTTCAATTCACATGTGCATGATAGTATTAAGTCACCAGAAAACAAAAATCCAGACAAGGGGAAGAAAAAGACTAATGGCTACATTCATTAGGGATTTGCCTGAACTGTTTCACCTTTTGAAAGTCCATCGATGGAAAGCAAATAAAGAATATTGATAAAACTTCTGTTTATTGAGCTGAGGAGGTATATCAGGAAATGCAAGCATTATATCTACACTTAAATATTTGCCTAATTATAAGAAGCATAAACCTGATTTATTCCTGACAAATGTGACATTTTCTACATGTCTTGCCATTAATGAGTTGGCAGGGAAGTAAAACAGCATAACAATTAAAATTACAAGAAGAAAATAGATTAGGAAATATTGCAAATACCAGAAAGAACAAAATAGCAAGGCAGAAGACAAACAGCTTGTGGGCAGGAGGAGGAAACTGAAAAATCCTGAAAGGAAATTTAAACTGTCTTTCAGAACTCTGACTTGTCATGGCCAAATCACGGCAAAATTTTTGCTGAGAAAACTGAAAAGGTAAGTAGCAGATATTAAAGGTATTCCCTCGTCAATCCTTCTGGCATCCTTTGCCCTGACTGTGCTGTTCAAAATCCCTCACATCTGTCACAATCCCTGCATTTCATACCCAGCCCCCATATTCTGTGCCAGTTATGATATGCCTGCCCTGGCCTTGCTCTGCCAATCTACTCTGGAAGGGTGAAATGTGAGTTAGAACAAGGCAGAGGGTATAACAATATTTCCCTATTCTTGTCATTGACGACATTATGATCTTAGTCAAATTACGTTCTGTGGATTTCCTCACCTTTGCAACAGGACTGAGTGCTAGTAAAACAAGAAGGGCTTTCAGATAGTGTTTTGAGAATTAATTGCTACATGTAGAAGACTTAAACTTTGTGTTAGCAGTACTATAGAAACCCAGAGAACGGTAACCTTTTGCCCAGTCAGTATATGCAACTCTGCTTTCAGCATGGGGATTCTTGTTTGGATTTAGCTGCCTGTTCAACCATTGTCACTAACATGCACTATTCAAGTCTCCTTATTTATTCATCAGTGTTCAGGGAGAAGACTAAAATCAGCACAGTTAGAATATGACCTTTTTGTTTCAGTTCATATAAATAATGTCATGAGATCGTCTTTCTGCTCTCCCTGATGTGAATAGTTTCATGAACTGAACAAAAATAGAAGCTTTCAGAACTTTTGCAGTCACAAACACAGCATCTCCCCTAAGTGGCTAAACAGCAAAAAGGGCAATTCAACATCTAAATAGCAAGAATGCTAGAAAAGGCAAATCTGACCTATTTACTCAATGAAAAGGATATTAGCAATACATGTAATCCTCATTGATACTGACAGGAAATGTCAGATTTCTTTTTTACTTCCTCCACATCTTCAAAAACAGGAGGAAAAAAAAAAAAATCATTTCACCCTAGTACTGAAGCGAGCCACTCCTGTCTGGAGCTTTTATTTTACACAGAGAGATCAAAATACTTTACAGGTATTTATGCAAGAATTATCTCTGCTTCACAGATGGAGTATGTGAAACAGATTCTGGTGGCTTGTTTAGCAGCTTTACATCAAAGGAATGTCAGAACTCTAATTCTGGCTGTGTAATTCTCTGCTGCATGATCTTGACAAAGTTGGATGTAACTTTGAAGCTGGCCCTGCTTTGAATGGGAGGTTGGACCAAATGACCTCCAGACATCTCTTCCAATCTAGCTTTATTCTATGATTCTAATGTGCTTTGTACCTCTCAGCTTCCCAGCCTGAACATATAAATCACTATGCAAACTTCAAACCCCAGATACAACATATTGCTAGGCTCTGCACAAAGTCAGTGGTTAATAAGGAACCTAGCAGGACACAGAATTTTAAATAGCAAAATCTGGTCCTTAGCATTTGAGCATCATATCTGCGGAATGACAATTGCATATCATTACAAGTTTTAAAATAAGTGCTAGCACGTAGTATATCACTGTCCTCCACAGCACAGAACACCCAGTTGTTCTCAACTAGAAGAAAGCACCCCTTGACTTCACTAAATCTAAATAAGGGTATCTTATTTTTAAAAAACAAGGTATGTTCAGCAATAAAGATCACAAATCTAGTTTTAAATTATCAATTTCATAAAAGAATTCTAAATTTCTCCACTAGTACTGAAAGGAGGAGATCTCTCCTGTGCCGCAGTTTTGTTTGGACGTCTGTCAGCATTCTGTCATAAAGTGGTTTGTTTTCTCTCCTCTGGGAAAACAACTTGAAAGCATAGAAAATATTAGTTGAGAAGCAGGATGGAATAGATATATTTTAAAGCAAAGAGGCAGATGACCTTGTAGTAGGTAGCTTGACTAAAAGAGCTGACAAAAAAAAAAAAAAAAGACCTGGATACCTTGTAAGGCAACCAGCAGCATTACAAAAAATAAAAAAATCAAATTACTTTTAATTCAACTAACAATTTGCAAATCAGTCCACAGCGTGGCTGATACCAGTGCCTTTTTGATATCATATTGCTCTGAGTAAGTGGTTTTTACTACAGCTCTAAAATTATGACTTTTTTTTAAAACCATCTCTGACCAGTTACCTTGCAAGTCTTCTGATTTTTGTTGATGTAGCTGTGTTTTCATAATTATCTCATTTGCCTTTCAGCAAGGACAACACATCTTATGATTTGTCTAATGTCAGGGGTTTTGCTGACCATGCTCTAGCATCAACATCTTTATTTTGTTGCTGCTTTCTCTGCAACATTTGCAAAAGATTCTTAAATCCTTGCAACTACAACTTTTTTTTATTAATTTAATTTTAACTTTCCTCCAAATGCATTTGTCGAGAAGTTAATGTAAATTGTCATTTTTGTAGGCTAACTACATTACCTAAGAACCAGACAGTAATTTCTTTAATTCTTTTGGATCTTTGATTTTTTTAAACTTCTGTTTCAGTACTGCTCATTTCTTCCAGATTTGTTTTCTCTTACAGGTTCAGCAAACTATTTAACCTCAAAACTAAACAACAAAACCCGCTTTTGATGAGATGAAAAAGAAATTTGGGATCTGGGGAGTACTTCCCCATTTACAACTAAAAATCAATTACAGGTCAGCATGTCTTTTAACATATGATCTGTTGAACTTGGGTGCACTTGATTAAACAGTTACCATCATCTACAATCTTCCCACCTATGAAATGCTATTCCCCTGCAACAACCAAGAAAAGCAAATCTGTAAAACTACTCAAATGTCACAGTTCAGAGTCTGCTGTAGCTGATTAATTCACCAGCAAACACAATACCACAGCTAGTACCTTAGGTAGGGAATAGAGGGAGCTGAAGAGCTGACGGGAAAAGTAGCCTTCTTTAGGGACAAAGACAGATGGGGAAGTAGCAGCTTAAAGCACCAGAGGTAAAACTGACAGAACCTGTCTGTCAGAGCCTTTGCATGTTTAAAAAAAAAAAAACACCACATAGAAGCTCTGTTTCCTTTGAGGAGAGGAACAAGGCACACAGGGATGTTTCTCTGGCACCATACCTCTGGCTCCTTTGCAGAAGCAGCTACTTTGTGCCACTGCCTCTAGAGTTTCATTCAAGAGAAACTATTAAACATCCTTTGTGCATTTTTTTTTTTAAATACTTATTTGCCCTGTGCTTTCCATCAGAGAAAAAGCAGCCCAAGGAGCAATAGCCTGTAAGGGTGAGCCTGCACGTTTGCTAGCTTCAGTTGCCAGAGAAAGATTTATGGTTTTTTGCTTTCAACTGGACTTCAGAGCTGCTGTTTTACCTTTCCAAAAAGTAGATTTCAATTATTTTATTCTCAGAGTTCATCCACATGGATAAATTAACAGGAAAAAGTATTGTGGAAACAAGTTGTCTGTAGTAGCTATGAAGTCTCTTCTCTGTGGATACTCACAGACAAATGAGGGCGCCTTTCCCTGAACTAGTTGCTCTGTAAAGACTGGACCAAGGGACTGGACATAGGACATACCCAGAACATCTACTGCGGTCTTTCAGTAGTTGGCTGACTTGACTGACTGGACTGGGATGTCCTGCAAGTTTTCCCTTCAACAACCGTGACCAAAATTGAATACAGCGATCCATGCAAGTTTTGGTTGGTTGGGAGGGTTTTTTTGTTTTGGGTTTGGTGGGCTTTGCTTTGTTTTGTTTTCAAAAGAGAGTCACATTTAATTAGAAACAGCAGGAACAAATCATAACCAAGGAAAAACTGTTTTCAATTGCATGAAAGATTTATGCTCATCTTTCTTTACTTACAGCCTTATTTCATCCCAGATATTTCAAATTCTGGGGGCTAGGAGGTACTCTTCTCCCATTTCTACCTTATTCTTTTCTGCTTTTCAGGATGATCCTTTAGTTCACCCCAAGCATTTTGTTCTGTTTTCCTGTCTGGGTTCCAACTAAGCATTCTGATAGGTTCAACAGAAACACCTTGAGGTACTTGTCACCTACAGTAAAGTATTAGTACTTAAGACATAAAGAATGGGGACCATAAACTCTGCACATTGTACCATCCAGCTTCAAAATATTTGTTGTTACTATACTTGGGCATACAGTATTCACAAAATACCGTAAAAACATCAACACATTCCTCAGCTTCAACCCATAAAATAGCTGTACTCTAATGACTGTGTACCTCTTTTCAATCCTCTCATGGAGAGTTTCATCTTGACACATAGCCCTCTCCTCAATGGTGCAAATCACTAACTTTTTTTTTTCCCTAGCAATGCTTAACTACTATTTCCATTCAGCTATTCACTTAACTTGCTGTATGTGATACGACTCCTAAATAAGGACCAACTCACTTGTTTTATTTTCCTGTTGGTCTGCTGCCGTTGTAAATAGTTCACAATATGTAAAACTGTGAAGATGAAAGGGGTGTAGGAAAAAGGAGATATAAGTTCTAGCTGTAGAAGTCTCACCACACGATATTGCTGTACTAATTCCCTTTTCTAAAGGGAAGATGCGATGCCCTTTCTTCCTCCCTTCTTCTGTCTAGTCTGCTCCAAATGTAAACCCTTGGGGTACTGTACATCATTATATGTTTGGAGAGCACCTCTTACAGCTCATTACACTCAGCTAGGGCCAGCATACTTGTGCAATAGCAACAAGGCAACAAGAAGTCACCTGACATCTTCCAAATGTTATTTTCCGGAGCTGCACAAAGAAATAGGTCTAGATTAATCAGGTTTAGTGAGTTATGTTGATGTCTACACCAACAAATATCTTTTCCTCATGCTTTTTTTTTTTTCTTGGACCGTCAGAGATGTACAGAACACAAACCACCATTTATTTTCAGTACATAACAGCACACAGCCTGAGATAAGGCTAGCTAGATCCAATTTGCGAGCTAGAGATTTCTACGCTAGTGCATAATCTCTTCTTGCAACCCTTCCTAGCTCTCAGCTAAGGAATGTCCAATAATTTGTTGTGAACCAGCCTAATCCACACCAGGACTGAAGACAAGCATGACAGCGATAGGTCACACAGTACTCATCAGCGATAGAGATACAATGATACAACAGTCAAGTAACCCATTCTAAAAGGAATCTTTTAGACAATGTGGGGGGGGAGGGTTGTTCCATTTTTCTGGGAGTTTTGTTTGTGTTTTTTCCCTAATAGACAAAGAATTGTACTCCAGAAAATGAGATTTAAGCTTCTCTTTTTGTTACCTAAATGCCATAGGTAGCAAATATGTCCTTTAACTTAAGAAAAGCAATGGAAAAGGAAGAGACAACTAAGCTGTGTAAAATGATACAAACACATGATTAGCTGAAGAACCAACATGCATTTGGAAATTATGTTGTTTTCACGTTTGTTCCTTGCTTATAACAATACCAAAATTTTCTTCCTGCAAATGTTAACCTACACAAATATAAAACTTGTATTTCTAAAATAAATAAGCAAAAATTCTCCACATCCTCCAATTATCCACAAGATGGCAGTGTTTCCATCAGACAGAATAATCTGACCAAACTGATTGTCAGTACCACCTGTCTGTCCCTGACTACAGATACAGCTGTCAGAAGATGGTATTTTCCTCATATCCAGACAAAACCCTCACCATTCTGCAACTGGCTGAGTGGTATTTAACATGCTGTAATAATGAATTTGACAGGCTAACAACTGACGGCCAGATTGGAGAGGGTCATTTGTGGTTGACTTTTCTGTGAACATACTGGCTTCTGAATCTTCTTAAAAAAAAAAAAAGTAATAATAATAGGCTTCACCTCTGCTGCAAAGAGTAATGTAAGGGCTACTAAATTGGTAAGTTTATCCCCTCCAGCCAGCTGGCTAGCTATCCAAGACTCATTCAAAAAGCTTACTGCAGACTGGTGACGAATCAGAATAATCAAATACCTTCCTGTGTATTCCTATGCAGCCAAATAAAGGCACGATTGTGCATGTGCTACAACGTGCGTATTAGTTTGATATAGCTATTGCAGTGAACAATAGTTGTGAATACAAAACAGCATATGCTGTCAACTATAGCATAAACTCCTCACATGCCCTTAGTTTTCATTCACCTTGCTGTTGTTGCTCTTGCTAACAAGACTAAATTTATGCAGAACACTCGCATGGCCTAAAGTCATATTTTCATTTAGCTGCACAGATTTTCACTGTTCAGATTAAATCATGTTTACCTGAAAAGCAAGGACCTATCATTGTTTCAGACACAGGAGCAAATCATAGAGAATATTTCTGCTACTGTGAAACTATCACCACATTGCTTCTCTTTCATTACCTACCTCTGTAACTTCAAACTAATGCAAAGTTGGTAGCAGCATCTTTTTCCTCCCATTTAAAAATCTTCCCTTAGGGGAAAAAAGAAGTATCAATCAAGTAAGAACAAGATTATGACCTGTTATCTGCAAAAGTTTTCACATAAGAAATACTTCACAAACTAAATATTCATCCCCTATTCTCCTGGTTTAATCCACAGTATATTCTTCCAATAGATGTTCCAGGGCCAAACAATATTGACCTACAATTTCAGAGGTTACTAAGTCTCTGAGAATTTCCTGCTCTACAGCAAATGAGCAGCAGAGTAGTAAAAGTTCTAGCATGTCCACAGCACAGTTGTTTTCCTGATATTCAAAACAAAGCAAAAGTGTCAGTGGGCAACACAAATGTCCAATTTAAAAAAAAAAAAAAGTTAAAAAATCAAACTAGAAGTATTTTAACAGTATGATAACAGTAGATTCTCATGACTAATTTGCCAGTAAAGGATCAGACAACAGAACAGAAAACCAGATGGAATATCTGTTGAAATATGTAGGTTTGCACACCAATCAAGTATATACCATCCCAGCTGGTGTAAACCCAGCTCACACTGGACCATAAACCTGTATATTAATGGCTGAAACACTGAAATAGGACAGTTATTACACTTGGATTTGGACTTTGAATAAACTAGTATGCTTATACTCTTTTTTTACCCCTGCATGTCTTGCTAAATTTGAATTCCTCTTATATAAGAATAGAATTACAAACCAGCACAATTTAAACTACTTTGGCATCTGTCCTTGTTAAGCAGATTAATAGCCTAATTCTCTGTTATCTGCTCTGGCTAACTACTAGTTTCCAAGTGTTACAGTTTTCTGTTCCATAAAGTAGTACACATGCTGAAACTATATATATATATATACACACACATATATAAATTTTCTTTTTTTTTATAAAAACCTGAAAGAGCTATTGTATTTCCTAAAAGTTCTCTACTAGAAGAGAGTAGAAGGTCTTAGCAAGGTTTTTCCCATAGATTTTTCTCACCTTTAAAATTCACCACTAGCTTGTACAAAATAGCCTAGACATAGTGACTTGTAGACCACTGAGGGAAAGAAGAGACATAGAACACCTACATGTATGTGACAGAAAAAATTGAGTAGCAGTGAATGTGTTTTGTTTTCCCTGTACTCCAGTCATTTGACATTTTCTGCATATGGCAGGAGAGGAACACAGGCGTGAATAAAGAACTCTCATTTGGGGGGGAGCAGGAAATCAAACTTCTGGTGGTAAGGAGAAAACTCTCCCCAGGAAACTTTAGTGCAACTCTTGTGTTTGTCAGTTGTATTTTGGTTCCTGTTCCGCAAACACATGGGACAGCTTTTGAAGTCAATGAATTACCATTTGCATACACACCCTTTCAAGATAAGAATTTTGGACTGTAACCTCTATGAGTTTAGGACTAAGTCCTTTCAGTGTACATATGGCACTTAGCCCATTGTTTTTATGGAAAGAACAAATAAGGAAGGGCTAGGACTGAGTACTTCAGGCACAGTTTCCTTCTCCTTACTTCTACAGGACCAAAGTACATTGCATTTAAAATCTCCCATCTCTAAGATTTGAGGAAGTTCATCGTGAAAACAGGATTCTTGACTTAGAATTAAACCCTAGCATCTGGCTTTTCTACAAGAAAAAAAAAAGAATCAGAATTATTACTTTCATTCCAAACTCAGGCCTCAGCAAATACATTGAAAACTCTGGAACAGCCCAAGGTTACTTTGTGCCTATAGCCATACTTGTTCTTTTGTCAGCAGCTAGCTTCTCATGATTTCCTGTGCCCTTCAGCTAGAAGTATGACTGAGAGTTATTCCTGATTGATTCACAACTGACCTTGAAATTATTTAGCTTAAGGTTTTGCCTTCTCAAGAATAATATTTGGCTGCAGTTGATGATCTCTATGCGAATGCTTTAATTCTATATTATTTCCAGCTCTTTGCAAAGCAGTACAGACCACTACCCCTTCTGGAAGAAACATGACTGGTTTTGCAGCAAATAGTTCACTTTCTAGCCCATACACGCTACCAGGACATGAGAAACTCACCAGATTTCCACCACTTACCTCTCATGATTTCTTCAACTAATGATAAATCAGATTCTTTTCTTCCCCCTAGACCTGTCAGGATGAGTGATCCTAAAGAAAACAGTAAAATAACAAGTCATGAGATAGCAATAGTCTCAATCTAAGTCACCTGTAGAGAAGAAATGTGATATTCACAACAAAGTTACTGCCAATAATTAAGCCCCAAAGCAGCACTTTATTATTTTATTAAGGCCAAAAGTTCAATTTGGCAAAGTTCCAGCACAAGCTTCAACCATGCTGGCTGTAGTAGCTGAGAGACATCATTCTCCTGCTAATGTAAATGGTTTTGCTGGCAGCAAGCAGTCAGATGTATAGATTTCTTGTCAAAGATACAAAGAGTACTGAAACATGCAAGCTAAAGTATGACTGATACAGAAAGAGCACGTGAGGATTAAAGGAATATTTCACAAAACCTTATCTGATTTCCCTTTAAAAATTAGAGCAAGATTCTTATCAAGTGAAACCCAAATGACTGCTTTCTCATTTCTGTACAGGAGCTGACCCCAATGACTGAGCTTCATTTTGCATTGTGCATATGAACAGACAAAATAATTTTGCTAAAGTTAACTAAAACCTTTGCTTATAATTAGGAACAAAATAGCAGCATGCCATTCTCCAGTAAATCTGACATCACACACAAAAAATATTCACACCATAATTACTGGAGAAGTCACACAAACCTAGAAGGCTAGGATTGGGTTTGGTCCCTCAGCTCCAAAACAATACTTCTCTTCAGATGCAAGAATTCTCTAACAAAAATGACTAGAGCTCTAAGCTGAGACCAGTCTCCAGTGATGTGCACAGAGCATACATTAGCACAAAGAGGGTGAAATCACTTCAAGCGGATACAACTCAGTCTCCCTCAGTAGCTGGCTAGGCAACAGACCTTTAAATAATGCTATAAAATTGTCATCAGCAATTTCTGCAATCCTTCTTGATCATGTCCATCACCGTATTGATGCAATACAAAACAAGAAAAGGCTCTGACACTTTACAAAGTCTATTACTGGGAATAACACCGTGACCCAGGACTTCCACAATCAAGTAGTGACAAGGGTAAGGCCCATACACAGGCTTCCAAAGCGAGATATGTACCCACAGACGTGGCCATGCTCACCCTAGACAGAGCAACACATACCAACAATAATAGCATGCTTCCTCTCTGCAAAGAATTAGTTTAGTTGTCCTTCAGAAGAATATAGGTTACATGTGAACGTTGCACGTTCAGAAAGAGGCTCCCTCCACCATTTTTCCATTAAATATCTCACCTGATAGTCTTCAGGTGAAAGGCTACATTTGCCTTTCTCACAGCTGTATCATATTAGCAGCTTACAGAAAACTTCTGATCAACAGTTCATTCCATGCTTTCTTCCTTTCTGTTGTTTCCAAATGAGCCTACACCTTGGAGTAAAAATTAATCCCTAAATACATGACTTCACACTTTTACTTCTACTTTTCATCCCATTTCTCTAGTCTTCGAGGTATTTCTGTAAAGCATCATCATTCTTTGCTACATTAATTATGCCTTTCAAAACCCTCAAGAGAGTTACAAGATTCCTCCAGACAGTAAACCTAAGAAATAAAATTCCTAATTCTACTAGGTATTAAAATTCATAGATTCAATAAAGGTTGGGAGATTTTTACACATAATGTTTTTCTTATAGGCAGCTCCTTGTTATGCCTCTGTCTCCCACAGGCAATAGTCACCTATTTTACTCTCTGTATTACAAGGTTAGTAAACTTGTTACCTTTTCTCCTGCTAATATGCCACTCTGATCTCAAATTTGATTAACATAATTAATTAATTAATTTTGCTTAGAGCAAAATTGTTTCCAAATGGTACTAAATATATTGGTTCTCTTTTGGATGTGAAAGAGGTCTCGGGGCTTAAAAGCTTGTCCTTTTTCTAACAGCTGTATTAATTGGTCTGGTGCAAGGTGTTACCTCACCTTTTCTTGCAGCTTGGTGACATTATCAGAAGACATCATTTGTACACTCTCCCTTTTTTTACAAAAAATCATTCCTTGGATGAATATGCCCCTGAAGCCAGTGAAGTCAATTGTGAGACTGGGAGAAAGCAACTGGGAGAAATTATTATTTATTTCATTCCCTGGAGTTGTTCTATTGCCTGCTTCTTCAAGGGCCTAAAAAGTTGATGCTCTTGGCACACAGCTACACCGTACAATGGCTTTGTTCTCAAAGCTAGCTAAAGAATATACTATCCCACCTCCTTGCCCTACTCCATTTGTGGAGGTGAGGTTTAATATTCAAGCAAGATCATTCCCTAGATCCAATTTGCACAGATGTTTGTACCAGCACAGACAAGGTCAGCAACCCCAGCTGGGTGGGAACAAACATCTAGGAACAAGAGTGGAGAGGAAAGAATTCTGTGTAGTTTCACTGCGTAGTTTTACTGCAGTTTCAGTAACCACTACATTATAAAATGAAATTTTAAAAAAATTCCTTGAGCAGTTCATTTGTTTCAAAATACATATTGTTTCATTGTTGTTTTCATCTCTGGTTTCCATATTTCATCAGGTATGGGTCACCAGTGAACTTCAGTCCTCTTTGCTGAAGTAGCTTCTCGGAAAGCACAATTAATTTTACATTTTTAAGTATATTGGTAATTCACTATAACAAATAACTGTTGGCAGTGATCTTTGAAAGACTTATTTGACTCTTCTCCTTATTTAACCTCTGAAATAACATAATTCTTCAGGTTTTTTTCAAGATCCTACATTTTTCCTATTTTTAAGACTCTCTGATTAATCATACTTTTAAGTAAGACAACAGCTGGAATGATCCATATACTCCTGGATCATGTATTCTTCAAGCAGACTTACAGCAACTATCCAGACTGCCATTTCTATAGAAAATACAGAATTTTGATGTCTTGTATTGAAACAGCAACAAATGGAATTAAAAGTATTAATGATTATACAAAACCGATAAGGTTAACAGCAAAAAGGTAATAGATACGATTTTAAAACCCCAATGATTTCTTTCTAAATGAGCTAGAAAAAAATAGGTGAGTAAAAGAGACATTTCTTTGTCTGTAAGTCATGCCCTTTTCCTCTTGAAATTATCCATTATGTTGTTTTTTACAGATAAAATTATGCTGAGGTCCTAATCTTAGAATATATAACGTGGTTAATGCCTGTATAACATGTCAAGCAGTCTCGTTGACTCCCATATGCAAAATGTCTTTAATTTTTTTTGAATTATAGAAGCTGAATTGTTGAATTGGTAAGTGCAATACAATAATTTACCAGTAGAAATTAAACTTCTCAGGTGTTACAGAATATGGAATCTGATAACAGACAAACGCTCTACTCTTCTATAAGAATAATAATTTATTTCTATTTTTATCCAGTTACAGTGGTACTGGATAGTCAGAATTCCTCTAATACACCTTCTTCGTTTGCCATATGCAAAGCCTAAGTGATTCATATAAATTAAGGTAGTCATCTTAAACAGTTGGCAAAAACAAAATTCACAAATATCTTGCAATGTAGATTCATTAATAAAGAAGTACGATTTGTAGGTCTTCTAATGCCTCCTCCTTTTTCAGCTTTCAGCTGTGTCTCCTTTAAGCTTTGATTTGGAAACTTCCCTTTTCAGAGCAATGCTGAATCACACCTGGAGAATTTGATGAGACAGGGAACCTGAAGACCTTTATATAATCCACCAGTAAAGGCACTGGGAGTTAGGCATTTATTTATATCATAGACACACATATTCAGTTTATTTAATGTTCAGATTTGAATGGGTGAGGATCACAACCTCATATCATTGACCAATCAAATAACTAGGAATTGTTTTTACTAGAGTGCAAAAAGACTGAGATCCCAGTTGGCTGCAGTAGGAGGCTATTGGGAGGGTATCCTAGCTCTTCCAAGATGTTCATTGTATCACAAGAACTAGGTTTATGTGAAGTATTTACTTCTTTTGAGAATATTTTACAACTTCATTCATGCTGCTCTGGATGGAAATAGCATCTGACTCCTCTCATCTATTCCCACACCAGGGACAGCAAAATGGGACAAAAGTGATTTTGTTGAGTAACAGCGAAGTGCTAGAGAAGTTCTACAGGAAGATGCTAATCTGGAAGAAAAAAATAACTGGATATTAAGAAAAACATTCCTTGGAGCAAACTACTGGCTGATATGAAATCTCGCTGTGTTTCAGGTTCAAGATTGGTTTTATAAGTCTTTTATCCATATGTTTTTTATTACTTTCAGACCTCTTAAATGGATGTTCAGAAATAATACTCTTAAAGATAAATTTAAGGACAAAGGAATCCTTTGGGAAGTGTACAAAGTCCTTTAACAAGTAACTGAGCCTTTGTATGGCATTTTCATCTAGTCTATTGAAACAGGTGAATAATTCTGACGCCTTTTGAATACACATTTACAATGGCTTATCAGAGATACTGGATTCAGACATTTCTCTAACTATGATACACTGAGATGTACTAAGAGAATTCAATGAGCCTCAGACTCACGTTCCCACTCATCAACAAGTGCTAATGTGACAAGAACACGCAGCATAAGATTATGCCTGAGGGCTACAGCATCTTATGCCACCTATGCTGATGTATTTCTTTGTATGTTTTGTTTCTGTATAGTTGTCTATATTGACATCTGCCATTTTAAAAGCAAGAATATATTCTACATGGGATTCATGGAGAAACTGTTGAGTGGATGAAAAGAATACGATTGAAGAGGCGATTGTTGGTTCCAGTCTGACTTCTCTGCTACTCAGGCAAGTTGCTTAAAACTTTTGGTTTCCCATTTTATGTATCTATGAAGCAGGGCACAGCATCTCACAGGGCTGCTGAGAGGTTTTATTGTATGAATATTTCAAAAGCATTTTAACATTCTTCCTTGAAAACAAATCACCACAAATTACCATTTCATTGTTTAAACACTCAAATTTGGTATCTTTGGTACCGCAAGTAAACATTTTGTTACTGAATTATTCAAAGAATGTTTTTCACATAATAAATCTTGAGTCAATAGACCTTATGTTTATGGTAGGTTTTTTTTCTTCTTTAGCAACATTATATAATACCATTTTCAAGGTGAAATCAATGAGCTAAATGCAAAGGTCAGATACATAAATGTTCTTCTAAAACTAACCACTGTAAACTCTGATCCTGAATTTTGCCTGTCAACCCATTAAATGTGCTAAATAACTTGAATTCCACTGATTCCAATCAGGAAGGTAAGGAGTTCAGGTAACAGAAGAAGAAGAGACATTGCGTCTGATGGTAAAGTTTTCTTGGTTTTCTCTTAGAATTTTCTTAGAGGGGTTGCTTGTTACAAAAAAAAAAAAAAAAAAAACCAAAACCAAAACACAAAAGCCAAAACCACCAAACCAAAACAAAACCAAAACCCAAACCACACAGGAGGTTTTCTAGATGCAGGAAGAGATTTAAACCAAGAATTCGTTATGTCTACCACAATAAAGCAGAAAAAAAAAAAAAAAAAGCAAAGACAGGAAGTAGTAATTAGATGGATGTGAAAAATGGAAGCTCTTTTCTTTTCAAGTAGGAAATGTATATTTATTCTGAGGATAAGACTATCCCAAGAATGAATGATAATCACCTTTTTATGGTGTCAGGACATTTAGGTTAATAAACAAATTATCATTTATACATGTAATATTGCTTGCTGTTAACTGAACTGCTAATTTATCAATGAACTGCTAATTTATCATGCCCCAACTGTAACAAAACTCCCCCCTCATTTAGTTCCTTCTGTTGATTTTACTACCAGCGTAGATAATCCAGCTCCACTTCCTTTTGCCTGTAGAGCTTTCCAGGCATCACAGAAGCTGACAGTTCAAGAAAGAGTGAAATTCCCTGACTTTTTTCTATGTATTATCTTTAGGAATATTGTAACTAGATGTTTAATCTACTTTGTAGTAAGCCCAGCAATAATGGTGAGATAGTGCTTGACTTTATCAGTATTTCAAAATATGAAAAGTGAAAAATAATAAATCCATGGAAAGTGTGGTAAACAATATTTTCAGAAATTCCTGAAACACAAAACCAAATACTGATAAATCTTCTTAGCCAAACCTCTTCCCTTTCCCACTATGCACAAACAGACAGAAAACGTATCTCCTAATCTTTGTAGAATGTCTCTACTGAACAGAGTTCTGTCCTAAGCATGAAAAGGACTTTCATGAACCTATCCTCTCCTGTATGTCTCTTTCAGTTACTAATTTAATTTTCATATAGAAAAACTCTACCTGCAGCAATTACACTTGCAACACAGAGGATCAACCTGAGTGCCACCTCCGGACACCAAGTGAGTAAGCAGGCTGGAGAAGGATGTGCAAAGCTTCTTATGGGCCCAGGACAAAAGAGCAGAAATTGTGACCACCTGTAATGATGTAACACAATTGGAATCTCTCAAAGCAAGACACTTGAAAAAAAGTGAAAACCTGTAACTAGTTGTAAATGCCTTTTACTTTTTTATGTGCTCATTATGTCAAGAAAAGAAAATATATTCTGTAGTAGTTAAAAATAAGTTGGAAAAAAGTTGAAATCGCATCCATTTCAATGCACCCGTTGACCATTTCCACCAAGAGTGAGTTTGACTTGACCAATCTAGGGAGCACTTAGAAGCCGCCTGGGGAAGTGGTGAACCGTGGGCTAAGACTGTGAGAATGGGAGTTGGGTTTATTTGGTTCCTCAGAGCAGGCGGGAAGCATGGTGGCAGCGTTCACAAACGAAAAAGGGAAATGACAGGGGTGCGTAGTTCTCTGTCTTGGGGGATGTATATTAGGGAGAGGGCTGTATAGAAAGGAGCCCTACAGGCATTTTTAGCGTTTTAACCTAGTAATTGAGTCAAAGTAGGGCGAGGAGAGGACTAGCAAACGGCTACCCCTGAGGGGCCGGTGGTTCGATGGACCAGTCCTGTCAGAGCCACCGCGGGAGGGCCGGGGCTGCCCCCGCGGGAAAGCCGCTTCCCCGAAATCCTTCTCCTTTCCTAGAAGGACCCGTTTCCCTTCTCGCTTCATCACCTGAGCCCCGCCGAGGAGCCGGCCGTGTCACCAACGCAGCCCTCGTCCCGCTCAGCGACCGTCCGCGCCGCAGCCGGGGACGGCGAGGCCACAGCTCCCGCCTCACGCCGAGATGGCGCCGCCCCCGCCCCTCCTCACAGCGGCCGCGCGCCCCCGCCGCCCGCCCGCCCGCCCGGCTCCAGGGCCCGGCAGCAGCCCCGCCCGCCCCGCGCTTCAGCGCCGGCACCGCGGGCGGCCGGGCCGCAGCTCGCTCCTCCCGCCGGATCCGCCGCGGTTGTTTTCCTTCCGAGGCGGGCGCTAGCAGCGCCCTTGCCCGCTGAGGACCCGGAGGTTGCGCCGCTCTCCACGCTGACTGGCGGCCGTTGGTGCCGCAGCGGTCCCGGTGGCCCCCACCGCCCGCGGCCGGGAGCTGGCGGATCGGGCGCTCCATCCCCACCCCCTCTCTCCGGCGGAGTCAGCAGGCAAGAGGCTGAGGAGGGGACCTGCGCGCACGGCATCCTCCGCATTGTGTGAGCCTGCATGGGCACGGCGCGGGGGCGCGGCCGCGGGGCTCCCCCGAACCTTCCCGCCCCCCGCCGTGCGCTCGCTCGCTCGCTCGCTCCCTCCCTCCCCGGCATTGCCTGTAGCTGGGAGGCGCCGAGTTAAGGCATGAGGGATGCTTTTGTGCGCGGCTGCGAGCGGAGCAGCGGGTAACGGCGGAGCGAGCGGCAGCTGCGGTTGTGGGGCAGGTTGGGCGCCGCGGTTACCCGCAGCCCTCCCGGCGAGGGAGGCCGGGCGCGATGCTGAATTAGGCGACCGGAGCCCTTGCCAGCGTGGGGGCAGGCTTAGCAGCCCGTAGCCGGCCTGGGTCCCAGCGGAGCTGGGTGGGCGGACAGGCAGCTCCCCATGGCGAGCAACCGGAGCATCGAGCTGGAGCACTTCGAGGAGCGGGACAAGAGGCAGCAGCGCGCCGGGCCGCGCCGCGGCGGCACCGGCTCCAGCGGCGGCGGCGCGGGGCCGCGGGGCAACGGGCTGATCCCCAGCCCGGCGCACAGCGCCCACTGCAGCCTCTACCGGACGCGGACGCTGCAGGCGCTCAGCTCGGAGAAGAAAGCCCGGAAAGCCCGCTTCTACCGCAACGGGGACAGGTACTTCAAGGGCTTGGTGTACGCCATCTCCACCGACCGCTTCCGCTCCTTCGACGCCCTCCTTGTCGAGCTCACTCGGTCCCTCTCGGACAACGTCAACCTGCCCCAGGGTGTCCGCACCATCTACACCATCGATGGCAGCAAGAAGCTCACCAGCCTGGATGAGCTGGTGGAAGGTGAGGGGGCTCCACTGGGCCAGGGGCAAGCAGGGCTCAGGCCATGGGCAGCTCTGCCCTGGCACGTTGAGGTCCTGCAAGAGGTGGCATGGGGCCTGGTGGTGGGCTGCAAGCTCTCTCTGGGTGGGTGTTCCTCTTCCTACCCTGATCGAAGCTGAGAGAGGTCGCCTTGCTGAAAATCGGCAGCCATGGAGTCCCTGAGGGCAAGTGGGCCAGGGTTGCCTGCTGCTGTGACGCCGGGTGGGCCTCATTTTCTCAGTGTGGACCATCCACTTCTCCCATCACCCTACCACTTCTTAAAACAAACTGGTGTAAAGTCCCATTTTCAAATGTGATGAGAGTCCATATTCATAAAGGGAATTATCTACCTTGTCTGACTTCCAAAAGAATCTTATAGACTCAAATGCTTTTCAGAATTGTCCCTAAGTATCTTTTGATAATGGGACTTAGCTGCTGAAGTTATGTAGACCTTGCAAATCTGAGCAGAGCAGCACCTGACTACTACTCAAAATGGGGCCAGAAGTACTTTTTCTGAATGAAACATATGCCTCTTGTTTGTAGGAAATGATAATTACCAGAACAAGGAGCAGATAAGCCTTTGAATGCTTTTTACAGCTTCATTTACTGTGTTCGCAAGACTGTTCTGTGGCTTCTGTTTTATTCCACAGCTTCTTTTAAGTTTGAAGCAGTAAAAATATTTTCAGGTTTATCATGTCTCAACTCCATATCTGGCAGTGGGACAAGATACCTCAAAGTAGGCGTATGGCTATGCTTTGCTTGTTGAGTGTCTGTACACATGCTTGCAGAAGCTGTATTTTCAGTAGATAGATACATGTTCTGGCTAAAACCTGACTTCCCCCATGTTATCTCATGATGTCTTAAATCAGCCTTTGGATTGTATCGGTCACGTGCACACTGTGAGATTCATAATCAATTTGCATTTGATGCTTCTCCTCAGGTATCTAATACATCAACCATTGCAGTCTTCTACACAGTGACTATATGCCAGGTGTAGCTGATTTACATTAATGAAGTAGTACAATTTGTAGGTCTTCTAATGCCTCCTCCTTTGTCAGCTTTCAGCTGTGTCTCCTTTAGGCTTTGATTTGGAAACTTCCCTTTTCAGAGCTATGCAGAATCACACCTGGAGAATTTGATGAGACAGGGAACCTGAAGACCTTTATATAATCCACCAGTAAAGGCACTGGGAGTTAGGGATCAGCCACTCCAGAACATGCAAGAGGAAGGGAGAGGCTACAGCATTTGCTGTATCAAGAGGGTCTCATCAAAAAAGATATGCATGAAAGTACACTTTGTAATAGTAAAATAGTGCCTGAGGACTTTCCCCATCATATGATCTACCATAAGGCTGTTCCACAGTCAAAACAGAGGAAATGTGATATGATTGCAGAGTGAAATGCCAACTCTGTGGTAATAAAATAAATGTGAAATCAACCAAAAACTTTTCCATGATTTGGTGATTAATTTAGAGATAGCTAAAAAAAAAAGATGCTGGAGTGGGGATAGTAGGGAAAGGAGATAAAGCAAAAATTGGATAAACTAATGATAACTTGGTGTGACTTTTGATATGTTGCAGAAGGAATGATCTTAAGCTTTTATGGCTTAAAACAAAATAACTTGCTGGACAACAGTGTAAATGCAGCGTATAGTCTCACAACTCTATTTAAGTTAAAAACTGAAAGCAAAAACTTACTTACTGTCTCTTCAAATACTCATTGAAAGAGTAACCTTTGTCATTGCTCTTCACTGGAAGAATAAAGCAAAACAAATGTCACAATTGAAATGCCACTTCCATGCTTTCTCAGTAAAATAAAAGGGGAAAAAATTCCCAATTACTTAGTCATCTATCCATGACCAATACAACTCTCGGGAATCTTAAGAAAATCCTGTAGCATCATAATTGGATTAGTATGTGCTCCAGTTAACGTGCCAAAAACTTTACTGGTGTTAGTCTAATCACCATACAGAGAAAGGAAGGCATATACAGGGACAGGAAGAAAGCAAACAGGTAGTACAAGCAGTAGCACCAGAAGTAGTTTTGAATGGTCTTTTGTTGTGTTGCTTTTTAATTTTCAGAAAGGAAAATAAAATGAAAGTGCTGTTGTGCATGCCAGCTACAGGGTGAACACCAGACCGAACATGGCTACTCGATGCAATATCTAATTATGTGGCTAGTCTGTTTGCCCATCATCAGTGTTGTTGAACTGGTACATGGAATCACAGCAGTTCAGGTTCAGTAGTGGCAGCTCTATGAAGTGAGCAGAAGGTGAGTGCTCAGCCACCCTCACCAAGCCAACAAGATCTGCGTTAAACCTCCCTCAACTGAAGCCTGTGTGTGTAGCTCTTGGACATTGATGTGCCCCAGTGCAGGCAAGCTCTTTAAGGCCTATTTGCCGTTTATCGGGTTAATATCTATCTGGGGTATAAAAGTTGGCAGTATCAAATTCCGTATCATAATAGTCCAAACTAGCTGAATTGAGTCACTGATGAATGCTTTTTGGGATTTGGCTGTATTTGGCAATCTGTTTTACTGTTTATCATTTTTAGAGGGAAATAGCTAAGACACAGACATACTGTAGATTTCAAATATTACTGTTACAGGTTGAGTCAGTTAAAAATTTGGCCAGATCATGTTTATTAGTCAGAAATTGACAGGCTCCATTTTAAGTGTATTGCTTTTCTTAACTGGATATGACAGTCAAAAAAGCATGCTCTGCTGGACCAGCCTTAGGCAAATATCATTTATATTCCCATCCCCTGTAGATTAGAGAACATTATGGCTCATGAGTTTGACAGTTTTCATTGATTTCTTAGAATGGGAGGAGTGAAGAATTTCGTTGTCTGCTCCTGATCTTGTTTGAGCAGACAGATCCAGAGAGGGGATGGGGGATGGGAATATTATGACTTTCTTATAGTTTTCTTTCTTTCAACTTTACTATCAAACATCACACTACTTTTTACTTTTGAATAGTAGATTCCATCTGCAATTTTATATTTTCCCTTCAATAGCAATAATGGAATAATAGTTTCATTTCTATTCTCTACCAAAGTTACTTAAGTAAGTGTTTGTCTAAATCCTTCAGTTTTCTTTAAAAATGTAAGCTTACTCAAGCGTGACACAATGGTAATGGTAAGAACTGTGCAGCTCTTTAGTGCTGAGGTTTGTGTTTTACACTAATGTTAGTCATGCTGTGTCTCGCTATCCTGTGCCTTGATTGTCTTGGTAGTGAAAGACATGGAGAATCCCGATTGTTAAGGTCTGCTGCAAAGTTAGGAGATGTTGTTGGATTTTGGGAGAGGAAACCAAGCGTAGACTCTATTCCTGGCAAGAAAAGTTACGTTGATTTGGCATGTGATAGGGAATTTTTCTAGTTCCCTAGGTAGGAAGCATTGCTAAGAGTCTTTGTTCTTTCAATTACAGTGCTTAATTAATACAGTCCTTTTAAAATGTCAGTAGTTTTGTCTGCACAGTTGTGCAGACAATCAACAGGCACCTGTAGGGAAGCCTTTGGGCAGGAGGTGGGAAGGTTCTGAGCAGGGCAGTCCTTATGCATAGCTAGGACATGTAGCACAGGACACTCTCGGCTCTAAGGAAATGCGCTCTGCCACACTAATACAGAGTAAAAGAATGTTTTTGAAATGAGGTATTGAACAATCCAAGTATTCTCTGCCTTAGATCATTGTTATGGCATATTACATTTTAATCCTGCTTAAGTACCTGTGATTCTAGCTGATGCACACTGTTATATTAGGTCAAGAATATCTTTTCTCTTGTCAGGGCAAGCACATGGTAACACCAAGTAGGCAGTTCGTATTTTTGCTTCTTGCAAAAGGTATGATTACCTTCCTGTGCTAAAGCCAAAAGCTGTAATGCTTTAAAAAGAGGCAGATGTAGCAAGTTTAACAGAGAAGGGTAAAAAGGAAGGATAAAAGAAGGATTAAAAAACATGAAAAGCATTTATGCTTCCAAATGTATGTTCAAATCACTGTAGCTACACAGTCCTGGAGCAATGGGGTGTGGATGTGAAATATTGTTAATTGTTAATTAACTTCCCATCCAAGCAAAATAAAATTGTTCCACCACTGTGTATCTCCTAGTTTCAGGGATGGGAGAAATGTAATTTACCTGAAAAGTTGTTTGCTTACTGTGGAGGAGGCATGTGCTATTAGGCAGGGTTGATATCAGGTGGCTTTAACTGTCTTCTGAAAGCTTTTACCCTGCCTGAGCAGGTGGGTTGGACCAGACGACCTCCAGAGGTCCTTTCCAACCTCAGCTGTTCTGTGAAAGCTTGTAGGAAGCTGTCATCTGAACCTCTTTTTGACTAAGTAAAGTCAAAAGATAATTAGGAGCAATTAATCATCTGCTAAAATCCTGCTTATCATCCCAGGCTTTAAAAAGTGCATGGGGAACTTAAATGCTGTAGATGAGGAAAGATTGTGACTTATACAGGGTTATTGGAGGTGGCGTGAAAGTGAAGGAATCATAAGAAACTGATGAGGAAGGAAGTTCTGTGAAAGAAAGAAAAGAGAGAGAGATCTAAATAACCTAATCCTTCATAAAAGGGTTTGTTTTATTTTTAGATCAGTCCTTTTATACATGCCGTAAATATACCGTTCTGGAAATCTGCTTGGCTTTGTGTCAAAAGAACACAAAGAGGATACTCTCTTGTGATTCCTGAAGTTAGAAGGCTAGTAGCCCTGATAACTACTGTGCTATACTGAATAAGCAGCTTTTGGCACTCTTGAAACTAATGAGTTCCACCAAAAGACACTGAGGAACGTGGGATGGATACATGAAATGTACCTGGAAACCTGCCCTGTCCTGTGTGCTTCACAGGGGAACACACGCTTAGAAAACTATGGAGACTGACGGTTTTCTTTCTGTAGGGGTGTTTTTACCTGTGTCAGACATACCATTTTCTGTTATGCAGCGTGTCATTTAAAAACATGATGCTTTATGTGACTCTTAGGAGATAATAGTTAGTGCTTGTTAACACCGTGCAAAAAGCAAGCCAGAAAACCTTGTTCAGAGACTTTTGTTTCAAACATCCTGACTCGGGATTTTTGAGTGTTTGTACACTTAATTTCTTCCTTACATTACCCATTACATGGCGTATCCACAGTTTGTTTTTTAACCTAATGCTAAGGAAAATGAAATATCTACAAGTCCATCTTTAGTAGTCTCTGTTTTTAAGGACAAGTATGAATGTTTCTAGGCTATTTGTTAAATGCCTAGCAGTGGGCTTCAACTCACAAAACTTGTGCTGTGAAGAACCCCAAGCTGTAAGCAGCTGTATTTCCTCAAAACTGTACGTAGTTGCAAGTGGTGTACACTTGTGATACAAAAGGACAAGATACATCCTTCTTTTCCTATCCGTACCTAAAATCGTGTGGCTGAATTTTGGAGTTCACGTACACCCTATTTTCTTTATCCTTGCATTTATGTCTTGAAAGGTGAGCTAGATACATTTCCTGTGAATAACAGTGTTGAAGAAACAGATGGCAAAAGAAAACCTTTGTAGATGAGTTTTTAAGTAAGCAAAACAGTATTTAGGCAACTGATAGTCTATGGCTATTTATCAGTCAGATTGACCAATGTAGTCTTGTTTTCTCTTTTATCTGTTCTCTGTGTTCATCATCTGTATTTACTGTTGTGAGGGAACGGTGAGTATTATGTTGAGACTGTTAGCTCTTTGAAACTAGAATCCTTCTACAGCGTGCTTAAACTGTATACACATTGCACACACACAGGTCTTGCTTCATGGATAGTGCGTCTGGTTGTTAATGCATTACAGGTAGATTATTTAGAGGCAGGTAATGTTTCCTTGTTAATAGGCAATGTTTCATGTCTTCTAGTTGTTTCTCTAACGTTAATAAGACACAGAGAATCGGAAGTAAACTTACTCCATTTATTGATTATACTGTGACTCAAAATATCAGCAGATGTTACTCCTTTTAAGTGAGCATATGCCCCATTTGAGGAATTTTCGGTGGTAGCAGGATTTCTTTGTGGAAGAAGTGACGCTTTTAGATTGCTCTGGGTACTGTCATGAAGCGTCGGATGGATGGTACATATGCTCTGTTGAAATTATAATGCCAGTTTACCAGGAGGTTTCATACTTCTGCCAAAACTGCTCTGCAGCCTGCTTAAGCTTTCTGCTGCAGGATAGGTTCAGAGTCCCAGCTGTAACCTATGTCTGTAATTCTTGCATTTTTTTCTGCATTAAAAAAAAAAAGTATTGCTTAATAGATCTGTCTGCTTCATTAGTCTATAGTTCACTTCTTTACCTGGAAATCCCAATGTGATATTAGTAACTAACTTCATGATCTGATCTAAAAACTAGGGAGCTGATTCATGTTAATGTTAATGTTGTAAGCTAAAGATACGGTATTTTTTTCCAGTAATGTAATTGCTGTGACTATGTGCCAGTTAAAGCTAGTGTGCATTAGCTTTAAAATCTTTCAAGACTGTAAATGGAAAGTGGGCCTTCAAACCATAAAATTGACTGTATCAAAGTCAGCAATGTAAATATTTGAAGTATTGTTTATGCTTATCTGTGGAGTTGTGTCAACTTTCTAGGGCTGGTAGATGTACAAATGACAAAAAAAAAGCTATAGCCTGATCAAAATGCCACTCAAGAAAAGATTTTCTTAGTAATTGAGATGATGTGTATTTAGGTTAGACACATGAAAAATCTCATTCAAGGCAGTTAGTGAAACAGCCAAACTTATTTATGCATTTGATTTGAACTGTAAAGTTATCTGTTACTTTGTTAACAATGTTTGAAATCAATTTGACTGGTTTAAACAAAAAAAAAAAGTGTTGTATGTTGCATTTTACAAATAGTGGTTTTCAGGGAGAGTGTGGAGATTATCAGAAATGTGTATTTATGTGTGAATTAATCCCAAGCAGATTTGAAATCAGGACATACATTAAAGCTGTGAGCAAATATTATATATAACATTACACTTTCAGGTTTTTTTACCTACCATATATAGTGTAAAAGAGAGGTAACGCTCTTACAAGTGATTTGATGTTTCTTCCAAACAGACATATATAAATGCATTTTCTACTTTAAAGGATGGCTAAAATAACAGTTTAAACAATAGCACAGTGTTCAAAAATTAATGCCTGCTCATCAAGGGTTGGTATTTTCTTAGGCATGCTTTTTGAATACACCATTCTGTAGGAAAGTTTCCTGTAGTGAACTTTATAGTTGTGATTTAACTTACCCCTGCCATTTTTTTCCCTTCCTTAAATATTTTCTTGGCAAAATGCAGTTGAAACAAGTTATTTGAAATTTGTTCTTTTAAGGTATTACATTGTTTTAAGTTGAAAGCACTTCCTTTTTTTTTTTTTTATCAGAAGAAGAAAACTAAAGCTTCTGCTTAAAGGAAAAGAAATAATAATAAGAAATCTGTAGTAAACAAGTATTGCAACCTATTCAGATAATCAAGAAATTATTTTATTCATGCTTCAAGCAAGGGAACTTTTAGAATGCAGAGTTTTACACTGCTGTTTTAAAGAAATAAAGATCCTTTTGGATTAATACTGACTGAAAATTTTGAAATGGGACAATTTCTACTGTCCTAAAGGGTGTTGTAATACAACTCTGACAGATCACATTCCATGACAGCATAAAGAAGGTATTCTGTTACGATACATGTCCATAAAAGACAAAGCTAGCATACTGTATTGAGATTCTTCTATGGTAAACCCTCTAGCAAAGGGACCTTTTGTTCTCTACCTGTACTTCTTAATGTAAAGCAATTAATATATTTCAAGTTGGAGAGCCTGTTTCTGAATAGTCTTAATTTGGGGTTTTTTTGTGGTGTGGTGTTTGTTTTTTTTAAAAAAACTTCGTTAATTTAAGCTTCAGCCCTGAGGTTTAACTTTGAATTGTCTTCTGTGCATTTGTTGGATATTTAATGGTCTAGGAAGTGCATTCTTTCTGAGTTTGAAAGGATAATTCTGAACATGCTCAATGATGGTGAGTTTTGAGGTACCTTGTAGTGCTGATTACTAGAATTTATTTAACTCTTTTGCAGACAGCTGGACAGGCCGTACTGAAGGGGTTACTGTGAAGTGATAGGTGAATTCATGTACTGAAGCGTATGTAAAATCTTTGAGATGCTGTGGGCACTCAGTGTGTTTAGCAAGGTATCCTCATGCATGGGATGCTATTGGGTTTATTTATACATAAATTATTATCAGAGGATGATTAAACATTACCAAAGTCTTATGCAAATCAGTAAACTTCAGAGCAGGTGGTCAGGGACTTTCCAAAGTTGAATGCCTAATATTATGCACCCAGAATAATGACTCGGTTACTTTCTGTTCATTTTTTGTAGGAGGAAATAATAATTATCATTCTTAACCACCACACACACAAAAACCAAAGTCACTTGCTAGATGCATCCATAAAAAGTTTAGCATGTGATTGTGGAAAAAATTATTCTAAGGGTTCTGTGTCACACAGTAAACTAGTTGCAGAGGGGAGAATAACAAAATGATCAGCAGTTATAATGTTAATAAGTCTATTGGTATGAATTAGAACTACCAGCTTCTTTGAGATGCTGCTTATTTGGCAGCACTGTGTTTAGAGATAGGCAGCTTCATGGCTTATTAGAAATTGTTCAGAAAATAAGCATAATCCTTTGAATCTAGTAGTAGAGGATGTAGTGGGGGAAGCCTTTGCTTTCTATTGCAGCTGAGCTGCTGTAACAAAACGTGAATATCTCATGCTATTTCACACTAACAGGATAGATGAGTGAAAGGTCTCTGAAAACAACTGCTGAAAGAGAACTGTCCACCTATCTAGACACATAGGATAATTTAGTTTGGAAGGGACATCCTGAGGTCATCTCATCCAATGTCTTGTTCAAAGCAGGTCTGATTAAATCAGATTGCTTGGAGACTTCTTGCAACTTAGCATGTAGTTCTGGGGCAGCGTAAGCTTCTAGGCCACACTGTGTGGGTTCTCCCCCCCCACCCCCGTAGATTAGTGCTAGAGTGCCTGCAGCTGTATGGAAATCCCAGTCAAGGCATTTATGGGCTGAAAACAGCTCATTTTTCTTTGCTCATTTTCTGGGGAAAGAGGACTTGTCTGGTTTTATCTGTGTTGGTTTCTGTTTTGTGTACCACTTGGTCTATGAGCCTGAGGAGGGATGATCGGGATGAGTGAAGAGGAAGAATACAGGCAAGGCCGTGGCACCCATGAAACCTCACACCAAATTGTTTCTTTGTACCTCAGTGAAGTACAGTCCCAGTGATGTTTGTGGAGACAGAACTGGCTGCCACACCTTCCCAAACAAAATCGTTGTTAACTTGACTTAATTACAGTCTGTTTTCTTTCATATACAGCAAGTAAACTTTCAAGAAGGTCTAAATACACGATAAATTAGAAAGTGGTGTAATTAGTATGGGAAAAGAAACACGAAAAAGTCTTTCAGATCACAGTAATTATTCAGGGGTTTTAAAGTAGTTTACTGTCTTGCTTTTAGAACAAGCTATACAACTTCTAAGCTAAATCAGCTCTCCGAACAAGAGTTCAGAAAGTAAAAGTATCATTTAAAAGTTTACTAGTGTGTATCTAAACATAGGTATACGTTTTGTAACTTTTACCATAATGTCCAATAGATGTATGTGTACTCTTTCTCCTCGTGCTGTGCACACAGGAGGTGAGTTTGGTTTGTCCCACCAGTGACCTTGAGCATGTAGCTTTAATCTTCGAACAGGCTAAGCTTTTCAAGCAATAGGTGGCTCTTCTGCCTGGAGGAATGGTGTGCTCTGTCAGTTTGGAATGCTTCCCTTTCACCCATGTGGCAATATTCTGCCTCATTGAGAAAGTCTTTGGATGTCATTTTGTGAGACCCCCAAGGATGCAGGTTACAGAAATGACCCAGTTAAGGATGCCCTTTGTCATGGTCTGCATCTTGAATATTGCTGTCAGACGTTAAGAGTTGTGGTAAACAACAAACAGTAGTTTGAAGAGAAAACTGTCCTCTTCTAAAAAAAGTCAGTCAGTCTCCAGCCTTGCATTATGTCAAGGAATGGAGAAAAGTAACAAATTTCTTAGGTCTGCGTCATGGCTGGTGCCACTTTAAATAATTTGATGTAAAGGTATGTATTACTAGCCTGTGGTAACATTTTTTGTCCTCTGACCTCCCTTTCATCACTTCAGAAGATATCAGCAAGGCAGGCTTTGAATTAGGAAATAAACCGGGGAAGTGTAGATGTCCTTGTGTATTCCTGTAGTGTCAGAGTCTCATTTGTGGCCTCAACAGGTGTGTGTTTGGTCTCAAAAATGTTGAAGTGAATACATTTCAAGAGTGTATCCTTGGTAGAGAGGTAATAACTTGATAGAACAAGGGGTAATGGTTTTAAACTAAAGGAGGGGAGATTTAGAATAGATATAAGGAAGAAGTTTTTCACAATGAGGGTGGTGAAGCACTGGAACAGGGTGCCCAGAGAGGTGGGAGATGCCCCATCCCTGGAAACATTCCAGGTCAGGCTGGATGGGGCTCTGAGCAACCTGATGTAGTTGAAGATGTCCCTGCTTATTGCAGGGGGGTTGGACTAGATACCTTGGTTTAAAGGTCCCTTCCAACCCAGACTATTCTGTGATTCTATGATTCTAACTCCTGGTAAATTATTGTGTCCTTCAGGACAAGGATCTTGAGATGCTTGAATTTTATTCTGTTAAAACTTGCTCCTTTTAAAATAATTAATTATTAAAGATAGGTACATGTGTACACATCTTGAAGTATATACTTGAGGGATATACAGGGAAGGACCTGGATGTTTGCTGTAGGAGAATGCTCTTGGTGTCATTTATTGTGAGTTCAAGTAATTTAAACGCTTGCAAAATGACTCAGCAGTCAGAAATTATGATCCAAAACAAATGGGAAATATCTTCAACCCCCTCATTACCCATTACTGTTGTTTTTATTTCTTAACTAGAGGTCTTTTAAAACCTGTTGAAACCACTCTCATAGAGTATTGTTTGGGTGGAAAGCTTTGATAATTTACAGTCCTCCATTTAAAAAGGCCTGCAGTTGATACACAGGAAAATCACTCCTCCTGAAAAATTTGTCTTTTTTTTTTTTCTTAAATTGACAAAAAATAGCTGCAAAACCCCTTAAATTATGAAAATGTCATCTTCTTTTCAGGTGAAAGTTATGTATGTGCATCCAATGAACCGTATCGCAAAGTTGATTACACCAAGAATGTCAATCCGAACTGGTGTGTGAACATAAGGACTGGGTCCACTCGATCCTTGACATCTTTGACATCCACAAAGAGCGAAGTGAAGGAGAGTAAAGATTTCATTAAACCCAAATTAGTGACTGTTATTAGGAGTGGAGTAAAACCACGGAAAGCTGTGAGAATTCTGCTGAATAAGAAGACTGCTCACTCCTTCGAACAGGTCTTGACAGACATCACAGAAGCCATTAAGTTAGATTCGGGTGTAGTCAAGAGACTTTGTACACTGGATGGAAAGCAGGTAGGAGAATAAATTGCTGTGAACATCTAATAATTACGAGTTAATCTAATTCAGCTTCTTTGTTTTCGTAACTCGAATTCTTGTTACTGTGTATGCTTTGACCTGCTTCCGAATAAGGACAGTTTAATAAACTGCAACTTTTTTGTATTAAAATATTAATATTGACAAAAAATTTAAAATTGTATATAATGCAAAAGAAGTTGACTTTACATTCTAAGTAAAAAAAAAAAATCTTTTTCATATACTAGCTCTGCATTGCTAAATAAAGTGCCTGTTGTTTAAGCAATGCAGTTTATTTGAAACATTTGAAAGCAAACTTGTTAAAATACGTGTGTTTTCAGAAGCAGAGTCATGTTTTCAGACTTCTACATGGTGCTGAGTGGTATAAGAAAAATATTGCTGTTTCCTTCCATTTCACTTCCATGAATTGCTATTTAAGTCGCAGAAGTACTGAAATGTCTTTCTGGAGGTAGTAACTGCCATGGTCTAAAGTTAAGAATTTTATCTGAAATGATTAATTCTGGGAGGGTGGTCATATCTTTGCAACTTGCTTTTGATTTTAGTTTTACCACTGCAAAACCATGCTGCCAGGATTAATGATGTGGTAGGTCTTTTATTCTCACCCAGAAATAGAAAGGACTGGCCCACAGAATGTTCCGCTGCACCAGGTAAAAGTGTCAGGAATGTATTTGCTGTGGATCAGTCAGGTTAATGGCTCAGCCCTTCATGGAACAGGACTTTGATACTTTTATTTGACACTGATGTGGAACTTTGACAGTGTTGTGACTTTTGTAATACAGAGTAACACAGGCTGCAAAGTAGAGCACATTCACTATCAGGTACCTGGACTATTGTATCATTGACTAAATATTAGGATCCTTGCTTATTCAACAGGTATTTTTGCATACCTGCACACCTATATATTTGCATGAGCTACTTGTAAAAGTTTCGATTATGTTCAAGCAGATCTGGGAATTCTTATTGTCAAGCTTTTTATAATGGTTGTAATCCTATAGACTATGTAAAAAGCACCTTTTTGTGTTGAAAGTTGCTAGCAAATGTATTGCAGAACAAGTGCACTTATTCAGATTGTCTCTATGAGGTCTGTCTCTGGTTATGTTCTGTGTGCTGTGGATACACTTTTTATAGTTAAATACTTGAACTTCTGTTCTTTGGTATTAAATATCATAAGGCAAATGCATAACTGAGACTCTTGATTTTCAGTATTGGGTGTCACTGTAATGTGCTCTTTAGTTCTTCTAATAGGTTTGATTTTTTTTTTTTAATGAGATTTGTTAGGAGAGAATCCTTTCTAGGAACATGCTTTTCTTTTAAAAAGTCCCGAAATGTGATTTAGTCATGTTTAATTTAAATCATTATAAAATAGCTTTGAGGATATTTATTCTACAGTAATTAGTCTCTTCTGCCCATGAAGTCTTCTGTTACTGTCTCAGATAAGATGATTCTAATCTTCTCAAGCAAGTAGGTAGAAACAAATTTGGAGTCAGGAAACTGCAAAACTGGGATTCTCAGTTAGATTCACCTCTTCTATTGCATTGTTAATACAGTAGAAACTCACTGGTCTGCATTGATGTGGCAAGATGCAGTAGTGCATCAGGGATCAATAAAATTAATTAACATTAAATCTCACATATGTTGCTTGCACATTACTGTCACCCATGGTGGATGATGGCTGGCTGCAGTCCACAGAGAGGACAACCAATCATTGGTAATGCTCCAAAATAAGTATAAGATTTCTAATTGCTGCAGTACCTCCTCCTGCCCTTCTATGGTGAAGGCAATAATCAAACTTGGATTGCAGATGTAGATGTAGGTGTTCTCAAGCAGGATCAGGAAATCCCTAGTTTGGACTAGTAGCAGCCTGCAAATAGCTGCTCCTTACTACTGCCTCTCTGTGTAACCTGTTTCAGCAGTAGTGGAAACCTCCCTTCCATTTGGAAGAAAGGCCTTTTGCTTTTCCATGGACTTTGGGAAGGAGCCTTTGCTTGCCCAACCATAGTGTAATCGTGATTTAGTGGTCGTGGGATATAGTGCCCCAGATAGAAGACCTATGGCTTTGAACACCCTGATAATACAAGCCGCCTCCTGCTTATCTAGGAGGATAGAGACTTCTGGGGTTTGTTTGTTTGTTTCTTTTTCCCCAAAGTGAAGGGCTGACCCCAGTTTGAGGCAATAGGGATTTCTTTTCTTTGTTCATTGCTGGTATATGTAGTGCTTGGTGCCCAAGGGCTTTGTGGGGTTTGGCAAATAAAGAGTTGCTTTGCTGCCAGTTACCAATTGGTGGAAATTTCTGAGCCTATTTTCTCTAATGTAGTAATTGCTTATTCTTCTAAATCTGCCAGGGAGGCAGATCTTTTATGTTCGCTGTAGTATTGGCACAGCTTGAAAGGCAACCATTTAAAAAAAAAAAAAAGAGGGCATTTTGTAAATGACTGTGTTCCTATAAATGTAGCTCTTGTGTTTCTCAGGGGTTTGTTTTTTCTTTTTCCCACTCCTTGATATTCTATCTCTGAGGAAATATGTATTTTTTGTGGTTTTTGTGAGTGAGTAGGTTTAGGTTGTGTTTTCTATTTTAATACAGAATTGATGCTGAAATTCAGGTGTTTAAAACATGCATGTATAAAATTTATCCTTTTATTAGGGAATGTGTTGTCTGTTAACTTATGGGGTGATTTTGTTTTCCATTAGAACTATTTAACATATGTAGTAAGAAATGATCATGAAACCACTGATCTATGAAGAAATCTCTTTAATTTTGAGCAGTACAATGGAAAGGATGTATTCAAAATAGTTTTTTCTACTCTTCTGACTTCATTATCTTGACTGTGGCAACATCTTGATGATAGTAGTAACAGAGAATAACACCTGTGTTGGATATTTCCCTTGATTACTGTGTATGAAGACAGACAATTATCTAGCTTTTAACTGTAAGATTTTATAACACTTACAAGGTTTCCTTTTATCTTCAGTTTCAATATGGATGCTGTAACTTAGAATATTAGTGCTTTGTAGCCTCAAGTACAGATTTTTTTTTTTTTTAACTACATTGATGCAAGGCTGACTTTTCACTTTTAAGCTGTTGAGCAACCAACTTTTTTTACCTCCCAAGACTTTTGTAATGGTTTCTGTGTGAGGAAAAATATTCCTATAAAAGTAACTAGGCTTTAACTGCGCAGTGCAGGCTTCTACCATTTCAGTCTTTGTGCTTCTGACATTGAGGTTTGCCTAATATATTTGCTTGACTGAAGTGTTTTCCTTTCTTGGCTGCGTTTTTCCTTTCTATTCTTTGCTGGAATCTGTCGCTATCCTACTGTGAAGCAAGGACAGTCAGACTGAAACTTCTCCAGTTGGGAAGTTAACCCTTCGTTGTCTTGGAAGAGAATGGAGGGTTTCTGTCCTGCTAAACAAGCTTCAAGCTTCAATCCTTGCGGAGTGTAGGGCAGCAACTTAATGGTAAATTACCTTCACTAATTGTTTAGAAGAGTATAATGTGGGGGGGGGTGGGGGTAGGGGTGTAATTTCCTGTGAGAAACTCACAAAAAGCCATACAGAACTATGAAGCATGTATTATTTGACACACAAAAGAAAATGAAATCTTCTCTGCAGGAAGATAGTAACTTTTTAAGCTTGCATTGTGTTGCAGTTTCATGGATTAATATTCATAACAGGATTGAAAAGGTGGATGAGCCACCTTTTCTATACTCCATTCCCAAAATAGTGAGAACGTACCATAAATAAGCCTTATTTTAAAGGTCTTTTTTGATGGGCCACAGGTATGTTGGTGGCTATCTCTGGAAACTAAAAGCTCCCTAATTTTCTGTTAATGAAGTTTTTCATAAGGTGCTCATTAAAAGTAAATGGTAACTGACAAAAACAGGTATTATGTTTGGATGTATTCATCAGACTCCTCATGCTCTCCTCTCAGTGATTTTTTTATTTTCCAGTGACAGATCTGAAAATTCTTCGTAGAGATGATAGCTTCTGCAAACTGAATTTTGTATTTGCTTTGTAATGGAAATACTAAGGAGACCAACTGCAGCTGTTAACAAACCCATCATAGAGGGCAGATCTTTCTAGAAACCAAAACAAGGGATGAGCAGGAAAGATCTTGTTTATTAGTACAACCAATATTCTCCATCTTTTTGTGATACAGTATTTTTACTAGAATCTTAATCTCAGTGAGAGCTGACTATTTAGTACTGAGACAAGTTTTGGAACATATAAATTTCATTTTTCTCATTTTCCAGTTTTTTATGCAGTCATACTTGGATGAGATTTTTTTAAAATAATTTTATTGCAGTTAACTGAGTAGTTTTAGCAAATATTGGCTTTTAGTTCAAATCTCTCCTACCTAATGATAGTGGAAAGGCTACTTGGTTTTCAACTATATCTTATTCATCAGCAGTACACTTTTTTTTTTTTAAGTAACCAGGCACTAGGAGCTAGGTGTACTTTTTTTTTTTTAAAGTGTCGTTAAATTGTACTGTTACATCGCTGTCTGATATCTCATTGCAGGCTGAGAAACAACTGTAATAGAAGCTTGATTGCATGTTAGCAGGCATTGAATGTAGTTGAAAGCTACTGAAACCAAAAGAAGTCTTTTATCTTATGTCTTGGGCTCTAACCTAGTATAAGCACTTTCACAACTGTATTGGAAATAGCACGGATTTGAATTTCTGCCACAAGCAATTTTGCAAGAACATAGAAAGCTCCAATTTTTGTGCAGTTCTAGTTCTGCTGAAATTTAAAACAGCACTTTAAGCTGAACTGTTGCATTAACCTGCAAGTACGAGGGGAAAAAAAGCCCTTGTGTTCCTCACAACTCTTAAAAAGTCTTCTATATTGTCATAGACGAATGTCAGTGGCAGCTGCAAAGGGAGTGATTCTCTGCATTGCAGATCCCACAGAAGTTTGGCATTTCTGGGCAAGGAGTCTTTGCTCATGTAGCTTCAAGACGTGGAACAGTAATGATAGTCCCTGCATTCATCTTAAAGGCTGAGGGTCAGAAGAGGTAGAGTCAACTTTTAGAAAGCAATTTAAAATTTGCCAAACAGACTGCAGCAGACTACTTGGTGATTTGTCACTATGGATATGATTGACAATATAACTACTAAAGAATAGATATGTTGGATAGAAAGGCTTGTATGAGAGAATGAGAACAGAACCACTACCTCTGAGAGCTCATGATGCAGCAGTGGATAGCACCGCAACGTAAGAATGGAGTATCAACTTGAAACAGGCATTTATATTGTTGGTTTGGGGTTTTTGTTTTGGGTTTTTTAGCTGACATGAGTCCACAAACTAATATTGTATGAGAAACAGTAAAACATTTTGATGGAGGTACAACCAGAAGTTGTATTTAGATTGTCTTTAAAAGAGAGAGAATAGAACTTCCAAGAGAGAGGCCTTCCAAGAGAATGGGAACTAAGTGGCCTGGGAAATTAAATCAGAGAAGATACACACAGTACAGAGGAGGAAAAGAAAAGCTCATACCAGATGTTGTCAAGAGTGATGTTTCTCATTTACTGGATGGACATGTGGAAGAGCTAAAGATTACTTTCCACATCGTAAGGAAGCCCTGATAAAGAGTATAGAGGAGTCCTGGAAGAGGCTAATCATCCTACAGCTGATGTCCATTGTATGAGATGAGTGTCCCTAAGGTAGAGCTAAATAAACTTCATTCTGAGGCTTATGGGGAAGAAAAATGAGGAAGTAATACTGTGAATCACTTGCTGATGGTTGGCTAGGTCCTTTTCCCCTTTTACAAGTAACTAGGTAGCAGTGGAACACCTTTCTTACATGGAAGTTGAAAAGTTCCACATTATTGGAGGAAAATGTGGAACTCATATTTTTCCTCATTTTTTAACAATAAAGGGTTATAAAACAATTACTTGACTGGGGAGAGAGACAAGGGGAAGAAAACAGTAGTGGCCGCTTCCTTGTAACTGAAGTAAGCATTTTGACACTGTCTTTTCACATCAGTCAGCTAGAAAAAGCATGGTCTAGAAAATACACACTACTTACTGGATGCACAGTTGGAATACTGTTGTTCTGAATGATTATTGATGATTCACTGCCAAATTGGAATTTGATATTGAGTAGGGCTTAATGAATGTGTGTCTATACTAGTCACTGTAAATGACCTGGAAGATGGAATGGAGGATATGCTTCATAAATACAAAAACCACACCAAACAGATGAGCTACAGGAAAGCTGGACGACAGAAAATTAGAATAATCTTGACAAACTGCAGAAATAGCTTAGGATAAAGCAGGTTGAGTAATCTTACTGGTGATTCACAATGCAGATAGGAAATGGAAAGTATTCTGGTTGAAATGGTAAAGGATCACAGCTGAAGATGAATTAACAGTGTCAATGGTTGTGCATAGGACAGGAAAGCCCACATCCATACAGAAGGTATGGTCAATCATCTTGTTTCTGATGTACGTGTCAGGTGGCCGTTCTGCTCTGTCTCACTCAATGCAATGATAGCAGCAAGAGACAGCTTTATTACAGAAAATCCAGAGAAGAGTAAAAAGAATTAAGAAAACATGTTCTATGAAGAAAGATTGGAGGAAATGGGATTGCTTAGACTAGAGAAAGATCATCAACAAATTGGGGGGGGGGGGAACGGGACAGGAAAACTAGCAGCAAAGAAAAAGGAAATTACTTCTGTGTCTTCCTTGTGTATAGGAAAAGAAATAATAGGCCTAAAGTTAATCAGATCCAGTGGAACTCAGTGGTAAATAGTCACTGTAAAATTAAGATTAACGAAGAGGTGATTTTTGTTGGAGTAGAGAAATGGGGTCTAAGTCTCTGAGGTTCCTGAAAACTTGGTTGGTTGGTTGGTTTTGAGTGTTTTGGTAACTAAAGGCTATCTACAACTTTGTAAGAGCTGTTGAGCTAGAGATAAAATAACAAAAATCTGAACGCCAGTTAACATTAAAATGTGCATGTGTACACACCTGCATCCTGCAGAGAATTAATACAGTGGGGTTTACAGTTAGAGAAAGTTTTATCCCAATGCTAGCAAACCTCTTCTAATATTTCATATGAAACGTGATTTAGGGGAAGTTGGGCTTGTACTAGAGGCTACAACTGTGGAGACATATCTGTCTAGTCAGTGTGGGATACAAATCTGGCAAGTCTAAGGAAAACTAAGGCATTAAAGTGGCCTTAATCTTGAGGAAGGCTGTATGACAGGAAATGAATTCATCCATGGACGCTGCTACGTGATATTTTTGTTCAGACTTTCAATTGGTATGCTCAGAACTGGAAGCCGTGGTTATTTATTGCTAGAAGAATGGAGGAAATAGTGTACTGAAACAGGGGAGCTAATTTTGGCCTCGGTCCATGGACATAGAAAAATTCCCATCTGTAGTTATTTATGGAAGGAAGTGTCATCTGAAACTAACCTGAAATTAACTGTGCCCTGTCACAGAAGCAGGGATTTGAAAAATACCCTAAATATGAAAATACAGAGATCTTTTTCCAGCTACAAATCTTGTTATGGAACACTTTCTAAAGCATTTTCATTACATGCAGTTGTACAAAGGCCACAGGCAGATAGTGTATGGCTTAGGATTTACCTCTACAAAGTATTTACAATTTTTATCACAGTTGTCAGAGGATCATGTTACCAGTCCAATTACCATTTTGAGGAAAAAAGAAAATGCAAAGTGGTAAGGATTTTGTTTAGAAGTAACAAAATTATGATGCTGAAGGCGCTACAGAAAAAGTAGTAAAAAAGAAACAGAACCTTGAACATGTAGTGAGTCATCTCAGAAGCGTGTCTTAAACTGGCAGTGAACAATAATGCTGAGGAAGCTCTTCAGCTCTGTTGCATATGCAAAAAATAAAGGTCGTGCCATGTGAAGTAGCTGCAGTCTAGCACTGGAAAACTTGGCTCTCTGGAACAAAGGTCTTTAGAATTTGTTTGTGGTGAGGTGAAACTCCTGTGTATTATTCTTACTTTATGGAGATCAATAACCCAAAATATAGTACAGATAAAATAGAGAACGTATAACTCTTTCCTCCCCACAGGGATGCATAATTCTAGCTTTGGGGATATGGCGTAACGTTACTGAGAATGTAAGGCCTGGGGTGCACTGGATGTGAATTTAATTCTTCAGTGAGCTAAGGTTTGGATATGTAATTAGTAATACCCACTGCCATCAAACTTAACAGGTTGGTGAAGTGGGATGTTAAAATAGTATTTGTCAAAATGAACACAAAATTGGACCCTGATGCGAAGTCAGCACTTTTAAATTAGAGCATAGCAACTGAGAAAAATTGCTGATATTGTAGCTAAAAGCAAGCATGTGTGTCCTGTTAAAAGTGACATCCAACTTGCTGGAGTCTTTGTGGATCTATAGAGAGGATATACTGGGTTTTCAATTTTTGTCTGTGCACACCAGGAGCTGACAGCACTTAATAAAAAATGACACGCTGCACAGTGTGGGAAACAATCACTGCGAAAATAGTGGTGTCATCAGTGGTAACGTTCTGTCTTTGTTGACGTATGATTACAGTAATTTTAGTGCTGGGTTACAGAAATGGTGTGTGTAGCTCTTGGAATAAAAGAGTGGTATGCCGTTATTGTCTGCCATCTGCCATGCTAAAGATTGAATCACATGACTTGGAAACTAAACCTTGGGAATTTGTTGTGTCCCGCTGAGCCTGGCCATTAACAGATAATTAGTCTGGTAAAAATCTTTTGAATTCATTCTGCAGCTGTCATATGCCAGATTAGGATTTGTGTCACAGGTTCCTCATTACTTTGAGATCTTGGAAATTTTTTTTTCTGTAATTAAATTACCCTGTTACTTCAGTAAACAGTTCTTGCATTATCGTGTTTAAATATGCAAACTTTTCTTTAAGAAGCCTGTTACACCTTACAGTGTAAACCTATTTACCAACCACATATGAAAGGGTTTCAAGGTTGAATTTTCTCCATTCCTGTTTGTAACACAGTCTATAAACAGACTTTCTAGTTTGAAGATTTGTCTTTCAGGTTGTCACATTGATGGATCTGTTATACTAGCTGCTTCTTGGTTGGCTGTAATCAGATTGTCAGCATCTCTTAAGTCTACTGAAGCAATAATACTGAAATCTTAAAATACGAACTTTTCCTGTAGATTTGTACCAGTTATTAAGAAAAATGGCATTCTCTTCCAGAATAAATTAATGACAGGAAACATGAAACAGTTTGTCAGAGAGAGGAAAGGGAATATTCACCTTTAATGTTTAAATATTGCTAGCTGATTAATTTGCAATGAACCTTTAAACACAGTAGCCTGAAGACTCTGAAGGAAAAGTAATGCTGAAGTAATAGCAACACAAGCCAACTTTTAAAAGCAAAGAGCTTCCCAGCACTTAAATGGAACAATGACCCCGTTTGTGGCTTGAAGTTAGTAAGCTTTGCATAGGAAGGAGGGATACTCAGTGTTTTCACTGCCCAAGTGAAATTCGCTGTTCTTGTAGAATTTCTCTTGTTTACAAAGTCAACAAACATTTTCTTCTGTTGTGCAAATATGCAGTCTATGCCATGTTCTTAAATATTTATTTTGTTCATATTTATTTGGTGTTTTATTTATTGATACATGCACAGGGTGGATCTGCAATCATGGAAGACTTTTTTTAAGAAACTAAAATATTTCAGAGGAAAGCAAAAAGAATAGAACATAACTTGTAAACTAAATGGCAAGTTAGATTTTTTTGGGGCTAGTAGGTTCGGCATTTCTTGGCTTTGCCCTTCTTATCTCTAACCTCCAACTCAACTAGTATTTAGTTAGGGAATGCCAGTCTGGATAAAATTATTGGAAAATAGGCCAGTTAGTTAAGAAAAATAAAGATGGTTGAGTACCAGACAGCCAGAATCCTAAGCGCTTTCTGAAGGTGCCATTTTCTTGCATGGGAAAACTTGCAGTTTCTCTTTTAAAGAAATCGAGGGTCTGGTTGATTTAAATCTGAATAAAATTGAAGAAGAGAGATTTAAGCATAGATAATGTGGAGTTGGATCCTGCTTAAAGAGTGTTTGCCCTATTCTCCCTATATTTTGCAAGGGACGCAATAATATAGACACTTAGAATATTGCCTACAAGGTTGTACAGGCAGATATCGGACACCAGTTAGCTTTGATCCGTCTAACTGACGGACCTGGAGGTGGTCTGTGTCTGGTCAGACTGCAGACTGATTGACATCGTATCTAGTTGCTATCAGGTGGGTAGACATATTCTCACCCAGTCAAGTATATAATGCTTTTTGAGGTAGGATGTATTGTTTCTGTTGTGAAGAGAATCGGAATATAATGTGTGGGCTTGGTGATAGTTTTCATACCAGACTTCTATAGGGGTCGTAGAGAAGCAATTGATTTTTCCCATTCTTTCTCTTCTTATAGGCCCTCTTTCCCATGTGCCAGACAGTAAAAAAAAAAGCTTGTAAAATTAGTATTTTTCCCTCTGACCTATTTGCTTTATTACCAAGTTTCAGATTTTTCTTTCTCCTTTTCCTGCAGAATGAAGAGTGATTTAATGAAGGGCTTTTGATTGAGCAGTTGGTGTACTACTCATATTGAAACTGAGACATCCTGGCTATATTGACTTTTGTGGATTAGCTGTACTAATATATTTCTAATATTCTATTTCTGTATATTTCTAATCTATATATTATGTTTCTAGCATAGACTGTGCTATAAACAAAAGTGTTCTGAATATTTGGTTACTAGGTTTTCCTAGAACCTGGGGCAGCTTTCAGATGCATTTAGAATCAAGTTCTTTCTTTTCTGCAATCATATTACAACTGGGAATAGTAATACAGCCAAGGTACATTTAAAGGTAACTATTCATAGAATCGTAGAATGGTTTGGGTTGGAAGGGACCTTTAAAGGTCATCTAGTCCAACCTCCCTGCAAGGAGCAGGGACATCTTCAACTGGATCAGGTTGCTCAGAGCCCCGTCCAACCTGACCTTGAAAGTTTCCAGGGATGGGGCATCTACAGCCTCTCTGGGCAACTTATTCCAGTGTTTCACCACCCTTTCTTACAAGCCCCCTTTAAGTATTGAAAGGCTGTAATAAAGTCTCCCTGGAGCCTTCTCTTCTCCAGGCTGAACAACCCCAACTCTCTCAGCCTGTCTTCATAGGAGAGGTGCTCCAGCCCTCTGATCGTTTTTGTGGCCCTCCTCTGGACCTGCTCCAACAGGTCCATGTCTTTCCTGTGCTGAGGGCTCCAGAGCTGGACACAGGACTCCAGGTGGGGTCTCACCAGAGCAGAGTAGAGGGGCAGAATCCCCTCCCTTGACCTGCTGGTCACACTTCTTTTGATGCAGCCCAGTATACAGTTGGCCTTCTGGGCTGCGAGTGCATACTGCTGGCTCATGTCCAGCTTTTCATCCACCAGTACCCCCAAATTCTTCTCAGCAGGGCTGGTCTCAATCCCTTCATCCCTCAGCCTGTATTGATACCGGGGATTGCTCCGACCCATGTGCAGGACGTTGCACTTGGCCTTGTTGAACCTCAAGAGGCTCATATGGGCCTACTTCTTGAGCTTGTCTGGGTCCCTCTGAATGGCATCCAGTCCCTCAGGCATGTCAACCGCACCACTCAGCTTGGTGTTGTCTGCAGACTTGAGGGTGCACTTGATCCCACTGTCTCTGTTGTTGATGAAGATATTAAACAGTACTGGTCCCAGTATGGGCCCCTGAGGGACACCACTCATCACTGATCTCCATCTGGATATTGAGCCGTTGACCACTACTCTCGGCATGCAACCACCCAGCCAATTCCTCATCCACCGAATAGTCCACCCATCAAATCTGTATCTCTCCAACTTAGAGAGAAGGATGTTTTGGGGGACTGTGTCAAAGGCCTTACGGAAGTCCAGATAGATGACATCAGTAGCTCTTCCCTTGTCCACTGATATAGTCACTCCATCATAGAAGGCCACTATTAACTAGAATTCTTCATATAATCACTTTAGGAATAGCAGTGGGAAACAACCTGTTGAGATACAGGACTGGAAGGGACAGCATGGCTGAGAGTATCCAATCGCCTATATTGACATTGGCAACCCCAAATGCTTTATATCCAGAATAGTTCACAACAATGTCCAGCGTGTCTTTCTCCTATAGGCTGCTTGTCACAAATCCATCCCCGGGGCCTGTAACAAACTGAAGATTGGTAATCCATGTAACTTCAGGACTTTAATGTTTGTGTATTACAGAGAAAGAGTGGGAGGGATGAAAAACGTTCTTTATATCCTCAGCCCCTACACTGCCAAGTAATTTTAGATGGGCTATTCCAAAATAATTATAGAAATTGGATAGTGTTCTGGCTTTCTGAGCAAAGAGAACACACTGGTGTACCTGACATCTGACTTGGAAAAACATCTCTGCAAACAAAATCCATATACCACAATTGGCTTTATATGAGCGTAAGAGGAAACATGGCACAGTGAAGGTTCATGGTAGACTTAAGTATTCTGGCTAGCTCTCATTGTGGCTGATCTTTTGCCTCAAATGGAAAAGTACTCTCTCCACTTCCCTGGAGATGAGGGGTTAAGCAGGGAAATCTGTCTGTCTTCTACAGATAGCCATGCAAGCTCTGATGCAGCAGATTAGTGTGTAAAAACTTATGTATTAGAGCATATTTGTAACATTTATGTTAATATATAGTTGTAAGTTTTATAATATATAATACTTTTTATGCTTTAAGTAAAAATACATATACAGTAAAATCAGTATTGTAAGCTTGTGAAGTCTAAGAGGAAGAAGATGAACAAATGATGAAATCTGATTCACAAAGCTCTGTATTTTGTCATTCTTTGTTTTCATACACAAACAATAAAATTTCCTGCCATTTTAGTATCAGAGTGGCTGTTGGTATAGACAATGGATCTGTTATTACCTGTGGTTCTTGACACCTGATGCCTACTTAAAAACACACTTCTAGTTCAAGAGGTAATCTCCCTTTATTGAAAGGGATTTGTTCTTGCTTTTGGACGGATGTGTGAGAACCTCATCATTGTCTTCTGTCACACATTATCGAGAAGATGCAGTCCAAGATGCAAAGGTGTTTTTTAAGAAGTTTTTAGGATCTGAGATAATAGTAATTTTTTCTTACCTTTTACTTTTCAAATATTTTAGTTTAAAAAAATGTATTTATGACACTTATATCTAAGCAACTTCTTTTCCCCCCCATATATATGTCACTAAATATACAAAATTTAGAACAGTATTATAATAAATGGGTGAATGAGGTTGGTTGATACTACTATGTATGAGTTGCAGACACTTGGCTGGAATTTCCAAACTATCATGAGTTGCTCACGTATTTTGGCAATAATCGGTGTGCAGTGAAAGTTTCTATTCCTTGAACTTCTATTTTGGAACTTTATTTACCATAACAGTAATGCCATCTTACAAATATATGTATCTTAATATGTGGGAGATATAAAATAAATGCTAATATTAGGAGTGATCACTAGTCATAATATTGTGTAACAATTTTCTTGCCAAAAACTGCATGAAGAGAAGTGTAGATTAGATGGATGAACATCTTTATCGTCTTTTTTTAAGGAAGTTTTTCATCTTCATTTAAGACCTGTGTAACAAAGTATGATTGACACTACACATATTAAAGGAAATAAAAAAGACTTACCAAATATAATTTTGTTCGCTCCAATACAAATCAAAAGACATGAACAGAAAATTATCAGAAGCACTGAGACATTATGTACCTCTAAAAATGATTAGGAGTTTAGCACCTTTCTTAGTCTTATCTGAGACTTTCAAGAAGCCCCTGTCCCAGTCCTTAGTAAGAAATAAGATTTATATGGAGTTTTTAGAGGTAAACACTGGTATAAGTTATCAAGTATGAGGGGAGGGTCTGTCGGAAAATTGAGCCTGATTGCTGTTGAAGAAAAAGGGCAGCACCTTTAGTTTTAAAGATACTAAAATATGATTAGCCAAATAGAGTCTATAAGGCCACATCACAACACTTACACCCTTCATTCTCTGATGATCTAATTTAATGAATGTAGTTTTCTAGCAAGAACAAGTGGAACAGTGGTCTGCTTTGTAAACTTGATGTTCAGTTGTATTGCCATGTGAAGGGAAAAAATGTTTTGAAATTGTGTTGGACATCTGAACTGTTAGGGTAAGGGTTTTTTCATTCTTTGCTCTCATACTCATTCCAGAAATAAAGGATGGACTCACAGCTACTTGGACTTTGAGTTATCCTCGCAGATTGGAGAGGGAACAGCCAGAGCACGGTGCTATCTGGCTACACTTCTTTGTTTGCTCTAGTTCTCCTTAGTCCTCCTTAGTCTAATGCATTCCTTATATAAGTATTGCTAAGGCAAGGTATGCAAAACTATTCCATTGCTTGCATATTAATGGCAAAAAACTCTGCAGAGATTTTTGTCAACCTAGAACCCAACACTCGTCCAGAATGAAGAGAGACTCCAAGATTTCTACTTCATGCTCGCGCTGTGGGGAAGATCCTCGTGTCATATCCTAGACCTTCTTTCTTCATCTGTTGGGAGGTGGATGCAAGCTCGATAGTACCTAAACGCTGATCTGAAATAGAAAACTTCAGTTCATCCATCTTGCTTAAATAAGGATTCTTAACTAAGTCATAAAAGCAGCTTTCATTGTGTTAGCCCTGTCACCAGGGTCTTCACTTGATGGTTGGGGGTGGGGGGCATGGTTTGTTTATCAAAAGCCTCCATTAAGAGAGGAAGCAGGATAGTCCATGGTACTATCCTATGAAGAATGTTGCTGTCACGTACAAACCATTTTCTATTTACTCTTCTACTTGCAAATGATAAATTATAATTAAAAAAATGTGAACCGGTAAGCTAAGGAAAATGAGACGCATACCTGCTCTGGCTGTTCTCGAGTGTTTGGACACAAATGCTCGATACACATTGAGGTATATTTTCTGGACGATGGAAAAACTGTGAGAATAGGGCTTTAGATATTTCTGCTAAATATGGCTCCCCAGTGTTTCACTGCTCTCAAGTTTGCAGTATATATCGGAAATTACTTCCAAATCTTTTAGCGTGGTTTGTGTTTCATTTTTTTTCTCTTTGCCTGTAGCAGATTTTATTGGTGAAATTCTCTTGAAAAACCACATGCGCATTAGAGGAAAAAATATGCCTATCTTCTGGCTTGTTTTCTTGATAGTTAGAAGTTGGTCTCTCTTTTAAATGGAATCTTTTCCCTTTCCCAGAATTTTTCCAAAATTGTAATCTCTGTGCTTCCTCTTTTTCTGCAAAGCCAGTGGGAATTGATACAGATCCTGGCAACAGGACACATTGCTGAAATTCTCATTGCTCTGAACAAAAATTCTTTGTTGCTGTAAATACTGGAGAAGGACAGAGAGAGAGGAAAGCTAAGGTCCAGTATTTTCACATGCAGACACAACTATGAATCCTTGTTAGTACACTGGTACACTAAGTAAGAATTACAACACTTCCTCTCTTGTATGATGGAAAAAAAGGGTTATGTGAAGTTCAAAATTGACTTGGGACTGAACTAGAAAAGCCTTGTCAGATGTGACATGAGAAATAAATATTAATACCTCTTGCGTAAACTGACTTTGTTAGGGATGAGACTGAAGTTACAGGCTCTTCATGACTTTATTTTTTTTCAGTGTTTTATATATCCATATGTAATGAATCTCAAAATGTTTCAGATGATTCATCCTTCCTCATACTCTGAGTCATTTTTAGTCTGACTAGCATACTCGAAAAATTTTATTTTTAGCTAAGGGCTAGATATTGTGTGTATGACACCTGAATGTTTGTGAGAGGACCTTATCTGTAAACTGTCCTCAGTTGGCAGGGAACATGTTATAATTTTGTCTTATTCTATGAAAGTTCTCTTTAGTTGTCATTTGCTATAATGGAAAGTACAGGTTTTCTGTGAAATGGAATATTAACAAGGAAGCTTACTCTAATAGTGTATTACCAGGTTTCAGTAAGAAAAGTGACTTTTATCAGTAGCATTCTTTACTGTATATATGCTTGAGATTGTGTGTTTTGTAGAATACATAAATAAAATTGTTTTCCAAATTTGTAACCTCAAAACAACAGCAAATCTAATCTTTGGTTTTTAATAGAAAGTATAGTTTAAACAGATTGTTCACTTCTAATATTGTACTAGACCAGATTCTTTGATGGTTAAATCTGGCTGACGGTTCTTAGAATTTGATATATTAGGTTATACTTAAAATCTCCAAACTCATGAACACATTCCCAACTATTTTAAAACCTAAATTCTCAGATCAAAAATCTGAGTTCTGAGAAACTGATTTTCAAAAATACCTGCATGTTTTCACTAGTGCATAGATATTCTTGAAGTATGTAGCACTTGACAAGCTATTCATTTGTAAAACTGTGATTATGAAATTGCTGGTTGCAAATGACTTGTTCTGCATCACTTCTTTAGCAGAAACTTCATGTCTACCTTCCTCTAATTCACTATGACCCTTCTTCATCACCTCTCTGATGGGATTTGATTTACAATTGTCTTGCTTCTACTATTATGTTGTATTAAAAGAGCCTTGGAAATCCCTCAAGTGATTTCAGTCTAAATATGGTGAGCTTTTGTTTGTTTGTTATTAACATCAGTGATGTTAGCGTATGCTAGGGAAGATAGGTAAATGAATGCATTATCTTTGGGCAAGGTATCAGCTGAACAAAGTTGAGGGATAAACTTACCTGCTTTACCTGCTTACACACTCACTCTCTTTGCTATCTCTCTAACCTAAAAGGATTGAGAGTGTCCACAGCTTTAAATACTTCTTTGTCTATTTGGTGTAAATGCTTTACTTAAGGAATGTTCTTTGGTTCCTGGTGATAATACGCAGTTTCTACTGAAAGACAGATGTAACATTTCAGTGACTCTAAAATTTCATCAATGTAACCATAAATGTTGAATCTCTATATTATAATAGAGTGTAGTGACATTCAGAGTGATAGTATGGGCTTTGTGTCAATAATAGCAAAATGACTTGACTGAATTTTCACTTGCTTTTTCTCCTCCCTCTCTTGCAATCTTTCCTCCAGCGTGGAATGGATTTTAGTAAAAAATGGGCATTGTAACCTAGTGATAGCAATAAGGCTTGGGGATGATGGGGTGGTGGGTGGTTGGTTTTGTTTGTTTGGGTTCTGGGGGGTTTTGTTGTTGTTGTTATAATAAAGTATTGAGCATTTATAAAATCTTTTAATGGCACATCAGTCAGAAAACCACTATGAATTTTTGGCTGTGGATATAATACAGTTATTTAAAACACTGTATTGAAAGCATAGGTAATCTTGGAACTTGATGAAAAATAGTTCTTGGTTTTTAACTGATGAAATACTGAAGTTTCAAAACACTCAAATTAGGTAAATATAATCTCGCTACACAGGAAGGGAATTCTGTCAAATGAAGACTATTTTTTTAATTGAGCTCAATGTAGCCGGGTTAAAGTTTTACTTTCCTTTGGCTGAATTTGTCACAAGCTTAATGTTAGTAAAGAATCAGGAATTGTGAAGTGGAGATTGGAGAGGCCATCATGAAGTAAATGAAATGCACTTTTGCGTTTTTTCTTTAAAAGAACGTCACCTGACAGTTTCAGAAAGAGCTGATGCAGCATCTGCCACTTCCTATTGGCAGACAGTCCATGTAGAGGATTTCTGCATTCATTTGCCTTGTGTATAAGGAGTTTACAACGACACACAATAAGCGTGGTTTTTACTTCAGTCTACTTGGCTGAAGTAGACTGAAGTAAAAGTCTTTATTTTAAAAGCAAAAATGTCTGAAATTTGCAGATTTTGACAGAAGTAGTCAATATTTATTGTGAAATCTCTGAGTTGGCAAATGACTGGAATAAATTCTACAGTGCATGGCCAAGGGGGTGACACAGTTAGAGACTGAGGGTAGATACATTTGCATATAGCCTATGAGACATTAAAATTAATATGATTTACTTTTCTAACTTCTATACTTGCTAAAAAGCCATAAAATACCTCATCTCTTTATAAAAAAGTTTTACACTTTTGCTCTTCCCATGTCACATATAAGCTTGGAGGGAGATGAAACATGTACGTGTTTTAAATAGTGTTATTTTCAGAACTGTTATATTCCTAGATTTTGCTGCTTTTCTGTTCTTGCTGAGTCTCTCTCTGCTTGTTACTTCCCTGCATATACTTCTCGCAGTAGTAACTTGCTGATGCACAGGGCAATACTCGAACGTTTCTGGAGTCTGTGTGTAAACTTAAATTTGGGGTGACAGTACTTAATTTTAAACATGAAGCATATTAAGAGAAACTGCGTGTAGGGGGAGATTGTACTTCTGCTGTGAATTTTTTAAGTGTGGGCTGGTTTTTTTTTAAGCCTACTTTTTATAGAGTTATCCTAAGTATTACAAATAAGTCGACCAAATCAGAGAAAAGAGTCTTCCCAGGAGGACTAAGAACTTTCACTGAACTTGGTTTTTGTACTGCAGGCACTTCATAGTGTATCTTTTAGAGTATTCTCCAGATAGACTTTCAGGAATATCCATACTGATAGATACTGAGTTGAGAAAAATCAGCACAAGTCCAGAGAATCTGACCACTGCTCACTTTCAGGCTCTGAGCTGTCGTGTTTTGTTTGATCTGGGTCTTAAATGCAATAAAGGAATCATAAAAATCAGTTCTAGACTTTAATACAGCTCTGCAGAAAGCTGCATTCAATCCTTGCATGTAAACAGATTTCAGGATGACTGAGTTCCTCTGAGTGTATTAATAGTTCTCACTCCTTTAAAGGCTCCGTTATGTAACTGCCATGTATTGAATGTAAATATTTGTATAACAATTTCAAAGGATTTTTTTTAGACTAGTAAGCAAAGAGTTTTAGAACAAAAAATATTGCTGCAGTCCCCTTTCAACAAAAGAAAAGCCTGTTGGGGAAATGTCTATGGAATACTTAAAAGATGCAGGGTGAACCATGGATTCCTGGAGCTGCAGTTAATTTTTCCATACAGTATTCTAAGCAGCAGTTTCAACATGGTGTTCATAGAAAACAGATGGTTTGTAAAAGCTAATTAGGAATAGTAAAGTAATAGCTGATAGTTTTAAATTCCCTTCTCAGGGATCTGCATCTCCACTAGAAATGTTTCTGGGGAGGCTCAGAAAAAGGGGGTGGAGGGGTGGGGAAGAAAAGAAATATTCCACTGATCCAGTATGTGCCTTCTATAGAAAACCTTTCAGCATATATTCTTATTTTGGGAATAAATGAGCCATGTTGCCTATTGACCCTGAGACTTTCCACTTGCAACTGAATTAAAAAAGACTGTTGTTAATGTTGAATAGATGGTTTGTATCAATACAAATCATATCTCTAGGTATTTTCTTTAAGGCAGCTTCTAAGAGAGCTGCTTGTTTGGGACAGGCTTTGCGAGTCGGATAGGTATCTGCCAGCCCATTTTAATGCACTGTACAGAGTGCACTGTACTGCCAGTCCATTTTAATGCACCAGTAGAGAAAATGCCAGGGTAAGTAAAAACAAGTAACTATGATTGGATATGCTGAATGCAGATAAGAATTAAGACTCTAGAAGTGAATCTGCCAAAAGTAGCTGGTCTCGGGTTCTAATTTTGGACGCTAAATCAGTTGATCACTGACAGGGCCTTGTGGAGGTCTGCTTGGCACACATAGTGAAACTCTACCCAGAGCTAGTAAAAACAACATATGTTCCCAGAAGCTGCTTAGGAAGCTCTTTAAGCACTGGGGAATATCTACAAAAGCCTTAGACCTTGAGAGTAGAAATAAGGACACCAATCACCTCGTAATGAAGGAGCAGACACCAGAACTATACTCCTGCTTTAGCAATAGCGACTAAATGGATTAAGGTTAATACTGCTGTAAATGAGTGTAGGAGTGGTTGAAATTCTAACCAGGAATCCAGGATGGACAGAAATTCTCTCAATGGGAGGAACTGCAAGAGCGGGAGGTGTCAAGTGAATCTGTTAGTATAACTGACATGTGAGATTCAATGATGGTATCCTGACACATTTTTCTTTAAGTGCCTGCTTTACCCTTTTATGATCTATATTATCTCAAGACTGTGGTGATATTTCAGCATTTGAAGAGAATGTCAGAAATCATGCCTGAGGAAGCATTTTCTGCTCTTGGAGCGTAAGGGATTCTTGTGGTCTGAGGAGGAAGAAAATGACAAAAATTCAGGTCTGTCTTTTTTCTGACACAAGGTACCTACAAAATATCAGTCAAATGAGGTTTGGTTTTTTTTTTTTTTTTAATGCTTGTTCAGGATCAGACAACTAATGGTATATTAAGCCATACAAATAGTGGAAGTTAGTAGGAAGAAAAAAGATAAATGCACTATGTGCTGCTTAAATTAGGATGCTTCTCCAGACATTCTATACTTTCTGGAGATGGAACAAATAAAATCTTGGCCTGACTGCAGAAAACTGGAGGAATGGGGCTGGTGCCATTGTTGCATGTGTAATCAGAAGTATGTGACAATGATAACCTGCTGCAGTGTTTGCTTCAAAGCCTATGTAATTCCTCTTCTGAGCGGATCCAGTATCTGCTCCTGATGTGCTACTAAATAGCACTCCCTGGTGCTGCTGCTAGTTGCAAGGTATGTTTGTGGTATTAAGAGGCTGCCCCTACTCCTTTTATTCTATTGTATTGCAAGCAGACTCTAGTGTATAATGTGCGTTTCTGTGCAGTTGCATACCCACATGCAGGCCGTGGAGCTGTCTGTACTACAAACCTCCCTTCTGCATGGAGCGAGGGTGAGTTTATAATACATTTCAGTTCCAGAAGGATCACTTGACAGTGAATAGGTGCAATTGCAGCATGACTTTAAGTTGGCTCTGATGCAAACAGCAGTGAACTGGCAGCAGCCCAGGCCTCAGCTGCTGGTATGGGTACCCAGGATGCCAGACTGCTTTTTGCAAAGTATTATGCTGGATCATTGCTGCAGTTCATATCGAATATGGCTAGCTTAAAACTACCCTGGATTTGTCTACACAAGATGGAGTCCATATTAGCAGAGTCAAGTTTAGAACTTGTATGCAGATGCAGATACTATCGTCTCCAACCTCAGTGTTATTTTTGTCTTATTACAGAATAAATTAAAAATGTATTGTAAATATACTTTTCAGCTCTTTATGCCATGATCTTATGTCTGCTTAGTCTTGGCGAGGACATTGCTTTGTTTTTTAGGAAGAGGAGGAGGGAACTTGGAAGGTTTTTTCTGTTTTGCAAATTAATCCTGATAATGGTAATGAAAAAAAGGTATAATCCAAGGATTCCTGAATTTTATTTGGATAGGTATTTCCATCAGCTGCAACAATAGGTACATTTTGAGCCAGACTGAACATCTTGATGCCATTCTCTTTAAACTGGAATATGGAGCATAGAGCAAAGGCATCAGTGCTGCAGCTTAGATTCAGCCAGGCTGAGCTGGACCTTGATTAATTCCACTTGTTGGGAGCTGTGATGGGAACCTCATGAAAGATACCAGAGAGGTGTTGCAGCTACAGTAGCTTCCAGTTCTGTGCAGAATAGCATGGGAATTCACCTGTTGGGGCTGCATTTGCTATTCTTAGCTGCCCCAGACTATCCTAGGATCAGGAACACAGGGAGCATCCTCTGTATCCTTGGAGGTGATCTCCATGTCACTAGCTGCGTATGTATTGCATCTGGGAACCCTCATCTCTTCCCAGTTTTGTTGTGAACTGTAACATAGTTTACATTTTTAGCTATATTTGCAGCTTAAGTAATGTTTTTAAAAAATACTCTTTCATCAAAGTTGAAAACAGGTATGAGAGATACATACAAATGCCACAGAAAACTAATTAAATGGGAAAAAACCCCACAGAACAGTGAAGCAGTATTATTTATATTACACAGTGTCACCAGCAGGCACAAAACTGTCTCATAACTGCTTTTGCTGGTATGTGATTAATGAGAAAAAAATGATGGCATCTCCATACATAACACTCTCTTCCAGTTCCACAGCCTAGTCTTAGTTTTAGCTTGAAGCAGACTGGGTTTTGCTTGTTGTTTGTGTGTTTGTTTATTTAACCAGAAATAGGTGATTAGTGATTTCCAGGCTGGCTATCTTTTGTACACAATATGACTAAGAATGTGAAGGGATTCTACTGCTGGATTTACTGCTTTTCTGTGTGTGAAAAAAATGTGGTCAATGCAGTGGAAATACTGAGGTCTGACACAGATTTTTTTTTTTTTTTTTTTCTTTTTTTCGCTAAGCATCATGAAGACAAAGTATGATGAAATGCTTGATGAACTGGTGATTTAAAAAAACACCACCACCTTCAAATTAACAGATTTATCCCAATTCACGTTTCTCATTGTATTTAAATGTCTTTCAGTAATGTATTAATGGTTCTAAATAGTTTTTATATAGAGGAAAAACAGTTATTTGAAAAAACAGCCCTCAGATAAAATAATGTATTTATTGAACTCTGACTTTATTATGGCAAAAACACAAACTTGGGAGACTGTCAGGTTAGCAGCAGTTATCTCGAGTAAAATTTTGGAAAAATAGACTAAGCCAAACCGCTGAAAAGATTTGGTCAGCCATAATGTCAAGATTATACAAATCTAAATTTTGCATGGGGCCTTCCATTATGTAAATTAATTTTATATAATTCTAAAACCACATTTATGAAATTCTAAAGTCAGAAGAGGTTTGTATTGCAGGAATAAATATGTTTTGTGTTTGCTTTTCAATGAGTGGTAGGAGGTTGGAAGAAAGTAATGATTCAAGTATTGCCAAATATAAGTGGAAGAAAGTGAAAAATTCTTTTAAAGTGCCAGCCTTGTTTTTTGAGGGTAGCAGAGCTAATATGTGACTGGCCTTCAGTGTTGAATTTCACTGTGGCTGATGTTATGATTTGAAGATTGTGTTTGCTCCATTTTATACTTCATAGTTCAGTATCTTACACAAGAAGGCCTGAAATGTATTTTTAAAGTTTCTTCCAAAAAAAAAAAAAATTCAATGGTTTGGAAATGGATCTTCAGTAACAATCTGTGATGTATTGTTCCTGCTCTCTGAAGATTTATTTCCAGATACCATTAATGAATTCTGAACTAATTAATTCAAACCAGGATGATCTTTCTCATGCATTTCAAAAGCACCTATCATGTAATTGATACTGAGGTCCACAAAACAAGATAATGTTACCGGATACTTTCAATGTTCAGTAGCATCTCTGATGTTCTGGCTCAGCAGAAAGAGTCATCCAGGCTGCTTTAGCATTTTTTAATATTTAGTAGTTTATTGCTGAATTATGATCCTCTATGCATCCTTTTCACCTTCCAATTTACTCACACTTCACCTAAAAAAAAAAAAAACAAACCACAACAGACTGAGTCAGCCTTTAATTCGGAAAAAAGTATTGAGTCACCTAAATCTTCTGCCTAACTCACCAAAGTTGAGCTCCAAGCTGCTAACAGCAATATAGCAATAAAAGTATAATACAGTGTGATTTTAAAATAGGATATCTAGAACACTTCACCCAAGCCCTGCAGCAGATGCCACAAAAGTCAAGAGACTGAGAATTGGGGCTTAGCACTTCTTTTCTGTACTGTTACGTGGTCTGGAGAGTTTTGGGGGTGGGGTTGGTTTTGTTCTGTGCTTCTGGGGGGGCGTGTCCATTTTGCTTTTTTCTGAACCTTGTGGAAGTTTGTTCAAAGGAAGAACTGACATTTTCATACGTGAAGGAAGAAACTTGTATGAGACTGTTGGGTTTTGTTTTTAAGGAGAAACTGATGGAGACACCTTTTTTTCTGGCTCTGGTATAACAGTATTGATACATCTGTTCTTTTGTCAGTGCCTAAAAATGTTACTTTTCTGCTGTCTTCGTAATCCATTTGTTGTCTGAACATGAAATCAAAGATGTTTCTACATCTTCAAATGTGTTTTACATCTGTTTATCTGCTTAGTAAAGTAGTACAGAAGCAGCAGCAACAGGCTTAGAAATAACGTTGGTTGAAGTTGGGAGCTACTGGAATTGAATTGGATGTCTGAAAGCCAGGTGCAAAGTACAGTTTCTGTTTCCTGTGTTACTGTAATTTTTCTCGCATTTCTGAGCATCTCATCTTTCAATTAATCAATTATATCGTCACTGTTTTTACTTGATGCCCCTAGCCCAGCATAACTGTTACAGATGTTGCATACAAGCTCAGTAGACCTCAATAGCTCATAACAGGCAAAGCAGAGTAAGCATGGAAGCTAATCTGCTGAGCCCCAAATACCTTCACAGTATCTATGATAGTATTTTTACACTGAATTTCTGTTATTTCATCTGTGAAATGTCATTGTTTGAAATGGAGAATAGAGAGCATCCATAAGCTTAATTTTGTTTCTGTGTTTACAGTTTGCAATTAAGTGAGGAGAATACTTCAAGAATCAAATGCCTTTGAAAGGTCTGCATGCTGTTTGAATATATGGCAAGCAATTAGCATTGCAAAACATATAAGCCAATATTATAAAAATAGAACTGCAAGGTTTGTTGGAAGTGCACTTCTTGTTGTACTGAAATAGATAGAATGCTGATTGAATGAAGTAACTTAAGCGTTAAAAATGTTAAAATATGGGGACACTTGACCAAAACTTAAAATACATGCAAAAAGCATCCTTCTAGTGTGTAAGGAGCTCAATGGATTTTAGCAAGATTTCTTGTTATGTGAAGTGGTCTATATGAAGGGGACAGAACTGGAAGAGAGAGCTGAATTTCTAGGGTACCTAAACTTTTTCCCTTCCTATTGCAGTGCTGTGAGAAACAGCTTTGAATGAGTACAAGATGGAAACCTTGACATAGGAACTCAGAAAACAATAGATTTTTATATCTCTGCATAAAACCATTAAATCACAGTGACTCATGCATTTCAACAAATATTTCGAATCTTAGAGTTACTTAATTTGATTTTTTAATAGAATTTGAACAGAAACCTGACTTTAGCAGCTACTACATGAACAATTCAAGCCATAGGAAAACCATAGAATCATAAAATGGTTTGGGTTGGAAGGGACCTTTAAAGGTCATCTAGTCCAACCCCCCTGCAATGAGCAGGGACATCTTCAACTAGATCAGGTTGCTCAGAGCCCCATCCAACCTGACCTTGAATGTTTCCAGGGATGGGGCTTCTACCACCTCTCTGGGCACCCTGTTCCAGTGTAAAACTGTAAAACTTCCATTTAAAGCTTAAAGATTCATGAAGATTTATTTGTGCCTTCATCAAAGGACCTTTCCAGATTTCTACCCTTTCTTTTCTTCTTTCTGCACTGGCCACAAACACTGAGTTTGAATTATTTGTCTATGGAAAAATAGTTCTCATTTCAAGAACTTCTGCTTCTGTAACCTCTCCAGGAAATAGTGTCTGCCCTTGAACAGTGGAAACCTTGGATTGCAGTAGATTATAGCTGCATGCCACAGCAATTCTTCTGATCTAAAGAATCAGAGAAATGAAAGTGCATTGAGTATTTGGCCATACAATTTCACTTTTTTTAGTTCCCCATAGTATGTGAATGCCATGTTTTTCAAGTAAGGTGATTAGCTAAGAGCACTGATTTCTATAGTAGTGCAAAGGGGGCGATTTTATGGAAAAAAATGGTATAAATTGTATTTTAACTGCATTTGTGTTGTGGAACAGGTTGTCATTAAATCCATAATATTTTACTGAGTTGGATGAGCCAGCTATCTGTTCTTTTATGTACACTTTTTCTTTTAATGTTCTTTCATAATATATGTAGCTTTTATTTTTAGACTAGCTACTCAGTGGTAAGATGGAAGGTTAGCTGTGTGAAGTCAGGTGCTATTTTCGGTTCTGTATTAGGCTTCCCAGTTATACCACTTAAGGAAAGAATCTGTTATGCTGACTTTTGAGCTGCTGTGATTAATGCAGCTATGGGCAAAGATATAATCCTTGTCTTGTAACTGAAAATACTGTTGTTTTTTTCTCTTCAGACAAACTGGATTATGGTGATGTTGTGAGCTGCATTTGTTAATTCTCTGTTTCCAGTTTCCACTTATTCCATATTTAGTAAGCCTGTTGTTTCTTTGTAACTCTGGAAATTGAGAAGCATGATGTTAAATTTCCCGGTTTAATAGAGTGAAATGATTGACTCTTGTTGAAGTAGTGGATAATACTGTGGGAAGTGTTGTTCTGGGGTGTTTCGTATTACGCAGATAGACAAGATGAGTTGTACAATGTGATTCAGAATTATTCAAAATTTCCAGAATTTTAGTCCTTTTCAGCTGTAATTTATCCAGTATCTAAACAGCTGCACATAATCAGTGCAATACTTGAAATATGATTTTGCAGGAAGAGATCAGTTTTGCCCTTTGGAAAACTGGTGAATGGACCTTGCCAGAAAGTCCTACAGTACTGGAAGGCCTTAAGAAATGGATACGTGTAGGAACTCACTTTAACTTGTGCATATTTCTACAGCTTATTTTTCTTACTGTCATTTCCATTGCAGTGAGGATGATCTATTTGAATCGCACCCAAATGCGATCTTCCATTTCCATGTGTGTTCATTTTCTGAATTAAACTTGGAGATGTTAAAAAATGTATGCAAAAATCTGTTTAAAACTGAAATAAAACTAAAATGTGATATGTGCTCTATCCTGTCATCTGTTCCCAATAGCTGTATGGCTGTAGGAGTTGCGGTGACCTGACCAGTCTGTTTGTGCAGTCTTTCTGCATTGTCATACTGTATTAGGCGGTTCCTGGGCTTACTGCCAGGCTTTTTCTGTTTACAAGGCAGCAGGCAAAGATTTAACATTTCTGTTTTCTTTCTTACTCTTTAGCTTCCCTGTGGGACAGAAGCGTTTGTCTCCTCCTTTTTCACTGCTGTACCTCATCACGGAGTATCAGTGAAAGGAGGTTCATTTTCTAATGATGACTGTAATAATATGACACAGCCATTGATTAAATAGTCATTTAGGAAGCTGGCCTAGAAGAATTATACTCATTATGGTCTTTGTTTCAATATTCTTTTCTTTTTTTCTTTCTTTTTTCTGTTTTCCTAAATAGGTTAACAAGATGCCTTTATCCAAGGCAGGCAAATTCAACATTTACAGATTTTTTTTAAAAAAGAAAACTTAATTTTTCTCTCACTGTTTACTGAATTTAATAAACTTGAAAGAAAAGACAAAAGAGTGCCAGATGCCAAACCTCAGATGGTAAATCAGACAATGTCTTGTGGAAGTTCTGACCTAGAAATCAGATTTATTATCTAGTTTTATTGCAGTGTCCGGCAGAGCTGGCGAGGCCCTCGGACCTTTCACAAGCTGTGGTTGCGCATAGCTTCATGAATGTGAGTAATTCCATTGACTGCAGCAGAACTGCTCTCAAGCCTAAAGCTAACCAACTGCATGGGTTAAAAAGGGACTTTGTAGAGTGGGACCAAAAACCAGGTGACACTACTTGAATTAGCTATACAGAAAAAGGACCATCAACATGTTTTCACAAACAGATTAACTGCGACTGTGAGGAAGGTCTTGGAGCCTCTGAGTAAATTGCAAACAAACCAACCAAAAAACGCCACTTTTTAAAAGTTTCTTTATTTTGTCAAGAAATATAGGAGAATACTATAAAGGAAAATCACAGTCTTTAAAATCTGAAGTAAATTTGCTGGTCAAGATGCAGAGTCATATAACAGAAGATCAGATAATGAATTTTTAAATTTTGTAACACAGCCGATAGTTTTGCATTCTTTCTGCATAATCTGATCTCTGTTACTGCGTTTCACATTTTAGTCACAGACAAAATAATTGTGCACTTGAGCCTCAGAAATTAGGCGGTATTTAACCTAATTCCAATTATTTTTAGAGAACAAAGGAGATGTTTTTTGTCCTGGTCTGCGAATGACCTTATGGAAGTTGCCTGTTGGGGAAGTTACTATCATGAATTGCATAGCCCTCATAGCTACAGCCAGTAGGAAAGGTGCCTAGTGTCTATCAAGCTCATGGTTGTATGTCCTTGAGATTTAGGACTCCCCAGCTTACCCTATAGGTGTTTCGAGCAGATGTGCCCAGCCTTAACAGCGTTTGAGCTCTTTCAAGTATTGCATCAGAGGTTAGTAGCTTGCTTACCCTTCTTTTTGTGTTGTGTAATTTTGTTTAATTTGGGAATTCCCAGAGAGATTCTGTAGTAGAGCTGTCACAGAGAACAGAAGCTGGTGAGGAACAGAAGTTTTTGCAGTCCTAGTTAAACCTCGGAGATGTCAAGTGCTTCTTCCCTATACCAGCAGGAATCTTATCACTTGACCTCATTTTCCAGGTTTACTACGTACCCGATGTAGCAGTGTGTTTTGTCTCTGTTCTTGTGTGCAATGTGGGCTTCCATACTTGCTTGGCTCCTGAACGGTTTCTGGTTTTACCTGCTTCTAAATCCCTTAGCATAGTTGCCTTTGACATTTTGTCATTTCTAGCAAATGAATAGGTTGTTAATTAAAAAAAGAATAGTGGCAACTACAGTATTTTTTCAAAGGGCATGTCAAGGGCTCATTGGTTTATGACTTTGTATGTCTGCTTCCCGGATATATTCTAGCTACCCATCTGGCTATTCTCTCACTATTTACTGAAGACATGTCAGGAAATGTGACTCAGTATAACCAGTCAAGTAGCTGCCTTAAGCTAGTACTGAACCTCTCTTGTGCCGGTCCTGGTTTCAGTCATGAAGGATATTGATGGCTTAGTAAGTAGTTAAGAATATTAAACACATACACCCCCTTTCCCTTGGTCAAGTTTTTCTCGAAAAGTGCAGAGAGGCAGGGGAGATTCCAAGGTAAGAAAATCTGTGTTGAAATCACAGTGCTCAGTAGGAAAGAGTGGGAATGCCCTTTTCACCTTCCTTTTTGAGTTCCTGAGGCTGCCCAGAGGAAACTCTTCCTTTTGAAAGTTAAATCTGTCCCTGTTGGTGACAGAACTGAAGTAGAAAACAGACAACTGACCTATTTCTGCAGGAGTGCTTTCTTTGCATTTTGCACTTCAGGTTGTGCATAAATCCTTGAACTGTAAGGCTGACAGTTATGGTCAGACAACTTCAAAACACTGCAAGAATTTTAATCAGACTGTTTGTATGGCTGTGAAGAGGAAGTGGCCGCACTAACTTTATTTGGAAAGGGGAAACAAAAATGATTACTAGTATGACCTGACTGGCAAAATAGACAAATGTTTGACTTTTGCTTATTCAGAAATAAATGTTTGTGCTGGTTTTGGCTGGGATAGAGTTAATTTTCTTCACAGTAGCTAGTATGAGGCTGTGTTTTGGATTTGTGCTGAAAACAGCCTAGATAATACAGGGATGTTTTCATTATTGCTGAGCAGTGCTGACACAGAGTCAAGGCCTTTTCTGCTTGTCACCCCACCCCACCAGCGAGGAGGCTGGGGGGCACAAGAAGCTGGGAGGGGACACAGCCGGGACAGCTGACCCCAACTGACCGAAGGGATATTCCATCCCATATGTCGTCATGCTCAGCATATAAAGCTGGAGGAAGGGGGGGAGCATTCGCAGTGATGGCGTTTGTCTTCCCAAGTAACAGTTACGTGTGATGGAGCCCTGCTTTCCTGGAGATGGCTGAGCACCTGCCTGCCCATGGGAAGTGGTGAATGAATTCCCTGTTTTGCTTTGCTTGTGTGCGCAGCTTTTGCTTTACCTATTAAACTGTCTCTATCTCAACCCATGAGTTTTCTTTTACCCTTCCGATTCTCTCCCCCATCTCACCGGGGGGAGCAAGCGAGCAGCTGCGTGGTGCGTAGTTGCCAGCTGGGGGTAAACCATGACAAGGTTGATGCAAGGGACAAAGGGCGGAACCGTCAGGACGGCATAGCTGTAGTCTGTTCCAGTCAAAGAGGAGTAGCATTTCCCAGGAGAAATGTGGAGACCCCTCACACTGACGGCAGTAGCAGGGAGGTTGTATCTAGATTTGTCATGCTGACATTTAAAAAATTATTTGCATTTTTTTTCAGCAATTCGTGGAAAAAACCCACTGCATTTCTTTAAGAATTTCAGCTTCAAATGCCTGTTACTGCTGCTGAGCTGAAAACACATAGACAAATCCAGCTCTAACTGTGCATGCCAGTTTTCCTAGTTTTCCTTCTGTTTTTAAATATTTACACCATATCCTGTTTTATTGAAGTCAGTAGGTATAAATACTTCTTCCATTGTTAGAACAAATACAAATAATGTTGCATATCTTTTCCAGTTTTGATGTTTTAGCTCCATTTTCAGCTGATGTAGAGAATGTGTCATCCAGAGCAGCTTTCCCCAGGCACAGGGTGTGGCTCCTCAGACTTAAACTGTGCAGTCCTGTTGCTGCTTACTTAAATTGAATGAGCCATACGAAATTGAGCCAAACTATTCGTCTTTACAGCTCTTCATTCAGTGTTTAGAATGAAGCATATTTGTACAGCTGGAATAAATACAATTTATCCAGTGAGCTCCTGGCTGAAGGTTCTCAATATATGGTTACAGAACTCTCTTTAGTGCTAAAGATTTGAGAGGAATTGAAATCTTTAGTAATTTTTCAGGTGTTTAGTAAACCTCCATGGTGTTAGTCTTCCAAAAATTTTTAGTATTTTTTTTCCTCTGGAGGTTGGAGGACAAATATCTTGTGGGTAAATGTTCATTTATATCATTCAATTTTTCTAATGGCAACTTGATCATAAAGGACAATTATTAAATACCTGTTGAATTCTGTCTGTAAAAGATCACTCATAATTCATGTTTCTTCTGGTGGGAATGTATCTTCTGCTTGTTAGATTCAGAGGTGGGAGTAGGGGTTGGTGTAAATTACATTTCTAGGCCTGTGTGATGGTAATGGGAAAGAGATTTCTGTATGGATCACAATTTGTATATTCTAGTCCAGTAGCTTGATCTGAATGAAGAAGTATTTCTTTGGAAAGAGCAAACTACTTTGGTTATAAATATTTGACAGAAATATAAACCTATTTTAAAAGGTAAATATGATGGGTGTATGTGACATTAAAACACTGCACTAGTAGACAGCAGGGGATCAGGAAATTGTTATTTCAAATAGATGTGTTTCTCTCCCTTCCTGTCCAACACCCAGTTTTCACATTTAGACTTGCATTTTTGCCCATTCCTGTGAGTTTGTGCTTCATTTTTTCTGCTTGTAAATGACATTTTTGTGCTTTTAGCTGTGTGATTTTTGAAGTGCTTTTACCATTAATGGTCTTGCAAACTACTGGTAGTCATGCCACTTCTGTAACATAATGCATATTTAGTAATATGTACCTCTGTTAGAAAGGTTTTTGTGTTTTTCAAAAAACTTCTATCCATTCTATGTCCCATGATTTCTGCAATTCGGGGGGGAGTTTTAAGAGAAAATGGTGCTTTTTTTGTAACAAGTAATTCAAGTTTTGAATCATTGGGTCACTGAGCCTCTTGCATACTTATTTGGGTTTCTTGCAGTTGAAGCCAATTATAATTTAATTCTCCTGGTGCTGCCACTTGAATTATGTTGCCCTCTGATCTTTAGTCTAACGGCGAGCCCGGCCTTTTTGAGCCCATCAGGAAGCAGTGACACCCAGAGTCATCTGCGCATCGCCTCAGAAAGCGACGGTGGGTGAGAATGCGAGTGAACTGATTCTGTTGAAGCAGACACACAATAGTGCTGTGGGTGACCCTAGTAAGAAAGAAAATGTAATGTTGACTTCCAGTTATATTTATTCTGAGATTTTTCGCACAACATTTTTACTTTTCCCTATTCCCTCATATTCCTGCTTGTAATTCTAAGCCATTAGAATTATTTTTAAAGGACTGAGTACAAGTCCAGCCCAATCTTATCCAAATATACAGTACTCTACTGTGTGTAGTGACATATTTTAAACAGAAGCAGTGCAACAAGATAACCTGATAGCCGTCTGAGTTGTCAGAAGAGCACCAGTAAGTCACTTTTCGTTCTGAATAATGGGAAGGCAGTGGAGTTACCAGCAGAACATAGGCAATGTTTGGCTAGGAAAGGGTGTTGAATTTAGAAATAAATAGGAGTTTGTATTTAGAAATAAATAGCGTTTAACACATTTAAAACATGTTAATTAAAACATCCAGAGTTAACAAGATAGCAGTTTTCTAAAGCGTTCCTAAAGCAATTTTTCAAAATATATTTCGCTTTTCTATGTGGGGGGAAAAAACCCAAAGAGTTCAAGGAAGCATGAAATTCCTTTGGTGTAAGCCTTTGTGTAGTGTTGGCTATAATGATAAACCCTAAAAAACTTTTTTGTGCAGCTCTGTATATGCCTTACATTTAAAAAACAAACAAATAAACAAAAAACAAAAAAAAACAAAACCCAAACCCACCCCAAAACCCCCCAAAAAACCAAACCCAAACCTATTTAAAATATTTTTTTTTTTTCTTTAGACAAATCACGTTCATCTTGTTCTTTTAAAAGAGCATCATCTGTGGTAATTAAAGCCACAGACAGGAGAGAGACGTTCTGATGGAGCTTTACTGCAAGGCCACTGATGGAAAGCATGAATTCTAAGTACTTGTATAGAGCTTTTGTGGATGTAAACTAGGAAGTGGCCAGATCTGAATCTCAAAAATGACCTAATGAGTGTAATTTTAGAAAAGCTCTCAACACTATTGAAAATCAGATCTCATTTTGGTGCTTAACCTCTTCAAGGTGTCTAAAGCTTTTCATGTTTTCAGCTTCATGCATAGAAGCTCACAGCATCAGGACTAGCAAGAGAGTTGTTACTTGAATGAATGACCACGTATTTGACTACTTTTGCTATGGTACACTTGTGTGCAGCTTTACTATTACCATCTTCCTTTGAAAGGCAATTTAGGAAATATTTTGAAGGACTGAACAGTTCTTTCAGCACCAAGTGCAGCAAAACAAAGAATGGGTAAACAGGTCATAGACGCTTAGTGGAGAGAGAAGCTGCATTTGTCATGCGCTAGTTTAACAATCTAAATTTTGATCCCTAACTTACTGGAATGACTGACATCCTGTTCATACGCACAAGTTCTACTACTAATGAAACTCTAAAAAAATAATCAATAGATGTTCAAAAGTTTTTTATTTTTGAATTTCTAAACTGATTGAATCCCTCTCGAAGCTATAAAAAATTGTTATATAATCTAAATATAGACATCCTTCGGAGTGGAATTGTGTGATTTGCAAGTTAGACCACAGTGGACCTGCAGCGTTCAAAATCCCATGCAAACTATTTATTCATATCAGCTTTCCCTCGATAGTTTTTTGCACGCTAAGTGAGCACTGTTATCATTGCAGCATATGTATTAATTTTAATTCTGTAGGAAATGAAGACCATTTATGTTAGCATCTGTTTGCACCTCAGAGCTGCTCCTTTGACTTTATTATGATAAAGGCCTAGAAAAATAACCATTAGACTGTACTTCTAGGAAAACAGATGATTTCCATGAAGTTGGTTTTACAAATATACCATAATGTGGTTATTTGGGATTGGTAAGTTCTAGCAGATCTTTATTCCTTGTTGAATACACTTTTTCAGTATTTTTTTTCTTCTAGTACATTTTATGCATAACCAGTCCGGACTATTTGCAGGGAGAAGGACGACTTCTGGTATTCCCTGCTGGAATATAGCGAGCATCTATATATATCTTTCTCATACTTGCATTTATCTGTCTTCCAGTTATAGGTGTAGTTTAGTATCTTTTACAGTAAGCTAAAGCCTGTCTTGGTCTGTGACTGACAGGTGGAAGTCACACGGGCCAGGTACGCAGTGTGCGAGCAGCCCGAGAGGCTGGCGTTAGCCTGAGCTCCAAGGTGCAGGTGCTGTTGCTCCATCTCCAGCAGCTTATCTGGTCGCTGGCGCTCATCTTGCCAATTACTCCTGCGTGTTCTTGCCGGGGGAAACTGTGTGCACGTGAACATGTGGGAAGGCACCTATGGAAATTAATACCTTTCTTAAAGTCCTTCATTCCCCTCTCCAAGGGCCGTTTACAAAAGACTTTAAGGTGCATTTATCAGGATACTCCTGTCATCTTTTGTGCACAGACCTGACCCTCCCTTTGTAGAATTGCTCTGTGAAGAACAAAAGGATGATGCTGCGCGCAGTTGTATCTCTGTGCATTTCCCAGAGCCTGACATAAGACCTGTCATTCTCTCCTCTCTTACTCTCGGCTCAGATGTTGGACTGGATGGGTTAAGAGATGAGGGGGAGGCTTTGAATCAGAACAGAAAGATTAATTTTAGGCTCTGCTAAACCACAGCATTTAACTCTAACCTGCTCAAAACAGCACTGCAAGGGCATTGGGGGCATGAGTAGAGCAGTGATGGGCACGCAGAGCTTGTGGAAGTGGCACCCGGTTTGGGGGGCTTTGGGTGTGAACTTGTGCTTCACAGAACACCTCTGCCCGTGTCCAGCAGTGCTACCGGGATAAGTTCTGGTTTGGGTTGGTTGCTGGATTCCTGAAATCTGTGGAAATGATAATGCATCCTCATATTAGTAGAGAGAGTTATTAAGTAGAGAGGAATAAATCCCATGTTAGCAAAACTTCTCTTAAATTTGTACGGCCTTTTGAATCCAGTTATTACTGCCTCTTCGGTTAACTAGCAGTGACGGTTTCAAGTACAGCTGGAAACATCTCTCGTCAGTGAGAGCGGATTGTCACTGCAACGGTAAGATAACAGTGAAAGGATTTTGGTGATGGCTGGAGTCCTTTGGCTGCACAACACGGTGCCACGAATGCTGGAGAGTGCACGTGGCGCTGGAGAGAGGATCTTGCTGGGGGGGCACCGGCCGTTCTGCCTGGGTTAGCTGCCGTGACATCTGCGCGGCGAGTCAGTGCCCGGCGTGGCTGCCCTTGCACAGAGCTGAGCAGCATTGATATTCCGAGTGTTTCTCAGAATACTGCAGGCAGTAGAAACCCCTTCCTGTAGATCTGCCAATGTTTACTATTATCACGGTGGGTAAAATATGCAAATGGTGTTGACAGGTATCTGGGAAGGAAAAAAAGCCAGTTTTCCTAACAGCAGGGTTTTTTGTTTTACCTCTTCAATTACATGGTTTTACCAAATGGTTCTAACTTTCTTAGCTTCTACATAGCTTTTATTCCCAGATCTTGTTTGTGTGTGCAATGTTAAAAAGAATACGGAAACAATTATACAGTAAAATTTTAATCCGTTTATACATTTAAAAAATATCTTGCTACCTGCAAACACTTTTTTTTCTTATAGGGGAGTTAGAAGGAGTTTGATGGGATTTCTTTTTGTGGCATTTTTGGCATTTTTAAAAATTGTTTTTAAAGCGGACACTTGCTCCTTCACAAGCTGACTTTTATTGACTTTTGACGAATGAGGTTTTTCCAAGGTCTTTGGGTTTGTGCTTTAAAGAACATCTTAAACCTTTTTCTTTCTATCTCCGTCCTTCTTGAAATGCATTCTAATGTCATTATTGGGACAGTTAAGAACAGATAGAGCTGCAAAGGGCATGGAAGGGACTCTGTATTTCTTTTTTTTCTTGAATAGGGAATACCTTTTAATAAAAGGGAGAATTATTTTTTTTTTTTAATCAGGACATTAAAACATGGAAATTAAATGCCTGAGAGCATAAAAAAAATAAATTAGTAGATGCAATCATTTTAACTTGACAAATTTTCCCATAAGCAATTAATGTAAGAATAAAAGAAGCTTTGCTATTTGAGTAGTGTTTATAGCTGGTTTTGTCAAAGTCATCATCATGCATGTGTAGTTACAGGCAAAAATACTGGTGTTAAATGCAAGAGAAGGTGTTTTTGGAGGTGAGGGGCCGTCATATTTTACATTCTTGACCCTGAGGGTTTCCCTCACTACTGGCAGAGCTGAAGTACTTGAGAACTGGAGTGTTTCTGTCATTAGAAAAGAACATTATGGTATTGCTGTGAAAAGGAAAACACAAACATTAATTGTTGCTGACTAACTGAAGATTTAGCATTTGAAAGTACTGCATTTGTTTATTTTGCTTTGTATATTTTGCTGTCAAGGTGACATGCTTGCAGGACTTCTTTGGAGATGATGATGTCTTCATTGCGTGTGGGCCTGAGAAATACCGATATGCTCAGGATGACTTCGTGTTGGATCACAGTGGTAAGACTGTACATCCTAAACCCACTGAAATAGTCAACTTCATTGAGAACTCTCCTCTGCGCCCCCCCCCCCCCTCAATTCTCAAGAATTGTGTGATTTAGGAAAATATACATTGAAATATATTTTCCTATGGATTAAAATGTTTTTTCAAACCATCATCAGGATTCTGTAAGTCTGTTAAAATGCACTAACAAATCATAGAATCATAGAATAGTTTGGGTTGGAAGGGACCTTTAAAGGCCATCTAGTCCAACCCCCAATCTGATCTATTTTCTTGGAAAACAGACCCTGTCCCTAGAGTTACATGGAAAACAGCATTGAATTTTAAAAGGTTCAGTCATGGATCTAATGGATCTAAAATCTGTTTAAAATGTTCTCTTTTAACATCTGTGGACTATATGATGATCTCCACATTGCTGTCTTCATGAGATTTTTTTTGAAAAATCACATATGTAACCATGCTCATTTGAGGTCTCGAATTGTCCTGCTAGACAATTCACACGTTCCAGTCCTGTCTGCTACAGAGCAGGTGTTGAGCCTGTTTATATTGTGGGGTTGTGGGGAGTGTTGGGTGGGGAAGGAGGTGAGACAAACTGGGACTTTGTGCCCATGCTGTCTGCCATTGACAGATCATGAATTTAACTTGTTTACGGAAGTTGTTTTTCTGTAAAGAGAAAATTTATGATGTGAGTTCAAGGCAAAAGCTCTCTCCTCTACCAGGGAGTTTTAGAATTGGCTTGGAATATATGTTGGGTTTTTCTCCATGTTTTTTCTGTCTGTATTGGTTCAGCTGTAGAATCACCCTGATTTTCTTTTATGAAAAAACAAATCTGTAGTAAAGAAAACTTGCCCTGGCAAGAATCGTCAGATTATTTGAGGAGAGCTTCAGGTTGTGAATAAGAGGGGGTTTTTTTGCCTTGCTCTCAGGTAACTGAAAGCGAACACACCTGCTGTTTTTCTTATTTTTACAAATGCCATAATATAATTACAAAATCTTCAGTTACATCAAGAGGTATAGCTATATATCTAACCACAATGGTCCGTACATTTGGATGGATGGAGGATTCAGCTGGCTGCCATTCTATTGTTATTGCCAGCATGCTACTTTTCCAGAACTGCCTGATCATGTTGATGCAGCTAGTGTGGAGGTGACAAGAAGGGTATTTTTTTAACATAGTTTTAGACTAGCTAAGATTTAATTTTATTCTTATGCAGAAATGGAAGAGAATCGTTGTTTGAACTCATGCTGAAAATCCCAGTTTGGGCAAAATCATAATTTTCCTTGCGGATTTTAAGGCCATAAGTTTGCCTTTCCCATTACACCATCCACAGCCTCATTTGGCTCATTTCCTTTCTGAGGACCCAGTGATGGAGGGGTTTTTTTCTTCCTTTTTCTCTTCAGCTTTGGTGGTCCCTGCTTCATCTAGTAACTCTGGAGGTCTTAATAGAGAAAAGCAGGTTAGGTACAGAGTGGAACATGACTGGACTGGCACGGCTCACAGCTCTACTTACTATTTTTGATGGTGACGTGGCATCATAATGACGGCACTGACATCATAGTGATGAATAACAGGGAGAAAATTTGGAGGGAAATTTATATGATTCAACTGTGAGCCATTTGCAATGGATGCTAACTGTAGGAATGAAAATATTTCCAAAATGTCAATGCATGTACAACTATTGATTCCCTTCCTATTTAGGTTGTCCTTTATTTAATGATATATAGCTAATGGTCAATGGTAGTAATCTATTGTCTCAGCCTTTTGGAAGCAATAGACATTTTTCACCTCTTTAAAAATTGGTCACAACATCAATTTCTTGCAAAAGAAGGTAAATTGATCTTGCTGTGCAGTTGCCCTATATGAAGCTGCCATTACAGCGTGCGGGATTTACTGAATTATCAGAAGAAACTTAGCATCAGCTGACTTCTTTACTCTTTCAGCTGCACATAGGTACAAACTTGAATTATAGTGATAGTCCAGCTTCAAGACATGAAGAAATATTACATGCAGGATGTTACATACAGCATTTGACTGGCTCAAAAATGTTTGTGTGGTATGTAGGTTAAAGTTCTGAGATGCTCTTCTAAATTTGTTTCATTCGGTTGGGTAAGCATGCTTAGAAAATTCTGATCATAGAATCATAGAATCGTTTAGGTTGGAAGAGACCTTTAAGATCATCGAGTCCAACCATTAACCTAGCACTGCCAAGTCCACCACTAAACCATGTCCCTAAGTGCCACATCTTCACGTCTTTTAAATACCTCCAGGGATGGGGACTCAATCACCTCCCTGGGCAGCCTGTTCCAGTGCCTGATAACCCTTTCAGTGAAGAAATGTTTCCTAATATCCAATCTAAACCTCCCCTGGCGCAACTTGAGGCCATTTCCTCTCATCCTATCGCTTGCTACTTGGGAAAAGAGACTGACCCCCACCTCACTACAACCTCCTTTCAGGTAGCTGTAGAGAGCGATAAGGTCTCCCCTCAGCCTCCTTTTCTCCAGGCTAAACAACCCCAGTTCCCTCAGCTGCTCCTCATAGGATTTGTGCTCTAGACCCTTCACCAGCTTCGTTGCCCTTCTTTGGACACGCAAAGAATGATATTTATTTTCTGGATAATAAACAGCAACAGTAGTGTTTGGAGGAAGCCTGTACGTTGAACTGTTGTCAAAACTCTTATCTGCTTGCTTTGTAGAATGCCGTGTTATGAAGTCCTCTTATTCGCGATCATCTGGCATGAGGTATACTGGGTACAAAAGTCCAGGACCTTCACGTCGAAGCAAATCGCCTGCCTCAGGTACTACTTCTAGGAAAGAGCTGAATACATAAAATACATGAAAGCTAGGATTTGTTTAATGGGGTGAAAAAACTGTTAGCTCTGAAATATAAGTGCTATGCTTTGTTTCCTGGGGGAAAAAATGTTTTTTCAGTTTGTCTCATAGATTTAATACTAATTTGTAATAAAATTTGCAATTATTTTTGAATCCTAAGAAGAAATGTGGTTTCTATTTTTTAATTAACAGGCACAAAAAGTTTCAGTTTATGAACATTGGAATAATTTGTACTAATTGTACACTTGGGATATGTTTTCAGCATGGCACTTGATTTTCATGAAGACTATTAACTGCAGGATGGTTATGTGGTTAAAATCATGTTCTTTGAACTAGAGTATATCCTTAAGTGTTTTGAATTTGAAAGGCTTCTCCTATATAAGCCAAGTATTGTCGCAAATACAGGATTTTGTTGTTGCAAGTAATTTTAGGAGCTGTTCTGGAATGTTACTGCCCATTAACAGAGAAGGATTTTTTCTTCTTGTGCTTCCTGTAATTTCAGAAAAAGGTTCACATTGTGTTTTTGCCAGCAGTTTGGCTGAACACCATATGTTCCAACCAACTTTTATGCAAATAAATAGAAGGGACAAATTTGGTTTTTTCCTTTTTTTTACCTCCACATTTAATTTCTAAATATAATAAATGTGAATTAATTTTTTTCCCCTCAGACCTGGAGAAGTAGGCCTGAAATCAAACCATTGAATATGTAAATATATGATGCTCTGTTTTGAATGTAACAATGCATGTAAGCTCCTGTGCGTGTATTCAAAACTGCAACACGTTCCATATTCTGATTTCCATATCAATATTTGGTTTGCTTAATTGATGCTGGTTAAAGTAATTTTATGTCTTTGAGTTCTTTCAAAGTGGAATATTTATCATCTGTTTATAAAGGTTGAATATTTGACTGAAAAGCTTCAAAGAAGGATTGCAATAATAATAAAGATAAATGTAGCATGAGGGGCAAGTTTCACAACTGATCTACATTTCATGCAATCCTTTTAACTCCAATGAGATCGCACAGGATATCTATCAACAGTGAATATTATGCAAAGAACTTACAAATCAGTGCTGTCATTTTCTTACTTTTTCTACTTTGACACCCCTTTGGTTAGGTTAATTTGAAAAACTTATCCAAAGTGTCTGGTATTTATCCTTCTATTTACTTGCCATTTTTTTCTCATGTAGTCTTTACTTATCCTTATTTACCCTTCTTCCTTTCATGCATGTTCAGAGCTGTTTAATAACTTCTTTCCTTAATGTCTTTTTCCTTTGTGTCAAATATATGAGTACAGTAAAGAGGGGTGGCCACTACTCCAGTGCTTATTCTTCAGCAAAATCCCCAGGTGAGCCATTATTATTATGGCTGTATATCACTAGTGTGTCTCCTCCCTCTTCATTTACCCTTTTTGCTGTATTTGTGAATATTTTCAGGCTTGAAACACGCATTTTGCATTCGGTGAACCAGAGACATAATGGGTGTAGGTTTTTTGTTGAAGTAGATTGTTTGAGTGAGATAATATAAATGATGCTTTATAGTTCTTAGACATCTGCTAATGGTGTCAAAGTTATATTTATAAAGGTATAATTTGACTACAGGTAGAGGAGCATTCTGAGGAGCAATACATTTCTATGTGTATTCTAAAGTATATTATAATAGAAAATTTCAACCAGTGCAAAAAGACAAGGGTAAGAGTTGCCGAAAAAAGTGGTGCAAAAACATGTGTCATAGCTTTTCATTTTATTTGCGGTTTCTTACCTTCCTTTGTTTTCTTGTGTTTTTTCAGCCTAAGTTCTAAAACACCTTCAGTTCAAAGTGAAAGTATCTCTAAACCACTAAATCTCTTACAAGTAACATGCATTTTGATTAGCAAATAAGTTGAGACTTCGGACCATACTAGAAGTTAATAATTTAAAAGGTATTCATAGGTTTTTCAGTTTTCAACATTCCAATATACTAAAGAATTGTAGCCTAATATGTATTATTTAAAGAACAACAGAGAAGAAAATTTTTTGATGTATATTCAGGCTACTATACATGTCAAAAGAAACCTCAAAAGAATTTATACTTAGAAAATGGATAAGAAAGGTAAGTTTTGCATATACATGAAATAATCAGCAAACTAATAGCAGCGAACAAGCTTGTGCCAGAAGTTAATACAGATTACTTTTGTGGGTTTTGAGTAAAAACAAACAAACAAACAAACCCAACAAAGCAAAATGTACTGCTGTCTCAAAAGCATTTGGCTGACTCCCTACAGATGCAAAATTTTTACATCTACACGTGGCCAATTCCAGCTTGTTGTTGCAGTTGTGTACCAACTCACATGCAGTGGGTCTCCGAAGACATTGTCAAAGCTGTATCCACAGACAGCTCTTTTCCTCAGCAGAATGTACCATGTGTTGTAGAGTCATGGAAGGACAAAAGTTGGAAGGGACCTCTGGAGGTCATCTAGTCACCTGGCTCAGAACACCACGCTTGTCCACCAAGCGCATCTAAGATATTAGCAAAGAGCTGGAGTACTGTCAGTGTATGCTGGGATGTTCTTCCTTAGACAGTTATGAGAGGGAAGAAGATCATGTTAACCAGCCCATTTCACAGGTACAGTTTAGTGGTTCTGTCGATGCTTAAAAGGATGGTAGTGACTTAGATAAAGATGTCTTACACTGTAGGCCTCAATGGTCATATTCAGGAGAGAGTGACATATCTGTGAGCTGCACAAAAAGAATTCGTGAATAAACAAAAGTTTTCTGCTCCTGTAGTAGTAGTTGGTCATTTGGAAGCAAATTCTTATACTGAAATATCTCGGTTTTGGCCATGAACTTTACAGCTCAGTATTTTTTCTAATGGCTAGAGAAAAATTGTGTATGCAAGAAGCAGAAAACAGTAAGAGCATTCACTAGCCCTTTTCACTGTCATGCTTGCAAATCCTTTAAAAAACAAGGAAGCATTGATATGCCAGGTTTCAAGAAGGTTATCTGAAACAAAGCGATGAAAAGTAGTCTGCACGAGGGACGTAAGGTCCTAAATCCTTTTAGCTTCTTAAAAAAACCACTTAAATAATTCAGCTATTGTTCTTACAGGCAACGCTTGTTAAAGTCAAGACAAAAATATCCTAGACATATGGAATACTTTTAGTAGCAAAGACTAAGCTCTTAGTCCTATAACAGATCTGGGAATGTAAATTCAAGTTATCAGACTTCAAGACAGACTTATTCTGTAGCTAAATCCTAATTAGTTAGATCTTAACATCACACATCAGGGAGAGATATTTTTGTGAAAAACAGGGATTTGTGGAAGTTGCAGTGCAGTCAGCCTGACCTACTGGCAGATGGACTGCTCAGGTTGTAAAAGTAGTGTTTAGAAGGCATCTTCAGCACTTGGAGAATGTTAGGGTACTAGGTTAATAGACACTGGTATAATAAATCCAGTAGTGCTGGTTAAGAAGTGTTGCATAACCCATGACAGACCTCTGAATGTGTAAAGGATATGTGCAGATATAACTGTTGCTTACTTTGAAGCTAAGTTTCTATTTGCCAGGGTTGCTTTTTTCTTTCTGAAAAAAAAATACTTCACTATGAACCAGCTATGAAACCTTTTTAGCTTTTAAATTCTTGCCTAGTATTTTCCTCTGCCAGGAAAAATGAGTTCGAGCTAGAGAGGAAATAATGTTGCATCATATACTGTTGCATCATATTTGTGGATGATGAACAGTATGCTATTCTGTCTGTATAATGAAATTCACCAGTTTATTTTTTTCAGAAAAATACAAGGACTGACCTAAGTTATAGTCAAGTCACCAGAGATATAACAGATGATGTATCAGGCCTCTCTGGAAAACCGGACTTAAAAATGAATGAACTCCTGAAGTCAAGAGGGAGGATATTGTATGTTTTCACAGACACTTGAACTTCTTGGAAGTTCAGAAATAACCCACTAGCTTTCAACTGTTGGGGTTTTTTCCCCAAATCAGTTTTTTTCTGAACTACTGCTTAAGTTCTTTATAATCCAAAGGGCTCATATTTCTTTTTTGTTGGTTGTTTTTTTTTTTTTTCTTGGAAAAAACAAACAGAACAACTTGTGTTATGTGAGACATTCTACCTAAAAAGTAAGGCATTGATCCAAAAAGGAGAGATGGAGGGTCAAATGTCTATGTGAACACTTTCTCTCTCCATATTTTATTGTGTGATATCACAGAGGGTTTGGCTATTATTTGCCCAAAGCTCTTGCACTGGCAAAGGACAGAATAGGCCTTTTTAATCTCTAGAATGAAAATGCGGTATTTATGTGTCTTCTTGATCCCGTATCCAGCCACATGAGTTTTGGGGGTGCAGTTGTGTGGCATGCAAGCGTATAATTTATTCCTAAATGCTGAGGAGTCTGTTTTCATCTTTGTATGCAGACTTGAGTGATAATTTGTCAGAGAGGTATGTTATGTTTAAAAGCAAGTTAGGGGTTTTGACTTTTATTCATGTTTTCTTTCATTTGTTTGCTTTTATTGCTTTGGCCAGTTAATGGAACCCCAAGCAGTCAATTATCCACCCCAAAATCTACAAAGTCCTCCAGTTCTTCACCAACAAGCCCAGGCAGCTTTCGTGGACTCAAGGTAAGTGCCAGAACCATCAAAACCCCGAAATTCCATTATTCACTGAATGATGTATTACAGTGATGCTGAAGAAGGAAAAAAAAGAAAAAGAAAAAAAAAAAGAGTTATAATTCTATAGGGCAGCCTGGCTTGTATGATTTCTGAGTTGAAGTAGAGAAGAGATCTGAAGTGAGATTTTTGTATTTTGTCTTTGGTTGGCAGGATGGAACTCAGCTGAGGAAAGGGGGAGGGTGATGGTGGCTTGAATATGCCAATTTGCCCTTCAAATTTTCCATTCTTTTGTGGACTGCAGAACCCCCAAGTAATTTCTATTCCCTCAGTCTATATAAATGTAGTATCCTCTTTTGGATACCTTATAGTCTTGTAGCATTGCCCAAAATTTTGTCTGAAGCACCCTTCTTCATCAGTGGCACACAATTTCACCCCTTAATGCAATCTGCTGCCTGAAAGCACGTGAGGGGTTCCTTTGGGAGCAGCCTCATGTCTGGCAGATTTTTCTCTGTGTTGCACCAAGAGAATTCTCTTCCTCTCCCACTTAAAAATTGGTAGCATTTACAGTTCTTAGAGGCTGCTCCATGCCTTTTGCTTGGTAAAATTAAATGAACAGTCCAGAGCACAGTTGAGCATCTTACCGTTTCATTTGTGCAGCTGTCCTTTCAAGGAGAATTTTCTTATGAAATCATCAATTGCAGCCTTTCTGGAAGCACACTGGATGGTTCACACTGATTATTCTGATCAAGTAATAGCTCTCATTGGTGAACACAACAGTTGTGAAGAGGCTGCATAATTCTGTGGAAAACTGTTTTCTCAATTAAGAGACTGGCTAAAGGACGTGATTTGAATAGTATTTAGATTAGGGTTTTGACATGCTAATTGTTACTAAGTCTTTGTTTTGCATGGAGTACGGCAGTGGTTTCTGCCAGGTTTCTGTGATAATTCTGAGAAATGATACTGATTTATTTGTTTAATTCTTATATATTTTTAGTTGTTTGGTTCATTGTGGCAATTTAGTGTTGATCTCTGCCTTTATGTTGTTGAGCTGTACCATCCCTTAGCTTCTCTTTGTCCAAAGCAACATAGATTGGTCTTTCCCCTATAAAGCATTTTCAAGAGCAGTAATAGTTCTGACATTGAAAATAAGAACTGTATGTCTTAAACTTTGTCTGGACAGCTCTGCTATAAAACCTACAGTAGAGAACACCAAAATCATTGGACTTGAGGCTCTCAGCTGGTCTGCACTATATTTAACAAATGCTCTTTTGTCTTTCTTTAATGAAAATACAAGTTTAGAAACTAGATAATTTGGTTCGTTTTTTTCTCACGCTGTCCTGTCTGCTTTTAGCTGATTAAAGCTCCATTAAGATAGAGATAATTCTGATAGTAACAAGCAATTTTCAGTAAAGTGGACACGTCCTCTTTCCCCTTCTCTGTCAATCTCACTGAAGTAGGCCGTTGTACTTTTTCATTTTGGTATTTAATTGATGCTGGATACTAATGGGTTTTCATGTCAAATAATTCATCCTTATATGACTAAAGAAAACAGCAAAAACAAATTAATCATTTCAGACCCGGCATGCTACTGAAGTAGTGAGCACCTCTTGTTTTATCCCATTAGGATGCACCTGTTCAGCAGGAGGATCCCAGCTGTGCTCCTGAGACTAAAGAAAGGGAAAGTTAGCTGGTGAATCTCAGGATAAATTCCAAAGGGACCAAGTGCACTGTGCAGTGACCCTTGTTTCTTGATTATGTTCAAGTAGTAATGACTGATTTGGTGAAGTATCAATATAAAACCAGTAACAGGGAGGCATGGTTTTATGCAAAACTAGATTCTTTTAAGAAACTCATTATGATTTTTGTAGGGTTGATCTTGGCCAGTCTGATGAGTAAAACAGAGGGAAGGCAGGGACCAATTTTATTATTTTGAGATTACTGCTTTTCACTGTTGTTAAATAATTCCTTGTTGCTAAGACTGCATTGCTGTGCAGACAGGTAGGCTGGCTTCCTGCACTTGTATAAAGAAGGTGCCATGACTACAGCTGAATGAAGATGTAGATGTAAATACCGTGGCAGACAGTGAGAGAATAAAAGTATATTTCTGAGTTTTCTGGCTTTGAAAATGCAATATTTTGGCTGATTTGTTGTGTAGAAATCATATACGTTTATTTTTGTAGAGGATGAAACAGCAACACTTAAGAATGGTTTTATATGAGCTTAGGGCAGCAGGAAAAGGGAACAAATCAGGGTTGATTTTTTTCTATTGCCGGTAAAGAGCAGACCATCAGAGCAGCTGCACACAAACTGTCCTTTAAAAACTGTGGTGTTTGGAAAGCTAGAGCAAAACGAAGTATTTGACTACAGATTAGAAGCTGGCTAAGCATTTTGAAGTCTGAAGATCAACGTAAAGCTTAAGTGATAATGCTAGTCATCAAGGCAGGAAACTTGCAAAAGATACTGATTGCAACAGCAATTTTTTCTCGGTCTCAGACATTTGAGTCTTACATCATATTCTCCGCATGCCACTTTTCCTTTAAAGTGAAGTCTCCTCAGTCCCCAAGGATTCCTTCTGCTTCACAACACTTTATAAGCAGAAGTGGTACAATCAGGCACAGAAAACTCCGTGCAGGAAACACTCCTTGTGAACAGCGTATCTTTTAAGAGAAGGGCGTTCCTTCTGTCCTTTGTAGGTCTTCCAACCAGAGTGCCCTTGTGCTATTAATTGTTTAGTACATACAGTAAGCCAGTGTGTTGTCCAACATCCCAAGCTTGCAGAAGTGTTTAAAAAAAATTGTCCTGGAGTCTGAGATTATATTGAAGTAAGGAATTTATGCTATGGCTCAAGAATAGTAAACGCTACAGAATTTTCCCACAACCCCAAATAAATGCCTTTACTCCAGTAAGTGACAAATACGGATACCATGCACACAATTGCATGCTACTATGTATTCTTATTAAAGTTGTTTATTTTTAACCTCACAATGTTAGCCTGTTACTAAGCATTTCACTTTGCAGAGGGTTTGTCTCAAGGGAAAGATTTAGATATAAAAGTTAACAAGTATGGGCATGAAGTAAATGACTACTCTGTATGATATTCTTTTTTGAGCAAATGTGCTGAGTTTCTTATTTTTCTATTAACTTTTCCATAGAGATTAAAACTAATGCAGGGATTAAGAAATAATGGCAATAGTGCATTAGGTGGCACAGGACAACTGTCTGAGGGGTCCTTTTGCTGTTCCATAGGCAGGTGACACTGAAAGGTTTAATCTTTTTCTTTGTTTCTCAGTGTGCATTTATAGATACCTAGATATGCAATGCTGTTAGGGGTACTTTGACTCTTAGCTCTTCCAGTACACCTGTTACTAAGCACACTTTGTACCATAAAAATCATCCAGAGACTACCTTAAATATGAGATTTTGGGAAGTGGTGTCATAATTTCCTTATGTTTACTTGGATGTGTTTCATTGTCCCCTCTTGAAATTAAGTACCACAATGTCTTGTCATCTTTTTAAAAAGAAACTAAAATTGTGCAAATAAAGCAGCTTTACAGTTGAGACCTTCCTTAGAATCTCAGTTATGCTAAATAGCATTGTGTTTGAATTTGTCTCAGTATTACTTTTTCGATTGATTGACCAAATGACCAAAGTGAAAGGGCATTAAAACCTGATCCAACAAATAACTTAAGCACTTGCTTAACTTTAAGCTATTGAGTAGTCCCTTTTACTTCAATGAGGATGTTAATGTACTTAAAGTTAAACATGTGCTTAAGTGATTTGAAGGATTAGTGCCTATCTTCATCAAGGTTTTAATCTCTTCAGTTTTGTACACATGTGCTTCTGTTAGAAGCTACATGTTAAGAAAATTTACGTGCAGTTATCCAACCTAGTGACGCAGGTGCAATAGCAGGTCTTAGAGGAATTCTTTGCTGCTTTTGTTGAATTTACAATTCAGCATCTTTCTTGCTCATACAGAGGATAAAAAGAGTTGGCTAATTTGTGCTGGTAGAGGAACTGATGTAGTGCACTTAGTGTGAAGTCCATTCACCATCGTCATCAGTTTGCTAAAAGCTTTACATAATGTGATGCAGCTCAAAATCTCTTTAGATAACATGTATGCTCAAATTAAGGCGAGCAAAATCACTGCATTCTAATCGGCTATTGTATTGTCACAAGTAGCTCAGTATAGTTGGGTTACTAGCAGTGTTTAAATATCACTTAAAAAATACGAAATTTTCTGCGTTATAATAATAAATGCTAACATCATCTCACTGGAAATACTGATTATATAAATAACATTTCATTTATGTTTCTAATATCTTTTAGCCCTTTCTTACCGCAGCCTTTCAGGATGAATTAGAGTGACACTATAAAAGTGTCCCCAGATTTCAGAGAATACTTCTGCAAACAGTTAATTCACAATTTCGCTAAAACATTCATAGTCTACAGTTAGAATCATCAGCAATTTGAATGTTTTCATAAAGACAGAGGAAGCTTCTTTGAGAATATCAAGGAGTTTTTCTGAAGGTAGGAGAGTTCACATTCTCTTCTTAGCCTTCAGATGAAAGATTACCACAGCAATGCTAGATCAGAAGTCAAGGAAACGTTAACGATATTAGGTATACTTTTCCTCATTTTGGCTAGATGCACTGTGAGGATATTACAGGATCAAAATAGTAACAATAATGTTTGCGTAGGAGTCCCATATTTCTGTCTGGAATTTTCCCAGACACAAGGGTGTGGGTGTGCGTACATACGTGTACATGTGTACCATACAGTTCAGAGTCTCTTCAGCACATTCTGAATGTGCTGGAGGACAAGGGCGGCACATTTAGTGCATGTTAGACATACTACGAAGGTGTTGAGGAACCACAGGAGGTCTGACTGAGGTCAAAGAAGCACTTGCACATACGTGTACGGGACCTTTGTACGCCTAGCAACCTGACGGCAAAAGTCCTTCATTTCTGTCCAGACAGGCAGGAAGGACCGACACAGGAAACCTTTAGGTGGGTGCTCCAGAAGGCACCATCCCATGTAGCTGCCAAGAAGTTACGTGTTTCCTTCAATACGAAAAAAAGCCTAAAAACATTTCCACAAACATTTGTGTCAGGGGCAATTAATCTAATCCTGAGTGCAAAGGTGTGTCAACTAAGGTACCATTTCACTTCCAGAGAATATGGGTTTATATCTGTGGAGCCTTCCTCACACTCTCATGAGACAAAAAATAAAATCCCACCAGATGTGTAGTTTTCTGGGATTACTTTCTTATGTCCCTCCACATTTCTATTTTAAATACAAGCACTATGTTTCCATTTTTTCAGGTATATGGTAGCATTTTGAGTCAAAAGATTTATTAAAAATCTTTGCTACTGGACCAGTAGATGTAGCTTGATTAAAATGACTGTCAAGCTGCTGCTTTTTCACGCGCAAATCACTGATGCTCTGATCCAGATTTTAAGGGAATCTTGGGCCAATCCCTCCCTGCTACTTATACGTCACCTTACATTTGCATACCCATTTCAGTTCATGCTCTTGGACTCTGTGATGGTTTAAAGGCTTTTATGTGTTTTGTTTGATTTTTTTTTTTTTTTTTTTTTTTTTTGGTGCTTTCAATTTCTTATCATTAACTTAAAAATAGAAAACCTGATACAAACAGTATCTGGCAGGATGCAGCTGTCTGGCACATTATACATTGGATACTTCAGAGAGTAAAAAAAAAATAAATCCTACAGCGCGAAGTATAAAATAGAGTTTTTAATGAGTTGGACGTTAGGAGGGGTGAAAGGAAGAATGCTAAATACCTATTGCTTAGTTAATATGTCAAAGTGCAATAAGCATGCTGGGTACTAAAGTAGGTGTGTTAAGCTTATGGATATGACAGATGTAACGTGAATGTTTCTCACAAAACCACATGTCATCTTGATAAACCTGCTGACTCAAGTCACAGTCAGTCTGTATAAAATAATATAAAATACAGAGAAATGTGTTGGATATTTTTGTGAACCTGGAAAAATTATTATTCCGTAGAAAATAGTTCAGCATGTGAAGAAAAGAAAACAGTTGGGCAGGTTTTTTTCACCCAGGAACTTTTGTAACTTTTTACAGCATCTTTAGTTAGTCTGTAAAATGATACGCAACTAGTGTTGAGAACTGTGTGTTCACTGAGATACTCTCAGTATCTCTAACAACCATGTTGCATTGTGCATTTGGCTCTGGGTGTGCTGTTGAAACACCAGTTACCTGTGGGGAGACAGCTTGAGGGAAGTAAAAGCAATAGCTGTTATGTTCTGTATTGCATAATGTTTAAATGCAACAGGAGTGACTGTCAGCGTAAGATGTTCGTGGCCAGCAGCATCCACATTCTGAGGTGATTGTTTTGTTCGAAGGGCTGGTTAGCCATTGCTGCTCTAAATTGCTCTGTGAGCTTTTAAAAACAAAGAATCAAATTCTGCCTCAGGTCTGAGTTTTCTAGGGCTTGCATATGTATGTGAGGGTGGATTTAAGACCTGTGCGCTCTTGAGTTCACCATGTGTAAGGGAAACAGTTGGAAGAGAGCAGTAGTGCTGTGTGGACTAGAATACAGGAGGAGGAATGGTTGCCAAAGCTAATCAGTGGTGTGATTGTAGATGCCATCCATATTCACTGGTGTAATATCGAAGCAACATGCATCCTTTTCTCTTCTCTTTGCTACTTCAGGAACGGCTAGTGAACGAGTCAAATCTACTTGCACATCCAAAATCCTTACTTCAGCCTTAAAATACCTGCAGCTGTTGCGATACCAACAGTACAAGATATTCTAAATATTACATGTCACTGGGTAGTAAAACAATCTCTGTTGTAGAACAAGTTTGGCCTCATGTCTAGAGCCATGAGGCAAATTAGTGGCAGAGCTAATTTGGCAGAACATGCCATTTCATGTTCTGATCTAGCACCTCAGCCACAACAGCAGCATTGGATTTTTCCTTTTCCTAGTCCTTTTGGCTTTTTTCCTGTTGCTGTTTGCTTCTTTCTTGTAAATACTGTGGTAAGAAGGAAGGTGCCCAGTCATGCTCTGACCCGATTACAAGGATGAAGGAAGTTGGAAATGTGGGCTAGATATTCCCATGTATTGTCACTTGCTGAAAACCCAAAAAAGATTACTAATATATTTGGCTGATGACTAATACTTTGCGGTGATCAGTTCTGTTATTTCCACTTCATGCTTGAAGAAAATGTGACTGGCTGCTTAAGAGACTGACTCATGATTTTGCACAAATGTCATTTAATCCAAATGTCCTTGTTCCTGGTCCTTGTTAAATAAATAGATAACTCAGAAAGACAGCAGCATTAACATAGCCTAGTTTTAAGTTATTAGCAAGGAGCAGAGTAGTAGCTGACTGGTTGCTGTTTGATGCTGCTTCTGTGCCAGATGCTAGTAAACATCATTGTTTTAGAGGATCCGCAAAATTAAGTTGTACAGCTTCTAGTTACTGTACCTTTAGCTGATTTGGCAGCTCAGCTGCCACTAGAAACTTAAGCATTCATTAGCATTTCATGAGCCTTTAGACAATATCCCTATCTGTCAGTTCAGTTCTTTTATTGACAATAGTGTTAATGATTTAAAATATTCAGCAGTGTAACCAGACAATGTCAGCTAAAATGGAAAATGCTGCATTTGCATTCCTGGTGTCACGGAAAGCCATTTCAACAGAAACTGAGCTTAAAGCAGAGAAGCATTTTAATCCTTTATGTGGTGAGTGGTGAGAACTACTATAATAGCCCATGAAGAAAACAAGATATGGAACTTCACAGAACAGCAAGAAATGTTATGTAGAGGAAGGGGGAATGATCTAAAATGTATTCTGATTTCATAGAGCATCCCTATACCTAACTGTAACGGGAGAGCTTATAAAACAGTGGTGCACAGAACACATCCAGTACATTTTATTATTTATGGCATTCATTCCTATGCCTCTCCAACCCTTTTTGAAATAAAAATTGATTGTTGTGTATGTCCCTGGGCAGTATGACAGGATGATTTTAAGTAGAATTGTGAAGATGCAGATCAAGTACCTATTAAGTTGTTAGTGCAGCAAAAGGAGTTTTCTTCAGCCTTCATCCTTCAAAATCATTTAGATATTTGTTTTTTACACAGGGTCACAGTTACTAAAATTGGATCTATGTCTGGATGCATATCAGACATCTAACTTGAAATGCTTGTAGATGTCATAAATCTTCACGTCCATAAAAACCTAAAATATAGACCACTAAATTACCAAGCAAATCTGACTATCGTAGATGTACCCAGCCGCCTATGCCAAAGTTCTGTTCTTTAGATGAAAACCGGTAGGGCCATGCAAGCATTTCTACATTACCTTCCTAGCGTGCTTTGGTGCTAATCTGAAGAGAGCATGTATTGACAGAGTTCAGTTAGGGAAACCTCAGACAGTGCCAGCTATGAAGAGACACGTTAAACTACAGCACGAGAGCAGGCGCTCGCTGCGCTGGCCACCGAGTAGTTCTCTGGAGATGGCTGTCTCGGGCTTACCTGGAAAACGTGGGCAGAGTGTATTATAATGATCGTGTTGCGTAGCATGAGGAGGGAACGTTGCCTCCACACGCGCTGGCTCTATAGTGTTTAGATGGGACTCGGTGCAGCTGGAGGGAATTTTCTTTGCTGTTAATAGGTTTACTGAAATCTGTTCAACTGCTTATCTAAATAGGAATATCAGGGCTGGATCTGAAACTGGTGCAAGTGCAAATGGTATATTACAATGATGATGAACTGTGAGAAAGCAAGAATAAAAATAAGATGGGAGTGGAAAAGTAAACTGACTCTGTATAGGTATTTTTAGGGTTTGTGGGTTTTTTTAACTTTGCTGGTTTTTTGTCTGACTCCTCCTTGTGATTACTTTACCATCACAAATAATAAGTTCTTATGTACTTCCATAGATCTCTCCACATGGTGGATCTTCTTCCAATGTGAATGGAGTACCTGAATCACTTCATTGCCAGAGTCCCGAAGGTAGGACACCAATAATTGCTAACAATCCTTGCAAAAATTTTGTTGTAGGTGACAGTTGGTTTAGCACTTTTAGATGGTTTCTGATGACTCCAAATCATTTTTTGATACCTTATAGACAACCTTATCTTGGAAAACTTGTTACCACATTTTCTACATCAAGGCAGTAAAGCTAGGAAATAAATTTTGTTCTTTTTTTGTCAAGTAGTAGTATATTATTGGACCCTGCTCTTCAACAGTCACTATTAGGAATTTGAGTGATTTTGAACAGGACCTGCAGAGTATCACCAGAAATGTGTTTGTGGCTGGATTGACGGTGGAGCCCTCCTCAAAACAGCACATTGTGCTTCAGGTGGAACCACTAGGCTCATCAACTGACCTTAGCTAAACTTAAACTTTCATTCCTTACCTCTTTAAAGAAATGGGGCTTTTTAAATTATCTTAAAAAATCATTCTAGAGTCAATTTTTTAATTTAAAAGTATTGAAATAAGCAGCTATCAAACTTATTTGCATTTTGGATGTTTCAGCAGCAGCTAAGGGAACTTGAAGGAATTCAGCAGATAAAACTTTCGATACTTTTACGTGCATTGTAGATGAATCCTATTTGCATTTTTGCTTTGAGAATCCAAAAAGATACTTCAAAAAAAGTATTTTGAGTTCAGAAAATATTTAGACTAAGGGCTTCTAACTGCATTCATTACTTTTAGAATATGTCCACACAAAAACATAGTATTTGATTTGTGTGTTAAAAGGTCAAACAACGCTGATTAGTCTTATCTTGTTCTGTCTTATGTTTGAGGTAAAAACAAAACAATAAGCTGTGAAGAAAACAAATTGCTTTAAGCTTTGTTTTGCATTTGTGACCGTTTCTGTTCTGTATCTGTGGAACCCACAGGGGATATATTACATCCGGCTGACACTTCTCTTCAGCTTGCATTATTGACCTTGTTTTTTTGCAGGTGTGAATGGAAACAAGTGCTCAGGATCATCTACCATTCTTGAGAAGTATAAAGTGGGGAAGGTGATTGGTGATGGAAATTTTGCTGTTGTAAAGGAGTGTGTAGAACGGTGAGCAAGGAAACTGTTCAGTACTGCTGTTTATTTTACTGGGTAAAGCCCTGTGCATTAGCGTAATTGTGTAGAAAATGTGATGAGAGGAAAGCAAAGAGCAGTTGCAAAGATTGCTACGCTTCAGGAGAACTAGGCCTAGCAAAACACACAGAGCTTCCTACGTATTATTCCTGCAAAGGAATGAAAGCAGCAGAGGAACATGGCTTTTTATCCCAAAACCTAAAGGAGGTAGCACCTTCTAATGGAGGTTCTTGAGGAAACCCCACAGATCTTCAAGAAATCCCCCTCACACAACAGACTGTTGTGGATGGCAGGAAATTGTATGGGGCATCTAAACAGTCTTTCAGAGAGCCCCCTTCTGCCTCAGCAATTCTGCTGCTGTAGTATCCCTACTGCCTTCTGCTTAAATGATTTTTCACGGCTTGCAGCGTACTGTAGGCAAAGTATTCTTAAAGGCATGCAGTTGGTGGCAATTAGCCTGTGCTACTGACTCCCTCGTGCTTACTTCTTCCGTGAGGTGGTGCAGTGAGTAGCCAGAGACTTTTCAAATCAGCCCTTCAGTGCTCCAGACTGAAATATGCTTGTGCCTGACTTCCCATGGGGTAGACGGGATGCCTTTACAGACCTGTGCTGTGTTACCGCTCTTCCTCTGCAAGTTTTGTGTCACACTTTGCTGCTAGTGCAAACATAGCAGATGATTTGACTGTCGCTTTCTCAGTGTATTTTTTAGAACCACCTTCTGCTATCTTCATCCATCTGAGAGTTATGTCAGCTTCTTAAATATTATGAGGAATCTCCGACTTGTACACAAATACTGGGCAAATTCAGCAAATGTCTGTAAAAAAATGTAGAAGTTACAGAAACAGTTTCTATTATTTGATCCTCATCTGCTGGTTTTCTTTAAATGAAAGGAAAGATAATTATGAATGGAAGCATCTCATTCCAGTCTTAGCAGATCATAGATGCATAGACAGATACTTTTGCTCTCCTCCAAATGGGCCAAAGGGTTGGGTACTGAGGCTGAACCTGGGGCCTCCTCTGCTGAAACACAGGTGAATGGATCTTACAATCCATAACTTTCTGCAGACATTATTGTTTTTTCTCAAGAGAATTGTTTCTTAATACTGTATCTGGATTATTTCTCTCCATTACTGAGAAAAATATTGGCAGGTGGTATGTAACACAATGTCTAATATTCCCTTCTGGTTTATGGCAGCAAATGAAAATCGTTATTTTTAATACTTTTTTTGAGAAGGTGATGTACAAGCATGCCAGGTTTATAGAGTAAGGAATAAAGACTGAGGTGGCAGCTTCTAGAGACATACTAGCTGAGTGTAGTGCTGATAAAGAAAAAAATGGCTAAATGTGATCTGAGTGTGCTACCGTTACTGCTTCAAGAAAGTTCTGTTGCATGTGCGGGTTTAAGATAATGCTTCTCGTCAGTGTTAGCATCTGGACTCCAAGATTTTTTTCTTTTTGAAGAGTTTCTACCAACAAACTCTGTTTCCTGACAAGCATTACCACATCGGCGTGTAATCGTGTCCCTACTGCTTTAAACGCTGCAGGTCTGTTACAAAAACTGCGCGAAGGTAATATAGCCAGCTGTGTTGCAACTGCATTTCTGTCCCTTTCATTTCGCAAGAAGCTACACGTAAGAGGCTTGAGTGAAACTAAGTGAAGGATGCCTCACAGGGTTTTCCCATGCGCCCTGAACCTGGCCACGCAGCCTTTTTTATCTATAGAGTGAAGAACGCTCATGGCGTAAGATAACATAATTTATTATTTTCAGGAATATCGACTGTGTGTTTGGAAATGACTTAATTTCCACTGAAAATGAGACAAGGGCTGCTGAGTCACTTGAGTTTCAAAATGTTATCTATGCTTTTTGGAACGAGGGCACTGGAGTAGAAAAACAACCTTCCAATTATTTTTTTTTTAAAAAGGCAAAATTAAACTGAAAAATCTACTTTTGTATGTGATCCAATCTTTATATTTAGTGAAGCATTGTTAAATGAATTTTATATTAAAAAAATATACAGCGATAGTTGCTAATAATAACAATGAAAGAGGAAATGCCAACTATAAATGCTTGTCTTTTCATTTCTATTAATTATTATACTTCATTTCTAATGGTGTTGTGCTTAGAAGCCTTAGCTGTGGAGCCAGGATCCTATTATACCAGCCGCTCTAGAAAAAGAATAAGATGGTCCCTTTTGTAAGGGCTGCCTATATGTTTGAATATAAAGACATGAGTCAACAGATGGACACTGACAGCTAGACAGAAGAGTACCAGAAACCTGTCAGACAATACTGGTGTATGATAGGCAGTGGTATCGGCACCCAAAGTATGTGGATGATATCCAGGGTTTTTTCTTAGGTGCTGTAGTAAAGGGCATTTGAAGTTGGTTGATGAATTGGCTCTGTGAATGTTAACTCCTCTTTCTACACAGCATAAATGCTGAAGGTTTCCTAAGTGGGTTTTGCTGATCAGTTGTTTGCAGGCTTTCAGACAATGCGCTTAATTTAGTATAACGCATAAATTGTGATCCTAAATTACACACTGTCTTCATAGTAGACTTTACATCAGGTCTGTAATATAAGAGGATGGTGTTTAACAGATACCATTTAGATAACACTTCTATCTACAGACTGGATCAGGTTGTAACTATGACAACCTCGCAGATACAGCTGCACTTTCAGAGCAGAGATTCTCTACTGCATTTTTTCAATAATGGATGAATTGGATGTGAGACATTAATTCAGTTCCTTTTTTTGTAAGGTACTAATTTTGACTAGTTTTATCGAATGCAAAAAGTATAGTGAAAATTAACCTGGAAATTTAAAAACATGCCTGACTTTTGCTTTTTTAAATGCTTCCACTGTTTTTTACCATACATGCTAGTGATGTTCTGACGCACACTGGAGTCAGTAGGTACTGACACAACACAAGATAGTAGCAACAGGGTCTTATGGAATTTTCTTGTGATTTTTAATTCATCATTAATATAAGTAGTAATGTCTTCTTTGTTTAAAAAAAAAAAAAAGATAATTAATTTGTGTTGCTTTTTCTCTCTCATTTTCTCCCCTTCTGGAGAAATGGAGAACATTTTTATGGCTTAAAGGGATGAAAGGCAAACGAGCTCTTTTCTGGGAGAGTATTTACTGAAAACAGTCATCCTTTTTACTTTATATATAACCACCCTCTTAAATGGCATGGCACTTTAGATGACTGCTATAGAATTCCATAGAATACTTAAAAAAAAAAAAGAAAGAATGAAATACAAAAGGTCAAAATTAGTGCCTAATAAACTCTCTGGGATTTTAGACAACTCTGTAATGAACTATGGGGTTTTAGCTCTGCTGAACCTTACTGAATTTTTCCACTAGGATATCAGTCTTTCTTCTGCTCACTTACACATAAACGTGTATGATTTTATCTTTAAAGCCTACCAGTTGAACACAACTAAGTGGAAGGCTCAAGACAAATTTTGCATGTTGCATTAAAGCAGTGCCAGTGTGTTGTGCCAGGTCACAGCAGAATGAATTGCAGCTGGAGCCCGGGATTAACGCACAAAGTGAGCTGGGTTGTGGTAGCCAGGGAAACAGCAGGCGCAAATGCTGCCGAGAAAACAAAAAACAAAATCAAGTCCGTTCTGTGAATTTTCCGTCAGCAACCTCCACGGGCCAGGGCATTCTGTTACGATGATGTGTATTCTTACAGATAATGCCACAATTTGTTGGCCAGTTTCTAATTAATGGTTCTCGTGTTTGTCTTGCTAGATCCACAGGAAAGGAGTTTGCACTGAAGATCATAGACAAGGCTAAATGCTGTGGAAAGGTAGCGTACCACCCTTTAAATGTATAAGAAAAATAGCAGAAACGGCACTAGCAGCTGCTTATTAGTCATAAATGGTGGGTGTGTTTGGGTTTTCTGACTATTTTCAGACTATCTGTTTAACAGGATGCTAATGTATGCAAGAAGCAAATAATAAAAGTAGTGAGTGTTAGTCTGCTAGATAACAGAGTAAAAAAACAAACAAATTTTCATCTATTTTGTTGGACTAACAAAGAAAATGCTAATATGTGTCTAAAATGAAAATAGAAGAGAAATGGCCAAAATATATTACAAAGATTTTGATCTGTAAAATATGAGAGAGGAAATTTGCAGCTATGTGTGTATTTATATAATTCCCATCCCTCTCTGGCTCTTATTTTTATCTTTGTATGACTGAACACGCTCCTTTTATATGCAGAACATGGATTCGGAAAGAAAGTTTCACAGCCATTTCTTTCTGTTCATGTAGTTTCACCATCCTGTATAACAAAGATCTCTTAACAAAAGAGTTCCTTAAACTTCATTTTTAATTCAAGCTCAAAACAAAAAAGTCCAAAATTGTCTCTCCAGCAGAACAGCGTGTTACGTAATTGAAGCAAATACCTGCGAGTGTCACAGACCTCTCTTCACCTTCCTCCCAAGTACAGAGATTTTTAAAAAGGAAGAAAAAACCCCCAACCTACAGCCAAGAATGTAAACTAAGTGTTGGCGTAGGTAACAACAAATAAAATACTTCTATTTTCACTGCTTTGCAATACCTTAAAAACAAAGTGCTCTTAAGGAACTTGTGAATCAAATGGATCATAGTTTAGTGTTAGCTAAAAGAACACTGAGGGCACAGTATTAATTAGCAATCAAATTCTGGATTAAAATCTCTTCGAGAGTAGGAAATACGCCATTCTCTCAAGGATGACTGAAAAGATGGACTTTTTTGATGCAAACGCCCTATTTTTTAATGTAAATGATTGCACTGAAATCATTCTGGAAATAACTTTGCAACCAAGTCAGGGTTTTAATTCAAAGGTACCCTTTTTGTCAATTACGTAGAGTAACTGCTCTGAAGTGTAATTGCAGAGCTCCAAATGCTGAATATGATCTTGTAGGAAGATGTAGCAAGTCTGCATGACGTTCTTTGTGCGGTAAGCAGCTGTATACTACTGTACACGCATGCACTACCTGCTGTGATGACTTGCTTTAAGTAGAGGTCCTCAAACAGAAATGTTTTGCCTATGGAGATTTTTAATTGTGTATTAGGTGCTAGGAGATAAGTGTTCCCACTCCCCATCACTTTATCACATATTCTCTAGGTTTATCTAAAGGAAAATTTAGAAAGGAATCTTAAAAACGTATAACCACAAGAAAAACAGTGCTAGAATTGCCTTTTTGAGATTAAAATGTTGCCATTTCTTCAGCTGTGGGAAGGGCAACCCAGTGCGTTTCACTGCAAAAGAAAACTTTGGGTGATGCGTACTGCTTGCAGCTTTAGATGGGTTTTATTACTTGTCTGACTCAGCTGCTTAGGTACCATAAATTGGAATGGTCCAGAGATAGACAATCCATTTTATACAGCAGAGTTTAGACATATTTTCTATTTATCATTCTCACTGCTTTAAAACAAACTAATAAAACAAAAATCAACCCCATGGAGGCATACTTGTCTTTTGAAAGGACCTGTGTCTGTATAGCTGCACACGGATGTATGTGTATGTACAAGCAGAGGACTGTTGTTAGGAAGATGTTTATACCTGTTAGGGCAGTGGCAGAACTGTCTAGGAAGAATTCCAACAAAGAAAATAATTAAATTTTGCTACAGCTTAGTCTTTCCTCACTCCCTTTCACATGCCAACATAAGTCCTGCCTTAAAAATACCCATCTGGCCCAAATACGCATGATTTGTATGTTGCTTACTGCTCTCCAAATGTTAATTATACAATAATTTCTCTGTAAATAAATCATATTAATGTAGACTGAACACTATATCGCACTATCCAGGAGAACGTTTAACAAGTTTGAGAATTATCTTCTTTTTACATGACAAAATATAGCATAAACACTGGGGTGGTTGAAAATAACTAACTAACTACATACTAGTCAGCATTTTGAGGGCAGGTATTAAAGCAGTAGCTCAACAACATTTTGGAGCCTTTTAAAAAAATGTATTGTTATTATTTATTTTAAATAAATATTATTTATGCCTGAGCTTTATTTAAAGCAATTAACAGTTTAGTCAAGTGAAACAAAGAATGCACAGGTAAAGCTATTGTGCCTTAGTCGTAATTAATGGATGTAATAAATTTAATATGTTGTCTGTTCTTTAGGTAGAAAAAGCTACAATAAAATTCTAGTATTTGCTCGGACTCTTTAAATGCTAGTTTTGAATTTACAGGCTTCCATCCATAAGGCTTAGTATGCTGTGGCTGTTCACTTTTGTCTGTTGATAAGATTCAGCATTGCGTTTAACAAAATTGCTTGATGTTTGTTTGTTTTTTTCTCCAGAGCACGTTTGCTTGGAGCAGACACATGTCTGTTCAGAATGACAATTGATGCTCTTTCAAACTGAATTTCAAAGGTGTGACTATATAACCCGTATATGCCGCACCATACTCTCACGAAATGAGATGCACACATGGCATGTGGTTTCTGAGTTACATAGCCACATAAAGCTTTGGCAAAAGCACAATGCATCCGTAAATAACCCTGGAAATAGAAGGTGCAGTAGCGTAGGATCTTCAGTCACTGCTCGTGCACAGTGGGTCACATCTCCTTCTGGTGCTCTGCTCACAAATGCATGAAGTGCATGCTGCTAATCAGGGCATTAAACACGGATAAGTTCCACGTCCAGTGAGATGATTTGCTATCTGCCCAAGTGTAAGGAAACTAGCGTTTTATGCAGGCATCGTTACTTATTTTGCAGTGAACCTAAATACAATATCTGTATTCCAATATTTAGAAAGGAAAACGCAAATCGTTCTTCCCATGAAAGGGGCATGTGATTTTCTTCACTCTCCAGTGTTAACCAAGTGCTAAGATGTTCTAGAAAACAAAACATTCTGAAACTAATTTGTTCTTGAAACCCATTACTTCCCCAGCAGTACAGGGAAGGGAGAATTAAACTCAATCTGTGTGCTGTTAAGCTCTTGGAGCCACAATGACTTAACTGAGCAGACTGTAAATCTGCACATACATATAAAATGAACTGAAATCCATAACCAAAGCAGTTATAAAATCTTTCCTGTAAATAATCCACAACTTTTTTTTAAAAATTAAGTCCTTGAAAATAAATCCTAGGTAATCTGTCCTTGAGTAACCTACACTAAATGAGAGGTGAAGGCTGGAGAGCATCAAGAACATGTTAACTATTGATGGGGGGTGGCAGGTTACAATGATCCAGCTTGGGGTGGGGGAGGGTGTCTGAACTTAATTTCACCTCATCATACCCACATAAGAATATAATCTGCACTTCCTGAATTGCTGTCATGTTCTGGGGTCTTTTTTTAGAGATATTCCATTGGTAATGTGTGTGAAATACGGTATTTTAAATTAAATTTGGTCAATGGTGTACAGGTGGGCTAAAATACAAGGTAAAATCCAGCATCTGACAATATCCCTCTACTACATAAATTAAAGAGTAAAAGGACTGCTCACTGATCCAGTGATCGGTGGTCAGCTGATGAAAGGAAAAGTGAATTGGCAATTTCATGTCTACTCAGATGAACTTCTGTCCTCTTCTCTGAACAGGAACACCTGATTGAAAATGAAGTGTCTATTCTGCGTCGAGTGAAGCATCCAAATATCATTATGCTTATAGAGGAAATGGACACCCCAACAGAACTCTATCTGGTGATGGAGCTGGTCAAGGTAAGACTAAGGAGGCTTTTTGTAAAAAAATTCTCTGTGTTGGTGTGAAATCTGAGAAGTATCTAGGAACATTAAGATCTTGGGAGACATAATCAGGTAAGATTTCAGTGGCAACCTGCATTTTTAATCATGCAAATGCTCTTGTCAATCAGTTATATTAATGGAATTTATGTCTCTTCAGTTGTAATTAGACTATTTACACAGATTTGAGGTAATTTTGCAAAGTATGTGCACAGTCTAGAGAGACGTGGATAGTGGGTTTTATATCATGTTTACAATATGCAGGGGTAAGCATTTACCAACAGAACACCTGCATTTATTTCACTAATATCTTTATTTAATAATTTGCTTTAAAGAAACAAACTCTCTTTAATGAATTTATCTTAGTAGACAATAGATACAACAGATAGTTTAAACTCAAGTGATTATATTCCAGAAAAAAAAGATGACCTTTAAAGGTCTCTTCCAAGCCAAACCATTCTGATTCTGTGATTCTATGAAAATTAAAACTCAAAAAAATCTCACCTGTTTTGCTTCTATCAAACATTTACTCACCTCATTTCCAATTCACCAAAAAATAGATGCTGCTTTCATACATTGTTGTGGTTTAACCCCAGCCAGCAACCAAGCACCATGCAGTCACTCGCTCATTCCTACCCCCAGTGGGATGGGGGAGAGAATTGAAAGAGAAGAAGTGAGAAAACTCGTGGGCTGAGATAAAGACAGTTTAATAGGTAAAGCAAAAGCTGCGCACACAAGCAAGGCAAAACAGGGAATTTATTCACTTCTTCCCATGGGCAGGCAGTTCAGCCATCTCCAGGAAAGCAGGGCTCCATCACATGTAGCAGTTACTTGGGAAGACAAATGCCATCACTCCACGTCTCTCCCCCTTCTTCCTCCTCCTTCTTCTCCCAGCATTATATGCTGAGCATGATGTCATACGGTACAGAATATCCCTGCAGTCAGTTGGGCTGAGCTGTCCCAGCTGTGTCCCCTCCCAGCTTCTCATGCACCCCCAGCCTCCTCGCTGGTGGGGTGAGAAGCAGAAAAGGCCTTGACTCTGTGTAAGCGCTGCTCAGCAGTGATGAAAACATCCCTGTATTATCTAGGCTGTTTCCAGCACAAATCCAAAACACAGCCTCACACTAGCTACTGTGAAGAATATAATTAACTCTATCCCAGCCAAAACCAGCACATAGGTGTACAGAGAAAACGAAAATCTTCATTGTGCTGTCACCTTGTGAACCAAATACACAAGTTGCATCAAGTTTTAGTCATGCACTCTCTTGTCTGTGTTCTGTACATACACAGCAATGCTGCGCATTAGCTTGATTGGCATGTCAGATACAAATAATGTATATCATCACTTTTTATTTCTGTCTGAAACGTTAGATTCGAGAGTCCCCTCTAGAATGGTTGCCAGCCTGGGAACCCTCTAAAGAAAGTCTGTAGTTGTTGAATTCATTATTTCTGTAGCCTACCCATTTCTCTTCCTTTTTAGAAGTTATTTTTATATAGTAGAGGCTTTTTCAGTTTTAAGACAGTATTTTTTTTTTAATATATATTTTGATACACCACCATCTTGGCACATATTTCCTGAATTGCTGCTTCTCTTCCATGTGTATTGAAATGCTTGGAATGCCACCCACAGCTCAGACAGATCGCTCCTACACGTGTATCCAGGGTAACCATCATAGAGACGCCCACGTAAAATTTGTTCAGTGACTGGAAATGCTGCATCAGTAACTCGCTTACGTGTTGTTATGTATTCCAAGAGGAACAGGGCATCCGTAATCAGAGGCTGCATGACTGGCACATTCAGAAATCACCTGTAGGTTCCGCACTTTGTCGTATCATGCTTATGTTTGTCCTGTTCAGCTATATTTACTTGATATTTCTGCAACATCTACAGAAATTCCAATTTGCAGTTCATTACAATTGCTATTTGTTACATTAGGCTTTTTATTATTGGGCTAATTTATATTACCTTAGCCTTTACTCAAAATCAGGGCTGTTTTCTACTGTGTAAAGGTATTATATTGATAAGATGAAGAAAATGGAAACTGGATGCCTGTACCTGTATGTAATATAAATGAGTGATTAAAGGTTGGAAGATCAATAAAATGAAATCAAGGCAGAGCAGAGCTGTGATTTGCCCAAACTCGGACACCAGAAGCCTGGAGTACAGCTGAGAATTTAATGTAGATGACCCAAGTCCCAGTCTAGTATTGTCGTGACAAGATCATCTTTCCACAAAATAATTTTGTTACCGTTTAAGGGGCATCTGAGCATGCCTTTTGCAAAGGAAGATTTTATACAGCTTTTTTATAAAATATCATCATCTTAATTATTTTTCCCATGGTGATCTATTATCTTTCCATTACTTTAGGGAGGAGATCTATTCGATGCTATCACTTCTTCTACAAAATATACAGAGCGAGATGGGAGTGCAATGGTCTACAATCTAGCCAGTGCACTCAAATACCTTCATGGTCTCAGCATTGTGCACAGAGACATCAAGCCGGAAAATCTCCTGGTATGTCCCACTTATTTTCTAATATTTTCTCTTACTTTGTTCTCATTAATGCAAATGCTTGTATATAAATGTCAAGGAGCTGAGCAGAGAACAGCAGGAATATTAATTTAGAATAAGTATGTATGAAATAAACCTCCTGCCATGAGATAGTAATCACCGTAACCCAAATGAGCTGTGCTCAAACCTGTCCTTAGACCTATCTTTATTTACATTTTGATTGGCTGCCGTTTGGATAAGCAGGAGTATTGTCTCACAAAACAATGAATTTTAAAGCTGTGTCGATGAATTAATAATTATAGTTTGCAAGTGGGAGAAAAGGTGGGCTGAGTGCCATTTCTTTGAACGATCATATGGTTATCATCTCAAGCAATTTATTTCTTTTTCTTTTTCTTTCGCTGTCATAGTAGGAACATCTTTCTGATCGCTTACCAGCATTTTAGCCTTGAATTAAATCTGTACAATAATTTATTTTGTCCTAGGGGACGGATTACTTTTGTTTTCAGCAGAGGCGTAAAATAACTGGGTTGACCAGAATTACCACGAAGGCTGCTTTGGGAACTGCTTAGACTACAGTGCGCAGCACGGGAACAGGGTGCTATCTTGCTTATACACAGAGGTTATACTTAGGTGTTACACATTGGGTACTAGATATTACGTGTCGTGCACTGAACAACCAGGGCCGTAATCTCCCCTGCTTGAGCCACTGTCCGCAGTAGTGCTAGGAGCTTCCACCAAGACTTAGTAGGCGTTTCTTCTGCGGTGTTTGTCCATCCTGTTTAATGAGGCTGCATCTAGAGCAGGAGTCAGGGCTTATCCCAGACCAGATTTTGAACTATTACAAGGATAGGGGTATAAAATATTTTCCAATTAACAGTCAATTCTTTCCCAACTAATTCCACTGACAGTGTTTAGCAATTTAAATAAGCCCTCAAATAAATTAGATTGTTTAGCAAAAGGAAGGGGGGAGGGGGGAGCTTCTCCTGGAAAGTGTAGTCACAGCAACGCGGCACTTAGAGAAAGAAAATGAAGGTGGAAGTCTCACTTATTATCAGTGCTTCTTCCAACACAGCCAGTCCAAAGAAATTTTAAGCTCTCATTAGTGATCAAATCAGTTATAAAAAGGCACAAATGTCCCTTCTGCCTAGAAAGCCTAAAGAGATTACTCAACAGATGCAAATCTTATTCACTGTGATTGACAGTGGCAAAATGTTAAGAGAACATACTGGTATTGAATGTAAATGCAAATCATTCACATCAATTGCTGCCTATAACTGCAAGTAGTTATTTCTTTTGCACAAGGTCATCCAGCTGTCTGAATTACATCCTCTTTACTAGTCATGCATTCAAAAATACAAACTCCAAGAGTAATAGCATGGAGTATGAAGGTGTTGTATCAAGGAGAACAAGTGTTTCCATTAATGGTATGAATTACACTGGGGAATGAAGGAAGGTATTGTCCCCTCAGCAGCATTCAGTTGTTTGAGGAAACCAGATAAATTCAGCCATTCTGGAGATTCTGCAGGCCTGCATTCTAGAAACTAGATCCCATTGAAATCATGTTCACATAAACGTTTGACTTTAAGAACAAAACCAAGATTAATTTATTTGGGATGTTTCCTTGCTGTTGATATGTTTTGATTTACTCTTGCTATGACTGTTGTATAACACTTTTCTTTCTATTAAAATTGAGCTTCTTTCATCAACAAAATGACTCAGAGCAAGATGTGCTAGATGCTTTATGGGGCTTTTGGGTAAGGAGCACTTGGGTCTGCACAGAAACCCGAACGTTTCTCAGTCAGCTTTCTCACTCCTGTACTGAACTTCCCTAGACTAAGCTTAGGGAAGACACTTGCCTATGAAATACCCAGTACGCTAACTGGCTAGATTTATGCTAAGTTACTGAGCGATGTTAAATAGATCTGACTGCAGCTGCTAATGCCATTTTAAACTCTAGGTCCCAATCAATTGGAAGTATAGTATTATATTTTTCTTAATATATTTAAAACTTCTCAGCACTCTAGGATTGCCTTTTCTGTGTTTCCCCCCCCTCTAGTTGCTTAAGGCTGTATCATGGTCTGACCTACACAGCTGGCAGAGAGCTCCAGCTGCACTGTGGCAATCAATGGCCACACCATTTCCTCTTCTTTCCCTATGGGGCTGTGGAAGTTACTTCTTTTTCCTACCTTCTTGGTGTGATGATTATTATTTTCCAAACAAATTAAAGGATTTAAAAAAGTGCAGATGTTCTCCTCCTCATTCTGGTTTTATTTTGCTGATTCCAGGTATGTGAATATCCAGATGGAACCAAGTCTTTGAAGCTAGGAGACTTTGGCCTGGCGACGGTGGTTGAAGGACCTTTATATACCGTCTGTGGTACACCCACGTATGTGGCTCCAGAAATCATTGCAGAGACAGGGTGAGGATGACTGACTGAGATGTATATCTTGTAACCAGTTATTTTTGGCAGGTAGCTCTTAACTGTTGTAAGAACTAGAATGCTCTAATAGGATGGTCTTCAATCTTTCCGTAAGCAAGCCACCTGTGAAAAAACAGGCATCATTCCGTCCCTGGAAGAGGCTAGTTTCCTCACTCCCCTGCTCCCAGGACTCACCTTTGCCTCCTTACCGTCTCCCTAGGACCAGCGCTGGTGCAGCGGAGTTTATTGCTTTGTGTGCCCTGCCTCACCTCACCGTTCAGAGCCCGTTGTACCAGCCGTGGCAGCTGCTTGGCGAAAAGCTGACCAGCAAAACACAGTGTTCACGCAAGAAACAATGATTTGTATTGGAAGAGATTCCAGAGGTCACTTAGTCTAAACCTGTGCTCAGAGCAGGTCTAATTAGATCATGTTGATTCAGGTGACCTTGTTTGGGTGACACACGCTATTTGGTAACTGCTGGTTTAATTAAACAAGCCCATTTTTCTGTATTTAATGGGTGGTTGCATGAATACAAAATAATTTTGTAAAACAGTAGAATTTCACAAGTCGTCTTTCCTTTTAGACCTATTAGAGCTCCGTTCCATCCTAGCTGACTCTTGCCTTAGCTGTAACCATTCTGAATTTGGTCTTCCTAATGGAGGGAGGTTTGGTGTATTGTTTCAAGCATTGTTCAGTGCATTTGTCGTTTCGAGAAATATTTCAGGGCTGCAGTGAGCTCAAACATCAAAGGGCGCTTCATCTGCGTGTTTTAGACTCTGACAAAATGAATCTACTGTATAGAAAAAAAATAGGACAAAAGACCTCTTTTTGACCTCTAGTGTGTTAATTTCTGTGCTTTAAAAGAAAGGTGCGGTTCTTTTTCCCTTACTCACACGCTTAAGAGACTGGAGAATTGGTGTCTGTCTTGTTGCTTAGCAACACATGATAATGTTAGAGGTAGTTACTCCAATATGGGGACTGAGAAAGCACATCCTTGTCTTTTATCGTTAGTGATTCTGGATTGGGAAACCTTGATACTGAATTGAATCTGAGGATATTCAGAAGACCCTGGAGAGCCTTGAGACTTGGAGGGGGGGACCCAAACCCAAACCCAATGAAAACTGATGTTATCATCAGTGTTTCCTAAAGACTGTGAAGGATGCTAAGTAAAATGATGTTTAGGTACAAAATACATTTCCACATCATCAGCAAGTAACTTAGAACAGATTCTCAATATATATGCGTGTAAACCTAATCAATTGTTTGACTGGAATGACTTTTTTTTTTAATCCAGCACAAGTAACCGGGTCTTGTTTCCTCAGATATGGCTTAAAGGTGGATATTTGGGCTGCAGGTGTGATCACATACATACTGTTATGTGGATTTCCACCTTTTCGCAGGTAAGTGTCCCTGTTTTTCAAAGGGCAAAATAGCAAAGAACCAAGTTCTTTCTGAGCGAGTCTTACCAATCTCCCTGAAAAAGGCATCCTGAGGAAAAAAAAAGGATTAGACTGACAGATTTCCTTTACCTTTTTGTTCCTTTTTAAAATTGTTTTCACTTGTCCCTCTTGTCAGGTTTTGGGATCAATTTTATTTACTTATTTGTCTGAGGGAGCAGCTGGTTTACCGCTATGTGTAGCGATACCATGGTGTGAAGAGCATCCTTTCTTTCCCTTTTGTCTGCCAAGCGATTCCCGGTTCAGGGAACGTGTATACTTTGCCCTCTAGTGTTTCTCTTCGGACAGAGCAGCTTACTGGCTTGCAGTGTTGAGGGTGAAGGTTAATGGTAAACTGAGGTGAGGGGTAGAATTTGCTTATGATGTTGCATTTCTAACCTTGTTAATTTTTTTGAAAAGTGTCATATGATTGATGGGGTTTGCAAACATGATTCTTGCTACTCAATGTCACAGGATGTATGAGTTCTACTAAAAAACAAATGGATATGCTTTGTGCCTCAGCAATTATTTTTGCCAGGGAATGAGAAGGAATTGGCACATTTTAATAGGGAATTCTCCTCTTAACTTATAACTTATTTATGCACAGTCTGTTTGTCCATTTTTACAGCAAAACACTTAGTTTTAAACGACAATCACCAGACTGAGTAAGAGTATTTTGCAAAGAACACAATATAAACAATTGTCAATGGAAAAATTATCATTTAGTTTAAGTAATTGTTTTTTGCATGTGGTTAGTTCATGTTTAAAACTGAAAACATGTTTTGAAAGATATGTTACATCATAAACAAATGGCAATTGCTGTGAATAGAGTTTGGGGGTTGGAGGGTGGAGAATGTCCATACCATGCTATTAGAATCAGGCCTTAACCAAGGTTAAGACCCATTTATTGCAAAACCAACCCAAGAGGTAAATTGATCTTTACAGAAATAGGTTGGGTGAATGTTCACAGTGGCTGGGGCCAACAAACAGAGGTTAAACACCAAAAAACCCACTGCCATTGATTCCTCAGTGTCCATGACACCGTGTTTTTGATATAAAAGTACTTACCCTTTCAATATCAGTAGCTTGCCAATACTCAGTAAACTAAAAAGTATTGTGTTTTCCCTATCTCCTCTTTGGATTTTGAGAATTGTCCTGTTGTGATAGTTTAACAGAAGAGGCTCATTTCACTACCCTTCTTACCCCATCATCTGCCTTCTGGGGCAGGTCCTTTAGAGCCAGGCTGGCAAGTCACTTATTTTTTAATCACCTTTCCTGTTCCCGTACGTTAGCTATGCAGTCTCCCATCCAAGTGGAAGTCCTTTCACCTCAGTATGTATGTGTTTTTCACCTCAATATGTTATTTTTCTGTTCTCATCACTCCTGGCAGCATAACTGGCAAACACCTCAGAAGTGCTGCCACTATATAAGCTTGCAAATTACACATTTATAGTAGTTGTCCTGTTCCATCCCCAAATCAAGTTAAAAACTCATGTCACAAATTTTTCTCATGATCTTTTTTATAACTGCTGTTCTACAGTGAAAACAACCTTCAGGAAGACCTCTTTGATCAGATACTTGTTGGGAAGCTGGAATTTCCTTCTCCTTACTGGGATAACATCACTGACTCAGCAAAGGTATGATATGTCGTTTTCCAACCTGAAACAGTGTTTCTGACAAGCCACTGAAAAGACTGCGCTCTGCCGGAAAGGCAGAATAGAAGGTTCAGAGCAGCCTCTGGCCCACTCTTCCAGCCTTTTTAGTTAGTTAGCTTAACAGTGCTTGATGACAGCTCAGGTTTTGCAGGCCATGGTGTTACTGTCTGAGTAAGTGTAGCAGAATGCCAGCTGCATTCAGTGATCATCACATGCTATTCAGTTTGCTTAATGATGGACTATTACAGCAGGTTCAGCACTTCAGCTGTAAGTGTCTGAATTTTCCCTCCTATCACTCTTTTAAAAAAGAGAAATTACTGCTATGTGGACTGAATGCAATTGACATCGTTTGTTCCTATTTCACTTGAGCCAGATATTAGAACTTTTCAACAGGCGCAGCCAGCTTGATTTGCCATTGCTAATAGTTCTTGTGTTATCATTGCCATTTGTGTTTAAAATGACTGATCTGTAGGATAAAGGTTCCAAATTTTAAGCCCCACTTCTCAAGTTAATTCAGTAACGTGCTCTGAATGATATCTGAGGACTCTAATTAGCAAGTGGAGATTATTTGTTATCCAGCCAATGAGAAGTTGCATTTTTTCCGCCTTTCCCAATGGCTGTTTATCCATTTGCCAGCATTTCCCAAGCTCCAGTCGTCTTACACTCTTCCAGACTCGCGTTCTGAACAAACACGGCCCTCAATCTTGGTACTAAAGGCGACCCCTTTCAATCCGGACTAACACAGACTAACTCGGCTGGTTGGGAAACCTCTCAGTTTGGTATGTTACGTTCTGCTTGAAGAAGCCATTTCCTAAAACTGAACTGATGAACAGTCTCCGTGAAATACTCTTGATGAGAATATGAAGGTTGACAATTTGGAGGCTATAAAAGGTTTTTCGGGGGAGGATTTGGCTCCAAGTACCTGACGTTCATTTGGGAGGGGGACATGTTTGTCTCGATAGGCTTGTACAACCAGGAATTAATTAACACCAGTAAATTAGTTCTTAGCTGCATAAGAAGAAACTTGAATGAATAAACAACTGAAAAAAGTTGGTTTGGGGTTTTGTTTACTTTATGTTACTGACTGCTTTGTATCAATGACCTCTTAAGGTTTATCCTGTCTGTAGGCAGCATAGTCACACCGTTAACAGAAGGCCCATGGAAGTATTTGATAAAGCTAAAGACATCTGCTCTACTGCCTGTAAAATACGATGAAAGCCACAATACCCAATCTTTTGGGATTAACCATATAATGAGTAGAATTAAGCATTTTTCTCTATCTATCTATTGGCTTTTTCCTATTCCAGGTGATCTTTAGCTGGTGAAATGAGTTAAATGTCTTTTATTCTTCTGGAGCAACACAGAAGAGAACATAGTTTTCAAATAGTTTCAGCAGTTTCTTGAACTTCAGATGCAGTTCCTTGCCTCTGATTTGGGCTCTTTACGTACTGTTACTATGTGCATGTACACTGCCCACAGAGGATCTCATCTGTCCCAGGTTTGTTTTCATTCTCGTCACCTGCATGAATATATAGGGAACAAACTGGAACATTATAGCTGATTTTTTGATCACTTCCTTTTCATCGGGTTTCAAAAGACTTGGAGAAACATGCACACAATAAAGAAGTTGATATGAAATACGCTGACCAGCATACTCTAAACCTGAAGGGCAAATTTTTTTTTCCGCTGTAGTCACACTGGTATCACTGGTTCTGGTATCGGCGTAAGCTGTTGTTTTTCACCCATTTCCTTTGTAATGTCCTTCCCCACTCTCCTCAAACTCTCTCTTTTTTTTTTTTTTTAAATATAAAGGAGTTAATTAGCCTGATGTTACATGTGAATGCTGAAGCCCGATATACAGCAGCACAGATCCTAAGCCATCCCTGGGTGTCAGTGAGTAAATTATGTTTTACTTGTCTCTAATTCAATATTGAATGTGTAAAACTAACCATTAAAGTGTAGTTTTCATAAGCAGCAATACACTTCCACTGTGCCCGTTTGCGTGTGTTGAACCACTAGTCCCATTTCCACGCAGAAGAGAAGAGCGAGAGTAAGTCTGAAGTTAGCTTCAGCTCCGACAGCGCTGTTGGCTTCTGTGCTCTGAGAGAACAGAGCGAAGGGTGTCACTTGCTGACTGAGATCAGAAGGTGCTGGGGGGTTGCTACAACCCTGCTTAAACATAACACGACGGGCGGAGGTGTGACTTGGGCTTCTTTTTCGTTATTTCACATTCAACCGAGAAAACGGTCATCTCCAAAATGTGTATGCGGAAGGACTGGTGTGCATGTTGGCATATTACTTGCTGCAGTGCTACAAGAAGTACGATCTCCTGTTTTATGAAGCACTTCAAGTTTCATAAGAGAAATATAATTTAACATCAGCACTAAGCTGATGGCTGCCAAGTACTTCATCTTTTTGGACAGCAGCAATGGGGAACACCAAGGTGCTTTGCTTATTGATTTAAAATCAGTCCATTAGTAATTAATACTAAGTTTACATGTACATAGTCAACGTTTATTTCCACACATATTTTAAAAGAGGGACTAAGTATGATCTGTGGAATTCCCTCAAACAAGAGAAGAGGTGTAACAGCTCCTCTCAGACACGTTTATGGCACTGTATAATGTTTCCACACTTAGGACACGATGGACCATTTAAAACGCTAATTTAAAAGAAAGCCAAATGACAAATATGCTTTTTATTTTTAGCATGATTTCAAGCACGTTATTTTTAACATGCTTGGATCAAACTTGTGGCTTATAATTGTGGGACAAATCAATGGACTGAAAGTATACAGCATGACATGGCACTTGAAGAAATAGAAGTTCCTACACAAAACAGCGGTTGCTATGTTCCTTTCCTCTGTAATTTGTCTTAACCCATTTGAACTATATCTCATGTAGCAGAGGGCATTCGCTTTTGGGCTGCCTGTCTGAACACTTACTTGGCATCAAAAAGCAGCAAGTACCTCAGGATAATAGAAAACTTCTTTTTTGCTCAGTTGCATTCAAACATACTTTTGGGTTTTTTCCTAACTTGAATATTGTGTTTATTCTTATGCAGGATGATGCTTCCCAGGAGAATAATATGCAAGCTGAAGTAACAGGTAAACTGAAGCAGCACTTTAATAACACCCTACCCAAGCAAAATAACACATCTGCTGGGGTTTCTGTCATCATGGTAAGAGAAATGAACATTTTTATACACCGATATTATACTTTGCATATTTTCGTAACAGTGCTCTATGAGCATGTGTGGTGCAAGAATAGCAACAGCAAAGCTAGAATAGTCTCTAATTCTAGTCTTTATTTGTGTATAGTGTGGATTGTCTCATCATCGCTTGAGAGCAACCGAGTCTACCACAGTGTGCTAGCTAAGCTATGAAAACAAGCTTTCAAACAGAAACATGTAAACACTAAGTAGCTGTATGTTGAAATGAAGCTTATTAACGATTTGGAATCTGTCATTATAAAAACTGCAATTTTTAGTTAAATAGGCTCTTCCTCTCTGCCTGACCAAGTACTGCTTGATCTGGAGCGTACTGTTGTTCAACACTCTGTCAGGAAACCAGGCTCCATTTCAGAAATTTTTTTCGTAGTATTGAACATTTACCACATTAACTTTGCCCCAATCTAACCCCTGCTATGTTTTTTTAGGTTCCCTAATGGGGAACTTTCTTTAAGCATACAGAGGAACCCTGATGACCAATAGCGGAACTTACATAAACAGTAATTCCAGAAGGCAGATGCATGAATCATCATAGAAGGAATGGAGTTTACTGTTATCGGGACTCAGAACTGCACTTGTAATTGGCCAGCCACTTTTGCAGAGAATGTGCAACTGCTATAGAGACTGAACTGCCGTTCTGTTCTTATTGCGGTCCACTCTTGTCTAACGCAAGGATGGACACTGCGCACAAAGAGTATCTTCAGTTACTGAAGGAAAAATAAAACCATCTATGGTGGTAACATCACAGTGATTCCCACCCCTTGCCACTCCCTCCATTAGTATTAATTACTCTCAAAGTCCAGCCCACTTATGTTAACAAAGAATTGTTCTAATCATCTGAAAGTAGGCAAATTTAAATAATGTTTCTGCATACATATATGCTTTTGCAAACACGTTTATGTGACTTAAATAGGCCAAAGGATGTAGGAAGAGCGGTAACGTAAAAATGAGGGAAGTCAGAAAATGGATTTCAGGTTCATGCTGTTGTCTACGTTTCATTTGACAGTTTGACTTGACAGTTTGAGAGGGACTTCAGAGCTTCATTCTTTATACTGTTGAGACTATGGATAAGCCTGAAGCTGAAAACTGGTATAAAATGCACTATATGTAATAAAAGCAATTCCAATTCTAACTCTCAGCCCCTCTCCAACTTGCATGCCACTTAAGCCTGTCTCAGATCTCTGGCACAGCGTAGCTTCTGGCTTCTTATTGGTGTGGGGCTTCTATGATTCTGTTAGCTACTGACACTCCTTCAGCCAGGAAGGTACACCTCTGTAAAAATTTTAGTTTCATTTTCCCTTTTCCTGCCTTATTTCCTTCTAACAGGTGTGGAAGGATGTAAGTGCGTAATTATTTAGTTCTTAATGCAGCTCCCAGTTATCGCCGAAGGGAAAATTAACTTGTTCAAAACTCTAATGAGGAGTAAGCCCCCAATTTGTTATTCTCGCCCTGGTTTGTCATCTAGAGCATTCAAATTTAGTTATCTTCACGCTAAGAAGTTCTTCGCTTGTACTAGCACTCATTGCTTAAAACATTCAGATTCAGACAAGCACAGTATTGTAATTCTCGTGTATTGCAGTGCATTGCTATATCAGTCCAGCCGCATATTTAACGGAATCCCTTTTAGCATCACTTCATTCAGATATTGTCATCTGGCCAATGCAGATAATACCATCATGTGGCAGATAAGTAAAACTGCACATACCTACTTCAGTGTTCCTGCGCAGGAGACTCTTTCTGCCCCTAAAAGCATGTTGCTGTTAATGCGTTACTGATTTTTTTTGTCAATTTAAAAATGTTCTGTAAATCTAAATTTGTTGCAATTGTGTTAGTTCTGCTTAAAGTAAGTCTAGTTTCTGTCCCTTGCTTCCTTCCTTTTTCCTCCTTTCCCAATGCCTGCATTGCTTTCCTCTGAGTAGGTCCAAGGCAATGGTACGTACTAACTGCGATGCTTTGTTCTGCTGCACAAAAAAATACATGTTCTCCATTTGTAACAAGAAGAAAGGAGAAATAACTCAGCCAGTCTGAAGTGGAAAGAGCTTTGCAGCGACACAAAAACAGTAAAGGAAAATCTTTTAAACGCTTACTTAATACAGAGAACTTTTTTGTAAGTGATGCATATTTGAAATATTCTAAGCTGACACTGAAAGAACTAGCTATTTTTTAGTTCCTCTGACATGCCTTGGTCTATTCCCCTGGGAGTTATTTCTTGCGGGTGTGTATCATACAATATCCAAAAGCAATTAGAAAAAGATGTGAATTCTACAAAAGAGAACAAAAAACCCCAAACCCACACTGAAATAAGAATTGTTTCTCCATTTAAAATACAAAATTTAATTGTCACGTCAGCCTTTACGGTATCACAGAGCTAGTCAGAAGGTAATCAGTCCTAAATTAATAAAAACCATTCTTACTTAGCAACAGTAAAATTAAGCCTCCTCTGCAATCCTTTAAAAAAAATAAATCCTAAATTGCATTACATAGGTATGTACTGCTGCGTGCAAGGTGCGACAACTATCAGAGGCTGCTGTGAGGACAGCACAGGAGAAAACCGCCATCAGCAGGAACTGAAAGCATTTCCTTTCCCCTTTAAATAACCTATCTTGCCACTGAAATAGCAAAAACGTATTTATTCACAACTTTTTCCAGCAAGCAAAAGAGGAAACGCGCGCATGCCTGCATAGCAACTACTTTGATTAGCGCATCATAGCTAATCTCAAAAGCCTACATGCAGTTCGGCTACTCATTTCCTTGCGCGCTCCATTTGCAAAAAGTCGATTGTTAGTAGCAGAGAATTCAATTGTGTCCTATTGAATTTTCTCCCTGTACCTGTATGCATGTAGACCAATGTAATCACTCGATTAAGAAAACCAAAACACCCTAAATTCAAAATACTTAACTTTTGCTTTTGGGAGCTTTTATACTCAGTACTTTGGTCTGGAAAAGCCTGTCAGGAAGCCGTGGGGGGGATGAGGCTGCTTGCTGCCCCCCGTGCCCCAGCGTGCGGCCACATCGTTACACAAAACAGAATCGTTTCAGCAGGAGAGGCTCTGTGAGACTGAGTCCAGAACAACCCCCCACCCGTATACCTGCAAATTCTAGCAGTCCTCTGTTTGAGAAATCAGAGATACAAGCCCAGCTCTCTTTGCCAAGACAAGTAAAAGCGAAATTTGAATTTAGGTACCCCATAATGAAATAAGTTTTCACTACCAAGCTATATGATCAGTTTGGAAAAGAGAGGCTAAGTACCTTATTTCTGCCTTGTCCTTGATGACCTTGATGCAATAAACCACATCTGGAAAAAAAGTACATGCTAAATTTAACTTGTATCAGAAAACTATTCCAGTATCTAAAACTACATATTTTAGCCTATTAGACAAACTCCACTAAGAATATATAGAAATTTTCACATTAGAAAAGCAAGTCCTCCTGAGCAATCAAACAAAAAAAAGAAATTGCTAAAGAAAAGGCAGAGCACCTGACCTCACGTTACAATTAGCACATCCCGGCTCAAAATATGAAGTTGCACGTAACAGTGTCATATAACGCGTACACGTATACATACATATGCAGGGGGTACCACAAAGGCGAAACACGTATCTGTGCTCTGCTCCTCAGTTCAAGTGTCACACATCTATGGATTACTGTAGAAAGCCCAAGCTGTACATGACCAGAGTAAGTGTACCTTGCACCATTCTACGTAACTGAATAAACTACAAAGAACTTACTTAATCGATCTGCATTAACTTAAATCTGTAGTACCACTGGTACTTCAAGATCTTCCACAAAGTAAATAGTTAAGTCAAGAAGTATATGGATTTATAATGATCAGTATCAGGCTTCAAACTGTGAAACAAGACCAATTACGCCATCCCTCCAAGTCTTAGAAAGCAATCTTGACATATATTTTTGACACAGGAACTGCTAGATTTCCCTCTAGGTCACTTCGGACATTCCACTAGCAATTAAACATTACACTGTGGTTTAATATAACTTGCAGTATCCTTCAGAGGGTATGAAAATAAAGTTGTCTGCTCCAGCAGACACACCGCATACTCCAGATAATCCACCTACAGCACTGCAGAGTTCTCAGTTTTCATTCTAACCCGCTACTCGCTTCTCCAGTAAGCTGATTTTTAAGTATTGTATTCAGAAATGATGCATTTTTGCCACTGTGTCAGCTTCATGAGAGGTCATTTGCCCACTCTCAACAATAAGCAAAAAAAGGGTCATCTTTAAGACAGAAAAAATCGTTCGGTTTTCATCTGTCATCTTCACAAACAGACACACTTCTGTCCCATGCGGGCTGTTACAGAAAATGTATTATTTTCACTAAGTAAGTAAGTATCACGTGACTCCTTGTGTCTGCAAAAACACAGGTACATAAATTTTGCTAATAGCTGGTATGAAGAGTTCCTGCCAGATCATAACCACTCGCGTCATTTTTTTTTCCATGTCAGACTTGCAAGACAATTTTAAACTCGCACCATCATGGCAAACATAGGCCTAGAAAACAAGTTTTCCTTATGTTTTCCAAAGTCAGCTCCACAAAAGGCTACAATTAATTACATAAGATTTCTGATGTTATTTCTCCTTTTTTTCTGGCTCTAATGCATGCACTTAATGTCTTGTAGATTGTTTTAACCCTGAAGTTTAGACAGGGCTCTGATTTAACGGCTCTTTTCATATTTTGCCTTGGGTTTTTTGTTTGTTTGTTTTTAGAACACAGCTCTAGATAAAGCGAGCCAGATTTTCTGCAGCAAGCGCAGTCAGGACTCTGGTAGAGCTGGAACGGAGAAAACTTCTGCAATTACTGCTGCAGCTGACGATCCTGGTGTGGCTGGGTCCAAGACCCTCTTCCCTGCTGCTTCTGAGCCACTCAGATCCCCCCCGCTCCCTGCCTCAGCATCTCCCGAGTTTGCCGGGGATCAGCCTGGTGCGTAGGACTGACGAAACCAAATCCAACTGCAGCTCCCTGCGCTCTCGCCACAATCTCTCTTCATTTCACATGACAGTTTGTTTTCAGTTTGCGTGCACCCTCTCGTGGCGAGCCCGAGGCAGGCTCTGTCGTGGGAGACTGATCTTGTAACAGCGGGCGAGGGAACGTGTGTTTTGAGTGCTCTTTGCCCTTGTCTTGACAACAGCAGTAGGGGAAAGATTCTGGCAACGTTGTTAGATGATTTTTAAGTTATCTGTGTTAGTTTCATTTACTGCATTTCACACAGCCTCGGGCTCTAAATAGACTAACTTATTGTGTAGCTAACCATATTTTTATATAAGCAGTAAGACAACGAGCAGTCACCTGGCCTCACCTCTACAAGCAGGCCCCATTCTGTTCTTCTGATGAGGATTCTCAGAAAAGTGGGAGAGGAAGACAAGGGAAGAAAACTTACATTCACCTTCTATTCCGATGCCTCTATTTTTAGCCAAGTTTCTACTAAACTTGAAGAGGCAAATTTTCACAAAAAATTTTTTAGTGGACTAACTGTAAAGTATCATGAGACAAACACTGGAGAGAGAGAGAGGAGGATGGCTGTTCTTGCATCAAGTTTGTTACTGGACTTGCAGGCTGCAGGGTAGTGTTTAGATAACATGAATTTAAATAAAGTGACTTGGGATGTAAACATGAGCACTGGACATTTATTTGTAACGAAGACTGGAGTCAAGGAAGCCTTTTTGTTCTAGCCATTTTCCATCCTAACCGCAAGTGTCCCATCCACACTCTTCTCCAGGGTCAGACTACCTATTAGATAAAATAAAACGACTGTGGACCTGCGAACGGAAAGCCTGCAGCATGTTAGCTAAGCTAGGATGGATGTAGCAGTTCCTAGTTCTAGGTGAGCTGATGGAGGAGCTACTACAAATAGCTGTCGTCAATAGCTACCGGAGGTTTGTCAGTGCTATCCCCCTATTCACCTGGTGCAGGCGCTGGAAACAAGGATTGGGGAGCAGTTATCCTTAATCTGCAGTCACAGATAGATGAGGTTTTATCTCTACCATAATGCTTAGTTCAATATAGTATGTATTCAGCTTATTCTTTTCCTTTGCTCGTCCTTACGAATTGGTCATAGTTCATTTTCTTTCTTAGCTATACTTTCTACTAGAATTGTAAAAGAAAGACCTGCAATAAACTTTCTTCATTAAAAAAAAAAAAAAAAAAAAAGTCATGCATCTCTTTGAGAACTCAGTTATTTTGTCAGTGAAAATCTCATCTTACTCTCTCTGGAGACATCGAACCGTTAGGTACCTACCAAAAAGATTTCATAAAATTAGCCTGAGGGATTCCCATAGCCTTTGAAAGGTCATTGACTCCTATGGAAGACATCGGTAATACATGACTGAACACAGGTGCTTTACTTTTTGAAGAGGCAATTAAAGAGCAAAAAGTGCCAACTGGTCATGGGACAGCTGAAAGATGTACAGCATCTTGGCAAAAAAAGGGGTAGTAAAGGTATGAAAACATACTACATTTCTTTAACTATCATAAAAAGGTTGGACTAGATCAGGAGTTTGAGCTGGGGAAGTTCAGTCTTTTAATTCCAGGAAGCAAGTCTTCTAAGACCTCATTTAACCTCTCCCAAAAACAGAGATTCTACGATTTTGGTACGTGGTGGGACCACGGCAACAACGGTCACTTCCGCAAGTAACATCCACTGCCATTTTTCTTGCTCTGTGCTTAGAGATCACACTGAGCGCATGCGAAAGAGGGTGCCAAAACACGCGATACAAATGCTCAGGCGTCCTTCAGCAGGTGCCAGACACTTGCTGCACCCTCCTGGAGGGCCCTGGTGAGGCAGGAGACACTCCAGCACCCTGGTGTACATCAAGGGGATCACAGCATCACAGTATGTGATTTCCAACAGGGATCACAGCCTTGGTCTTTATGAGAAGACTCTCATTTTCCTAATCTACTTGAAAAAAAAAAACCACGTTAGCTAGGAAGCATTAACTTGATATCCCACTGCCTGTACGCTCACCAAAAAGGGGTTCAAATTCCGATGCACAGAAATGGTTTTGATCATCTTGGGCTAAACCAGTAAGTTTATGCAGCAAGCAGGAAATTTTTATTTTAAAAGTCTCATTTAAGCCTGGTTTGCACATCTCCACCCCCCCCCCCCCCTCCCCCGTAGTCACTGGTCTAGCTATTACAGATGGGTAGAATAAATTTACTGAAGTATTTATTCACTTTTATATAAATATAAGTATTTACCAATTATCTTTGGTTTTTTTTACAGTTGGAAAATGCTAAATTATATTTCACATTTACTCATTATTTCTTTCAAGCTACATTCAAACAGCAACTGGAAAGCAACAGAAATGCACAAAAGTAATAACCTGTCCAAAATGTTGATTAAGTAAAACTGATTTTTTTAAGATTAAAAAAAAAAAAGGCAAGCAAATCAAACACTCCTACTGCAATCAGTTTCAATGCCTAATGCACACAAATAGGTATCTCGTTGAGCTTTTCTGTCAGGGGAATCCTTTGTAGAGGGATTTTTGTTTTGAACTAAATTAGCACTGTGAAAACCCCCCCAGGGCAGGGACTGAAGCAGCAAGCTGCCATGCAACCATCCACCAAGACGTTTTTCCTCACCTGTTGCTTCTGTTCTCGATTGATTTTGTTTCAAACAACATTTGAATTTTAAGCCCCTTGGTCATATTTGGAAACAGCAACTCCGGAGTGAGAATCCTCTAAGACTGCGGGTTTCAGAGATGCACAATTACACCAGGAAGTACCAGCAACTATTCCCTTCTCCCCAAAACAGCACTTGCCAATTCATATGAAATACTAAAGTTTAGAGTGTTTGAACGCTTAACGTTTAAACGCTTTGCTTAAAAAGACACTAGCTCTATTGTTCTATGCGCTGTTTAGAATGGTCAGACTTTAGTTTTGCAGCTACCGGGGCTTGCTTGAAAAAGGCTCACTAGCAGGGAGGATAAACGAAATAAAGCAAAATGCAAAGACCTCTATCTATTGCTGAATGCACCACATTCCAAACACACAACTAGACTCAGTTGCGCTACAGCGTTTTGCAGCTCAGAGCTCACAATACACAGTGACCAAAGCAACAGCGGGAAGCAAAGAATTAGAAGAACGTGGAGAAAATAGTCAATGATCACATCTCAAATTTTGTCCATGCAGTAAATAGCAAGTGCCACATTTTGAAAACCTCTTTTTGTCTATTCCTATGCAATACAGCATAATTTCCAAAGCACACATCTAAATGGCTTTAATTAGTTGGCTCTATAACGCAGTCCCAAGTAGGAAGGTGGATGTCATTTCAGATTTTACTAAACATACAAATCTCTTTGGTTTCAATACTATGCTTTCTGATATTATCTCAATTCATTCACAAGAAAGTAGTTGTATTTTCCATAGTTTATAAAAAGTTATGAAATATTTTATATAATCTTTACAATAACATGCTTCTTTATAATAAGAAATCTCCGTGAAAACTAAACTATTTACAGATCAAGTTAGGATTTATTCTTTCAAGCTTTGTTTCATATGTTTTAATCCATTTTTTTCCCTCATGAGATTGGCTGTATTTGAATTGCAGGGCTTTAGGTTACATGTAGTTGAATTTCAGTAAATCTAAACAAAATCAGAAACCATTTCCTACAGTTTTTGATCCAGAGCTTTTAAAGAGCAGCTTTAAATTATGACGCATAAACACGGACATGCATCATTAACTGTAGTTTACTGAAGTTCTTAGGTCAGTTCTGCATAAAAGTAAACTATTTTGGATTTCATGTAACGCTGTATCACATGGAAAATCCAAGTGAGTGACTCATCTCGAGCTTTACACAAAACATCCTACCCCTATATGGGAAAGGTCCCACTGGTTTAGAGCAGCACCCGCAGAATGGTCCATCTCTGGTTTTATTTAACAACTTCTTAAGAACAATATAGTCATCTTTTATTCCCTTTGAATTACTTCTAAGAGAAAGAGAAAGCAGAACAGAGATGCCATAACACAAGCACACTTAAATCTCTCCGAATATGAAACTTCGTACATAAAATGGAAAAGCTACAAGCTAGATAGTCACCATATCTGGGCCATTCTTACTCAATATATCTAAGAGCAGTTATGTCCTGACTAAATTTGCAATAAAATTCATTTCCCACAAAAGTCCCAGTTTTTAATTTCCTTTTGCTACTAAAAGAAATTGTTCCAGGATTCCAGCTCCGCATGAAAAACATGGGTTGGGTTTTTGCTGTTGCTGTTGTTCAGGTATGTGGAATAACTGAACACGTTCCACTGTTCCCTAAAAATCCCCAGCCTGATCCCACACATTAAAAGCACCACAGCAGAAAACGTTCTCCACAATGTTTCTAAACAGAAATTCAATTCGCGTATTTTCACAATTACAATGAGAACCCCAAAATCATGCCAACTTCTAACCAGTTGTAGAAACCAGCTACCACTCTACCATAGTAGTATTAAACTCTCCCTTTGCTAGTAGATAACAGCAGAACATCCACAGTTAACTCTTTGTATTATCTTGGCATCAGATTAGCTCTTTCGGACATTTATTCTGCTAAGTGCTAAACCAGGAGAGCTGCAATCTTTAGCAGAAACAAAGTGCTGCAGCTAGGTGGAGGAGTACCAGTGTTTCTGGTCGGGCCCAGAAACAGTAATAAATACACAGACTTTGCACGAGGCGCGCTTTCCCGCTGCAGAGGCTTTTTGATAACACAGCACAACAGAGCCAAGAACCGAAGAAAGATTCCTAAAGTATTACAGCATTCATTTACCTTTGCTTGCGGTAAGACCACAACACAAACTTCCTTCAGAGAAGCCACCACTCTGATCATACCATCATCTCTTGCCAGAACCTATAGCATTTATATCAGCAATTTGCACAAACGGAAAAGGGCTTTCAAGCGACTTGCTCTAAGTATTTCCCCACAAACCAAACTTGCAGCAAACGCTGCTTTCCAGAGCACCTGCCATAAACTACAACTAACACCATGTCCATTTGGACTTACCAGAACGGAAGAAAGCCTGGACTGTCACGTAAAAAAATGCCGTTCATAAACGCTCCCTGTGAATTTTGAGGAAATAGAGGACTCAGGTCCCTCTTTTCAGGAACATTCTGCAGATAACAGCTAGCTGAGGCCCAGCTGCAGGTTAATGCCTGGCACCTGTTGATTAAACAACCTGTCACAGCTGCTGCCCCAACAGACGAACAAATACCTGAACAGTTGGAAATTTAACCCTTCTTTGCCACCTCATCACAAACAGCCTGACATGGACTAGCGCAGCCAAAGTTGAGATCCCAAGCGCAAGTCTGGCCCCCAGCACAGTGCCCAAGGTATGTTTGTTTACCCGCAGAGGAGGGGTATTTCCTACTCACCAAAGCCACCAGCAAAGCAGTCCAGAACGGGGGTGTCCTCCCAGGCTTGCTCACGGAGCGGACGTTGAAGGTTTTCCACAGAAGGGCTGCAGGAGTCGTAATGTGCACAACACCGCGCTGCACCGCTTCTGCTGCTTCCCCGAGGAGTAATTCACACCATCACACAGCTGCCCATCAGCATGCCCCGGCTGGATTCAGCTCAGGAGGGCACGCACAGTACAGTCATGCTTCCAGTCTGGGAAAGCATCTCATGATCAACAGGGCCCTTTCTAAAACAAGCAGTCTACGAAATCAGCTCCCCATGAAATATTTTGGCCCTAAGATCACAGACTATTACTTCTATCAATAATAAAGTGTTTCCTAAGCCAGCAGGGGATCATAAAGAGAAGACTTATAGGATTTCCAGTTGGCAAAATACACCTGGCCACAGCAACATCTCCTTTGTTTGTTTTTTCCCTCCAGCTAGCCTAGGAAACCCACCCCTGGCTTGAGAAAAATGCAAATTGCACTTCAAGAGCATACCAATTTCCCCTGGAAATCTCCTGATAGAAGGGTATGAATGTTGTTGAAGTTAAGGAAGTGTGAAGTACACGTTTTGCGTAACAAATGTTACTGCTCAATATACTGGGCACTTGCCGCAGACATTACAACTGTAGCCTTCACTTCATCGGATCATCCTTCTGCTACACAAAACATAAAAACGTAACTCTACTGATACCACCGTAACCATATCAGTACAAAGATGTAAAGAGCACAGAGAACGTAGTCACCATTGCATAAACACCAAGAGTACTTTAAATGCATTGGCCATAGCACCTATTTCCTCTATTGTGAATATACATTGAATCACAAGAACCCAGTACTCCACTGAAGCTCTCAATTACAAACGTAATTTTATTTAATTTCTTCACTCAAACTGAATTTTTCTCATTCCAAATCTTTACTGAAAGAGATAGTAGTTAAATGCTTAGAAAAACAGGAACTGCTCTAGTAGGCAGCTAGAGGAATGTATGTGTCAATACAGATATGGAATGTAAATTTCAACTCATATAGATCACGACATACAAAGAAGATTTTTATGCAATCCAGACTTACAAAACAATAACAGTTCTTTTCACAAATATTTTCACAGAATTCTGCACAGCAATCTTGTAGAAAAGTAGATTTGTGCAACACCAAAATAACTTATTGTTCCTTAGTATAAACTATTTTTCGTTTCCTAAAAGAAAGAGGTAATTTAACATGATTGGGCAGGATCTGACCGGATGTGGTGGTAGCAAAATATAAAATATATCGTCGCTATACGCAGAAAAGGAATATGGATGTGCTACAGTATTGCAGGGGTTAGTTCTGGGAAAAAAAAGAAAGTCGCCTGCAAGTCTAGCGCTCCTGCTGTTGTACAGAGGCTGTGCACCGGCAAACACCTGCCTTTTTAGTGCTTTCACAGCCGACCAGCAAAAGTGTGCTTTGGTGCTTGCACCGACTAAAAAATACCTGCCTCTGTGGGTTTCTAATTTGCGCTTAAAGTCTTCAAATAGCCTTTCTGATTTTGAGGAACAATCCACATTTTGGTGTGCTTTGACGGAGATACCAGGTAGAATCTAGAAGGATTCACACTCGATGTAACACAAACTCCACTCCTGATTTCTCTCTCTTAACGGCACAAAGCATACAACTAAAAAAGAACTAATTGTCTAGGCCTACAAACATGCTTGAGTAGTAACATTGATGGAAACAGTTTGCAAAGTTTAAAATTACATTAACCGTAATTTAAATATTACTATTGATTCCCAGAAACTTCGGTGCTGTTGTAGTACAATCATTTGGAAAAGTATGAGACAAAGTGTAGTACAGATAGCACAGATCAAAATTCCCCAAATATCGTAATTCATTTCCATTATGTTAAAATCATATATTCCTCAAGGTTATACATAAAGCTTCAGATGGAAAATCCGTTTCTTCATAATATAGCTAGAATGTGGCTTTTAACCATTTTTACTTTAGGTTTCTTTTACATACAGAGATCAAAATAGACTTCTCATTATGACTAAAAATATAGATTTTTAACTACAGAACCCAGCAGCCATTGTTCTGCTTCATTGCCCTTCCCCCAAAAAAGTCAAGCAAGGTCTACAAAAATAGCAATTAACTTTAAAAAATAGGTTGCTTCTTCCAGCAACTTTAAGTTACATTCAGATGTAATATAGCTATTTATAAGGAACAACGTTGTGGCAAGACACCAAGGGAGGTGTGCTGTGTTCAGTTTCCTTCTGACAACAGCTGCCCACATCAGTGCTAATCTTGGTCTCCGTGAAGATCAGTATCTGGTTTGATACTCATGGTGCCAACGATTGAAATCATTGTAGAAAACCACTATGCTCCCAGACGCCATGCCAGTCATTATGCACCTAAGGAAAGCACAATACCGTATTAGTTAGCGAACCACCTCACGTTCAGACATACGAGTCAACACACCGAAGAGTTACAGCAATATATGCACGAGAACCCGCGGCAATGACCAACATCCACTGAAGACAGCTGGAGCTGGCAGTGCTCCACATATCAGAAAAGTCAGGCTTTAGGGGCTCCCATCCGGGGCTTCCAAGGACTCCAGCAAACGGGATTTGGCTAAAATTGTCACCTGCACCAGCTCTGACAGAAGATTTATGGATCACAAACCACAAACCACCATGCAACAGTTTGTATGGTCGGCCTGAAGCTACAATTGAGAGTCAGACGATGAATTGTTTACCCGCATCACTGTCCTGCAAAGCCACTTCACATTTCCTGGGATTACTTTCTTGCTGGCTTGGTTGGTTTTTGGGGGGTATGGGAGTGGGATGAAGCCCTGGTGAAGCAGCAAAGTGAAGGAAGGCTAGAAGAAGCGTTCATTTCACTTTCGCCTTCCCCATTTAAGCACATCATCTACCTGAAGGAATTGGATGTGGGCACAGGACTTCAGTTGGCGATGTTAGTGTTTGGGTTGGAAAGCAATCTGAAGGCTTTAATTGTTTTGAAAGCTCCTGAAAGCAACCACCGTACTTTTGCACTGAGGCACTCTTTCTTTCTAAATTGCTTACCGTTGGCCTACTACTAGAGATAATTTAGGTCTGCTTGAAAAGCCATGACCCTGATGTAGCACGCAATTACAAGAGTTTCTGTATCGTCTTTTCTGCTGTCTCATATTAAAGTTTTACGGAAATCAAAAGTATGAGGACGTATAAAATTCTGGCATTTTAGGAAAAAAGCCTCAGAATGAAAAAAAAAAAAATCAGAGTAAAAAGCTGTAAGTATCCTTCAAAACAAAGACTAAATATGAGATCATCAAAACATTGCATTTTGACAGTATCACACTATTTCATTTCAATAGCACCATTTTGATTGTTTATGTATTAAGTTAAAACTTTTTACACACTGTCACTCACATACATTCATGCATACCAAATAAATTACTCTGAGTAATTACTTGTAATTACTGAGTAACTACTCAGTAAAATACTCTGAGTAAATCTCTTCCGAGTTTCTGTGTCTTCATACCCAAAGCGAATAGGTTCCTAACTTGAGCATATGGATAAATTTATAGATGTCCATATTAAATTTCTGTTTATTGACATGCAAAGATAATGTGGACTTGCCATTAACTACAGTTTAAAGATTCTCTAAATCCAAAATTTTATACATTTCAGGGGTCTAAAATTTGACAGCTCTAACTCCAGCTTTTGAAATACTTTTAACAGCAGGGGCTTTTTAATGGAAAACTGTTTCTTCCAAAATGCCTATAATCTCTAATTTTGCTTAACAAGTTGTTGTTGAATGTTTCATTGAAGTTCACAGATTTTGCTGGCTTGGATTTTTTTTTTAAGTTCATTTTATGTAAGTTTTAGAAATGTAGTCCAGGTAAAAATGTTAAAACATTCAGCATGGACTTCAGGAAGTGGGAGGTTAAGAGTCTCAGCAATATGCTTTACTGCACAACGCAGACACTCCTAAGGGACTGAGGAGCCAAATCTGCTTGAAAAAGCACACAGGAACTCCCCTAAGCAAATACACCAAAGCAAACAAAATTCTAGCCTGCAAGCTAAAAGTGTACAGATGAAATGGTAAACATCCATCTTATAAACAAACAATACTTCTGTGATAAAAACACAGCAAGACTTGTAAGTACAGCTGCATTGGAAAGCGCAATGTAAAAATGCAGTAATAATACTAACTGATAGTCTTCAGTAGAAGGAATCTTCAAGGAGGGTCATGCTTTATGTGGATAAAATAATTTTTCTAGAAATCAAAATTAATATTTGCTTTAGCAAAATATGGATGTGTGGAAGGAATCTTATTGTGCAACTATTCTAACTGTTCTGTTTTTAACATAAAGGTCTGGAATTAGGAATATGCTTTGTATCGTAAGTGAAAGAAGAAACATGAACAGCACATATGTAACCTTCCGCCTCCATGTGACCCATACTGTACATTGGCACAGGCCAATAATTCAACCTATCTTGAAAGTCTGCCAAAGTAAGATTTCTTGAATCTCTCTTCATTCCCCCAAGAGCTGAAATCCTGAAAAAGATTATCTGCCCTATATATGACATGTTAGAAAGAAACATATGCAAGCACAGAATTCTCAATATAATCATCAGGATCTGTGATCCACAGAAAATCAAAATCAGAAGAAAAACAAAACTACAATTTAATTGAAAGTGTATATTCTCTGAAATTCTTGTGAAGACCAGACTTCGCTCTAACCTTTGGTCATACGACAGGGCCATGGATCGGATTCCAGCATCACACCCTGGGTAAGCAAAAAGCTGCTTGAGGTCCCACATCTGCCACACCATGACAACTCCGTTGTCTCCACCTGTAAGCAGATACTGTCCATCTCGACTCAGTTGAATTGCCTAAGGGGAAATCACATGGATATGTGTCAGATAAATATGTGTTGCTCTTATTCCCCCTCTTTTACTTTCATGAAAAGTTTCGTATTGACAGCTGAATGTCTAGGGAGACTTGCTATCAACACAAGCTTTTGGGAGGCAACATTATTGTTATGTTATTCTACAGAGCAATAGAATTAATGTTATTATGCACAAGTCTCTTTAATGCATTAGATGTCACTAGTTAGGTTTTACCTCACCTGTGATTTATTCCATATTCCAAAGATCTAATATGAGGTCAGCTAAAGAAATTAACTCTTCTAATTAGCTAGCTTTACAAGATCCAGCAGCACTGGCATTAAAATACAGTACCTGACATTTCCCCAAGTGCCTTTAATAATAGCCTAGCAGAAGCATTCCTCCTTTTCTCTCTGGCAAAGGACTGAATGATGGAGGGAACTGAAATGTTACACAAATTACCAGAATTAATTTAGACCAGCATTTTTAGATTCCTGCTCTGGATTAATAAGATAATGATCCACCTCTCCTAATAAGGACTGAGTTTCCTTTCATCATTATCCTGAAACTGCCTGTGACAAATTCAATGGCTTATATCCTGATTTTGCATGGATCACGGGAACTGATGGCAAATCTACATTTGAAATCTTTATTTGGGATCCAGATCATGGAGAAAGATTGGATAGCATTGTTTTTTACAGCGAAAACTTCTTGAAACAGGAGTCTTCAATCTATTTTGATGTTTCTTGTGTGCTGTTGGAAAAAATCATGATACATACTAAGTATCTGGAAGAACAGCAACTTTCCTCAGTTACCCGATGACTATACCAGATGATACTATCAGATATTAAGAAGAATGGAAGCATGAGAAATAGACCTTGAAGAGGGATTTTGTCAGTTTAAATAAGCCAAAATGTTGTTTAAGACAACTGAACTTTAAATTTTATTAAAATAAGAGATACCCTATGGAGTCAGACAGACCATGATCCGTCTAGCCCACTGTTGTATCACCAACAGTGGCAGCAAGAGATGCTGTGAGGCTGGGCGCTCTACGTCCCTTCCCCTTGTGCTCCCCAGCACCCACAATCACTAGATCAGGAATATCTCTGTATATCTCTGTCCGTTCCCTTTAGTATCTATTTATGGACGTGTTGCCCATGAATTTTCTTAATCTCTTTTTGAGAGCCTGCTGATGCCTTCTGTAGGGGAAAAAAAAAAATGGCAGAAATTCATTACAATGCAAAAATAGTTTTATCTGTTTTGAAGTGATCCTACTAGTTTCAATGAGTACCCCATAGGTCTCATGTTGTGGGGTTTCCTGAATAACAGTTCTGCATTCACCTCATTCGTTGCCTTCATCACTCTGTAAGACCTTCAGCATTCCCCACCTCAGAAAACATCGAATAAAACTAGTTCCCAACACCAACCCCTGGAACACCCCATTACTGACTTTTCTCACAGCAATACCAAGATCTTACAAATCTTTTCATAAGGGTCTTAGCAATTACTACTGTAGTAACCCTGAAGAGTACAAAACTTCTTCTGAAATGAAGACCTTGTCCTGCTGCCATGCAGAAAAGAAACTTAAAGCAGTAGATGATACCAGGCCCTGATTTTATAGCCTCAACCTCCAACTATCCAGAAAAACTGAAGAGTTCGCAGGGTTTTCTAGAAAAACAAAACCAAAAAGTTGAATGAATTCTGTCATGTGGAATGACATCAGCACAAGCTACCAGCGAGATCAAGACCCTTAAAACTACAGTTTGGACCATTGTTAATAATTCCTTTAAGCCCAAACCTTTCCCTATACTGTCTCCTCCTGTTTCCAGATGCCTCTTCTCACTTCTTTTTCTGACTTTTCCTCCCCAGCTTGACTTCTGCTTTTTCCCTCCTCTGCTCTCTAATTTCATTTTTGTACGCAAGACTTGGCACAGCAGCAGCCTATCGTCCTCTTCATTTGAGCAGACAGAACGGTGAGAAACAACTTTGCTAGTTGTTTGCTGGATGATTTGCTGTTATCAAAAGGAAAATAAGGAACTTTGCTACTATGAAGCACTATTATCTAACATTAAACTCCTGATCCTACCTAATCCTTCACTCCAATGCTCCTACTTCCAATTCCTACTTTTCCTCCCCTCCTTTCTGCCTCTTCTTGTCTTCTCCCAGTATTTGACAAGTTTCCACATTCCCATCTCTACTTCTGTGTTCTTGTTGCTCTTGCAAACTGTCTTTCATTCTGCCCTTGGTTCCATCCTCGATTCTGCTCTTCTTTCTCCTCTGCTTCCCCTTCCTCGTCCAGGATCACCTCGTCTCATTCCGTGCCGTGGCATTTCTGTGCACCTCACTGTAGGGGATGATCGGTTACAAGGGAAAACTCTGCATCCCTGGGCTACAGATGTTCAGTACAGAACGTAGATGCTAAGCATTATCTACCGAATGCGTTTAACCTGAGATTTGTGAATCAGCTAAATTTGGGCAGCTTTTCAACAAAATACACATCCTTCACATCACGACTAATCCGTGATAAATTTCAGCTTCGTGACCCAGGGCAGGGAGACACAAAACTTTTCAACAGAACAATGTGAGAATGGAGGCTATTCAGAGCAAAGGCTTTTACATTCCAAACCCACGCGTTCTACAAATAGACTGATCCACTTTAACTACAACACTGCCACTGGAAGGCAAGGAAGTTGCCTCAGATGATAGTCAACAAGCAAAATTTCAGCTCAAAGATTTAAATTTAGGAAACAAGAGAAAGAACTGAAGACAGGATCGTGCAAACATATCTCTCTCTGCTGAAGTCTGCAAGTATTTTGGCGTTTGCAATCTCTGCTTCTACAGTTTTTCAATATGCAAAACTTGTAACATACTGTGATTTTAAATTCCTCAGGAAAAGGAAGTTGTTAGCTTTTTAATATACAGAATCTATAGTGCATGCACCACAAAAATGGGAGAAACTAAAACACAAAAATGTTACGTTCATGCAACATTAAAGTGTTTATACAGACTGCTGACAAGCCTAGAAACCAAAATATACAGTCTACATAAGATACTGCTTTGTGAACAGCAATAATTGAAGTCAGACGTATTGCACATCTGTATTTTTTGTGTTGCTGTACTCTATTACTATGATGCCAAATATATCCTTTAAGAATTATATGATGTGCAACACGTACATTAAGATAGAGTTTTTATAGGTGACTTTTATATTATCAATTTTGAGCGTTTACTGCAACAACTCCCAAGTAATCAGAATGAATCACATTGCTAAAATTGTATTTCACACAATAACTTTAAAATGAATGTAAATTGAAATACAAACATATACCGTAAACAAAATATTGTAACACTGAAAAAAATAGATGATAAACCTATTCTAGCTGCGTTTTGAATTAAGATGACAACACATACATGTAAATTTAGAAACAATATATCAGAATATATGGGGGGGTTCCCAACCATATCTAACTATGGAAAACTGAACACTAACTAAGGTTAGAGTTGAGCATTGTGAGCTGAAGTTTCTCCCGCAAAAAACCAAATGTTCCAACCATAAATTGTTTCTGTGATTGTGTCTACCAGCCTACAAAAATAGGCTAAGCACCTCCAAAGCACAGCCCCAACGAGCTTGAAAACTCATTTAGAGACCCTCTTAGAAGAGTACAGTAACTCAGTAAGAAAGGCGTAGAAAACAGAAATAAGACTGTGAAAATTATCTAGAACTTGCAAGCACTGAGTAGATGATCATGAGATCTAACATACCACACAATTATTAAAAAGATTATTCATTAGAAGCAAAAATCAATATGGGGTGGTTTTTTCCTCTATAGCAATGGCAGTCTCCTAAGGGTATTTTCAAATTGCAATGAAGACCGTGACAAATAATTATTTGCTACACTTATAAAATTCAGCTGATGAAAATCCATTAACCTTATGGTCATGGTTCACTTGGATTTTATACTTGAGGCTTTCACTGAAGAAATGCTATATTAAAAGGCAAATTAAAGCCATTAATCTTTAACTCTTCCAGTACCTGCAAAATGCAGGGGCTTTTGTGATCTTTTGATTAAATAAAGTATAGGCTTTGAACCCTTACTAATACCTATGCAATTTTACTAAGTCTTTGGCTTGTCATGAAGACAAGACGTTGATTTATTTATTTTTATTGTTTATTAATAAATTTCTCAGCCACTTGCCTATATATGTATGAATGAAGGAATGAATGGAAGAAAAAGGTCACCCTGTCAACGTTTCAGTTTCATGACATGCCCTTCAAGATTTAACAAACGAAAGGATGCTTTTACTCCCAAGTACTCCAACTGGTATAGAAGACGACATGAATCAATTTTACTGTTCTGCTTTTCCCCAGCGTAGCTTATCTACGATTCTGCTAGGTATGAAACTGAAACAACTCTGCAACTAATCTTTCTCACGACATGAGCTTCAGACTCTCAAATAATCCCCAAAGTGCACAATTTCAGCAGTGTTTTAAAAGCTGCATTTCTGACTTGTATTTCCTTGGAAAGTCTCAAAACTTTGCACAAATCCCTTTTAACATCTCAGATTTTTGAAAGGCAGTGCTTTGTAAAAAGGCTGAGCTGACACTGTGACAGCCCTGGCTTACAGCAGCAGGAGTCTTGTGGGCACTTCCACATTTCAAAACAGACTCAGGAAAGGAAAATAAATTGGTTCCTCTGGGTGAAACAGCATACAGTCTTTGTTTAGGGTAAAATAACTTTACTTCTCAGAACAAGCAGACTATTTAGAGTTAAGTTATTCATTAAGATATCTAAACATTACATGGTCGATGCACTGTGATATGCCTAAGCTCCACTGAGCAATACAGTATTTAAAACAAAAACAGGTGGAAGGCATTGATTAGACTTTGAATTTCCCCAGAGCGTCTGAAATTTTTCTAGCAGTTTTCTAGCACAAGAATACAAGAAAGAAAATCAGAATGTTGTTCCAAACATCAGTATTGAAAACTGCTAGTTTTGTCAATAACGTTTTGAAATACAGGTCCATAACGACATAGGAAAATAGAAACTAGAATTTTACATTACGGATTCAACACTTATGACCATAGGAAAATATAAACTAGAATTTTACGTTACAGATTCAACACTTACGACCTTTTCCTTCTCTTTTTCTATCCTCCTCGAACAAAAACCAAAGAAAAGTGTTTGTCAGCACAGCCCATGGGTAGGTACTATTCATTTTAAATGCCCCTACTTTAATCATGCAGTTGCCACTTGCCTTCTAACATGATATAGTGCAGAAGCACTGGGAAAGACGGTGTAGATTGTTTAAGCGTAAAGCCCAACTGGGACCACTGGGAGAGAAAGAAAACAAAACAAAATAAAAACCAAACCCCTGTACATATGTAATTCTGGCCCGCAGAGAGCGGAACTTCCATTGCCTCTAGCAACGTTCCTAAAGCTGTGGGTACTGACTGAAACACTACAGAAATTGTTTTAGCCGGCAAGGGATTTCTAGATATTTTACAGATTTGCTGGCCTAGCTGACAACATAATCACAACTGAAAGTGACAGATTATCAACATTATTATTGTAAAAAGAGAAAACACTGTGATATATACTTGCTTTATGGAAAGAACTGGGATGAAGGGTAGGCTGAAAATCTCAAAAGCATTTATACAAGGACAGCCAAAGGTACAATTTCAGCGAATTGAAGATTAAAAACTGAAGCAAGAATCTACATTGATTTGGAAAAATGTCTTGGGACAGAAATATACACATTCCTACTTCATTTCCCCAGCCTCAAATCCACACTTGTGGCTGCCATAGCATCCAAAGATCGAATGCCCTCTCACCCCTGCAGACAGCACTCTCACTATGGAAAAAGAGACCTACACAGAGAGTTATTTCTGCATATTCCACCATCAACGTATCTGCCATTTTGAAAACATAGAGATGCTGGATTAACAGAATATAGTACATGAAAGAGTTTTAGAAGGTTTTCAGTGGAATACACTGAACTACACTGGAGACTTCAGTGGTAATGGAGCATTCACTGTTCAATGTAAGTTATAAAATGGAAATAATGAAGACAAATTCTTTCAAATATATTGATACATTCTTCCATCTTAAGAATTAATATGAATAGAGTCAAGAGAAGAAGAACAGGTGCAAATTTTAAAACGCACACCATTTTGCACAACAAGAATTTCAATAATTCTGTAAAACGAACATGAGCACGAAGAGGCATTTTCTTCCTGAAACATCTCATCCAAATAAAGAAGAAACTTTTGAGAGTTTTCAACTCAAGAGAACATTGGAAATCCCAGCAGCTGAGTTGCTGGGCTCTTACATCAGTTTATGAAAGTCAGCTTGAAGGTGTAGTACTGCTATATGCTTACAACAACAAAAGTCTCCTCTGGCTGATGTCAAATAGTTAAATAGTTTTATGTAGGAAACGCTTCTTTTCTGTGAGGATGACCGAGAACGGGCAAAGGTTGTCCAGAGAGGCTGTAGAATCTCCATCTTTGGAGATATTCAAAAGCAGTCTGGGCATGGTCCTGGGCAACTGGCTCTAGATGGCCCTGCTTCAGCAGGGCGGCTGGACCAGATGATCTTCAGAGGTCCCTTCCAACCTCAACCATTCTGTGATTCTGTGCCTCTCAGACCATGACTACTGGCATAGAGAACATAACTTCAGATAATTCAGGCAGCCTGAATGCTGACCCAGCAATGTGATCTTGCTTCATGTCTCTGCTGCATTCTGTAACTTTCTAGTAGATTTGGTAATGTCTGTTCATTTTTTTCCCTTCCCTTCCCTTTCCTTTTATTCTCATTCAAGGAAAAAGTGGGCATATTTTTAATTCAAGGAAAGTAGTCTTTTGACATTTCTGCTTCACTGCAGTATAGCTGGTTCTGCTCTGCTTCATAGGTACTATTTCACAGGAACTGTCAAAAGACCTGCATTTTGTATTATCAAAAATAATTTCCATAAAACCATAAGCTTAAAATGCCTCCTGCATAGTTTTGGACTTGGAAACCTAGCTGCCTGCTCAGCAAATGCCAAAGAGACTTTTAAGGGCTAAAGAGTTGAAATATAGACATATGCCTATACAATTCCTGCAGCTCAGCACAACACACGCTATTCTCAAGCTAAGATGAAGGAATGTAGCCTGAGATGCCAAAAAAGGGAAAGCCACCATCCAAAACAGCATGTCCAACAACCTCCTGTCTGCAAATTCGAAAGTAAAGAAGTAGCCCGACTTCTCCTGGTCAGCAATTAGTAATATTTGTATTCTTCAGTTCAAGGAAATGCCTACAGGATATTCCTTACTATACGAACAGAGTTATTCTAAAATTAAAACCAATACTATTAGGAGTACCTGGTCCCCTTAACTATAATTGTTTCAGAATGCTGCTACTATGGTCTAGTACCATATATTTCTATGGCCTGGCTATAGAAAGAAGCTCCACACAACTCCCACATTGATAGCTTTTCCTGATACCGGCACTGACAGTCCTTAGCACACATTTGAGTACACTCACCTTTATCTTGTCATTTGTTTCCATAGTGGCTTGAAGTCTCCCATTCACACTGAATACACAGAAGAGGCCGTTTTCATAATATATGACACAGTGGCCTTCTCTTGAAGCTTGAATAAGTTTTGGTCTCAGGCAGTTTTCAGGACCTTCTAATGTTTCAGGACCTTCTAATGTCCTCAGTAGATCTCCATTCATAGAATGTATGAGACATGGTCCTTCTAATGAGACAGAATAAAATCTCTAGTTATTGATTTATATGCTCATTTAAAGACATCATATATCAAATAATAAGTAATGACTTTACTTAGGTAATCACTATTATAATACATTATAATGATTTTTACCACGTTTAAGTGGAAAGCCTATAACTTTAAGGGTGCCAGAGAGTAAAATGAACAGCTTATCCCTTAAAAGCTTTGTATTAAGGTATTTCAGAGCACCTATCAAAACTAGTTAGAGACCTAACAGATTTTTCTTCTGTGGATTTCCTTTTAAAACTGGTAGTAGTTAATTTTGAGAGCACAAAAATAAATGTACTGAATCCTAAAATGAGATTTTCAAAATATGAAGACACACAAAGGTGTAACGAATTTACATATGTAGGTACGCTAAAAGTGCATATCCAGAGAGTAGTGGTCAACAGCTCAATGTCCAGATGGAGATCAGTGACAAGTGGTGTCCCTCAGGGGTGCGTACTGGGACCAGGACTGTTTAATATCTTCATCAACAACATAGACAGTGGGATCGAGTGCACCCTCAGCAAATTTGCAGATGACACCAAGCTGAGTGGTGCGGTTGACACGCCTGAGGGACGGGATGCCATTCAGAGGGACCTAGAGAAGCTTGAGAAGTGGCCTTTAAAGGTCCCTTCTAAGCCAAACCATTCTATGATTCTACGATGTTCTCATATTAAGATTTTAACGCATACACGATCCACTAAATACTTGCTTTTTAATTTATTTGGACAAATACCTGATTTGCACGTAAGCCACAATTGCTCACATGCATAAAACAGAAACACACAGAGGTGCATATGGTGAGTACACCCACCTTTGAAAAAGCCTCTCAAAGTAGGTACTATGGAAACACTACAGCAGAAAAATCCTAATTCTAAGAAATTTCTGGTTTACAAGTAAGCGTGGACCAGTAAATAGGCAAATGATAAACAATATCCATGGAATCAAAACCATTCTTTATAATTTGCTTGCCAAAAGCAGGTCTTTGAGAACACAAATGGGGCATATTACAGGCTTTATAGCTAAGCTCAAAGAGCCTGAACAGAACTACTACAAATTTTAGTTGGTAGTTTATATATACCCTTCATCAAACAAACAAGACAGCACATTCTCTTTCTCCTGAAACTAGTTTTTGCTTCCCTTTCTAAGAAGTTATCCATAACAAACATTCTTCGCCATCCTGGCAGTCAAGAGCTGTATCCAACTGTGTGTTATATGCAATTACACTGGATAAACAAACAAAAAGAAACAGTAATCAGTAGGCTCTAATAGGGAAACTGATGCGGTTGCCTCTTTTTGTAAATGTCTGAATGTTTTAGCATGTTTGAAAAGAAGTTTCAAATTCTGTAGCAACTAAAAAAAGGTCAGAAATAAAACCACCATAAAGTTAATAAATTCTGCCTCCTGAGACTATACTCTTTTTTGCATTAGGATTACCGCTTCATGAACAGAAAGAAATGACAACAGTTACCTTACCTTTTGAACCACTTATTACCAGGCCAAGTTCAGCACAAATGGTAGCACAGGTGATCTCATAGTCATGTCCTGTCAAAATAGCTCGAGGAGTTGCAAAATCACCTTCAATGAAAAAACAATAAAAGCAATCCTTGGTTACAATCTATTTCTAAAATCACTGCTTTCAATCACTGTAGTGTCTTCAGTTTCCTTGCTCTTTGAGTTCATGTTCCCTACAAATCACTTCTATGCTACTGTTTGCATATGGTTGTTCTGTACTCTTATCTACATAGTACAGCAGCAGTCTACTACAGGAATTCAGCCTGCACATTTACTCACGCACGTTAGTATGGAAGTCAAGTGTGTAGTAAAAATAAATAGAAGTTGGAGCACACAGGTTTGTGTCCCCTCCCTCCATCTTCCCCCTCTATGTGGAGGAAGAGATCTAAGTCAATTACTACCTTTTCCTATAACAGGCATAAGTAAACACAAGCATCACTATGACAAGTACTGAGAGGAGATACCTACAGTGCTCAAAGATGAAGTAAAACATCCATTGACTGATTTTATCTTGTCCTAGTAACAGTGTTGAAACCTCAGCCTGATGTCTAGTTCCTTGTAAGATGTGGAGCTTGGAACATAATCAGTATGAATTTCAGGTGAGTTTGCAAAATCAAAACACCCAAACCCAACATTAATTACCACTGTTCCTATTAGACATTTCCCTGCACCAAGAACAAATAAAAGCTCAACATGACCCGGCAATGTGTGCTCACAGCCCAGAAAGCCAACTGCATCCTGGGCTGTATCAAAAGAAGCGTGGCCAGCAGGTCGAAGGAGGTGAGTCTCCCCCTCTACTCTGCCCTCATGAAACCCCACCTGGAGTACTGCATTCAGCTCTGGAGCCCCCAACACAAGAAGGACACAGACCTGTTGGAGTGAGTCCAGAGGAGGGCCATGAAGGTGATCAGAGGACTGGAGCACCTCTACTATGAAGACAGGCTGAGAGAGTTGGGGTTGTTCAGCCTGGAGAAGAGAAGGCTCCGGGGAGACCTTCCAGTACCTAAAGGAGGCCTACAAGAAAGCTGGAGAGGGACTCTTTACAAGGGCATGTAGTCACAGGACAAGGGGTAATGGCTTTAAACTGAAAGAGGGTAGATTTAGATTAGCTAGAAGGCAGAAATTCTTCACTCCGAGGGTGGTGAGGCACTGGAACAGGTTGCCCAGAGAGGCTGTGGATGCCCCCTCCCTGGAAGTGTTCAAGGCCAGGCTGGATGGGGCTTTGAGCAACGTGGTCTAGTGGAAGGTGTCCCTGCCTATGGCAGGGGGGTTGGAACTAGATGATCTTTAAGGTCCTTTCCAACCCAAACCATTCTATGATTTCATGAAAACTGTATTTTTCTGAGATTCTCTTTGTAATCAAACATATATGGATACCATAAAGAAAAAGAAATTCTACAACTGGCACATTTAAAGGAAAAAAAAAAATCTCCAGGTCAAGACACAGAAAGGGTAAGCAAATGCTCTAAAGCTCTTTAAATAGTTTTATAACTTCACTCACAGGTCATTCTCTGGATCACTCTCTTCAAGAGTGCTTGCATTTCATGGAAATCATAATGTTATTTTTGTATTACCATATAATTAGTTCATTCATAGCATTTTACAAAGCATTTAAAGTCTGAAGTATGTATCTTGGGCAATGTTATCATGTAGCTTCAAAAAGGATTAGATGAGTTTTTAAGCAGCAAGGAATAATTTCACTTCACAATAAATGATGATATGTGAGATACCAACAAGGCAGTAAAGCAGTGGTAAAAATCAAACTTTTTTAACTTCAGAAACAGGAGATGGTTTTGCAAAGAGAGTAACAATGGAGCCAACTAACTCCATTTGTTACTAAGGTAGCATCATTCAAATTATATTTGGGGTTGTAACGTTTCAAAAGATAAAAATAGCATAATGTCATCGGTTTGTCCACGTAGAGTCTTAACAGTACTAGCAATACTGGTGCTGGGTCTTATTAGAAATTACGGAAATCTATTAAAGCAGGTAGCTACCCAGACCCTGCACGTGTACAGCAAGAGACTTCCTGTGGAAAAGAAGTGTAGATCTGGGTTTGCATAAATAAAAACTTAGCTTACTCTCAGTATTTTACATTTTTACTCAGACCATTTACAACACCTCCCAGAGTGTCTGTGTAGCTGCCACATTCAAATGGCTTTTTAGAAAAGGTCATCACCTATGAGAAAGTATCAAATCAAGGATTTTTACCTTTCAAAATTTGATTTATTCTGCAGTTAGTGTTACAATCTATAATTTATATCGACAATACAAAATTTTGAAAAGTAACTAAATCTGTTTCTTCTTAAATATATACATATACACTATCTATATATGTACACATACACACACACGCATATATGTTATCAGCATTTTAAATCTGAAAATGCTTTGGAACAACTTGCTGAATTGTCCCTAATGTCTTAATAAATAATCATTAAAAGCTATTGCTTTTTTTTTGTGTAATGTTTGACAAAACACACTCAAACCCAGGAAGTATGGCAGACAGTTCAGAAGCAAAGGAAAAACTCCCAACAAATTAGAAGCATAAGGGTAGACTTAATGACCTCTAGGTACTTCTCAGGTGACTGATCCTACAAACACTCACAAGCCTTTCAGAGAAAGTTTGCTCTATTGAACTTTCCTCACCTAAACGTAGGGCAGGCACCTTAGAAGATTCAGAAAAGAACACTGTGTAGACAAGACACAAATTTGCAGTTTTAGAGGAAAATGTAACAATAACCATCAGTCTTATCATCCAGTAACAATTTAATTTTGTTGACCCAATTCTTTCTCCCTGTTGTCCCCAAGCCATAAAACAGGAGGCAGTTTGGGGCATTTAAAGCTCCTCTGAGTTTGTTTTCTTTTAAATGAGCTGCCTACATTAGCAAAATTACAGAATTCTGGTTTTATTACTTTATTTTGCTTTCTTTTCCTTTCAGAAATTGCATTTAACAAATACTTGCATAGATCAGCAAGGAATTAATCTAATCATATACTACATATGTTAATGAAACTTTTGAAATCAGAGAAGTTTTAAATGTACAACGTTGTAGTGGAGGTAATGAATAAAAGATGTTGGAGTTAGAAGGACATATTAGAAGCAATGTCTGAATGAATTTTTAGGAGGTGCAGATAAACAAAATCCTTATAGTAAACTTATTGCTTACAGCAACTACATTACTGTAGGCTTTACGTACGTTAGGCTGTCAGTAACTATATACATAAAATGTAGGAAATAAGATTCTTAAAGCAAGAAGTAGAAGCCGAGCATATATATTTATCACAGTCAACAGAAAGTAAAATTACGTAAGTAACGCTCACAGTCTTTTTAGAGTTTGGACTTGACTTCAAACATAATAGAGTATAAATCTACAGGTGGCAGGAACAGTGTTTCATAAATTATATCAGCTGTTTACTAAATGACATTTGTTCTAAAGAAACGCCTTAATGCAAAAAAGAAACAGAAGGAATCTGAATAGTATCTTTAAAGAAATTAGGACTTGAATAAATACTGTAAAAGAGGAGTCCTGTGAAAAGTCAGGCTGACTCCTTTCATAAGAATGTCAAGTATTTAGGGGTTTCCAAGCCTCTGATTTTCCAAATAATGGGGTCAACTTAAAAGCTGGTCGTAGAGCAGAACAGATTTCTTTAAAAGCTTTTAAACTGTTATTGCTTCAGAAGATTGTCATGGTTTTCAATAATGCAAAGAGAAAATTTTATTTTGTTGCTGGTTTAAGGGGCACCACTTCAAACTTTTCTAAATTGTTTTAGGGGAACCGGCTCGCAGACCTTTTGAAAAGCTGGGGAAGTGACTTCAAAGGGAAAAGAGTCTTTGTCCGCTAAGCAGGTTTACGACCACTGATGCAAACCCTAACTAAGGACTGAAAAGAATACCCAGTGCATCTTTATGGAGATCCTTAAGGAAGATGAACAAGTCAAATGAGATTAAAGATAGTTCAAATCCTAGCACTAATAACCAAGACACAACAGTTTTACAGATGTGCTTTTCTCAGCACAGTATATAATAATATCCTTAGTCTATACCATTGCTGGATCACTACTTGAAGTCGAATGCTGTAAGACTCTTAATGCCACATTCACACTGCAACAAACGTTGTCAATGATTTATTTAAGTCACAGGAGGTATGCGTAAAGTTATTTTCCAGTAATGGACAGAATACCTTTACAGTAACCATTCAAATTATTTCAAAAGAACTCTCCTACATTCCAATAAATAATTTCTGCAAAGCTGTTTTCCCATAGAAAACAGCATAAAATATCACTCTTCCTTAAGTGACTCAAGTACATTTTAAATCACAAAATTCAAGCTTCAGAAGATAAAAGAAGAGTACACGATATCGTGTCGGCTTATGGCGATATTTCAGTGAAAAAATGTTAGGCGTTTGGAAACTGCATTTAAAAAGGAACAGCGGGATTATAGCAAAGTCAAAACTTTCCTCTAGTTTAATGACATCCAGAAGAAGATACGCCTTACTGGATAACAAGAAATTGTTTTGTATTGCTGAGTCCTTCTCCGCTATTTTTTCAGCTTTGGTGATGTTACAAAACAAAACAGGATCGTGACATTTTAAATCCATCAGTAAATTCCTGAAAAGACCACTTTCTGTTTTTTCAGCACTAAGCTGTGAGAGCTGAGCCAAACATAGGAACTCATTTAAAGAAAAGTATCTCCCTAAAAAGAAATCAAACTAGACATCAACTGAAAAACTTATCTCACGATGAAATATGAGACACCCTGCCTACTATTTCCGGGTGAGATAATATTATGCAACACATTAAAATATAAAATATCTGAGTATGCTCCTTTTTATGTTTTATGCTGAGAAGACAGTTAATTATGATAAGTCAGACAGCCAAACAGACATTTCTAAATTATTATTCTATGATGGCAGAGGCTGTAGGGCACTTTTAAATGGCAAATTAATTATGTGATTTTATGTCAATATAAAATCCGAATTAAATGAAGCATCAGTTAATCTAACTATCTTTTTACCTACTTCTTGCAAAAATAAGTGATTCAAATACTGTCTCAGAAGGATACAGCAACCAAACCAAATTATGTATGTGAGAAAAGTCTTCTAAAAATCATTTTACAAATTTCACAATTTTTGAAGTTGCTTCATATGGCAAAAATTGAGGAAAACAATAAAAGGCTTGAAATAAATTTGAGAAGTACAAATGTACTCACAGAATATATGACATTTGGACAAAAGTGCTTTCAGCAAAACGTAAGTAAATCAAGAAAACTAATTTGCTGCTAGGCTTCTATGTTGATTATATAGCAAGTTTCAGAGTTTAATTACATCAAAGTGATGACTGTCAAATACTATATAAACACTGTATATTAACATTATTTATAGATCACACACAACGAACATTTAAATAACAGCCAACTGGTTAAAAACTCATTTCACTGGCACAAAAAGGCTAGCTCTTTGATGGATGTGAGATCTTACTAAAGTGATACCACACAGTATTCCTAAAACTTCAGTTTGAGTAATTTTTCCTCTGTAAATATGCATTTTTATGTAACAATGTAATCTTTTCATATTATATAGGAACTTCATTTTTGTCCGGTTCTTCACATAACACTCCATCAGCATTTCCTCTAATTCCTTCTAACTACTTCCCATCTGTTCAAACTTTTTTTGAACAAAAACTACAACCTTATGCCTAGATGCAAGTTTTGTTTTTGCGAAAAACACTTCAGCCGTATGCTTTCTGAAAAAGGAAAAAGATCTTTGAACAACATATCATTCCATCCTGAAGCCAAAGCTGAAAATATAAAACACGGAAGATGCTATACTGCTGTTACGTTTGTTCAGTAAGGAAAAAAAATATTAGATTTATCTTGTAGAATTCATTTCAGCAAAGGAAAGGAAGGAACATAGGAAAAGCTTACTGTACTCCTTCCCGCAGTCACATTGTATAACGAGTGACTAACATTTATTCAACGCCACTATGAGATTTTTCATACACATTGTGTCAAGAGAACAGGTTCACTGTATTTCCAAAATAAACACAGTAAAGAAAAAGATTTAACGGTCCTTCATGAACTGGATATTACAATTCAGATTTCAAAAGTCAATAATCCCCAGCCTCTTAATTCCTACACCATGTGCAACGTGAAGCTTTCTGGAACGAGTTCGCTCTTACGGGGGATTCATCTGCTGAAGTCCTGGAAGTCATTCAGCAGGACTCCTCCCACTGAACACAGACCTTTTTGAAGCCCCTGGAAAGTATCTGCAGGTGAATATTCAGGGTCAGTGTACACTAATATTTTAATATTTGCACCATCCCGACTTCATAAACTGCTACTTAAATATAAGCTTTGAAGTTTTAAAACACTGCCAGTTTTGTTTGAGAATGTTCTAAAACAGCTTTATGAAGGGGCTATTTTTTTGTTTATGCTAGAAAAATAATCTATTTTCTTCATATTTCTCTCTTGTGGTTTACAGTTATAATTATCCCATTAGCTAGTGAGTGCAAGAATAAAAACAACAAACCTCAACAGAAAAGGAAAAAAACCCATCAAGCAAGTACTTCCGTCAGAAATAGCGCCTACTGTGGAATTCTGGCAGACAAAAGACATCTTACAACATGCTGAAACTGACCACTAGTTGAAACTTATATAGTATTTCATACCTTGGGCAGAAAATAATCTGAGATGAGAGGTTTCATATGAGAACTCAGCTCAATTTGGCAGTTTTTGATTTTTTTTTTTTTTTTTTGCTATTAAAATACTATATTAAATTAATTTAGTTTTGTTTAAAGTAAGAAAAATGTATCACTGCAAAACAATACTGTTCCGTAACAGCACATATAAAAGTCTGTGCTTTAGCTATTTGATTGCTTTTGTAAAGTTAATTTCAAACTAATGTACCAGTAGTGCACTGCACTAGATAGATGCTGGCCACCTTTTCATATCGATGTAACTGGGAATACCGATGGCACACACCAAGTTCAGAGCACTACATAAATTAGTTGAATTTTTAAAAGTAAATACTTTAAAACAGATACTTTTTCAATGAAGCAGGCCATAATTCTAATTACATATAGTATTCCTGCACTCAGCAGAGTAATGCTTACCTCTGTGACGCTAGTGTTAATACAAATTAAATCCAGAAACACTTCAAAATAATTTCCTACCTGAGTCAGGATTATTGTATTGACCAAATAAATTTTACAGCATTTAACTTGGTAATTTTATTCTAGACTATAAATTATTACATCTTCTGCATTACTCTGTTTTGTCTTACGTGGTATAGACTTTGAACTGAATGGTTATTTTTCCCAGCAACCAAACAAGGTAAATAAAAGTGATATATTAGTACGTCATCCCACCACTATGCATATGGTGCACATTAAGGTTGTATTCATTTACCATATGAATATAATTCCTTTTACCACATCAACTATTAGTTACAAGTTGTAAATATAGCATTGTTTTTCCTGGAACTCAAAGGTCTGCATTACATCATGAAGCACTAAATATCCTTATCCTTCTGGAGAATTTCATGTATATAGTTTTAGTGACACCTGAAGCTGGATACTGCCAAAAAAGCCGCATCCAAACTCTTTCTCTGTTTCCAGTCTCGAAATACAAACTGCCTTCACTTGCATCTGGATTGTGCCTCAAAACTTGCTCTACAGTGTTACTTGCGATTACTTACTCTGATTGACAAATGCTGAAACACAATCTCTCTTAGCCAGATGAAAACAAGGACGATACAGATGCTGTGCTTAACACTGTAGGACATACTTTTAGCCAAAACAAATATTTATAGCGCACAAACTTAGATGCTCATCAGCATCAAATACTTGGAGGCTAGAACCATCATTTATATGCGATTTATAGAGTACTTGGAGGAATGAGGCCTCAATCTCTTTGAGGTATCAATGTGTTACAGTTTAAAAAAGAAATGACAGTGGCCTTTTGCAGCTGTATAATTTAAGGTTCTGTTCTAGATCATGCAGATAGTCCCAGTACTTGCTGCGCTGGCTACAACAGTGCCCTGTGAAGATACAGGGAACTGTAGGACCAATTACAGCATCAGGGCCTCTGTCCACTAAGCTTTCATGAGGCTTTCAAGACTAACATCAAATAATGCAATAAATGTTAGGTAGAAGAATATTTAGTGGTTGCAACCCTTTTCAAAACGTCTTACGGATACTTTTCTATGCCTTGTGGGTCTTCTCTATGAAGTAAATTTTACTGAATTTGACTTACACAGGAATAGAAAAATTTAATATTGCACTTGCTAAAGCTCTAGTAGAAAAGAAAAGAAGTATTCCGTTTCTTTTTACTGTCACACTTAACAAAACACTCCTGATCTATTTCTATTTCAGTTCGTGTGTTAACCTTAAATTCACATTGTATTTTCTCATTATGATGTTAATAAAAAGAATAAAAATTATACTACAAATGAATTTTTTTTTTGCACCAAATATGTGAAAATATATATATTTTAAGTATTTTACTGGGCAGTGCTTTGGAGAGTCACTCCCAAGATCACCCTTCAACCCAATGCCAGCAGATGGTGCTAAAGGATTCTTGCTTTATATACAATATCATGCTACTCTATCCAGCCATTTTTGAGAAACAAAGAATATTTGTTATGTCTGCAGTTGAACAGTGTTAAAATAATATTGAATTATTTACTGGCTTTTTTTGAAGAAGGACTCACACAATAATATAATGTGTGTAGGGGTAAAAAATAAATGTGCTATTGCACACAGAAAGGAGCACATGTAGACTGTTTTTAAACTCTCAGTGCTGTACTATCATAGAGCAACACTTTTCTTAACAGACTGACTACAGTGAACGGCATCTATAGACTTAATAGCTGCAGCAATTCCAAACATATTTTGGTATTTGGAGGCTCTGCAAATTTTTAGCTATTATAGCAGACCACCGTTTGACAGAAATTAACAATAATAGCAGAATTTCCATTACTAACTAACATGATTACTGATTTATGGACATTCTGATACCCCTACTACCTAACATGATAAATGCAAAAGGGAACATTGTCAAATATGATTGTTACAACTACTTTCCAATTAAGTTTTTAAGAAAAGAAGCTGTTATGCAAACTGCTTCCACAATTTTTTTTTCTAGGGAATAATCATTAAAACTCTAAAGAAATATTTATGCTATAAACATTCTTTAGGAATATAGGAACTTATCTTCTCTATTACCATTGGCTTTGAAACTGAAAATAAAAGTCCAGATCACACAGAAACTTGGGAACCAAGATGTAAGTTAATTCAAGATGAGGATAAGGATGGGGGAGGAAGGCAAAGACGATTTTTTGCTACTGAATTAACAGCAGACATATGACCTGCTTGAAATCAGTGTAACTATTCACTGTGTACAGAGGCAAGCACGTATGTAAATCTTCATAGAATTCAGGTTTACAGGATTAGTGTGTCTGAGTACAAAGACATTATTACCTATGACATTACTTTTTAATCAACCAACACACAAAGATGCTCATCAGGTCATATTTTCAAAGCTTAAATCACCTGCATTATCCACTTAATTAATTATCAAGCAATCATTTAAAAAAAGTTTAAATTTTCAAACTGAACAATGTGTCTAGCGGTTGATGAAATACAGATGTTTTCTCTTTTACTAATACAATTTAAACCAATAATTTCCCTAGTCTCAAGATTATAGCTTTAATTTAATAATAACGTTAATTGATAAGAAGTCTCTCAGATATTCAAATACTTATTTAGGAATTGCAGCTATAGAAAAACCAAACAAAATACAGCTTCTTTTAAAAGTAGCTTGAGTAATAGCTAGACCGTTCTTCGGCAAGACAGGAAACTGGTGATTGAATTTTGAATCCTTTGGGAGATTTCATATTTTATAAATTGAAAAGATTATGTATTTAAAAAAATTTGTATCTGAGGAAGATATTCTACATGTTAGCAATAGTAAAAGTGTTCAACGAATCCTCTCAATTAAATCTCAGTTAAACGCAGTAATTGGTTTTTTTTAAGTACGAAATCATGTGCTGACATTCACACATGTGCCCTGCTACACAGCTACACTACTAAAAGCATTTAACTTCTCTAATACACTTCACAAAACCTGAATATAGTACCCTCTAAAAAATATAAAACTATGCAATGAAAGCACCCCCATAATCCTCATGATGCAAATGTGGTACATACAGAGAGTAACATTTTCTAGTTTTATGGGCTAACATAAAAGAGGTAATATAATTTGTTTTATTCACATATGTGTGGAAGATCAATGCAATAATTCAGAAGAGATCACATTAGTATTAGTAGTAGTAATACAGTTATACACAGACTCTATATTTCATTAGTACTGGATACTTTTATTGGTTAAGGCTTAATTTCATTAAGCAAATCAAATTTCTAAATTAGGTATCTTTTTGTTTTTCAAAATATGAAAACTAAAAAGTAATTATAAACACATCTGTAGAAATTTTGAAAGCAATAGGACAGTCTCTTCATATTCTATGAATATAGTGCAAGAATAGCAGAAAAGCGCTTTATCTTCATTCCGACTATGGAAATGCCTACTATTTTATAAGCACAAACCATTTTATGAGCATAAACAATATTAAGACAAATTCATCACTGTACACCTCCCCTCCAAGAAGGTACACCCAAACAAAATAATTACAGTGAAAAAACAAAAACTTTGAAGACATAGATTGACATTCACGCTAATGTGATTGGCTTCTACCTGGTAGGTATAGGTGAGGAATCATTAAGAAGGAAGATTGGAGGAAATAGGATATTCCAACCACAAAGATGTTTGTTGGTAAAGGAATACTACAAGTGTGTGTGTAGCAAGCAATTTGGTGCCAATTTTTAAGATATAAGCAACAACTAGAGATGACCTTCTAAATATGATTATAACCAATACAGCAAATCAGATCAAAAACGTGGTGGTGAAAGGAACTTACGTGAAAGTGGTGAAGATACGAGAGTGTTCAATATGCTTTATAAGGGAAAAACCAAAGACAACAAGAAAATTTTTTAAAGTATTTTGGGAAGACAGGTTTCAAAAGATACAGAACATTGTTCTGTAAGATCTTATGGGAAGTTAAATCTACAGAAAAACAAAGGAAAAGGTAATAAGGTGAAAACCACTCTAATGCAGCAGAAGGATAAGACAAACAACAAGATACGAGCTGGCACAACTGAAAGTTCTCCAGTGACTGTAAACACAGGAAAAAGTCAGGCAGAAAGATCAAAATAGGTGAGATTTTTCTGAAGCAGCATAAGAGACAAGGTAAGAGCAGGAAGGGCCAAAACCAGGATAGCCAAGCATGGATGAGATGCACCTAACAATGACATCAGGAATAACAGTCATTCCATAAACACAAAAATTTAAGATGTTCATGAAAAGACGGTTTGTTATTAAGAGCAAGCAATACCAATAGTTGATGCCACGCATTTGAAAGTATTTCAGTAAAAGTCTTCAATAGTAAGGCCAACTGCAGGCGGGCAACAAACATGACTAAAAGCAGCAATGAGAGCCGTTGTTTCAATTAGAGAATACCTAAATGAGGTAAATGTTTGGAACTCAACTGGCTTGATAATACTGATTTGAGGATACTGTGAAAATGAAACTAAATAATCCCAGAGTCGTAACTGTTGTTTTATGGCTATTGGGTGAAGTTCTGCAAGACTAAAAAAAAGTATTGTGTTGTTTAAGAAGCAGGAAAAGGAAAACCGAGAAATTAGAGAGTAGACTGCTTCATTCCAACAAACAGAAAAAAATACTGGCAGAACATTTACATACACACACACATAATCTCCTAGAAGAAAACAAGGAGATGAGCAACAGCTGATTTGGATTTGTTATGAACAAATCATGTCAAAGCGATTTTCTTCTTGCAATGGCAGAGTAACAAGACTTGTGAGACATCACAAGATGGGAGACATCATATATTTTGACTTTAGTAAGGACTCTGGCACTGTTTCACATGGGCAATTTCTTAAGTAAAATAGGGAAGCATGTGTTTACTATACATCAAATGAAAAGCCAGTTGGAAAGCTACATTCAGAAAGCTATTCATTGTCAAAATGGTAAATGTATCGATGGGCATTCCTGGGCTGTGTACTGTCTAATATTTTCTTTAATGACCAATTTGATAGAATAAGACTGCAAATTACATTTGCAGACATGAGTTGCTGCAAGACTGCTGGAGGACAGGATGAGAATTCAAGATGAGTTTGACAAATTGGAGGAAGAGTCTAAAAAGAATACAATTCAGAAAGCTTAAAGACAAGGTTCCACATTCAAACTACACAGAGGAGGAGAAACAACTGAGTAGACAGTGGTTCTTCAGAAAAGACTGAAATTTATATTGGCTCATACACTTAAACAATTAACAGTCATGCTGTTTTGAAACAAACAGATATGCCATATTATTACTGGAAAGGCTTCAACTGCATTGCTGAGTCTCCTTTGAGGAAGACGGGCAATTGAGGAGGAGAGGAACAAAAAAAAAAAAAATTAAATCAGAGGTCTAGAAAAACATGACTTATGGCAAAAGACAGAAAGAACTGGGTTATTAAATCTAGAAGCAAAGAATTGCAGGTCATGGTAATCCAAATAACTGGAAGTTGTTGCAAGGAGGAAATAAATAATCTGTTCTCTACACAACGAATAAATATATAAGAAATGACAGAATTCAACTACTGCAAAAAAGAGCTGGATACTAGGCTGAACACTGGGAAAAGACTGTTAATGATAGGGCTTGTGAGGCCCAAAAATACATTTGCCAACTTTTTTAACAGAAGGTTGGACAAACATCAGTTGAGAATGGGTTTGCAATAGTTAAGCCTTCTCTGGGAAAAGAGAATAGATTAGGTGACCAAAGCTCCTGCCCACCCTGGTTCCTATGGTTCTGTCATTACAAAGTAAAATGCAATCCCTCAACCTAGGAAATGTCCAAACACTAAGAGTTGCCACTTGAGCTTCAAAGCAGAGTGGGATCTGAGAGCATGCACACCATTTGTATGCAAATGAATTCTTTCACCATCAGGTGTAGTGCCTCCCTCCCCTCACCCCCCACTTCTCGCCTCCCCTCCACCTCCACTGCGTTAGGCCGGGCAAGTGCAAAACACTCATGTTTCCGCTAGTACACCCACCTCTCCCTCTACCCACCGTATCACCCTATTCAGAAACAACACAAGCCCTGAAGCATAATGTCACGTCCCCAAGTGGTACCTTGCAATTAGATTGGAGCCTCTAAATATGCAAAAGCCAACCCTGTGGTACAGATCACACATGGGTTTCAAGGGGTACTAAGGGGAGGGTTACATCCTCTCCCTCCTACCTCCCCCCACCTCCCCAAAGCAAGCTACGTGCCAAGGAGAGAAAAATAAAAGCCCCTTACACTATCCAAAGTGACTTTACGTCTCCACAGCAAACTATGCTAATTAATGTGAACTCAACGTGGCTCAGGGCTGTTCTAAAGGATACAACTATTTCAGATCCTCTGCTCTGTTCTGAATTATTCCTAGGCTTGGCCAGAAATTGTCCACAGAAACATTTCTGCATCAGAAAAGGCCTGTGCACCGAAGTGAAGTACAGCCATGCTTCTACATTTTCAAAAACAATTAATTTAGAAAGCAAAAAACCCTACATTTGATCAAAGAGCATGGTGAAATATTTTTTGAATTTCAGGTTTTAATTTGAGAAGGAAAAAAGGACTTAACCTAAATGTAATCAAGCTGTTTTGTGAAGAATAAAAATAGTTTCCAGCAGATGTGTCCCATGTAGGAATTTCATATCTTTGAGATTTAAATTCATCAAATTTGGTTTAAATTGATCAATGCATTCGAGAGTTATTAGGGAGAAACTAAACAGACAGTGAGACTGCATAGGTATAATTTCTTTAAGAAGCCATCTTAAAAGTTAAAAATTAAAGAATGTGAATAATGAATATTTCAGTAACATATTTCTTCTGTTAAACCAAAAACGTAAAGAATTTTTCCATACAGTCCAGTTGGCCAGAAAATTGTCCTTGATAAAGAATATCAAACGAAACACTTATTTATCACGTATGCCCACCTGGCTTGTCAGCTTGAGTTAAGTACCATTCTAAAACATGAATACATGCAGCCAGAGATCAAGAGCTCAGTGCTTCCTAAAGTAACAAAACCAGATAAAGGAAACTAAATAAAATGTAACTGGTGGAGTAATGGGTGCCCAATGGGATAGTATTTAGGGTAGCTTGATCATACTAGTCTGCTGACTGATATATATCAGAGGCAACAGGTACTATGAAAGGAGGAAAGAAATGCTCCTGTTTTAGATTATTTTTGTTGAAACTTCCCTGGCATCATGATTTGGTACAGTGCCATTGGATGTATGCTGCTGTGAAGACATTTTAAGATGGGAACTAGAGATAATTAGAGGGAAAAAAAAGGAAAGTATCAACTTTGAGAGTATCTAAAATTCCAATGAATAATGCTCATTGAAAACATGAATAAACTATATTTTGAGGTAAAAAATCATAAACTTCAAATACAAAAACACATCAGACAAGTTAAATATCTAGCATCCCGCAAATGGGTGGAAGTTACAGTTGCAGTAACAGGACTCAAACCCCAACAAATCTGCTGGTGCTTTCCATTTCTGACAAAATCAGAACTAAGCAGAAACAGCTCTTTTTATTTGCCTTTTCAAAAAAATTTGACTGAACAGAGATGCCTATAGAAAGCTATTTCTGGGAAAAATTAAACCCCCCAGATTACCATCTCTTTGAAGCAGAAACTGTCTTTTACTATACACATGACTAGGCCTATGTATAGTGCCATGAGATTCCAATTCATAACAAAGGCTTCCAAGCGTGCTGTATCACAAAAAAAACCCTACATAATGTCAAATAGTAAACATAGGAACCATTGCATGTCCCTAAAAGTAAAGTTTAATAGGACTACAAACAAAGAGACTTACAAGGTAGCTATTGTTTGATTTTAGACAGTCATTAAAATAGCCTAGTATTAACTTTGAAAACTGCAAAATTTTAATATGTTAGGAATTTGCATTAGAGAAGACAGTCAGCAGATTGTAACAAAATTTCCCAATTCTGGTTGGATACTAGGTACAAAATCTCAGCATGTGATCTGTTAAGGTCATAAAGGAGCCTATAGCCTCAAGGTCTTGTTCACAAAGCAGGCAAGCCTAGCAAATACTCAACAAGAAGAACTTCTCAGGACAGGCCTAGGAATCTGCAAAGAGATGGACTGCACTTGCAGGCCTTGAAAACAGTGTGAGGAGACACCTACAAATGTTCATTGCTTCACAGCATTAAAATATTTAGGGTTTTCTCCTCAAAGGGGCAGTTTTGCTCTTTAGGATTTACAAGCTCGCTTGACTGTCAAGCTCTTAAGTTCTTTTCACAGACTTCTGGTAGTTTCCAAGTTTAAAAACTCTGCAAAAATAAGGCAGAGTTTGCATTTTCTTTAAATCGATAGATTGCAAAATACGTACAAAGTATTCACAGAGATTTTGTCCCTCAACCAAAGCCATATTCATTTAAAGGTGCTCATAAAATTCTGCTAGCCACATCCCAGAAAAACTCTCATCTCTTGAATCAAACTGTTGCAAAGATAATGGGGATAGCTTGCTCACATCCTCTGCCTGAAGATTCTGCAACTGTGTGATCTGAATTTCTGTATCTTGTGCAATTTTTGAATAGTCTTCACAGTCAACATCAAATAATTTGCAAGTTAAATTCAGATATTCATTCTGATATTAATTGGTTGTGCTTCTTCAAAATAGCTCATGGGACACAATTTCAGTCAAACCATTTTTTTTTTCAAATTCAAATAACTCCAGTTGAGTAACAGATTGAGTATGAAACACTCAACTTTACCAAAGTGATTAATTTGGAAGATGTCAGATATTGTTTACACTATATGAAATTGTATGTCAGTTATAATTGCAATATATGCCAGATATAACAACACTTCTTGTTTTCCAGATGTCCATTTTGTCCTTTGTAGACAGCAGGTATGTTTTTACTAGTATTTAAACAGGGTCAGTGAAGACATTAAGTGTATGGCAGAAAACCTAACAAACGCTCTTCTGAAGACAGAGAGAATATACTGCTTCTCAGTCCTTCTCTTCAGGGCATTTTCTTTTTGGCTGAATAGGGAGAAAAGGACCGCCGTTTGGCTACGATGCACCTCTCTATTCCCGTATGTAAGCTCTTACCAGCTGTCTCAAAAGCTTCTTACTCCTGTGAACTGGCTCACTCAGGCTATTTATCAAGCTGCATGTCTGCCGTCTTCTTTGCTTTGGGGATCAGGAATTAATTTTTTGTGTGGAGTGAAACTGGCATAACAACAAGATCACTTTCTACCTTTCCTGTTATATAATACAGGCACAGCAGGGTTGAACAGTCATACTGATTCACTGTTTTTCATAGAAAATTACGAGTTAAAAGAGAGAATCTTCATGAGTAAAAAGATTTGGGATTTCCTGGGAAATAGTGCAAGATGGAAGAGATTAAATTCTTTGGGAAGTGCAAGGTGAGTTTGGGTGGGGAGGGGTTAAAACTGAATTAGACTGAAGCAGGGTTACTCTGACTTATTAGTTTGGTTATAGGTTTTGAGCCCTGTTGCTTGCACTGGAACCAATTAAAATGCCTAGTACGTGAGAGTGAGGATTAGGCACGTAGGACCCTACCAAAGTGTTAAACTAAAAAAGTTTTAAGATTGCTTCTTTAATCTGTCCCATGTGTCTGTCCTCCTTTCACCTAAGCGTCCTGCTTAGGCCATTACACATCTCATTACAGTGACCTTAGTCTAAGTTAAAATTCAATGTCTGCGTAACTATTGATAGCTAAGGTACCGCTGTGAGAACCTATACACATAAGATTACAGTTGCATAGAACACAGTCTGCACTGGAGCAATGTATGGTCTTTTTTGTTTTAAACAACTCAAATGCAGGTATTTAATGAAATCGTCATGTTGAGAGAAAAAGATTTACTCAGATCGAATAGGAAACATAAAAAACTGTTCCCCTTCTCTCACTCCCGGAGCTGCTCCTTCCCAACTGAATGAGTGACAAGAAAAAAAAAAAAAAAAAAAAAAATCTATTTGTAATGTTCCGTATCCTGTAACTTTAAAAATTAGTTCTACTTGTGCTGCAAAACAAGTGCTGTTTACCCTCAGTTCTTTAAACTAGAACTGACCACAACTACAAGAAAAAAGAACACTGTATTTTGACATTAATGTTACCTAAAATTTTGTCATGCAAGGTGTTCACTCAAGCCATTTTTAGACAACTTCCTTATAGAACAGGTTTTGCTTACCTCTTGGATTATCACCAATGATATTGCTTTTGCCATTCCAGTACCAGAGCAGCAATGTTGCATCACGCGATCCTGAGAGAATGTAACAATTTCCTCCAATATAGGACTCAGAACGAGCAAGACAGGTTACAACATCCCAGTGTCCAAATACTACTTGTATCATTTTACCTGAAACACATAAAATTGATTGTTTTAAAACTACACTTTTATTCTTTATAAGACAAATTAAATACATTTTAAAGTATTTTAGAAACATTTTCTTTATTAAAAAAGGTTCCAAGAAGAACACTAATGGAGAGACTATTTTTTTTTTCTTGATTTGCTGGAAACTTATTTAAAAGTGCAGTAGACCATACAGTCCACAAAAAAGAAAAAATATTTACAGTCCATAAATATTATACTCTATTCAAAGACAAATCATGTCAGAAGATTTTTTTAATTCTATATGTTTACATTCACTTTACAGACAGGAAACATGATGGGATTCTCATTTAAGGCAAGGTTAAGTAAGGTTTCTGATGAAAGTAATAGTAAAAATGCAAATCTGCTGATGATGTGGGAAACGGAATCAGAAAAAGCTACAGAACATTTAGGACCCAGAAGAAATTGGTAGTGTGAGAACTGCCTAAAAATATAGCATATGCAGCCCCTGAGCATCGCCTTAAACAGAGAAAAGGAGATTTAGATTAAAAATTACTCTTTCTATCACCGTTAATACACTTGTCAATTATTTCAACCAGCATCTTTCCCTTTTAAGAATTTCTGTAATGTTCAAAAAATCTCAGAAAATAGACCTGGAAAAAACACTCTTATCTATTGCATATAGGACAAATGCTTGGATCGATAATAGAGACATAAATCTTAAAAAGAAAGGAAAGCCTAGGCAGTTAAAAAAGTGCCATTCAAGAGTCTGTATAAAGATGAATATGACTATACCTTTTAACCTTAACTAAATAGGACGGTATTTTCAGAAACATGTAAATTTGGATGCTCATGCATAGTGGATTTGCATGTAGGAGAGGAAACACATGTAAGGTCAACCACACAAGATCCCTGCCAGACCAGCCTGCCAGAGGCTGGCTCCTACACAGCAAACGTGTCATGTGCCCTGCCGGTTTCTAGATCTGCCAGCAGCGTACGTGATCCTATGAAATGAGAATGTAAGCACTAAAATCCATCTCACTGGATTTGCTGAAGCCTCGCGACGGCAGATCTTGTAGAGACAGGACAAAAGATACACACACACACATTTCTTGTGCACCTACTTGGCCCATTCAGGTAACGTGGGCCAGGCCAAATGCTGCATCCAATGACACAAGGAAGTGCAATGTGTGATGCCATTTATGTGTGACCTCAGATTCCTCAGCCCAAATGAACATGCACATCCATTTGTGCTTTAGGCTGAGCGAAGAATGGGGAAGAACAGAAGGGGAAAAGAGTGATGGCTTTGGAAGAATTAACAACACAGGCCAAAAAAGAAATAGGAAATGCAAACTACTGTACCTGAAAGAAAATGTTCTAAAAAGTGTTTAAAAATAATAACTAGTAACATGACAAGTAATAACACAAGTCCGTGTTAGGACTCAAATTAAGCACATCTTAATAAAATATTTTGGTGCATGAATTAAAAACAATTAGCTAATCACATAATACAGCTAGCAGCATGCATTTCATAGCTCTCTTTCTACACAGTACAAAGGCATTGTATTCATATCCAGCCACTAAATAACACTAACCGTAACAAAAGACTTAAGGGAGTGGTTCTGAGGAAAGAGCAAAAATAACGTTAACAGCCTGATTTATAATAGAAGATCAAAAAGGTAATTGCATTAAAGTGGAGAAAACCAGAAAAAAAACAAGAGAAAAGTATGAATATCTACAAAAAGGGGAATTACTTTAGTACATGAAGAAAAATTAAAATAACTATGTAATTTAAAGAAAACCTGTAAACTGGATTTAAAACAAAACACTGACAAAACTCACTAGGCAAATATAATCCTCCAAGAGAAATTGTGAAATCAAGTACTAACACATGAGCCTTTTCTGACTGGAAGGAGCAAAACCCTGGAAGGTAAACTTACTGTGCAGATTCACCTTGTAGCAGGAAGGAGAGTAACTGCAGGATCAAGTCTTTCACTCACCTCGATGAGTCTATCATAGCATTCTACAGCAGCCACCTCTGCACACTGGGGCTTTAATTTGTGCCACAGGGTCACCTAACTGTCTCAGATGCTGACCAGTCAACAGATTTAGTCAGAAAAAGTTACTGAACTTCACAGCTAGGAGCAGTGAAACACTCACAGACTACATAACCTCATTTTGACAAGATACAAAAACATCTTACCAAGTGTATATTTTTCCCTGAAAATTCAAGTTGTCAATTACATGGTTCAGGATTTGAAAATAATTTAACTATGTGCTATATTTTTCAGTTGTATAGCCATAGGTATTCAACTACCTGAGGTGATTTATACTTTTAGAACACAAGTTTATGCTATAAACATTGCTGAGTTATAGAGATCTCTCTTTCAATTATATTCTATGTTTATAGGTTCTGTTCTAGAAAACAAACATTTTTCAAGGCTATTTGTTTGACAGTTGCTCATGTAGTTGCACTGCCTTGTTAGTTTTACTTTGTTACTGTGCAGCTAAGGTTCAATCAATTCCATCAAAACCATCAAAATAGGAAATAAGCTTTTGCTCTTTCATATTAGTAAAAAAAAAAAAAACAAACACAAACCCCAAACTCATAAGGGTTCCTCAACTTTTTTGTTCGTTTCCTTTAATACGAGCTGTCCTCTCTATACAGTAATATCAAACGTTACCATAAGCACTCAGATATCCCTTTCTGACAGAACAGATTTTCTAGTTATTGTTTTATTTGACAGCTGTGCTACGAATAATTAAAAGAAAAATAAGACTCAAATCTCTGCACTACTGAATCTAAAAAGCTGTCTAGAAATCATTCCCACTACTGGAGGAAGGTTTTATTGTGCTTCTGCTATACTAGCTGTGCCGAGAAGCCATGATTTATGTTAAAAGTATTTCTTGTTACAAAAATAAAAAAACAAATGCAAAATCTAATAGGAAAGAGGTTCCTTTTTTGTGTAAGTGCTAAAATATAATGGAATTCAACACTTGTGATCACTTGCCATTATGCATTACTGATCACATCATCTTTTTCCCTTGCTGTTCTGCCAATTTCAGAATAAGTATTTCACTACTATATTCTCATTTTAATTTGAAGCAAAATAAACTACATCCGAATTCCCTGGATTTAAACTAGAGCTAGAGACACAGGAGACACACCAAAGACAAATCTTCTGCGACTTTTTTGACAACTGTATTTTGGTTTATATCATAATTACCTTGGTAGTAATTAAGATGCCTGGTGTATCTGACTTACACACAGAGGACGTAACTTAATGAGGTATTTGTAGTTAAGATTGATACAGGACAAAATCATACAGGTTCCTTCCATAGGTGTAAAGTAAAATGTACCCTTCAACACAGAAGAATTAGTTCCCTATTCATATAAATCAAGAATATACACTGAATATTCATTACTGCTAGCTAACTTTTCTGAAGATCTCCTTTAACTTCACAGTTTTATATAAATTTATTTTCATCAATGAGAAAATTAAACTAAGAACGGCCTAACGAGATGTCTGTATAATGAATTGTAGGCAGTCAATATGAAGTAAATGGAACTTCTCCTTTATACTTAAGGCTTTAAAATTGCAAAAATGACATATATGCTAAAATATGCCATGAGGTCTAGTCTTAACAGATTTTCATTAAAGACCATACTGTTTTGTTATCTATTTTGGTTTGCCAAGTGTGAAAAACACTATTAACTAATATATTTAAGAAATGATGACAAACATGTAGGATATTCCCTAGGGATTAATAACCTACTGGAAAGCTTGATGGCACACACACATTAACCATACTGGGTCATTAATCCCAAAGAAGTACCTTGCAGTGAGGTCGCTATTCCCATTATAAGATAATGAAAGGGAAAAAATCCTACCTATTTTTTTCTAGGGCTCCATGGCTTTTAAATTCCTGTAGCTCTTACACTGAAAGATTCTTTTCTATTTAGCATGACACATGCATGACTTCAACAGTTTGGATACATGCCAGCTGACAGACTAATTTAACTCCTGCCCATTATATCGATCAGTTTATGTTATATGAAAGAATTCAGTGGCTCCAAATCAATTTTTCTATTATAGCATAGCTTTCAAAGACTTTCATATGTATTCTTTCACCAGATTTCAAGACTTCACTTCTGTACGTATTCAACGGTGCTTGCCTGTATTTCCTCAAAAAAAATTCTCTGGTGCTGAAAACCAACCTGCGTTAAACTCAGGCAAGCACTCTAAGAACAATTAATTCTCCTGGTATGCAAAACTTCACAAAAACTCACTAGACCCATTTACTTGTGGAAACCACAGTGTAAGAACAGGCATGCCTTATATAGATTTGAAGTCTTATATTTACCATCATTCCACAAAAATGATGGCTTACAATACACAGTAGCAGTAGGTAAGAAAAGATTTGACCAGTATTAACAGGGGAATAAATACATACTCCACTTTCTCCCTCCTGCCCCCCATTCTTCTTTATTTTAAACAGTAGGTTGATGATGAGCAGAAAAATCTTTTAGGCTATTCCCATATTTTAAAAATACATTACCTGAGTCAGTAGAATAAACTCGGAAACTCTTGTCCCAGAAGCCACAGACCAAGATGTGACGATTATCAGAGGTGATGACAAAACACTGGGAGTGTACCTGAATGCTTTGGTCTAAAAGGTCAGTGATTTGCCTTCTATGCATACCTGTATTGCTGGCTGAACAGAAAGACACATAAACCAAGACATTTTAGCATCCACATTCCCAGAACAAAAGCACATTTTAGAAACTTGCATTCACACGATAACTATTCCTCACTGCTGTTACTTGTTTATTGTGGCAGGGACATTTTCTTTCTACTTTTACCATAAAATACTCATTACGCTTCTGGGAACAATGCTAATTCCTTGTAGTATATAATCTAAAATAGAAGAAATCCCTTCTTTAAGTCAAATGCAACTGACAAATATAAATGAAAGATTGCAAAAATGAATGATATATAAAAATGTAATAAGCTTACTTCCCCCCTTCTTCTAGTATAGGAAATTCAAAGTTAGGAAACAAATAAAGGGAATCTAATTCTAAGATAGTATATATACATATATGCTTATATAGCAGCTCAAATGCAGCAGACAATGGAATTATGATTTCAAAATCATACACAAGTTATATTTCATTGCAAGCACTGTAATTTAAAAAAAAAGAATAACTGCAGTAAATATTGCTACCATTTCACACTTTTTGAGCATTGCACAAAAATTAACTGGCTTATCTCCACAGTCTCCTTTAGGGTTGAGAGAAAATATTTACCCTAGTTTGATCACATGCTGTTTCGTTTCCCCAGATAATGTTGCATTGTGAACCCAAAGAATAGACAGGAATCAATTAGTGAAGACATTTTCATATTATATTTTGTCCTTATTAATTGATGTGTGTGCATATATATATATATGAGTCCCTATAGATATATACCATGAAAATCGCACGCTGCAGGAAGAACTTTCAGTGTGCTTTGTTCCCGAGGGAACCTGACTCCCATCCCAGGCAAGTAAGTTCTCCTGTGCCTGGGTTTGTCTGCCAACTGGTCAGAGCACCATTACTTCCCTTCCAGGTAGTCCCCCGGACCTGTCTCTGTCCTGGTCTTGTGCTCTTCTCAACTCTTTGTTCTTTAACTTCTTTCCATTCGCATGGTCTAGCTATCCACTAAGCCTTGAGCTTATTCCATTTACTCTGTATCAAATCCTTAATTTATTTATGCTTTTGCTATGTTTAAAATGGTGATACTGTCTTGTCCACATGGGTAGCAAATAATTTGGTAAGGTATGGTCACTTGCTCTGCAGGTAACACATAATGGCGCCTTGAGCACTGTTGGGAACACTTAAAGAGTAACAACAAGGTGTTATAAATGCACAGTGAAGTGTTCCGTATGATAAAATAATGGCAAATAAATGCCCCCAAAACATGCAGATCAACACATTCAGTGTGGATAAGACCTTCAAAAAGCTTCGCCTCAAAAAGAGCTCTAGGATCTATGTCATATCAGACATTACTGTTTTACATCTTCCTCTGCAACTGGAAAATGAGGACAGCAGGAATCCCTCCTTATGACTAAGACAGCAACAAGATTCCTGCTATAACCATAAAAGTGTAATTTTGTGGTCCTCTTAGGTGCCATTTCTAGGTAAATGCGTCTAGCCACAATTAAAAACCTCTAATATTATCTACATAATTACTTGCTTGTACCCAGTGATGCTACTTAACAGTGACAAAGAAACCCTTAAACCTTTTAAACTATGTCCAGTGTAATCACAAGGCTGATTTGAGATCTCTTGTATGAAAAGAAGATTACACCATTTTTCAGAACTGTGAACATTAATTTTAAAGGTGTTCATACTAAACAAAAGTCAAAGTATTTTGTAAATTAAAGGCAAGCCTAAAAATGGAATTATAATTTGAAAATTATGAAAAATGAAAATGAAAATAAAAATTCTGTTTCCTTCCTAATGTTCTTCACAATATGTAGAAAAATCATCAGACAGGCCCAACATGATTTGGGGTTTTTTGCTGTGATATTTATTTATATTTTTAAGATCTACTTGATAGTAGGTTTTAAAGTAGAGTATACATTTCCTTCTCCAAACATTTTTGGGGTAAAATCTATTTCAGGAAGGAAAGGAGAGTTACAGCACATGTCCTGCTCGTTATAAATTATAAGTAATGCATTATTCAGATGGGAATTGATTTTAAAAACTTTGGGAAAACATTTTAATTTTATCAGCTCTATAAAATGGTTTAATATGCCCACACTGTTCCTGATTTAATTATCATAGAGCTTACCTAGCAAAATGGCTACACAGCAATAGTCTGTATCTACAGACCGATACAATGCCATTCCTACTGTGATATGCATATTAGTTTTGAAATTAACTCTCACTGGCTGACAGACCTGTCATTCCAACCTATCTAGACAAGTTCATTTTCCCTCTGATTTTCCCATGCTTTTATAATTGGCCACTTCACTTCTTTTTCACTTAAAACTACCATCCTGAAATGGACAGTTTAAAAAACAGAGCTCAGTTTGAACTCTAATAGGATTGGGGGAAAAAAAAGAAAATCCTGTCGTCTTTGCTCCCGTGAACTGTCCTACAACTAGTTTGTATTTTGGGGTCAGGTTATTTGAGTTTTTATTTTTGATCACGTTTAAGGTTCCATTTCCCATGCTACAAGCTCGTGAATTATAGTCCAAGTATGCACTCCCCGAAGTTGGGTCTGTAATGAAAGAACTGACCAAACCTTAACCATGCTAATAGAAAAATCAGCTCTGTATAAACTAATAAACCTCTATAATAAAAAGTCATGAATTGAATCTATTACACTGAGTCATTAAATAAAAGAGAGACATTCCTCCACCCCTTTTTAATAAAAGAAAAACATACACAAATTTAACTAGTGGTGCTGATCAAAAGATGCAATACCCTTGAAAAATGAATACTAATATCTCAATACTAAAACAGAATGGGCAATATATTTCAACTTTGAAACTGCTTTGCAATTACACATTAATCCCCTCAGCCTGAACAGCAGGTCTATGAAGAAAGGATTGATCTCCTTTAATGATGAAACCCTGGCACCATGGTTTTATTTTTCACAACACGGTGCAGTTAAGAACCCCACTGTTATTATGAAAATTTCCTCTGCAAAGGAGCTCCATCACATTACCAGTGCACCAATTCATCATAACGTGCCTCGCTCCTGCTCATCAACAAGTCTGAGTGATGAAAAGATCCAATATTATCCTGACAGTACTTCATGCACATTCTCAATCACACATTATTACAGCATCCATATTAATTTTCACTGACACGCGTCCTAGGCCTGTTCAAATTAGGCAAACCAACGAGGGGGAGTTGATGAAATACCAGCATAGCCACAGCTCATTGCATTCCAATTTGCATGCAAATGGTTTATCAGGAAAATTCCATTCCCAGCAACCAGCAAGTGAAAAACAACCGTAATCTACACTTCAGGGCCACCATACAGAGCTTAATGAATCGCAAAGAGAGAAGGAAGTGACAGACCTATGAGAGGATCGATTTCCACTGGCAGCTGGTAAGGCTGGTCTTGTACAGCACCTTGATGAGCTGGAATTCAGAAAAGAAGATTTTAAAAGTCTGTATTTTTTAATACGTGAAGCCACATAAATTTTATAAATCAAAGCTATGCCCATTTTTTTTTTAACGATCCAAGATTCTTCTGCCTCAATTGAATTTAAAAAAAAAAAATTCCAGGTGCTTTTGCAGGCTGCTTATTAAACATTTATTTTAGATTAGCGCTATTCTGAACGTATGCCATCAGCAGCCACTCCGGTCCTGAGCCATAAGCTCTAGCAGATGCTTTACTGGCAACCTCTCCTGTCGCAACAAAACAAAATTAAGTGGTAAAGAGCACTGAAAACAAAATGTGACAACCATCTGCTGACTGTAGCAAATACTATTTTCCTCTTTACTTTTTAAAGCACTGCTTTGAACAAGTGAAGCACAAAGGACATTTTTTTTGAAAAGTCAGTTCATGATGCAGACAGGGAAATCTCATAGTCATCCAGTATTTAAGGATTCATCTATCACCAAAAGCCATTTATTTGCAAGTTTGCATAGAAGTTAATATATAATTCTGCAGACCTACATTTCATCTGAGCACCTGGCATACCAATGAAATGTTTACCTCCTGAATTTTCCTTCAGTGTTTAAAAAAGCAGGCTTTTTTTCCACAGCCTCACTAAAAACAAGCAAGCAAGCAAGCAAACTCCCTTCCTGCCCCTCCCTCTAAAATCAGCCCACAAGACATTCTTAGAAGCGGAAAAAAAAAAATGGCTGAATACTTACACCTATGCTTTTTCTATCTACCATCCATAGCTTAATATAAAAATTAGTATCAATAGAAGGGTTCCCTAAGTTATTGGGAAGTCAAAGTTCTGCTGCAACGAAACACTAACACAGAACAAAACACGAAATCCACATGACAGGATAGGGGCACCCTGCTGGGTACCAGTGCCATTAGATGTCAGCAAAGCCACCAAACTCCTATACAAAAGCAGGAATGAGATTTTTAATTACCCATCGGTGACAACTGGTCACTTGGCAACTGAACTTTTTTATCATAATGCCTCGTTACTAAAGACAATGCTAAGCCCACAGCAGGAGATACGGAGTAGTAATGACACCTGCCCTCTAATCCTAGCAAATCCCATTTTGGTATAAAATTTGAAGGCAACAATAGTGAAGACTAGTCTCAGGAGTCCATATCCAGATATCTTAAGCATAGTACTCCATTAAGAGCCCGCAGCTATGATCAGTGTGCTCTCAAAGAGGTAGGGTGAGGTGGGTTTTTGTTGGGTTTTGGTTTTGTTGGGTTGGGTTTTGTTTGTCTTGAACTGTAGGTTTTCTTGAGCTCTTTATAAAGGCAGGACAAGTGTAAAACGCCTCTAAGTGAAAAAATAGTGACTCAAAAGCACAGCTAACTAGTCTCCCTTTCAGAGGTGAGGGATAAAACAAAATCTGAAGGTTTTGTCTGACTCACAACAGTTAATTACTACACTCAACAATTGGTTGCTTACTCACAGATCATCAACCAGCAGACTTATGAGGAAATGAAAATCAACTCCTACCACTTTAGAACCTCTTCTTTTCCCACGACTGTTGTATGTCCACAGAGGCTATTGTTTAAAAGCCTTGAATATTATATGTCCAAGGTCACATATCCAAGGTATGAGAGGGTATTGCCATGCTCCTTTCAAACAAATGTCAAGAGCCCTGTAAATAATTCTTGCTCACAACTTGTTACCTAGACAAGCCTCTCCTTCCCCCCTTTCTTTTTAAGCATTTCTTGGGTGGGTGAAATAATACATAGATGTTTCTATTTGCACAATGCTGAGAGGTAATTTGTAAGAATTAGGAAGAAGCGGGGGTGTCACTTGGCTTTTTTCAAAATGTAATCAAGGACCATGGGTCCAGATTTCTTAGCAGCAATTTCAGTGATGTGAGTATTACTCTGGTGCGAATATCTTCTATTTAAGTTATTTGAGTAGAAACTCTTTTTTCCCTTTCTTGAAAAGCCTTTGACCAGATTTACTGCATAGCACTGAAATAAACTACCTTTCAGGGCTTGGGCCTGAGACTGTCATAGTCAGGGAAAGGAGGATGAGCGCCTCTAGGATTAGAGAATATTAGAATTAAAAACAGAATGACTATATTCTCAACTCCAACACATTCGTAAAGGATAATTAATTTGATTGGTTGCTATGCAAATAGATATGTTGTTTTCCTTTCATATTGACAAATACCTAAGCACCTAATAACTTTGGGATGTTTAAGTTACAGAAGATACAGATTTCCCACATATTATATCTTCTAATTCTCATTGAGCGGCTTTAACATCAGAATATGGTGTTCCTAATCAACTAGAAAAAGATAGCAGAAAAGATTTCAGGCAAGTTCTACATGCTTTAAAACTTGGCTTTGACATGATATGGTTCAGGCTTCCATCTGACTGAAAAAGAAATTCAAGAGGAAAAGTGTGACTTTATTATGGCCGAATAGCGATATACTGGTTTTGTCTTCTTGCATAGTACTTGATGGTCTGGAAAGCAATATATTGTTACAAACCTTTTGTGTGGTACACGTCTTACTACACAACAGTTCAGATTACCTTTTTAAGGAGAAACTAAGTCCACATGTGAAGAGCATGCTGTGACAATGAACGGGACTTGCTCTCCACACTTCAAATTTAAAACAGTCTGCAGCAAATTTTGAAACAGACAATAGAGGTACTGCTTGATGGCAGTGGTTACTAATGCTACTTACTTTAATTTACTTACCAGGAAGATTATGCCACTTGTTTACAGCAAATAGCCTATTTGCAGTAACTGTGATCACAGCAGGAGTGGCCAGACCAGGCTGGGTGTTGGCTGCTACGTGAGTTACAGGGGAGTTGGATGGGAACTTTAGAACCATGATAACGTCCTGTTGAGCTTGGTCTGTGAACATCAATGGACTCTGCAGGAGGAGATACTGTTGAGTGCACACAACAAGAACCCAAATACACGGGAAAAGAAAACATGGGGAGGAGAAAAGAAGACAGGACAAGAGAAGGAAGACTGGATTAAAACACACAAGATCCAACAGCAGCTGCAGTGAAAAGCAGATGCAATAATAGTAGACAGGCTTGTGGAAACAACCATTTTAGGTAGAAAACCTTCATGTGCACAATTAATTTGAGGGCTTTCCTGAACATGGGATGTCTATATACAAACTTTGCTACAGATCACAGCAGATTAAACTAAAAGTTTCCAATCACCTATCTCTGCCAAAAGAATTCTCCTTCATATCTGCAGAGATAGCATATCAAGGAAAGCAATGTCAAACTAGCAGGGAACAAAAAAAAAAGTGAGCAAAGAAATTCCTGCTCCCAGACATTGTCTCAAGTTGCACTAAATTGGCAGACTGCAATTCTTTACAAGCCAGATGAGAACATGAAAGCACATTAAAATAAACAGATACACACATACACTAGATATATGTTCTGTATATACTTCTGGTGTACAAAAATAAGATTTATGAATGCAAAGCAGAAGACTTTACTGCAAATGTGTTTCAAAGGACAAACATAATTAAATGCAGTTGTAAAGAATATAAAGTGGATGTGATTACAGACACTATCCTGCATTGTTTCTAGAAATACTAAAGGGAGGGAATGAATCCAGATTCATTTTCAACATAATATTTTTAGGTTTTAGTTTTTTAATTTAATAAGCTGCGAAGTTTAATAACTTTTTAACTAAGCTCTCTAACAACAGTGCAAATGTCGAAATAAAATATCGAGGATCTTAGATCCGGGTATCAAACATAAGGAGGAAATGCAAAACTTAATGGATTTGTGATCGTGTAGTGTACCTAAAAAAGAGAACTCCATCGAGATGTAGAAATAGAACCATCCTAGTCACCAGTAGCCATATTACTCTAGTATTTGTAATTTTCTAATAACTGAATTAGAACACTAATGAAGTGTTCTTGGCTATTTTCCACCTGCAATATTTCATTACATGTATGTGTATGTAAGTGCATACATTTAACATATATTTATACAGAACTAATAAAAAAATTAAATACATTTGCATTTTTATTATCACTCCTTTTTAAAAAGTTATTAAGAGTACTTAGAAAAACATATTGCTCTATGAATTCCTATTTACAGTCTTTGCATAAAGGTGTAAATAAAAGCAACTAATAAGCTACCCAGACACCCTTCTGAGCGAGTGGCTAAAAGCCAATCAATATTATGAGTTAATCCTCCCTGGATGCTCATTCAATTAAAGGTGTCAGTAATGCCTCATCTGATGTGGCCTCAATTAAATCCAGCTATCTGATGGTTGAAAACACAAGGGGATACAGCAACAGCAGCAAAACCAGACAAATAGGCAGCCTTCGTGTGACTGCTAATTACTACACCTGGTGTATATTATGGCTTGTGCACTTAACACAGCACGTGGTAGCTTTCAATTCGCTTGTATTCATGCATACATGCACACGTACACATATGAAAATAGAAAAATCAGTAAATAACAAAACTAGAAACAATTCAAAATTGTGACAGGAAAAATATCCTTACTGTATTTCAGCTCCAGGAATACTACTTTTAAAACTGCTTAATATAGTGCTATTATAAAATCATGTATTAATAACCACAAAACTGGTCAAAGCAAGTGGAGAACTAAGCGGGTTTTTTTCTGTGTGTACCTCAGCCCCAAAAAAACACAGGAGTTAGAAACAGTTAACTTCACAGAATTTAACTTCTTCCATTACGTACTAAATCTTTACTAACTCAGCATCATGAAAAATATTATGATAAAACCACACAAACTGCTTCCTGGCATCAAATTTATTTATGTAACAATGGATCTGACAAACATGTCAACAATCAACTTCTCAAGTTCCTCCTCTTCCTGAAACAAATCCCTCTAAATTAGAGCAAGTGCCTAGTGCATGACACCACGACAGAGGGACACACGTATGGCGTGTAGCCATATGATGAGGGCACTTGGGCTCCCCAACATCCCTGTTAACAGGGCTCTTCTGAAAAAGAGAGCCCTGTGGGTTGCACACACACGTCACCGCAGTGGTCTGCAGCCCTGGGACACTACGTGGGAGGTGCAACGGGCCAGCAGATCACAAATCAGCACAATCAGCCCTGTCCATCCAGCACATGGGATCCCAGGGCAGGAGGATGTCTACAGCACAGCTGTCAAAGTGTAATATGTACTTGCTGCAGAAAGGGTGGTGGGGATGGGGGGGACAGTCAGCTGAGCAAGTCTCATGTACAATACATGATAGATATTTGAGAAAGACTAGTAGCTCAATTTGACAGGAAAGTTTACATTTCTTAGACTCCTACATCGCAAGGTTTGTAAGCCACTTTGGACACATTTCAGATTTTTGTGTAATTTTTCTAAAACCTTTTGCACTTCAGATATGTTTTTAATCTAATAACCTTAGTCTCCCTGAGTAGGACATACGTCTTACAGAACATACAGGAAGAAAAATGTCTTTTTTTTATATTTCAGTATAAAACGTCCATCTTAACAAGAAGGGAATGTAACCTTTTGAAAAACTTGTGAATTAGCAGACCATTTGCTCCACTTGTCAGAGTATCACTTAACATACTTAGTTCTGGATCTATGACAACACAAATGATATTTTAGACCCAAGGACTGCACACAACATGATATGGAAAGTAATCAGTAATAAAATAATAGTTTGTATAATAAAATTATATTAGACACAAGTAGAGGTAAAAGGGAAAGCATGTTAATGCTCACTGCCTGGATTTTATCACCCTAGCTTTACTGCAAAACACATTTAGTCACATTCTTTGCTATGTAAGTTTCAGCTCATGAATTCCTAGTAATCCTGGTTTTAGGGGAAAACCTATGCCTGGGGGAAAAGACAAGGAAGTTCCACCTCCTAAATCCATGCTTCCTGGGGAATCTGCCAAAGATTAACTAAATTGTCTCCATGATGACTGGCTCTCACCTGTACAGGTATGGTATTAACAAAATCAACCGATGAAGTGTTCTTAGCTTACACTGACAAAAAAGGTCTGTACTAGAAATCAATACAATCCTTTCAGCAATAAATAAAATAATAGTTAAGTACTGCATACACTCCCAGTCCTACAAAATCGTAACTCATCTGCTGGTTTTAATAACACAATTCCACGACCACATAAAAGCACAGCAAAGTGGCCGGTTCTGTAACTTTAAGATGGGAAAGGAAGTGAACAAAATGGCAGGTCACAAAGAGTTAACATGGTACTTACCACCTGCATGGCAGAACTTCTTGGAGGATGTGGTTCTATGAGCAGTTGGGAAGGGGTCTGTCCAAAACTTCGTATTTGAGCTTCAACAGCCTGGAAAAGGCACAGGCAGGTTTGCATGTTAAGAGGTGCTAATTACAGGCAATAGAACCATAACTGTCACCTGAAAATGTCATTCCACACTTCTGGCTTGTTTCATGTTGAAAATCAACCCCGTGTGTTCACTGTGGGGCTAAGTGCTTGGCACTGGTACCAAGAATGAGGTAATCATTTTAGTACTGTGGATGCTATTTCCATGAGAAACTCTGCAAAACCTCATCCTGCTCAATGATATTAAACAGAAACCAGCTATTATAATCAGAAACCCTCTTTATTGGCTCCATTTTTCCTTTCTAACACTGGCTTATCCTGTTTATATCATAACTCAGAAACAAAAGTTAATTTTTAAAAAAGTTTCTAGAGGTATTAAGAGTGTTCTACTTTCTATTTAAACTTCAGTGCTTAGTTTCACAGCAATAACTACAAAGAAAGCTACAGCGAGCTTTTTTTCTTATTTTTATTTTAAAAGAGTAAACAACTTTAGGATGCATTAAACTACCAATAGCAAGACTAATATTAAATGCAGCTAAAGGAGAATGTGAAGATACAATGCAACAAATTTTTTTAAAAAGTTTCTCTGTATCTTCAGCAACATGCTTTATCACTTTCTTCATAGGGCATATGTAAAAATACCATCTTATGCTTAGTGATTTCTTAAAAATAATTATTCTGAAATGCGTGAACTTATACCTCTTGCCTAGGCATGTCCAACTAGTTTTCCGTGTTGCCACCTATTGGCGCACCGGCTCAAAGATAAAATCAAGCAGCCAAAATTCAAGAAGTTATTTCTTGTCAGCCCTGTACTATCCACAGAAACATGATAATACTACAGAAAATCTTGAATCATTCAGCTTAGATTAAGTCTCTTTCATTGTGAGCTAAACTAAGTAAAATTACCTTGCATTTGCTGTGGGCTAACAGATTGCATATGGGTCGATACTTTAGTTTCTCTGTTGCATGGGGCATTGAGCCCTACATTCTCAAAAGTTTCTAGTGATGCTGAGTACCTCAGGTGAGGCATTAGCAAGTCCTACTTTCAAAAGAAGTTCTCAAAATCAGGCCCTTCAAAAAAGTGTTTTAAATAGGACGTTTGAATGCTAGAACACAAAACCACTAGCTCCTTCTCAGCTATTGGAACACCACGTTTTTCTCTCAGAGATTCTTCTTTTTTGTGGTTCAACATACTTTGAGGCTCCTTACACTTATATGTCCTTGTTCTATTTTAGCCACCCATTAAAATTATTGAGACAATGGAATAACACTTATGCTGATCTTATTCTTACAAACAACTATTTTTAGGTAATAATAAAGACTATTACTAGGGGACAAAACATTCTCCTGTTACAGAAATAACAAAACTAAAAGTAGAATGCACCCGAGGCCATAAGATCATCAAAAATAATCATCCTCTGATAGGAAGCATGCCATCCAATACACCTGACCTTATTACATTTGGCAGGGCTTTTGAAACATCTGAACTCACCAGAACAGGAGTTGGAACTACTCTATGGGCAGATTCTAACATTCTTGCCCACTCTGGGAAGCACCTTAATCTTCAAAGAACTGGTGAGTAAGTAAGTTTATCAAAAAGCTGGCTGAAATCTGACACAAACACTGTGATTCAATGAGTACTTTTTGAGGAACAGCAATATCAGATTTGTGAAACACTAAAGTTCAGTAAGACCATTAGTCGCCTTCCTGGTGATGAGACATGCTACATTAAAATTCAAATCTGGGTTTTTGTGACGTGAGCTATCAAGGGAATCACAAGGGCATAGAATTTGAGGTCCCTTAAGACATGAGGCATTAACAAAGCAACAACATACTGGTCAGCAGCTCCAACCTCTCCACAAAAAGCTGTTAGTTTCAAAACATCCACATTAAAAAGATTTGCCTACATTTACTTGCAGATTGAGTGGAATATTTTTACTAGCAAATGGGAATTCTGCGTTGCATTGAGGGCAGAACCAGAACAACACAGGAGGAGCAGAATGCAGACAGTCCTGGATGTCAGCTATTCTGTGCATGTTAAAATCTTTAGGGCAAATCTACAGAGTCTATAGGATCTACTATTTATTTCCTATAAAATATATACCCAATATATTATGCAAAATGAGTAAAATATTCTTGAAGCACAACTCCCATGCATTTCTTTTAGATAGAGCTGAAAATAGAATGGACAAGGTGAGGAAATAATAAGCTTCAGATTTGTTAACTTGCTTGTATATTGACTTACTATGAATATAGAAACTTCAGCATTTAAAGGGAGTCACAATTTTGTCTTACCCATGAAATCTGGTATGTCCTTTAATTCTCAATGCTACCTCTACAAACTATACTCTCTTACATAGTGCCAGTACTAAGAAAGGAAAAATTAACACAAGGTACCACATATTGATGCAGAGCGTTTCAAATACATTCATCATAACAAGAGCCCAAACTGATGTAGAACAAAAATCAGATGTTATAATTGCTTTAATCAATGAAAGATCAGTGGTCAGAATGCTATTTTCCACAGTCCAGATCTCAGAGGAACCCACCACCTTCCAGCAACATAAAAACTGGAAGACACACAGTTATTATTCCACTGCTTACTCACATACATGGTGCTCACCATTATCACGCTCCTAGACCACACAGCAGCAGCAGCAGCACAGCTATTTGTCTCCCACCCACCCTCAGTGCAGAAGAGAATCCCTCTGTGATATTAAAACCAAGTATAAAATATTCTACTCAACCTACAAGAAGATAGTCACTGCCTGTTTTCACATAGTGTTCTGTCAGAACTGGTGAAACCGCTGACCAATGGGACAACAATTTTGCCAAAGCCTGCCTTAGAGGACCACAAATTCTCCGTTTTCAGTCTTTAACAGACAGTTTCTACATCCATGTTTATGATCTAGCTTGAGTTTGGGATTTACAGTTCTGGCACAAACAAGTCTTTTAGACTCACTAGGTCCTTCCAAAAAATACAAGAGAATACAATTCCAGGAATACAATAGCCCACCGACACAATCTTTCCCTTTTAGCCAACAGAACTGGGATAATCTACATTCAGATCACATCCTACCACAGGTAACAAGGTTTCATAAAACATCAAAACTGTACAAGGAGTAAAGGCACAGATATTGGTATTGGTATGTCCTCTTTACTGCACGTCTTCAGAGAGCCAAAAGAAATTTGAAAAACTGTTGAGTAAAGGCAACAACACTTGGACAATTATGTCTAGACATAGCAGCTAGGCTTCAGCATAAAAAACTTTTGCATTCCTTTTAATTACCAAGAAAAAACAGTCATTATTTAGCATCAACATTTCTTAATTATGACCAAGACAGTGTACTAGCAACCCCAAATGACTCCTTCCTTTTCCCAGATTGTATTCAAAGTCAATCAGAGATGTCAGAAGAGATGTCAGCTCCATGTTCTGATGATGTCTCAGTCAGAAGGATCACATACAGAAAATGACCTCCCTCTATCAGCAGAAACATGTGATGGTGGACCTAGAATCAATCCCCATTCTCTCAATTTACATAACAATAGAAACAGAAATACAGGGCATTTTAGTCACCAGATGTCACTCAGATTTTTGTTCAACTTGCCAAAGAAAATCAACTAGGAGCAAGGAATCCTCTCCTCAGAGAGATAGTATCTCCTTTGAAGAAAAAAACCTACCACTTACCTGAGAACTCACTTTCTAACAAATTATAGCCCAGCTTCTAACTTAATTTTCTTGAAAAATGTATTAATAGCATTAGTCGGTATTACTAAGAGACAGCCAGCTTCTTCTAGTGGCAGAGGAAGGGCATGTGTTCTCACATTACTGAATCCCTCTGGAGCATACAATCAGTTACATTACTGTAGGTAGAAATATTTGGGAAATTTGCACAACTAGTTTCACATCTATTAAAGGTCTTACATAACTGGAAAGGAATAACCTTTGTTTGAAAGGTATCTTTAATTCCACAAACTCTTATCTCTGAAAGCATGCTGCATACCACAAAGTAGAAGATAATATCATTCAACATTTTGTTTCACTGCTTCTCAAATATCTCAGTAAAACAGCCTTCTTCCTGTTAATCCTCTACAAAACCAAAACTTTGGGAAGGCCAGAATTGTTCCAGATGCTACAACAAGAAGTAATAAAATGAAACAAGGCAACTAACCCTTTACAATAATCCACACAGTATGCATCCCAAACCGCACACTTATATGACAAACATGGTATTTTGAATGTTAATTAATTTATACGTACGGAAGTCATAAGCAAATTTCGCAAGTTAACATTTATCTGATTACCACAATAACCTGTTCCTAAAAAAGTCTCCTGGATCATCTCCTCTTTTCTTGGGAGGTGGAAAGGGGAGAAGGGGAATAGGGAAGTAAATTAAAAGAGGAAGAGTGAAAAACTTGAAAACTTGGCTTAGCTATAATGTAGCTTTTGGCCACTGCTTAGTACGGATATTTTCAGTTTCTGAACTTACCCTCCAATCTAACTGTGAAGAAAGTTAATTCAACAGTATGCAGTACCCACCAAATACGGCTGTAAATTTTTCGGGAAGGAGGGTGATGGGGAGGTTGAACATATGGATGCAGTTAAGGTAAAAACAGATGTTTGTTACTTTTCTTTGCAGCAACACTCAGAAACTAAGTCAAAATTGCTTTTTTTTCATGTTTATGTCTGAAAGAACTATAAAATTAAATATGCGGGAGGGAGGGTGGAGGGGGAACCGCAGTGAGTGTCACAGAGAAAGAATGAAACGGTCTCTAGTTTTGAACTCCAATCCTGAAATGAAGGCCCATGTAGTTAAAAGGCAAGACATACACTATTTAACTCTAGATTTAAAGACCCTTAAAGAGACCAGCTCAGAGTTGCTTTCATCATGCCTGCTCAGACAGAAAACACCAAATTGTCTGAAGAGCCTAACGGCACAGCACACCCATGTTAAAATGCACGCCTTGGTCTGAATGCACGACAAGCTACAACCTTACTGTTCGTTACAAGGAGGCTACTTTCCACGTGCCTTTACAGATCTACACCTAAGTATTTCCAGTTACTTCCCAAATCTGTAAGATTTAATTGCCAAACATTTGAAAGCCCAGGTGAAATAACATCATGCATTGTAATACATATTCTTTCAGCATACGTGTTAGGGACAGAAAATATTTTGGGTTCATCCTCCATCTTTCTATCCAGTATTTATGTCCAGAAAATAACAGCCCTTGCAAAAATAATTACTTTGGCTCTCTGCCGCTCCTACCTCACTTTTCAATATTCAAAAAGGTTTACGCACATGTTCCTCAGTGATTTCTATTGGCTTGGGCGATATGCAATTATGATTACTTGCTTTCCCTTTCCCTCCACCCAGATGTTGCTTTACAGCATCAGAGAACACAGAATATTTGACAGGTTTCCCCTCAGACGGCGGAGCTGAATGGCTTACCGGCCAACTGACTAGCTCCTTTCCCCATGGGACGGTGATTAAAATCAAGCTCTCATACCAACTGATCAGAAAACCTCTTCTGACCAGATAGTCACTTACAGTCCTACAGTAAGATTCTTAGTTGAACTCCTCACAGACTACAGTCTAATAACACTAGCCAGAGAACAAACACAATTCATAACAATTAGATAAAATTGCTGAAAACAGGCTAAAGAAGAGAAGCTCTTTGTAGTACCGTCTCCCCTTGTTTCATAACAATTCCCTTTACATCAAGATTGTGAAAAATGGACAAAATGCTTTTCTGAAACAGGCAATGTATACGCTTGCTGACTGTACACCTGCCCTGGGGATATTGCACTACACTTGACCTAGGGGAAAAAATACAGCACTCAAACGTTAGTATCATAAATTCACACACTCGCATCCACTGTTTTAAAAATAAAATGAGTAGCCTAATTTCTTCATGCCAAATGAGAAAAATCTTTCTCTCATTTTGACTTCGCAAATCAACCCTTTTATATTGGATCACTTCAATTTTTTGTTTTATCATTGCACTATTCACTTAACATACTGTTTTAAAGAAAATTGCCTACAATAGCTTTGAAATCTAACAAATGGCAGGGGAGGGAAGGGAGCAAGGAGAGAAGAAAGACTAAAGAAAAGATACTACAAGATCAAGAGTTACGGACTGTTCTCTAGGTATCATTAAACATGCCTGCAAAATGTTTGTGATATATCCTCTGTTAACCAAGTGGAGCATAAAAGATGCCTGTTGCAGCTCACTAATGCAGTTACTACTTCAACGCAAGTAACACAGGTTTATGGCTTCTCAGCCGAAGCGTGGGCAGAAATACTGTCAACAACCTGCAGAGGGGGACGTTATTAGAGTACACTAGTACGTTGGTATGAAGTAAACAGCGCACAACCCTTGCCTGCTGCGGTGCATTAGGGATGTATGTAACAAACCTGAGTATGCCTCATTACACAACAAAACAACACAAAAATGGAGAAATGAAAGCCATCAAATATAAAGGAAGCATAGGCTTTTTTTTCTTCCTTCCTTGTAGCTTCCTTGCAATAAACACATCTTTTGTACAATATTTTTCTTTTTTGCCTCCCCCCCCAATTTCAGTTCCTTCTGTCTGTTCGAAATACCATAGTTGTCTGTGTGGAAGTTAGTTACTAGTCTAACCACTTGTTATTTATTAAATCCAAACTACCCTAGATACTGGGGGGTGGGAGGGTGAGTTTACACAGGATCTTTTTTTTTCTCAAAGCTATTTGAGAATAATACTTTGTTCTGCTCGCATCACAGAAAAGTGTAGAAGGGAGCACAGCATAGGATACTTTCCACCGCACCTTTAAAAACAAACCCACTAACCCAGCTCTTAAACTACATTCTTAATGTTCTGTGAGAATAAAGAAAAATGAAGTCTTTTTGTTGAGACAAATCAGTATGACAATTACATGGCAGTCATTGAAGTAAAACAGGAAGTAATCACACTTTGTGAAAATACAAATAGATCCCCCCTCAGGGCCATGCAAGTTGCTCCAATCTGAATATATACATTCCAGGCATATTAAACAGAGGCATAGCACGGCCTCGCTGCAATCTCCAGTTCATGCAGCTGTCTGTCTACTGCAGCGTAATCCCAGCTGCCAATCTGAAAGAAACCAGTTAGTCAGAGCAGACACAACCAACAGAAACAAATGTCACTCAATAATGTTCAGAGGCACTGGGTTCATGGATAATTTCAAACAGTATCTCTGTCTGGAGCACTGATGTGCTCATTCAAAACACCTAAATCTTTGGCTACTGGAAAGAAGCAGATAAAAAAACTAGAACTAGAAAAACAGATCTGGTAGTACTTCAAAGAGACTGACAAAATAAAAAGGGAAAAGAGTCTAAAGAGAGAGTTAAGATGAATTTAAAGACCCGCAAATAAAACCGGATTCAGTACAAGCAAAATCCTAAGCAGCTCTGGGGCTAGTTTTTAAAAACGTAACAGTCTCCATTTTATTTGAGTACGAAAACCAAAATTGCCTCCTGTCTCTCTTTGCTATGGCAGCTGAAGATTTCAAGGGAGCAACTCATTGCTTTCATTTAAAATCAATAATTATCACATAGAAAGTAGTGGCATTGCCATGTGAAATATCTTGAAACTTCACCAATTTCTGGCATTATTCATTCACTCCTTTAAATAGCTAAACATAATCTTTAAAACTTGCTATCTTCACACAGTCTACCTGCTCCTTAGCTGACTCCAAATTTTCTGATAGAAAACTTTTTCTCTGGAAAAAAGCAATCTGTTCCAATCTGTTAGCATTCCATGGAATTTCTTCAACTTTGATGCCATCTCTATTTATTAAATAAAAAAGCTTCATTAAAATAAAACATTTCAATCTGAGGAGATTAATACACTGATGTGTAAAAATCCAACATCTAGTGGTCTTTAAAGTGTCTTGCATGATCCCCTTTCAGAATCTGTAACAATTGTGAAAAAGAAACAACTCATTTTGCTAAGCGAAGAAATACATTTATTTAAACTAAGTCATAACTACTACCTGCAAAATCAAACTAGCTGTTTTCAAAGTACAATATTATCTCAGAGTTTTCTACTGCTAAGAATGAACTTTTTGTTATCATTTAGTAAAATGTAACATTTAGCTATGGCTTGATTTTTGGACACTGCTTGAGGAAAAGCACCTTTAGCGTGACCGCAAGCTTTCTCACTGAAGAAGCAGCTATTGTGCAAATATAACTAATAACTAATATAATACAGTTTGGTAAGTAAATACCGCACCACATCTGCAGACACAGTGGGAACATTGATGAGCTAGACACCCTAGGTTGCAAGGAGCAAATACAATGAAAACACTCCAAACAAAAATTTTTAGTTTCCCAATTACTGTAAAGGTCAATATAGATATTATTTGGACTGCATAAAGAACCTGCAAATAATCGAAGCACGCTGATGACACAAAAAATAATGAAATTTTTGTAGCCTGTTCACTTCCATGTTTGATTCAAGGCTAAATGACTTAGTGTATGATAACTGTAGCTATTATACACTAGTATCTCTCATCCTTTCCACATATGGAAGAAAAAAATAGTTAAAAAAGACTTCTATTCAAAAAAGTTATTTTTGAAGAATTACGAACATCACTTTTTTTCCATCCTTTGTTTATGTTTTTGATTACTCTTTCTTATTTAATGTTGGCCAACAAATATGTCAGCTATCTAAGACTGACCAGCCAGGCACGAATGAAAATGTAAAGAGCCCAGGGGGTCTCAAGGCCTCTCTGGCTCTGAGAGATCCACAAGACAGGTCAAGCAAGAAGAGGTGAGGGAACTGACTGCGCTGAAAATTTCTATCCTTTGAATTTCAATCAGGGGCTGAGAAAAAAAGCACTCAGAGCTGAAGAACTAATTTACATGAGTTACCTCCTTCCAAAAAGCTTTACTACTTCCAGCCAAAGCAGTTGTTTGATTCTTGTTGTTTTAATCCTCTAAAATATCACCTTTTTTCCTGCTGGACAGAAAAGCAGAAGCACCAAATAAAATTAGAATCTATTCTGTAATGAAGGACAAGAGAACATTCAGGTCAAATATTTTTCTGGATTGAAACCTAGCTGAATACTTTTATGTCTGTTTCTAAGCACTGTAGTAAATACTTAAGACAAAGGGCAATACACCTCCATTTGTCATGTCAAACTCCGGGCTGAACGGAATCAAAGAAGTGCCACACCTCCCAGATATCACAGTAAACACTTGCTTATACTCATTTTGCCTGTTTACTCCAACACCACAGATAGGTCACAGCGTGAGCTGAGATGTGAGAATTAATAGGTAAATGATACGAACTGGTGGCAGGAATAGTGCCCCTGTAATTTTAATGCTCCTTTTACCAGAAGAAAATACTCATCTTTTCATGGGAGAATCTCGATGCCCAGACAAGCTAATTTCATGCAGTAGTGGTAACTGCCCACCCACAACGGCAACAGAGGCCCCATCTTCGCTACGCAATTCTGCTCTGCATACCTTCACAGGAAAAGGCCAGGTCAGGGGTTTGGTTGCAGTTGACAAGTCCACCTCTCCTTAGCCATGAAACCAGTATGCTTCCTTTAAATATAGTCGTCTTAATTCTGGTTCCATATAACGATATTTTAATATAGATTTGCAATTAAAACTAGACCAGTTCTTACCATTGATTTGGCTTTTCGCACGGTTCCTGTACTGTACAGCATCAAGCATGCCATCTGTGCAACACACTTCTGGCCAGAGATGATTCAAAGATTGTTTCAACAGTACTCTGAATTTTGCCTGTATGAATTTGTTACTTACTGAATTCAGCACATCTAAATTTACTGCTCTGTGACAGTATTTTATAATCACTTTATCCTAGTTTTTAAAGCTCATCGCAGCCACAACAAAGACTGTTGCCCAACCTGCTAAAAACAGACTGATCATTTTCCCAACTATTTAGTAAATGTTAACTATGCTATAAATACAAATTGTGTTTATACTTTGTGAAAGATTCACTGCTGTCAGAGTTCTCCAGCTGAGTTAGAGCTGAAATATGCTATTAACTCCCACCATGAACACAGCTAAAAGAGAGGCCAAAAATGCTTTCTCTGGGATAAGATATCAGATCTGCTACTGCTGTCATGAAACTGGGGTCATGTAAACTAAACATCCTTGTAACTTCTTTTGGAAAGCATAGAAGTCTCTCAAACTGTAAATATTTAAAAATAAAATTAGACTCATAAGAGATAGATCTAAGATGCATAAAACTTACCCAAAGATATTAATCTCAGGGAACATTTAAAAGCTATTATCCATAAAATAATTTATGCCATATGCCTTAAAACTGAAAATAAAAGAATTATTTCCTCTCTTTATATAATCAGAAGTGGCACATTCAAATAACATACCAAATGCTATGTCCAAGCTCATTCTTCACGATTTTTGGAACTCCTCAGTTCATATGGAAATAAAATATCAACGGTAGAAAGAAAGGTGCCGATAGAATGGAGAAATCTGCACTTCTTAATGTTAAACAGACTACCTGCGTGTAACAAAAAGGCACCTTCTCTTCAAAGGAAGAAGTATAAAACAACTGAATCATCTAAGGCTAAAAGCAAATCACTTAATGAAAGCATGTGGGGTATTAATTGGATGGGACTTATTCTCATCTTTTTCAATCTATTATTGCTAATTTTAAAATCATCGGTCTTCCTTAATTACTGCCAACAGAGATCACATCAGATGATACTTTAAAAATGATTTAAAGAGTGCCGTTAGGTGCTTTTTGATAAGCACGGTACAAAATTTAGTACGCTTCCTGAGGTTCAAGGGTTCCTGTAGTAAATCAATGATGTATTCTCCAAGTAGTATTTTGCCTTCCTGCTATTAACTTCATCTCTTTTCTTTATGCTTATCCAGTGTTTATGCTAGCTACATAGGGGTATCAGTGGAGAAATGGACTTTTAATTAGGAACTCTGAGTGCAGCCCAGATTCACGATCATCCTTTGTTACACCACGCCAGAGACAATAGGAATTTCTATTCTTCTGACCAAGAGAGTAATGGAATACTCACAAATCAGTCGAAGATACAAATTATTTTCGATGGATTGTGCTTCACCTCTGAATCAGTTGCTTGTCTGAATGGCTTAGATCTAGTTCTACTTTTTTTTTTTCCATTCTTGGAGAGTTATTGCAAAAAGAGAGCAGAATTTGTGATAAGAAGGTGCTGTGAATTCTCTCCAGAACAGTTGGATGACATTTATCTGTGCTACCGTGACTCCTTGCCTCTTCTATACAGGCAACAAAAAAAGCCCTTCCACGGCACGTCTTGTGATCGAGAGTTCCACAGATCAAAACGTGGTGTTCAAGAATGAGTCAACAGAAGGTAGTCATATAGCATACCTCTGCTGGCAAATACCATATTTTCCACTGGAAAGACTTGTGATATTTACTGCTTGTCAACTGAACAACAACTTCCCTCTGCAACTGTAACCTCCTTCAGCAAGATACACAAGTACAAGGATCAGAGTCAATGACAACGCTGCTAAAATGGCTAGAGGAAAAAAGAAGAGGATGAAGGAATGGTCTCTGCACGGACGAGTAGTGCACAGATATGCCAGCAGATATATTGGGTCTCCTGCCTTGCTTCTCCTGGTTGCAGTTCCCTTCCCCCACTGGCTCCGACTCAAACCCTTCTCTCTTGATCTACTCCCCTCCCCCTGAGATTTGCCTTTGAATTATGCAAGCTTTGCACTCCCCAGGGTTTATCTGCCAAAAGGTAGCATGTGGCCCATGGTTTGCATTTTAGTTTAAAATCTTCTATTATAGCAGTCAGATCCTTTCAAAATACTTTACTTCCTTTATTCCCATAGGCAGAAAGAATGGCAGGAAAAAATTGTTCACAGCAGTATGAGAGGATGTAAAAGTTCTACATTTTCAGTTTAAAAAAAAGAAAGTTGGAATATGGTTTTAATCAAGTAGTTTTCCTTCCTAGACGAGTGCTTCCTTCTTGTAATATATATAACCTGACTGCCTATAAAAATAAAGGTGCCGGTTGGAGCCATTTAGGAGACCTAAGGAAATTCTGCATTAACCTAAACTCCTCCACTCCTTAGTTCCTTCCACTATTATTCTGTGTGTGGCCTCTCCTGATGAGTTAGGTCACCAATATCCATACATATATCTGTGAAGATACTTCAGAAACACATGCATCATAGGCTTCTCATTACTGATGTGGTCCAGGCTTAGCATAGACCATCTAATGTGGAGAAATTGCCATGGTTTAAACACATGCTATTATTTCCATATGATACCTAAGCCTTAGTAACTTGCAAATCTCAGAGTAAACAGAAGCTTCTCCTTGTTTTAGGTTTGCAAATAAAAATATATTTTCTGCTACAACTGTCAAGATTTAAAGACCCAATCCCTGAACATTATCAAGAGGAGAAAGCTGAAAGCATCCTTTTTGAAACCATGAAATCCAGAGTAAAATTTCCGTTTTAATAGTTGTCTAATAAACAGATACTAAATCTGTGGTGTCATGCCTGTCTAAAAATACTGCTAATTGTCCAGATCAGAAACTCATTTGGCCTCTAACCAGGAATTTGGTGGAGAAAAGAAGAAATATTTTCTGGCAAGCTGACTGAAGGAGAAAAATAAATGCTGATTGAAGCTGCTCGGCAGTACAGAACGTTAGTGCAGGTCCTCAGGGAGATGGATTAGTAAGCAGGAAGAAGGTGAGGCTGTCAAAGGTGCATGATAAATTCATTTAGCACATAGATATAGAATGATTATGCACATAGATACACACACAACCAGATTTTTTATTACTTTCATCTCTACTCATAAGTAAAAACAGAATAACTCACCATTGGTGACGATACTCATTAAATCTCTGCACTGTCAATATCATATCAGAGCTGATCATATGTACCATTTCAAATTACATATACATATTTACATAATACAGGAATATCCTTTACAAAATAGGTGTAAATAGCAAGGGATACTTAACTAAACAGGAATCTTTTTACTGTTTTACTGACCTGCTTAAAAACACTAAATAAAAATATTCCATTGGACCAATCTTCAAGTAACACAGAATGAAAGTGCTACAAGATACCATTCATTCTGCTGCCTGCATTCATCAGTATGTATTTTTGACACCATCAGTAGTATTTTGAAATCCTGCTGCTGCTAAGCTACTCCATTATTATGAACTCAACAACACTGCTATTCTCCCTCTCCTGTTTTCATTTTTATACGCCACTCAGTTCAGGCAGTATAGAACAATTCAAAAATCAGAAACATTGTAGTGAAGTCCAACAAAAATATGCCAAATTAAAAAGATTTGGTACCAAAATATACTAATATATTTATAGAAGTACCAACTGAATGCCTCTCTAACTGAGATGATCCACACTTCCAGACAGATTTGCAACTTCCCTGGTCTTAAATTACTTTTTTTTGGGCTATGACACAAGTAGAAGAGATCACAGTTAAACTGACAACAGACCTGTTCTAGAAAAATTAAAAACTACGCAAAAATTCTGTGTGGCAGACTGCTATTACTTCAGTTATTAGTTTCATAAATGGTGGTTCAATGATGGTTCATTTAATACCAAAATTAAGAACAAAGACTGAACTGGTATTAATTACACACAACGCCCAGTCTATTTTTCAGCTCACACTTAAACCTAGCACTTCAAGAGTCTAATAAATACTCTTACAAGTAAGAGTATTTCCTTGTCAGTGTACAGTGGACGAACATTATCAACTAAATGAAAACATGACAGGGTGAACAGTAACATCTAGTACCCCCGGGGTCGTAACTGTTTCAAACCCAGATGATATTCTTTCTTAAAAGCCAAGCGTTCCGGTATCTCATTTCTTAGCCCAATTAAACGTATTTATGTGCAACATCTATATTTTAGTTCAAAATGGACCAAGATGCAGTCTGCAGACTGATGGCAACCCACATAATGACAACATCCAGCCATCACTTTTGCTACTGAAGTCAGTCGCTGCGTTCCCCCTCATGCCCCGCACACCCCTCAAACCTTCCCACTGCACCCACAAGCCAGCTACAACCCGCCATGTTGCTATGACGTGACTTTCTCTACAGAGGCTGTCAAGGTCTCCCAACAGTCAGATGGCCAGTATGTACAGAAAAAACAGTATTATTTAAATAATAATTGCTTACCTCTCAGACCTTGTTTCAATAAGCAAGAAATGACAAAAACTTCAATTAGCCTAGAATTCTACAGCGAACTTCAAACCTAATATTTGTAAGCAGAAATGTCTTCATTCTTGTTTTCATTCAGTTCACACACATATTTCCTGTAGCTATACATCTAGTCACTCTTTTACATAAAATTGTTGATAGCATTCGTGTTACTTTGTTCTCAGTTTGTAACAAAGTACCAGTTACATTTATTCTATAATTAATATATTTGCAGCTATACTTGATACCAAAGTATTGCCTGAACAGAGGACGTAACATCAGCTAAAAAATCAGTTTTAATCACCCACCCCACCCTGACTGTTTTTTTTTTTTTTTTTAAACAGCTGTTTAAAAAGAGGGAGGAGTCTTTAAGCCCACAATATCCTAAGGAATACTTTAGCAAACAGATTTTTCTGAATAGTGCTGAGTCTGAGTGAAACTACTGATCATTCCAATGTTTAAATATTTACTTCTGCATATGAAAAATACAAGACAAGTTATTACTAATTTGATAGCAAGCCAAATAAAAAGAATGGAAGCTACAAAATTATAGTGTTTGATGTGTACTACATACGCAGGATTGCATTAAAAGAGAATTGTTAAAACTGTAAAAGTAAATTCAAAACTGCAAGCTAAATCAAGGTTGTTCACTGTCTTCTGCCATTAAGATCCAGTATTAGTGAACAGAATGACTGCCCTCAGCCACTGAAGCAATCCTTGAACCTTTATTTTTATACTGGCATCCAGTTTGTGTGAATCCAGGTGCATGAAGTTTAAGAACAACTTGCATGCTTGTTCTCTTAATTTTGCATGCCGTGACGACTGGTTCAGGCACCTTGCATTCGACTGGCCTGTGGCCAAACCACAAGAGAACGCAAAGATTTGAACGTTCGCCGGTAGCCTTGAACAACATGGAGTCTTTACGCTTTCAACACTGCAGTGGTTAACAAAGATTTTCCTTTCCTATATTTAAAGTACAAACTTACCTCTCTCAATACGGGATCCGTTATTGAACTTAAATTAACAGCTCCTTCATAAGTCAAATAGTAGAATACATTCAGGGACCTAACAGCCTCCGGCCCTTGCTGTTTGTAGCCGAAAATCAGATCAATCCACTGGTGAAGCTGGCAGGAAACAAACTCACTTTCTAATGCCTGTAAAAAAACAACACACAAAATATATAAACTTGAGTTTGCCAGATAGTCATCATTTAGTAGTAGTAGAAGCATTTTTTGAATAGTGTACAAAATTATCTTAACAAATCTAAGTACAGAATTGCTAACAGTATTTTAGACATTCTATCCAAAAAAAGGTGAGCCCTGTGATAGGTGCCAGAGTCTCAAGACTAACCCTACTCTACTTCCATTGATTGTAAGACCTTGCTTTTTAAACTATAATAGTGGGAATAAGAAAAAAAGCAGTAAGTGGAAAGCATCTATGCATTTATGGACAGCCAGGCTATGTTTTTATGAACTCTCAAGATGAAATTATGCTTTTCTGTGTGATCTGCACGGTGAATAACAGCAGCATGATAATCTGATTCTGACAGACAGACAGAAGATTGATAGACTTGAGGAAACTGAACTAACTAGGGATGTTAGGGTACAAATTATTTATCATGCTGGAATATCAACTTGCTATTACTTTTACGCATTTCTTGTATACATCTTTTATACAAACCTATATAGAAAGAGTACTATGCTGAATGATTAAGCCACTTTTCTGAAGATGTTATCCAGTTACTATCCAATCCCAACAACCAAAAGCATCCAACCAGTAATGAATCTCTCCATAATGGTATCAGATACAGCACAAATATATTAAAAGATAACTTAAAAATCACTGTCAGCTAAAGAGTTAATTCATCTGGATTAAATCACTAGCAGGATTTGCTACCTCTGTTTCATACAGAGGATTCAATATATTTCTTATTTGAATGAGCGGATGAAACAACAAAGTCAGATATTCTCTTCATCTAACAAAACTAATGGCATTTTCCTTGTAAAGGAAATTCCTAATTTTGAGCAGAGGAAGTTAAAATTAATCTGAAAACCAAGGAAATCACTCTGCAATTTGCACACAAAAATGATGGGTTTGTTTCATTAACCGATGCCTGAAAACAACATTTAAATTGACACATAAAAACAGCAATTGTCTTAATTTGTGTGGTGCACTCCACACAAAAGCCCTAAATATGTTCAAATTAGAGCAAGCTGCTTGATTGTCACTGCAGTCTCATGTCATATTAATGCATGACAAACATTAAACCATACACTTAAATGGCAATTTATATCATTTAAATGTTTACTGCCACACTAGATCATCACTCATTTAAATGTGACTTTCTGACAGCTAATTTCAGTTAATTTTCCTCGATTCACTTAATTAGAACTTTCAATCAAGAAAAGACCTGTACATATCTTCTACATCATATCATTCTTTTTTTTATTATTATTTTTATTAGGATTCCCAGCTACTGAATTGCTGAAAGCATTCTTTAAAATGAATTACCACACAGTATAGTATCTCTTTGGATCTTCATAGGGAAATACCTTACAACATACATGCTTAGACAGGATTTTTTCTTGCTTACTTTTTGCTTTTTTATTAAATTAGAAATTTTTAAATTAAAAAAAACCCAACGTTTAGACACAGACATACAATTAAAACTATAAAAAACACAAGCAGGCCAATTAAAAATTAATGATTTCAAAATTGTTTCATAAGATAAAACCAGTCAGGAGTCTCATGAGTGTCCATAATACTACAATGTGCAGCCATAAAATTCTACAGGGCTCAGCAAATGACAATGACAGGAATTAATTTTCTTGCTATCCTGCTAAAAAAATTTTAACCCTAGAATATACTTACTCTTACCATTGTAACTAATGCCAGGAAAAATAGCATTAAGGACTTGTGACTTTTTTTATATACATATATATATATTTAGTACGTGCAGAGGTTGTTCATACTTTCATTTTCTTCAAAAGCTAGATTTGTGACGGATCATATTACCCTCACAAAGCACTTGGACATGGATAACTAAAGGAATATCACTCTGCAATCTCCTCAGATTAACAGATATATAAATCTGACTTTTTCTTAAAAAAAAAGCAAAACTAAAACACACTCTGCCTTTTCATGGAATGGTTGCGAGCCATCCTGAATTTACTGCTCTTTTTCAAGTTTAAAGTTATTTTACACTTGTAATTCATACAGATTCAAAACTAGATCATTTTCTTTTATTTTTTTTCCACATCAGGCCATTTTAAATCTTCTTTCTTATTTGCCAAATCACAAATACAAGGGCTAAATGAAAAATGACTACAGTCAGCATCAATACTCAGCACACTGAAGGACAGACCAAATATAGCACACAAATTCAAATGATAAGTAAGCTTGTCTGTCATTCCAGGTTCACAGTTAAGCTCTTGGCTGGAGGGAAGTGCTTATGCTACGACACCATCGACAGAGGAACAATAGTTAACAGACTGTATAATGATTAAAAAAATAAAGTAGATTTTCAAGGAAAACAACAGAATGTACCAGTATATGTGATGCACTTTACAGCCACATTGGTATATACTATTTAAGTATGGGCACTGCTTAAAAAAAAAAACTCTGAGAAGTGAAAAAGTTCCAAATTGCATAACCATCCAGTTTTAAAAAGGAGATTTTTTTTAAAAAATGTTACTGTTAGCATTTACCTCTTGCAAAACTAAACCAAGGGTATCGAATGCTAAACATTTAGGATTACTTAAGCATCTAGGACAGCCAGTGCTCATTAAGGCTCAAGTTAAATATGGCATGCAGCGATGGGATACTAACATCCTTCCCATGCTGCTCTTAAAGCAAACCAATCAATTGTTAGCGCTCCCACAGCAGACCGAGTACATCATTTACTGTGTGCTCGGAGGAAAATGTGCAAAACAAGAAAATCCTCTAAAATGTCCAGCATAATACAGTAATATTCAATCCTATTGAGTTATTGTAAAATAAATCAGTGACTAATGCCCAATTGCTAAGGATCAAAGACGACCATGAAAAGACCGTCACGTGAAGCCACACACAAATTGTCAATTCTGTCCACAGGGACTCATATTAACTTTGACAAACTGTCTTGGGGCTGATATCTGTTTCTTTAATGAGATCTATTAGGCAGAGACTAAAACACTTGAGATATGCTAAAAAGTACAGTATACAGATGTCAAACACAAACACCTATTAGTAACTTTCATTTCTCCATTCCCAAGGTAGAAACGCTTCAGACACATCAACAAATTGAAGCTTTGATCTTACAAGGAAATTTTAGTTTATTCATACATATTTTTCAAACGCACAATCTGATGTCACTAAATATGTGCAATCAAAACTACTCCTTCAAGAATGATTCTGAAATTCATTGGGTTTTGTGCATCTTTTTCTGTCCTGTTTTCTGAAAGGAATGAACGGAGAATAATTTCCTGCTAGCCACTGAAGACCATCAGTCTAATACTGATACAAATGATTTGGTAAAACATGGTCAGAACGACAAAAACATAAAACTAGCAGGTTAGAAAATATTTTTCCTGTTTCCAGTATAAATGCTCTAACCATTTATTATGATATATTTTCCCAAACAATATTATACCCTTGGAATCAAGATTTGTATCTTTAAAGTAACTACTATTGGCTTTTGCCCTCTACTTTTCTTTCTGGTTTAGATTATGTAATGACATACAGCATATGAAATGAACTCTATTAAAAATGAACATATACTGTGCTTGAGATTGGGATGTTCCAATGCTGAAATTAGATGAAAAGATTAAGTGTATTTCTTTTCACCAGCATAGATATTTATTCATAATCAAGCTATTCAGAAATGTAAGACCACAGACTTGCTTGCCTTATTGCTATGCTGATTAAAGCAAAGTAATCTTGAAGCACAGCATAAAGCATGCACGTAACTCTTATTTGAGAGACAGAAAAGAAGTCCAACCTATACAAAATGTGTTTTATAGAGTTAAAATGAAAGTCGAAACTTCGATGAGAAACCAAAACCGTTTCTCATACATGAATAATCTTTCCTATTCACTCAATTAAAAAAAAAATACCCAGGAATATACTACATCGGCAAGTAAGAAATTCCAAATCTCAAGTACAAAATAATTGCCTATTACCTTTATTGGTCTAAATATTTTAATTCCTCTTTGAAGTAAGGAATTTCCTTTGAAACACTTAGAATAATGAAGTCCCTTTTTTTACATGCCATTTGAAAAATATTTATGTATGAACAGAAAAGCATGAATAAGGATTTCACGCATTTTTAGCATAAACACAATTTTGATGTGAAAAATACTCTTCTTGAACACGACAAAGCACCCGCGCAACTGCAGTACCAGGTAACTACTTTAAACTAAGTACGTATTCTGGCTTGGAAGTATGTGTGTGCAAGTACATTTAAAAAAAACCCCAAACCCAACAAAACCAAACAACTGGAATTATGCTCGCATGTGCAGGCTTTCAGACACTAGTTGGTAATGCTGCCTTAACATTGATATATGACCTTTGTAAGTTACAATGAAGAAGGCTGGGGTTTTCAGCCTAATTAGAACTGTTTCAAATTTTCCTGCTAAATATATGATAGAAAGTCCTTTCAACTTTTTTTTATTCTAGAGTTTCTTTCCATGTCAACTTTGTTCCAATCAAAATATGTTTTGAATTAAATGATTTTGATTCAATATGTGGATCACATTTCACTTCTAAGATTTAAAGTCCAAAAAGGAAAAGTTTAGGCTGTTCAAACAAAGCAAAAGCAGCCACTTTGCGGAAAGCTATTCACATTTACCAAGACTGACAAATTGTTTGTGTGCACCATTAGGTCTAGTTTCTGCAATAGTTGCCAGATTTCCTGTCCTCCTAATAACATATTAACTCTTGAAGTGCTGGCTTTATCTTTTGAGGTTTCTCAGTAACCACTAGTATTTAAAAGCGAATTACCAAACACGCTTGCACCAGCAACACTGTTTGATCACAAGGGTAGACATCTGAGGAAAAAAAGTATAAAAAGCTATTAGAAAGATATTGAACTCAAGCCTGCCTTGAAGATATCAGGAGGAGGAGGAGGAAGAGGACCGCAGACGTACTAAGGAGAAAACTCTGAGTTCTGCATCAGGTAATACAAATTTCAAAAGGATGAAACGGACATCAGAACTGTTTACATGATTGGTGGTTTCTAACTTGCTAAATAACTGTTCAAAGCGGACTGTTACAGCAAATGCATCTAGCTTTATTTACTGTATTTTGCAATTTGTTTTAAACATGAAATACTTCAGAAAGTGAGCAATTACTTTACAGCTTAAGTTATATGAACCATCTCATTTTTCCTTTTTTTGTGTGTTCCCTTTATTTTAAAATCCTGCCCAGAAATGCACTGCCAATGTATTCTTCATTACTGTTATAACCAAATTCAGCATTTTATTTTATTTCTCTACTTGGTTACCAATACCAGGATAAAACAGAAAAAAAGAACTCTGGAAAATATAATCTTAATAAAAAGATTTAACTCAGATGCTTTACACAAGAAGACTGATCTTATAGAACAAAGGATATCGACAATCTGAGAAGAAGCTCACACACAGGAGATCTCTGGAAGATAAACTTCCCTTCCTCTGCTCCTTATAATTCTCTGTATTTAACAATAAGGTACTAAGTAAAGACAAAAGAGAAAATTTGTGGAATAGTGTAACTTAATGAAACAGAATTTTGTGGCAAGTTGTATTCTGCATAAGCAGCACATAAACAAAGAAAAATATTTTGCAATCTAATGACTCAAACTCCTACCCGAATGCATGTAATTATTACCAAAACAAGACTTAAATTAGTGGCATGTTTAGCTAAAAAACACAAGCACTTTTGCATCTTTTGGTGATTTCTATATTCAGGCTATAACTGTTATTTTGTAGTTTAAATGGACAAGTCAGACAGCTGTTATGTATTTTATAAAATGAAAGCTACATTTCCTTTGAAATTCGGCTTTAAGCTCAACTGAAATGTCTATCATTAGGTGCCAGGAATAAAAAAGTTAGGTGAATATGAAAACTTGCCTTGGAGCATTCTTAGCTACTCTTTCCATAAAGGGCAGTAATCACCCTTAAAAAATGTTTCTTAGTATATCCATGATAATCTGCAAATTTGAGAGCAGTATTTTAAGGCAAAATTGCTACAATTTACCATGAACAGTATATAGATAAGCAGACCAAATGTTGCATTTTTGTTGTTAAGTTTTAAAGTTTAGACATCTACCTTAGGTGCCAACAGTGAAAACAGTTACACAGATGTTTATCTTTACTCACGTGAGCAATTCCACAGCCTTCACAGTAGAACGCCTTAGAAAGGCGAAGTAAAGCATCCTGCCTTGCAGGATCTCCAGTTACCCGTTAGAAGACGACACAAGCATACGACTGTTAGAACATCTGGAGAGCTAGACTTAACAACACAAACTTCCAAAGATGATGCTATAGTGTAGAGAAACTGAAAACAGGTTAAATAAAGCCAACACGGGTCCCAAAGAAGTGTAGTTACAATGTCACACTGCTGAATAAGGGCTGATTTGCCCACAGTGCATGTCGTTGGTATCTCCTTTTCATTGAGCGTACACGCTGGTGCTCAACAGTTAATGAACTATAAATTCACATGTTGGCTTACCTCACTTGTTCAGATATTCCACCGGTCATGGTTGTGGCAATACTACCTTCCCCATCAAAAAAAAGAGTGGGCAAAACCTGTCTAACCCAGCTGGCTCCATAAACCAACAGATGCTTGTCAAAAGACATACCAAGAATGGCCCCTTCCTAATTGTTTGATTTCTTCTCAGTCAGAGGCAGCAAAGATACAGAAGAATTGTAATAGGAACAAAAAATGATCAGGAAGTCTTTATTAAATTCCCCTACATGAAAAACAATATATAAAAGCCATAATTAATTACAGTTGTGGAATCGCACAAATGGCTATCGTTATTCATAACCATGTTAATACTGATGTATGTGACTTGCATTCGTCCCTCCCCAGAGACACACAGAAAATCTAACCACGACTGGTTAGACCATAACTATTTATTAATACAAATATGGCTAAAAGCAAGTATTTACAACACCAGAAGGTGTTGCTGATTTCTCCAGTAGTTCCACCTCCCCCCACCCCGCCCCTGCATTTTTTGTCCACATTTAGAATGTCTGCTACGTTGCTAGAGGAGTCTCTCCTCCAGAAGAGTCAGCAACATCACGAGGCCAAGAAAGTGAATGAAAATCCCTTTTGAAAATCCTCACGCACAGCACCAAAAGGAGGCAGGAAGCTCCCTCCTCCCTGAAATTCAGCAATTCCTCTCCCAGTTCCTCCAGCACTTGTTTGCATGAAGACTGACAGCCTGGATCTGGAACCTATTACCCATGGAAGTGCAGGCTGTTAACCACACAGCTGACAGTTGTCTCAGTCAAATTAGTTTAAATGAAGTTTTGTATTAAAAAACCAACCAAGCACCAAAATCCCACAAGATATGACTGTATTTCACAATGCAGTGTTGTGTACTGATCTTGCTGACCAAGCTGGCAGCGAAGCTGCGCAATCGTGTAGCATCCCATGCTGCCCAGCTAACATATCTTTCCTCTCAGAAGGTTAATGCAGCTATACTGCCTCTAACACTTCAGCTAACTTGCATACTTCTAATCAAGGGACCTCTGCGTGGCATCTCCTTCAGCCTTGTCAACATGATCACAGTCACTTCCGAATGTCAAGCACTAGCCAAAGACAAACTGAAAGGTCAGAGTACTACACACTTCCAAAAGCGCATTTGTCATGGTAAACAGTGATTCACCTTTTAATGTTACAGACTCTTTCGTGTTAAAAGAGAGCTGGAAAACACATACCACAAAACTTTAAACCACATAAAATTTGCTTGCCTTTGAGGTTGAACAAGCTTTTTCACTGAAGCTAGAGACAGCCCAAACTCTGAAATTCAGAAAAGTGTTATGACTGCAGTACACTTACCCAGTGGTGGGGTTTTAGCTTACTTATTACTAAATGAATACACAGCTAGCATAACTGTAATGTATAATGAAATTTAGTGAATGCAGTGAAGGTCATGAAGTTTTAGAAAATGTCTGAAACATGAACTGAAGTTGCATGATCAAAATGCATAAAAAAGGTTTATGTGAACACAAACAAAACTACACTTGAAACAGCTTTCATGTGAAGTATTAGGCTGGGTACTACAGATTTTCATCCCATTTAATCCTCAATTTAAAGTTTAAGCCTACACATACTGTCTGATTAACGACAGCACAATACGCTTCAGACTGGGAGAAACTAGTGATTTTTTTAACGTATTTACATCTAAATCTGCTCGTGTATTTTTTCCTTCCGATTTACTCTGTAATCCCTAAAAGTCAACTATTGCTTTATTTTTGCACTCTGTTTCAACAGCTTGCAGCATTTATACTGTGCTTTGATGTGTCAGTTGTATATGCAATTCACAAGAACTGTGATGATCAACAAGTATTAGTATGCATATAAGAGGAGACAGAAATGGTTGCAAACACATGGTCTTCAAATCACTGCAAATAGCACAAGCAAACATCTCAGAAGAGTTGTAGAGACTAATCTAATTTGTCTTTGAAGCCAGTTCTGGGAAAAAAAATGTTCTAGAAAAATTTGTTTAAGATTAGGAAATGGTATGACAAAAGGTCAGGGAATTTAAAATTTAAAACACAGGTTAGATGCAAGTCAGGCAGACACGTCATTTCAATCTTGTCATTTGACTTGTCTGCTAATTCACAGAATAGGAAGCATTCAAGAGCTTTTGGAGAACAGAACACAAGATTTACAAAGGCAATTAGGGTACCACATCTGAATAAATCAAACAGTTACAAAAATCGGAAACAGCACTATATCATCACGTGGCACAAATGTGGAACCCACTCTGGGGCTAACACACATAGATAAGCACAGGATTTGCTTCCTTGCGGTGATGATGAACAGGGAAGTCCCGATCTTTAATAAAGACCCTCTGAGTGGTTGCTTAAGATGACAATGCAAGGTATGTTAGGAAAGGACACCAGACTCCTTAAAGTTGGCATTTAACTGGAATGACACAGGAGAATCAGTACTTGACTTTAACAATGACAGAGAAAGGGAGAATTTGTGCATCAAGGGCATTATTAGCTTCTACATTCAGCATTTAAGAATAAAAATCAGATTTGTGGAAGATACTATTTGGAAAATGAAATGCTCCTTGCAAACTTGCCACACAGCAGGTTATTTAACATTGTTCTGGTATATTTGCTAAGCAAGCTACCAGGAAGTCTGGATCCAGACGAACTGGTGCTCAAGGGTGGCTCACCTTCTATCAAATACCCCAGGACCAGCACTTCCATAGCCTCCTGATTAAGGAGGACACTGCTCCAGTCTTGACTGTTCGTCATGCCCTGTCCCAGTGGATCCCCTGGGCTGTCTCCCGCTCCCTGAGAGTCGTTTAGCTAGTGCTGGAGTTTGTAACAGAACCAAGAGCTCTCAGGAGTCAGGTTCAATGCTTGAAAAGAAATCAAACTGAAAATGGATTATTTTTGTAAATTACTTCTTAAAATGTCCATCCTTAGAAAATGCAAAATCTCTTTTTTATTCTAATTTCATCAGGCATTGCATGTTGAGTTTCATCTGGTTTTGCTCATAATGCTTTCTTGTAGCTAGTTTCATTTCTTCTAGATTTTATTCTCTTATTTCACGTAAACTGCTTCAAATTTCCACTATGACAGCTGTACACAGCAAGTATATATTGAGTATATTGAGCATGCTCAGGAAATCAAGGCATAAACACCTCCAAGTGCAACAGGCATTCTGCAGCCAGTTGAGAGCAAACTTTTCATAACCTTTATATTACTCTGCCATGAACCGTGTTAGTGGGAAGGGCGTAGGAGATGAATACTATTACCATTTAGAGGTTATATGCTGAAAAAGCATATGGTCAGTTATTAACATTTCAATGGATTATTTTTTTCCAGTTATAAGCTAAATAAGATGCTAGAAAAACCTAGAATTTTCCCCTATATCAACAATCTATGTTTTTCTTCACAGAAGATGGCCTAAAAAAAACCCCGAATTAGAAATAAAATATACTGCAATAAAACAGTATTTAACTCCCATCTTCCAAATAACCATTTAGTTCAGAGGCTGAACTCCCAGAGACAGCTCTTGCTCTATAGAGGGCAAACAAGCAAGCAACTGACCTATGACATTATTTCCCAGTGTGGAAAAAGAACAAGTTTAAAAAAAAAATACAAAACCCAAAACCCAACAGAATGTTACACAATGTTTTTTAAGTAGCAACAACCAAATTGCAAGTTTTTAATAAATAACTTTCTAATAAAACGACCTAGTCTGACCAAGGGTAACACTAATAAATGAATTTTTAAAATGAAATCCCATACCTGCGGCATACAAGCTTTCTTATCCAGAGTAAGTTAAGCACAAGGATACTATCAAGTCCTGGTCTCAAAGTCACGGTCGTTCAGCGCCGTAAGGGACTGACCTTACCCAGGAAAGTGGAAGGTCCCCATAGTCCCTCACCACCACAACCCCGCAACAGGGCAGTTTGCAAGTGGGTCAGATACCCAGTCCAATCTCCGTAACCTAAGCCTGAAGCTCACCTACCGGCAGAGCGTAAGGGAAATTAACACTGTTTTTAAAAAGTCTGGTAAGTCTGCATTTTCAATTCTACCCTTTATTTTGGGGGACAAGCTGCTGGGTTTTTTTATGCCAGGTACATGCCGAGTCGCAAAGAAACCTTTCTGTAGGATTCGGAAAGGGAAAAAGAAGGCGCACGAAGCTTGCTGCAGGCCACGGCCCGCTCGGCAGGGACCCGAGCCGCCCTCCCCTCAGCGGCCCGCAGGCAGCCCCGGGGGCAATATGGCGGCGGGCCGGGAGGCGGCCATCCCGCACCGCCTCCCGCCCCAGGCCCAGGGCAGCGCGGCCGCAGCCGCTCACTCCTCTCAAGGAAAAAAAAAAAAAAAAAAAAAAGCGCCATTTCTGCGCAGCGGGGCAGCCGCTTGCGTTCGGCGAGAACGACGCGATCCGTACGCGTTTGCAAAGAGGAGCCTGCCCCGCGTGGAAGGCGGGCGGCCTGGTGCCGGCGTAGGCAGCCGCTCCGTCCCCGCGCGAGCAAAAGGCCAGCAGCCAGGCAAGAGTTAACTGGCGCTGGAGGAGGGGAGGGGGCGGCGGTGGGGTACAGGGAGTTAATCAGGGAGCATATCCAGAGCCCGGCGTGGAGAGGCCTCGCTAATGAGCCTCAAGTACCCTGCCGTGGCTTTCAAACCTAACTGGCTTCAAACGATGCCACCCCGTGACAGAGTACTGCTGGCCATACGAAGAGGGTGATTAGAATAAATGACTGGAGTAATTAACTCTGATTGGAAACCACCTGACTGGAAAGAGAAGCTAGGCGCTGTTTAGCCGATGGTCTTCTGGTAGAAAAAGGAAGCTTTCCTTTACTCCAGTGTTTGTATGTGCTAGAAGAGCTCTTCCTTTCAAATAGGTATGTGGTGGCACTAATGAAAAGCAGCTTTCATTCAAGGGCCTCCCCATTCATTTTGAAAGGGGGAGAGAAGAAAAGCTTCAAAGTAGAACTAATTTACTTCATCCAGCCCCCACTTTGGGGAGCCTGTAGTTTGTATTAACCCCATCACAAAATATTGGTTAAAAAATATGCCTTAGAAGCCTTTTCTCTTTTCACATGAAGTTTAAACATTTGAAAGACACCTGCAAGTTGTGGGTTTGCTGGTTTGGTTTGGTTTGTTTTAAAAATACAAATATTAAGGCCTTCATAAAGAAATCCAGTCTCTGCATTTTCTATTTTTCATGCCCACGTTGCCAGATTTTTTAAAGCGTGAACGCGGTTCGTTCCCTCTAGCGATGAGAACTTCATTTTTTGCACTACGGAAAACAGCAACGATTTTACATTTTTTTGGAAATGGGATTGGCAATCTCCAGCAGCCCTTAGGCAGGAAACATATTCGCTGCACATTCGCTTTCTCTGCCACGCTATCTTGCCGCTTTATTTTACAAAGCAGAATTACAAAGGGCGAGGGCATTACTACCTGCTGTTTTACAAGCAATCAGCAATTCATTGTACCAGTGTTGTCCTGTACCTGCTGAGTAAATGCCTTAAAAAAGTTCCACTAACTGCCCAGTAACAACTACAGTATGGTAGCAAAAGCAATTCACCAAATGTTTATACTGAGCCTCTGATTTATTTGACAGCTTTACACCTTCAAGACATGATATAATTAAATGTTTTGACAATGAAACAAAAATTGTATAAATTAGAAAGTCGTTAAAGAAGTACAGTATCTAAAATTAAAATGTACGGGTATAAAATACGATTTCTGAAATGCTCCTATAAAATAGATAAAATGTATTTAACTTCTAAAGAATGATTTTTTTATCCTTAGACTTTCTGCTACTGTATTAAACTATTATACCTCTACAAAATGCCTAATTTAATCACTGTATGAAGGCAGTTCAAGAAGATTAAAAATGCAGTTCTCTATTATTTTAAAAAGGCAATGAAATAATGACGTAAGCAAAAATAGTGGACCTAAAATATTAGGAGACTTTTTAAAATACTAAGCAGCATCTTAATTTATTGTCTCAATTGTTGTTATTTTGATTGTTTCAAAATATAAATCAACTGCTGCCACGATGGTTTAGGAGACAGCTAACACGCTATGATGTTAATCCTACCCCTCCAAGGCACTCTAGTTCAAGCCTCAGACAACCCTTTGTGCCTGCGTAGACCAGCGAGATGCAAGCTGGCACTTCTTATCGTAGAGAAGAGGGCACACAATGCACAAGGAATGCTGAAAGTGGGGTTCAGAAGGAGCAAAGCTAGCTGCTGACCATGTCTGTGTTCACAGAATGACCAAGGAGAACGGCAAGAATCACTATTTGTGTTAAAAGTGAAATTTTAAAATTGCAACAAATGTCCCTAAACTATAGTTGCTCACTCTGAGGTCAGTTCATATCTTTAAAATGTAGTTATCCTTTTTGGTAGTATGTGTATAAAATGTGAGCTGATTGCTAGACTTAAAAGCTAATTGTTTAAACAATGTATAATTATATAACCATTATTTAAACATTAAAGCCTTTAAGCAACTATGCGAAAACATTTAGAATCAACTTTGTAAAGCAGCTGAAGAGCACTGTTGTTCTAAAGGAAACTGTAATCCAGCAAAAGGTAACAATGACCAGTTGTTTATAAAAACCACTGAAATGTTTGGGAACTAGTTCACATTCTCATGCTATGTTTATGTTTCCATTTATCATCCTTCTCCTTGAGAAGATAGCTCAAAAGGAAGAAAGACTAGAGAACAAAATTTTGTTTAAATTACACATGCAGACGTCAGGTAATTTAACAAATCGAGACCAAAAAGGGATGCCTGTGTATAGCTAAAATCATTATTGCATTAAATCATTTTCTCCTCTCTCTCGCTCTCTTGCTCTCTCTGCGGGACCCATCCTTGCAGTGTGGTTTATATTTATTTTGTATATTCAGCTTCGCCAAGAACTTCTAGCTCGCAAGTGAAGAAAAGGAACCAGAAATACAATCAAGATGTAAGAGTATACTATGTATAAATGTTACTGCAGTCTTGTTAATCAAAGAACAGACCCAATCTTTGCTTAAAATGTGTATCCTAATGATTGCCTCCCACTCTCTTCACAGTTTTCATCCATCATATTGTAACAAAATACAACACAATATAATAATATGCCCATAGAAAATAAATTGGCAGTGTTGGGACAATTTCACGACTGGTATAGTGGGCAAATGGAAACCAGTTATTCGTCAAACCATTCATTAGGAGGATTATACAACTTGGTTACTTATGACTGTGGTAGACTGTTTCTGAATAGAAACCTCTTTTTTTGCCCTACACTCATAAATTACTGAAGCCACATACGTTTCCATTATGATGTATGTGAGAACTGAATGTGGAGAGATTGTTTTTCCTTACACCTTCATTGCAGAAGATTCAGGAAGTTACCATTTTGTTTAATCAAATGTTTGGGTTTCAATTCCAGATTCAATTACATGTCTGCCCTCCAGCTACCGTGGGGTTTGAAATAAATGGTTAAGAAAACTGTGAGAATCAAAGTAAAAATAGCTAGCGCTCCTTGGAAGGAACTTTACCTTAATCTTATTCTCTACTTCATTATTATTACAAAAAATACCTGGCATGACCACAAATAGAGAGTCACATTTGAAAAAAAGTTTTTTTCTGTGACAAGCTGACAAGAGAATTCTTGCCACACAAGGATTAGCTAGGGTATGTTTGCTTACTACAGAACGACCCAAAGTAAAATGAACTTCTCTAACTGGTCCTATTGAGTTATTGCTGTATTTAATTCAGGGAGTTGCACAGAAGAAAGGATTGAGTACATCAACCTTAATGCAGAATATTTCAAATGTTTATTAATGTAATGCTAGCAACCATTTGTTAATCCCTCATTTTACAATGCCCTCAAATCTCCAAGTACTTTTTCTCCCCAGGATGTCAGTAAATTCAAGTGAACATTTTGTAATTAAACAAAACATCGAACTAATGGACATTTATGCAGCCCCCCCATGCAGCTGGATTTTTTTCTAATGAAATTTAATAATAGAGTATGTTCTACTAGTTCTCTTAGCATGCATGCACACATATTAAAATCTGTTTGGAAACATTGTTCTGTATCAATATAAATCTTGCTATTGTCACTACACCTAGAAAATTTTGTAAATTGCTTTATAAAATACTTCATTGTAAAGTTTTAGATAAAAAACCCCTTTCCTTTCTCTCTCAAAACAAACTTCTATTATAGCAATACTGAGAGCCTATTCCAGGGATCAAGTGACATGGAAATACACACATGGAAAAATTCCATCTTACTCAGAAATCTTGTAGACAAAGTCAGAATTCGCCACTTGTCCTAATGCATACAATCGGCTGGACAATACCATGCGCTATCCGCAACCATTTTGATGTTACAAATGAAAGCATATAGGAAGCTGGACTGGAATCACTGCAAGCTATATTCAATATTCCCCTTCTTACAAAAACTAAAAATCCAGATACATTTGGTTTGCATACATGTACATATATGGAGGAATCTTGAAACTCTGCTTAACTGTTCCTGAAATCATAATCAAGGAAAACTTTCAGTGACTTTACATAATGGCTTTGCCACTGAGATGACAGAATTTGCTAGTTGTATAATTTAATGTAATTCATGCCTTAAATTCTTGCAAATCAATTACGTTAATCCCAATTTTTATTGGAACAACCACCCTCCCCAGTTTCCTCACATGCAGGCAAACAATAAAATGACCCGTGCCTTTCCACAGGCAAGAAGTGACTTAGAAAAAGGTTTGTCTACTTCTGCATTTCATTCTTTTGTAACTAACCTGGTCTTTATTCATCGTTTAATTGTGGCAATGTTGATGTTATTTTATTCATGAAATATTTTTGGAAAATTTCAACCTCTAAATGAAAATAAACATAGCAAATGACCCCATGCTCTAACTCATAAGGAAATGAACACTGGAAATACTGAAGTATCGTAACCTGCATTGTTAATGGAAATGACATGCAGAGATTCTGCTACCTAAAACCTTTCTCCAATTTTAAAGCATTTAAGTAAATCCCCTGTTCACCAATTTTTTTTAAAAACAACAACAACTAAATAGCTACTTTGAAAATTAAGAGAATTAATCATAAAATTCTGAGAATCGATACTATAACAATCAGAATCACAAATGCATATATTTCAAAAAGTTCTACTGCATGTTTTTTTGTAAAGTCATTTTAGCTTGAGCAAGGTCCCTCTTGTTATTTACATACTAAATATATACATGATACAGTGTAAAATCTAAAACTTCAATACCTCCTTTAAAATGTACGTTCATAAAATCCCTAGGCATGTAATCACAGGAACTTCTCATGTAACATAGTAAACACCATAGAAGGCTTTACATATTTATGTCACTCGTGCACGGTACATACACTAAACAACACATTTAGTTTTCTTTTATACAAAAATACATCAGGCCACATTATAAAGATTTAGCGTAGCACTACAGAAAATAAGGGAAATGTGCTATGATTTATTAGCCAATTAAATGCATAATTACTGATTTATCCTTCAAATTACGTATGAAAAGCCCTATTGTTGTGTCCTGAAAAGAAATTTTTAGTGTATGATTATTGGCAATACTAAAAACTTTCAAAGACGATGTTTGGCTTAGTGTGTACACACACACACACGCACACACAGATAGAGAGGAAGATAATAGAAACTTTTTAGCTGCAAAAATGAAAGTGTGTATGTGGGAAAAATGATTGTCAAGACATGATGACAATTAAAATTGTATGGTTTCATATTTGACATAACTATATTTGTTTCTGCCCCAAAACTGAAAGTTAAGATGTTGATAAAATATTTTCCTGAACATTGGAAGACTAGAAATGTAAAAGGTTCTTCAAATCAATTTATGTCTTTTTTTTTTTTTTTTTTTTTTTAAGTATTGCAATTATCTTGTTTGTCCTGAGCAGAGGATACATGTAAGAAATTCAATATCACATGCTATGCACAAAAGGAAAAATAAAGATGCTTGCAGAAAAGAGATCCCTTAAAAGCTTGTGACTCAGTTATGGACAGAAACTTCATCAGCTGCCTTGTATTTCAGTGTTTGTTTTCCAGTCATTTCATTGCCACTAGATGATAACACTACAATGTAATGCTTAGTATTTAGTTCTGCACAAAACTTGTGTGGGCAATACGAAAGCACACAGCAAAAAGCCTTTAAATGGGCCAAAGACTAGGAACTTTCAGACTGACGAGGAACAGAAAGCGACGGTGGCTGCCTAACCATGTAAATCCAGCAGAACGTGGTATCCTCCGTCAGACACAAATCCTGTCTGACCAGTAACTGCGATCTCTGGAGCAGGGAAGAGGGAGGAAGAGAAGACAGTGACCTTCATTCCTTCAGTAAGTTTGCACAAGGAAACCAGGAGGACGAAGGAGAGGGGCTACGCTGCCAGCCCCCAAAAGGCACTATTCATTCTTTCCAGTTACGGAAGAGTTAAGAGTTGAAAATCATTATAACAAAAATTTGCACCTCAAAATACGGTGTAATTTTTATTTGCCTAGGAAGATTTGAGGCTTCGGAGTTCACATGTTCAACCTTTTATCCACAGAATTAGAAAATTGCTTTAGAAACTAATAAATGATAAAAGCTTAGACTCCTGCAAAGTAACAATTGCAAGAGCAACAGCTTAAGGAAAAACGCAAACTATGGCAAAATTTAAAGTGAGAAAGCCTGGTTTATTGGAGATTAAAAATGGGAAAACCTCAAAGAAAGGGTTTACTGGAAAATACAAGTAAAAACGGATTGTAGACTAACTTCACTATATAACCTAAAGATCCTTCTACATAAAACAGTGGGGGGTTCACATTATATTGAGTGAGACGTATACTAACGAACATTTTCAAAGGCCTTACAGCTGCTGGACCACTCAAGGGAAACAAACTGTTTAATACACCTAGTAAAAAGCACGTAATTAATAAAAATATGAAAACAAGCAACTAAGTTTACATTAAACCTTTTGTTAATCTCAGCACACACAGGGGTATTAAATGGAAATATTACCAACAGTTAGAATTCAAAACTTGTTTCTGTTATAAAGGACTTCATTAATTGTATACGTATAGCAAGCCGCTCCTTTTTTTAATACCTAAATCCCAAAGACTTCTCCTTTAGAAAAACTGTAAGTTTGGACTTCGGCAAAACAAAATCAAAACCATGCCATACGGTCATTTTTTTCCAACTGTGCAAAATAACTCCACGTCCCTGGGACTACACACATCCTAATGACTAATACATGTAAGGAGCAAACTAAAGTATAATTTACATGCAAACAAAAATATCCATAATATCCATCATACAAGTAAAAAAAAATTAAGAAAAAACCTCGCAATAAAGGAAGATTCAAGTAGTGGTACAAATCCAGTTGTAAAACTCATGAAAGCGATTTTTTGATTCAAAGCTTGTGTGCTGAGTTCAGCTTATGTAGGAACCATAAGGACCTAAAATACTGAATTCAGATTTGATTTTTAAGTCTGTTCCCTAAGGAAATAAGCCTTAGGTGCAGAGTTCCTTGTCAGTTCATCTGTTTGCCCATTCTTCCCTTAGTAACGTGGAAATCTCTAGCTTATTTCAAGCAGACTTGAAAGATGGGTAAAAGTCTCAAAGATAATTCCATTTGTACAGCTTTTCAGAAAATCCACGGTCAGACACAGGCAAGAGGGGTCAACAGCTACCCTCACCATGGAAAAGCCAGGCAGTACATATCCTTAATAGCCATTTGGTTATCCTTAATCCAAGGTTATCCTTGGTTATCCATTACGTATCCTTAATATCCACTGGCTAGTTCATTGGCAGGCACCAGCTGCAGTGTCATACAGAATTTTGGGGAGAAGCTGGAGTTACTGCTAAGGGGTGAAGGGTAAGAAGTAAAGGACACACGTATGTAGGAAACCAGGTCTCAGTAGTCCCACTGCTCATTGAACAACTGGTTACTTTTTCCAGGTAAGTGCTGAAAGATGAAGTTCCATAATGAAACAGATGTTATATTAAAAAGAAGAAGTTTTAACAATAATTTCCAATTCTATTTTGAGAAAAGTATGGGATAACGTTGGAGATCTTCAGAACACATACTCAGCAGGAGGAGGCCCTTTTAAAGTTGCTTATAAAAATATATCTATACCTGTTTCTTTAGTACTTACTTTTAAGGACTTAATCATACAAAATAATTTTTAGTGTCTTTTTAAATGTACTTTATACAGATGTCCATTATTCTGACTTATAAAAAAGAACGTAAATTAAGTTCAACCCAAGAAATTACATGCAAGTGTTAATACTTGAGTTAGCAAAATACACTGACATAGTTTATAACTTACTGTGTATTACAGCTTTCACCTTCCTAACTAGCTACATAAACTGAAAATGTGCAATATTTTTAATTAAGTAAAAAGAATATGGCCATAGATGCTAAAATCACAGACTTTTAAAAACCACGACGATTCAAGGGTTTTGGTAGGTAAAACTAAGCTACAGAAAAATCTTTACATGTTCCCGAGCAGAAATCAACTTTCTCCCTCTGCATTCTCACAACCCACATGTGTCACTTCAAATTCCAAATCCAGATTTTGGAGAGAACGTGCATGTTTTTAGGACTGCTACAGTACGCTAGGAAGCTACTGTTCCTATGTATACTTAATATGAACCAGTCCCTGAAACACTAACTGAACATAAATTAAAAATTCTGTCATTAATTTTATTTCACTCTGGAATCTCCACTGTTGAGAACAATGGGGTACAAAGCAGAAAGCCACTCTGCATTCTTACGCTGCTTTGTGAAATTTGGCATCCATCAGTGTCATATAAAACACGTTAAAAAAGCAGCACTACCAGTTTTAGCACAAATATTTAAAGCAGTTCAGTATAAACTTTACGTCCAAATAAAGTCTACTAATATCCAGCAAGCGGTGGTGCAGCTGCATTAGCTCATGTAATGTTTCACACATGGAAACCAAGATGCAAGATTACCTCATTTATGGTAACACTCATAAACTACACAGTACACAGTAAACATGTCTACCCAGCAAATTAAAATATCACTGCACTATGCAGCAGCTGAAGCTATCCAGAACCTGTTTATAATCCAATAGAAACAGAAATTTGTCTTCAGTTCTAGAAACAGGGGGGGAGGGGGAGAATCAAAGTCTAAGTAAAATAAACTGCGCTGCAAGTGTCACTTGCCCCAAGACTTCCTGCTTCCCACAAAAGACATGCTCCCATTCTGGAGATCAAAGGTCATAGCTTTACAATAGAATACATTGTAAATAGGTTTAAAATAATTGAATACAACTGCAAACCAAGGACTCATTTATAGCTCGCTAGGAAAAAAATATAGCTGTTTTAAGTCATTCCAGTATATGAACTGAAACCTGCATTATAAAACTGCATCTGCTTCAAAACTACCAGATCACCACCTGCATACCAGTTGGATTTGGTCATTCCACAGCCATCTAAATAATGAAATGCCTTGGAGTAAATTACATGCCACCGCTGTTTTGATTATCCTCCGCAATGTCTGGAGGAGCACTAAAAATGGCCATACCTGCCACCAAAAGGCTGGGTGCTCAGCAGTTTTCCTAGGTCCCGCATCTCATTCCTAGAGAAGGAACAACCACTTATTCTTTCTGCAACAGCAAGCATCGACACAAGCGCTGTAAATACTCGCCTGCGAGACGATTTATTTCTCGTGCTGTACTAATCAAACTGAGTTTACTTCTTAGGCAGATGCCTGGTGGCTCAGTGCCCGGGACGGTGACTGCCTAACCAGGGAGGATGGCGCAACGCTCTTTGCCATTCTAATGGCTTGCAAGATCCAGGCTTACCGCCCCAACCAAATGGGCATTTACCCTCTGCCCGGAGGCGCTGCTAGCTTGTCACGTATGCGAGTACAAAACCTGACGTTAGGGACGTACTTACTTGTCATTTACATCTACCTGCTCTTCTGCCTTTTTTAAAAAGCAATTTCAACATTCGCTAAAGGAGTAAAGCTATCAAACCTAGATGTAACCACATATTCTTCTCTAATTTGATAAACTCATTTTTATTCAGTAACAGAAAAAGCCTCGCTTTTGGGCTGAAACAACTCAAAAATTGTTTGGAAAATGAACGTGCACAACATCTACCTTACAATTTATTACAGCTATTTTTGCAGACCACAGACTCATTCATAATTTACAATCAGCACTATTTTTCAACCAACCAAAGCAACTATGTCATACAGGTCCACATTCTGCATCAACAAGTAAAATCTTTAGAATTATGATGGTTAATAAAAGCTCCTATAGCTCTTTACATGTCCAAAACCCTGCAGAGGTTTTAATGGGATAATCCTGTGAAAACAAACTATCACCTGGAAGTTATGTTTGCTAGGGCTTATCTGGCATGCAATCTGTCCCATATTAGTAAAGCTCAGATACCCTCCTTCAGGGCATAATAAATTTGGAGGTTTGTTGGGATGTGTTAATATATTTGCTACCTCACCAGGATAAAGGCAGGAAATAATTCTATGATATTTACTTATCTCTGTTGTTAACCTCAGTTACCTCTATTAGACTAGCAATTATACCACTACAAAACCATAATCGCTAGTCACGGCAAAAAGACAGTTCATCACAAGACTGAATTGATGCTCATTTTAACAATGACACGTGAGCAATTAACTACTGCCACTTCCTTAAATCAGTGGGTTTCAACCTGTGGTTTGCAGATCCCTTTGGTCTACGGACTACTTCTAAAAGACCACAAAGGGTAATTAAGGAAAGTTTTGGCTTACTGTCAGTCGGCTTAAATTTGGTATACAGGAAAATGCACCTTCAATGGAAAATTTTGTGAGGTCTCAGAAAAAAAATGCTGGAAAGTCATTGCCATAGATCTTTTCTTGTACAGCAGAAACAGACCTTGGAATTTTTACAACAGCTTTGACCTCTCAGCTGCTGCAGGTGAAGAGTCTTCCCAACAAAACTGAAAGTCTGAAAAGATCAGGAATTCCAGGGTAATGTGATTTCTGGTGGAACGTTCACCTTTGCAGGTAGGGTCTGGCAGATTCATTATCTTTTATCAATTCCTCTGTTCTGGCAGTGTTTGTGGCTGTTAATAGAAGCTTACAGAATACTTCTACACACTAAAATAGATTTCATCCAAGAAAACACGTAACTGACAGCACAAGTCTCAGACTACCCTCTTTTGTCCAGTTGCACGTGACTTATTCAGAGTAATAAATTTCCAGATTTTTCTTGGAAAAAACAAAATCCTTTACATAGACTACTACAAAACAACCATCCACTCTCACCTAAAAGGAATTTCTGGTCTCTCTTGAAATTTCTGAAAACATGTAACCAATTCTTTCCCACCTTATTCCATCAAAACAAACCAACCTCACATACTCTGTAAGAAAAAAATAGAAAAAAATCTACCAAGCCATATTTACATATGTTTTCTTGTATGTCTAACCCATTACGGAAGAAGGGTAAGTATATTGAATACTTCACCTTAGTTTAAGAGCAAGGCACAGGAAATGTCATATCTAAGAGAAAATATGACTTTAAAATCCTCAGAAATGTAATACCTTTGTCAATTTTTTGGCAATGCACTTTGTTAGCACATTGGCCCTCAGAGCGATCTTCCCATTCCATAGCATTTCATGGAATGCCAAATAATCATACTGGACATAGATAAACATACCAGTATCTTCATGTAAACAAAAAATAAATAATATTACAAATCCAGAGTCCATTTACTTGTGTCCCGGAAAGACTGGTAACATCTATACCAGAGCCCCTCAGTCTTCTCCACATTGGGACTCCATAAAACATAGAAGAGAGTTTCATGTCTCTTTTTCCACAAAGGGAGTGGTTTTGTTATTTTTCAAGACATTTAAAAAGGAAAAGACTTTGCATTAAACTCAACTTTGCCCAGAAAGCTGGATTTCATCCCTGCTATAGGGCTGCCATCTAATTCTAAGTTGACTATATTAACCTTTTTACAAGTACTCATTAGTCAATCCGTATTTTTGGGAGTATCTGATTTGATACATAGGTTTCTCAAACCGTGATTAGTTCCGTGATTATTTTCACCATATTTCATGGTCAGGGTAAGATTTGTTGAGGTTTCAGCTGCAATATTGACTTAAGCAGTTTCTGCCCTGTCACACTATTTCAAGCCACTCATTCTGGATACCCTAATTATACAAACGTAACTGTGTTGGGCTGAATGGCAAAGCAAATAAGAACCGACCCAAATCAAAAACATTTTGCCTTTTCTTTCAGAATTTACAGAATGCTTAATGCTCTGAAATATGTCACCTCCTAATACTTTCAGAATAGACACCCATAATTAGTAGGGATAATAGATTATCATCTTAGCCTCCTCTGCACTTATAAAATAGGAATAATACCATTTCCTCATCACATGAAGGTCATGTAAAGGTAAACTTATTAATGTTTGTGGATGATTCAGATACTACAAAGTGAATATTAAAGAAAAGGCCATGTAGGATGCTGTTTTCAGAATAGGGTTCAAACAGTGTGCAATAGATAGGGTTTGAAGCTATAAACGTAATAGTATGGAGAAAAAAATACTGAGTAACTTATTATATGAGCCCTGTTCATCTTGTAGACTGAATACAGCCAGCAGAAAAATAACAGCATATGATTGTTTAGTTAGAAGCTACGTGCAAAGGCATAAGCTAAAGGGAAATGAATAATGGGATACAGGTATAGTTTCATTTTTGCTTTTCAAGTACTTTAAGTCCGTGAGCTTATTCCATAAATCCTACAAAGAGAGAAAAAAGGACCACTGTAATTGTATGACATAGTGTATGAACATGTCTCTGTGCAATCTGCAGTTGATTTCTAAACTCATTAAAAAACACAAAGCAGTAGGTGGTGTAGAATCATAGTTCTGAAAGAATTCACAACCAAAATACACTTTCTTAATGTTTTCCTATTGCTGGCTTTGTGGGAAGGCCCTTCAGCTACCAAAGCAAACAACTGAATGATGTGAATTCAGACATGTAATGACTGTAAGGTCAGCACATGACCGCTAAGCATTCATGACCCCAAATTAAGAGGTATTACCCTCTATCTACTAATCCTTGGGTCACAAATGTACAGCTTACTCCGAGAACATTAAAAATTCCTGAAATTTGCTTACACCCCACTGCTTGAAAGATAGAAAGCTAACATGCATGAAGTGATCAGATAAGTGAAAGGGGCAGTTTGTTCTCAAACACCATAGTAAGAATGCCATGTCTTTCAGTCACCTTTTCTGTTAATGAAGTCCGCTATGATTTTACATGAAAGTATTATAGAAATACAACCATCTTCTGAAAATAAGAACTTTAATTTCACAGATCCTACCATTTCAAATCCAAAATACAATTTTAGAGAACAATGAAAAAAGAGGCTACATTCATCTTACTAGTAAACGCATTCAGAAGGTATTACTAGTATAATCAGGCTACATGGGACCCACAAATTAAGTTCTACATTTTGGCTGGGTGGCTTTAGTTTTTAAACTATGTAAGACAATATGTTTATCACTCTTAGTGTTTTCACATCATGTAGAACACGTAAGAGGCTGCAACAGTCATTCTGTTGGTAAGATTGCATGAAGATTTCTACTGCAAATAAAATCCCAGGTTTTTATGCCATCATGACACGTTTTATGTCCAGCATTTGCTTGTTAAAATTAATAGCAGCATTTACATTTCCCATGCTCATTTTTTACAAAAATTGCACTTTTTTTTTTAGAAGAGGATACTTCAGGAATGAGTCCTTTGTGGAGACCAAAGGAGTTGTGTTAATCTTCTAGCTGAGACCAGATCTCCCTACAAACTTCAGACGTAATAAACCTAAGATTTCAGGAAGATATCAAATAGATTTCATTTTAGGTTCCTGAATTAGGATCTCCATGTAATCACTGGAGACTTGAAAGCTGTATTCATTTATCAATCCCTCCCATATCCCTGTCATTTTTGCATTTACATATAGTAACACAAAAAGCCCCAGAAGAACTGAACAGATCTGGCCACTCTATTGATTCCTCTGTGTAGTTTCTCATTAATTTCTTGTGAAATTCTCTGCCTGTATCACAGCTTTCTGTCACTAAGCTCCTCTTTCACTATTCATGTGCCACCACCTTCTCTAGCCTCTTTGCAGAAAGGGATCTTTGGAGCTGGAAACCCCCGATATGTAGCATTTCATTGCAGTTCATAACTGGCAAACATAAATTCTGGAGACTACTTTAGTTGTATTTTTTACTCACTTACTCTCTCGCTTCTCATAACATCCTAAACCTCATGATAAAAGGAGCAGGAAAAGGGGGAATCTTTCAAAGATGTGTGATTAAGAAAGAAGCATCTAGGAAACCCCGTGGCTTACTTCAGGGAATACCAATGGAATACATTCCTTACCTTCCTCCTACATTGGAACTTACTCCTGTTAGAGAAGTGAGAAAACTGACATATAACAGAGATGGCCATCTGGCAGACCACGGCAAGAGCCAGCTTGCCAGGCGGTTTTATCTGATCTTCTAGCACGCCTGCCCATCATCAGATCAACCAAATTGAGGATAATGACTATATATGCTGCAGCAGAAAGGTGTATCAATCAAATCAAAATCAGCAGGATTTACAGTATCGGATATAAAACTGAGCTAACATGACTGTGTTGATCTAGCCAGAAATAAAATTGACCCCTGAGTCCATGGAATTTACTCATTTCTAGTGCACAGCCCAGCTCACGGCAGTCTTCTACATAACCACAATATCAAAGTGGTAGCTAAAACAACACAAGTCAGCACACTACTTACACCTTGGGTACCAGGGGCTGTAAATGGGTCATAATCAGGTTAGATGACATGTCCCATGGGAGGAATCTCAACGCAAAGCAAAATTTTCCATTAAGTGGCCACCTGTGGTTATGACAATAAAATATGAACCTCTTGTTGTATTTGGGAGAGAAACATCCAAACCCAAAAGAATTAGTCTGAATATTGCTCCCTTCTAAATTTATTCTAAACCACTAATGCATACAGGGCAAACTGCAACTGGGACAGAGTTCAATAACCACGTGAAAAGCCAGAGAGGAACACAATCTGCTAAAAATCTGAGAATGGCTCAGATCTGTACACACTAGGAGTAAAACTAGGCTTAAAAAAGCTCTGGATGTGAGCTATGTTTGTACGCAGCTTTGGAATGGATTCTAACCACAGCTTAATTCTGGTGTACAGACAGCCCACGGGTGTGCCTGCATGATGTGCTTGCGTCAGTCTGACGGGAGGGTATTGACAGTGCAGACATCCAAGTCCACTGCAGTATGGATAGTTCGTGTGCTTTTAGTATCTTAAAGAAAGGTTTAATAAATTAACTGACTGCGAATAAAATAGCCCTATCAGAATATGCAGCAAAATTTAATTCTTAGTTTATTTATATTAGTTTAGGCAAAATATATTAAAAACCTAACATTACAAAAGTTATTCTGTGATTTATTGTGAAAGCAGAGAACACTCCAGCAACTCTTGGAGCATGCTCTCACCATCTTCCACTCCTAATCCTCATTACAAAGTTCTTATTCTGCCTCAGAAAGCAGATGGCAAGAGATAATGTCAGTAACAATTAGGAGGCTTCACTGCCCTTAAGGATTCTTCTGATATACACTTGTAATATTTTTTTCAGAGATTTTTAGAAACAGGATACTTTGCACTATTTTATTCTAGATATACTGTTTCGAACACCCCCAAAACAATTACACAATTTTTGGTTTGTTTTTTTTCCTTTAAACAATGGAGAACGTTGTATTTTTTATTAATTAAAAATAAAAACATTATAAATGAAACATCCAACATTACTTTCATTCTACATATTGCAAAACTAAAACCACTTGAGTTTCCTAATATTTTTAATCAACTTCCTCTAAACTACTTGCATGCTGCTGAGCCTTTCATGTTTTTATGAGCCCAGTTCAACTCTCACTGGAAACAACTAACTTGGATCAGATCCAGAATTTCTTCTTAAACTGTGGCTTAGAGAAATTCTACCCATTTGGACAAGGACAAACACAAAGAACCTCACAAGAGTGTATATTATGTCACTGCATCTATGCAGAATTTTGTCTCCTTATGACCTATTTGAATGTCAATTACATTTTTGTTATTACTAATATCTTTAATCTCGCTTTACAAGCTGTTGCTTTTTATTAACCATACTAGTCTACCTAAATAAAATCCAAAGAAGAAATAAAACTTCAGAATAAAAAGAAAAAAAAATGCTGAGGGATAGATAGATTTCATCTAATTAATATGTTGGAGATTAATTTTGAAACTTTAGTATTCAAGAAGGAGAAAAGAAAATGACTTCCAAAAAGAAATAAGCCAGGCTAGCTTGGTTCTAGAACCTTCTTTGAGTTACCTAAACCTTACCTTTCTATAGAAATACTGTCCAATATCCTCCTACAAATCAGCTACGTTAACAGAAGATATACCTGCCCTCTCTGTTGCTCATTAAAGCTCCCCTCTGCCAAAACCTACTATGCCTCGGATCTGCTACAGACACTAGCAAATGAGGGCTCCCTGACTTATTTCAGTCAAACTGACCCAAGCTAGACAGCTAAAACATTTTTTAGCTACATAAAGTAACCTGGAAAGGGTCAGGTGAGCACAAGCATAAGAAATTCTAGCTCTGGTGTTTTTACCAACAGCCCTCTACTTCAGAGGGAACTTTCATGCTCCAAAAGCAGAACAATTATATTGGTTTAAATTGCTGAGTATACGGTATTTGCAGCTATCAGAGAATGAAACAAGGAAATTAAAACTGGTCTTTTACTGGATTTGGTTCTGTAGTTGACTATATACCTAGCAAATTTTACTAAAGCAGTTCAATAGATGAGCAAGTAAGTACTTAAAGGGGCACCTTGCAGCTAGCATGTGCACCCGTTTAACCAATAAAGATTGAGAGTAAAAATTACAACCTAAGAGATTTGGGTTTGCTGGAATTGCTTCAAAAAGAGAAACTGGAAAAGGAATTCACAGTCCTTGATCATTTAAGGGTGGACCAGCCATGTGACCGAAGGAACTGACTGCCCAGTACATCTATTACTCAGGTGAGCATGACCTTGATTGTCAGAAGCCTGCATTTGTTTTGCTAAATACATTCTCCTTCTTGACTGATGGGTTATAGTTTGGCCTCTCCTTAAACCAAAAGGGCTACACCTGAACTTCCAATTAAAGGGTAACAACTGGCAGATGTGAGGGAACATCTAGCAGGAGGCTGATGCTGAGCAGATGGGCTGGGGTGCAGCAACCTTTTCCATCAGTTTCCACTCACTGCTTTCGCAAGAGTGCATAATCGTCACGAGCCCAACCCTGCGCCTCCTCACGCGGCAGTACGATACCCCCTGCAGAGCGCTGTGCTGCTACAGCCAAACTAATCTCAGAAACGCAGCTAACTAGAGCTTGTCTAGCTCTACAAGTCTGCACTGCTGACTGCGGTTTAATGAGATACCAACTTTGACAGAGAAAATAGTTTAAGAAGTTTCCACTCTGAAATGTTTGTACTTGCACTGCATTGCAGCTAACTATGCTGTTATTTGTGCCAATGCAACCACCAGTAGAGCAATATTGCAAATCAGATCACTAAAATAATAACTCAGCTTAGAAACAAGGCTTTTTCATATCATTTTAGTGATCTAGTTCAACATACAGCCTCACAAGCATTTGTTCCTGAACAAAGACACAGATGGGGAAATGTGGTGAGGGATAGGAAGAAGAGATGGGGGACTTACCTCAGCTACATCCCCGCGAGTCCCCTATGTTTTGGAGCTATGTCTTCAGATTTTCCTGTCTATAAAGCCAGAAGATCTGTTGTACAGGACTAAAGCATCATTAATTTGATATGGTCAAGAGAGCAAGAAGAGGTGGGGCACAGTTTCTTTCATGAAACTCTCATATATCCCTCTAGAGCTTGTCTTACGCACTGAACGTAAGACCCTGTATTTCATATTACGTGTTTTGTACTGCCTAACAAACTAGGTATCTTTTTATTTGTATGAACTTCCACAGTCCCTTTCTGTTTCCTGTTGTTACTGTTAATGTTCCCAAGTCTAATTACACACTCTTCAAAAAATATTACCTTGTAGTAATTTTTAATTTTTTGTTTCATGAACAACCTTTACATCCTTATGTTATGAAATAGAGAATGTCATTTCCTGATGCATCTTCTCGGTACTATTCATTATTTCATATGCTTTTATTATGCTCTTTCTTATTCTCCTCTCTTCCAGGAAGAAGAAACTCTTTCCTCATACGAGTTTTTCCTACCTCCGTATTATTGTCGTAAGCTTTCTCTGTACCCCAGATGGTTTTAGCAACATTACTGTTCCTCATCCCAGGCTTTCAAAAAGTGGAGTCTTGCCAGGGAAAAGCACTGAAAGCAAAGCCTCAGCTGACTCTTTTTGTATCCTTCCATGTAGGGCACAGATGGCCATGTTTTCTCAACCCCTCCCCTACTTCAGCTGAAGACCACAAATCCTCAGTGTTTTTTCTCCACGGCTCCACATATGTAAATGTTATCAAAATCTCACTTTCTTTTCCAACACTTAGGATGGAAACTTCTCTACATTCTGACTATATTACAAATACTCTATTTGGAACAAACTACCCATCAAATTCAAATCTAGCAGCATATTTTCGCATATGATCTATAAACAAACTTTCGACAACACTGAAACAAATGCACCAACACCGTATCCTACCAGGTCTCTCACCAGAACATTCTGTTGTATGGAAGTCCCGACCATCATTAGTTCACCTTACAGGAGGAACAAGTTGCAATATTTCTTTGCAAAGCAACTTCCAATCACAGACTGTAACTCTTCGTAAATCGAGTAAGAAACTGCCATCGCTTTCAAACTTTTTTTCTCCCTTACCTATACTGAGCTTGTGATGCAATTTTTCCACGTTAATCAAAATTCTTAGTACATTTTCAACGGTATCCCTCACAACACCGTTTACAGCAAGTGCCTGGGCACAGCATTCAGAGAACAGACAAACAGAAGACAGACAGATTTAGTGAACACCTGTTAAATGGGGCAATAGCTCCAGCACAATTGTTTCCCACTTCATTTCACACAGTAATAACTTTAATGTCCTCCATGGACTCGCTTTCAAACACCAGTTCTACAACATCAAACAACAAAAGAGCTGAAAGCAAATTGGTCTAGATTGCTTCCAATCAACTTTTTTGGATAAAAGCAAAGTTACCTACCTTAGGTTTCCTTTATTTTTTTTTTAAACTGTATATGTTCAAATTGTGTTATCATTTGGCTTTTTATAATCTTTCTCAACTGCATATCATTCTCCTCCATGTTTTATTATTTATCTTGGCTACGATAAATTCTCTTACCCTATTGAAAAATCTGCGTCTCTCATCACTCTCTTGAACGTTCATAGTTTTAGTTCAGGGTTTGTTTCCTGTTGACTCTTCCACATCCATCCTGGCTCTTTTTTCTACTTAACCTCTTTTTTGTTTCATTTTGCTCTCATTTAAAATATTTGTACTGTACTTTTTAGTTTTTCTCCTGCTCATCTTGTTTAGTCTCAGACTTCGCTAAGATAGATGCATTACAGATAACTATGTAGTGTCATACATTAGCAAGTAATTTAAACTATTTTTAAAATGTGATAGGTTGGGTGTTGTAGTTTGTTTTTTTTTTTTTAATATGAGAGAATTACACCAGAATTATTTGACCCCAGCTTCTTTAAATTTTTTTTTCCATAATAGCAAAGACAGACAGACTGCCCAGGAAATCACATTCCGTGATTCCATTAAGCCTTCTTTATTCAGGAAGACTGGCATCTATCACACTTCCAGAAATTATTTAAATGTAAGCATGTGTGGACTTTTTTTTTTATTTTACTCTGCTTACAATCTGGAAGTCTAGAGTTTAGTTGTAATTTCAATAAAGTAACATGTATGCAGAGTTTAAAGAGATGGTAGGAATCACAAAAAAGATGTAACGAAGGGATTATTATGGAAAGAATAGATTTTACAAACTCTGCTTTCCCTTCCTATTTACTTATCTGGATTGGTTATAGATGAGATCAATGCTTTTGGCTAAAAAATGATGATATAGCACCTAGGTTACTGTTTTCATTGAAGAGGTAAAAAAAAAAGTTTCTTTACATAATCACATTTTTGCTTTTTACCATATATTAACTTTGTCCTACAGATGCACCTCTTCAATGTATTCCATTATATATATTATCCAACCTCCATCTTCCCATATTAGAATATTTTGATGTGTTATGAAACCAAAACTGAATGCTTTCAGCAGTCTTAAAACAAGTTCTACTCAAAAACATGGCTCAAGTTCACTTTTCATTACCTCCCTCATATTCTTGAATATATTAGACTTTCTTTGTATATTAGTCTCCTTTACAAATTAAATCAATAAAAATTCCTACCTGAAAATTAGTAAACCCAATATTCCAACAGAATTGGATTTAAATAAATGTGAATTTCTGGCCCTATTTCTTAGCTGGCACTTCAATAAAATAAGTTATTCTTATTCATACACAATTGAACACAGGGAAAAATTAGTCTCCTTTTGTTTATTCCTAGATTTTCAGAATCTTTTCTAATACGTCATGTATCACATACCTTTAGAAGTATTTCTTCTCTACTTTCAAAAAATGTCTAATATTGAATGATTCTTTCATTTTCCCTCTAGAATACCCACAGATTAGGTTTTCACTTTCACTGATTTCACTTAAATGCAGTTCTGCTGGTATTACTAATGTTATTCTAGACTTATCTTCATATGAGAACTAATAAGGTGCTTAAAAATATGTAACGAAAGTCTGATTTCCCTCCCTTTCTACGCTAATAATCAGATCTGTACAGGATATAATTGTAACAATTTCATAATCTGTTTGTCACGTAGTGCTTTAAGATGCATTGTCAATAGCTGTGTTTAAACATATACTTATTTTAAATGCATTACACACACACACGGGCATAGAAATACAAGTATTTGCCAGGAGAAGGAAAGTTACAGATTACTTTCCAACCTACTTCTCTATTATAAATTTATGAAAGTGATTTTTTTCTAAAAATTAAAATACTTGTAGAGTTAATAGATATCCTCCTTTCAGAGGATATTGTGTAAATCTTAAATTGTATATAGATTATAACTTCCAAAGAAAAGCCACAAGAAATCACCAAACATCAGAAATACAGATGGAATTAACACTTCAATCGCATACACACTTCATGAAGTAAAGAGTTTGAAAGAACTGGTATCAAAACTCTTCTCCTTTTTCACCATGATCCATCACCTCTCTTCTAGACGAACAGATACCTAACGTGCCAACAGAACCACCCTGAAGAGCCCGAGTTGAGTGAAGAGTTCCCAGAGCTATGATTTTCCTTCCCCTCTGTTCCACCCTCAGATTCTGTACACACGCCAGCTCAGCTTGGATTGCCAGGAGCACCTTCACCACGCGGTGTGCGCAGACCAATCTGCGTTCTCGCTCTTTAAGACTACATCCAATCCTGCTTAAACCAGAATTTCAAAGCACGTGCTGCACAGAAAACAACCCTGATGTTGCTACTTAACCTGGTTTTCATTTGAGCCTTTTTCCTGAGCTTTAATGTGTTTAACATATTTAACGAGTAAGCTATTACCAGCAATATATGACTAATACTCTAGCAATCGATTACTAGTAAGCTGCACTTGAGAACCTTAACTCATACAGTTCACATCCACATGATTTTCTACAGCACTTGCTGTAACACCTTTGTAAATACACAGCTGTGGAACCAGGAAAAACACCGCAGAGAGATTTTCCAAGATAATACAAAAAATTCCAAGTTACAGGCCCTGCCTTAACTGCTGCTTCAATATCTTGATTTGACTAATAGCAATAGTTTTAATAGATTGAAAGTATAATGTTCTTGAAACCAACTTTTGGTTTTTTTCATCGGGTCACTTTCCACGGACAGGAGAGAGTGAAGACTCACAAAAAACGACAGTTCTGAGTATTGTGGGCGTGTTAGTTGGCAGGGACTGTTGCTTTTTCAGTGTTTTCTGGTGTAAGGTGGGGTAGCCGGTGCTAAAAAGTAATGCACCATATTGATCAATAACGATCCTCTAATTCTCATTGTAGATCTTTCTTACCAACTGGTGGTTCTTAATACTGATTCATTTTGCTCGACTAAAATTTGTATTCGGGTGAATGGCTGGCCTACCCTCCTTCTCCATTTTACTTATCACGCCAGGATAAATTTTGTTTATAGTACCTTTATGTATTTAAGTATTTCATTTGTTTCAGAGAGCATCCCAGCTTCCAGTCACTACATTTTCAATTATTTGAAAATTGGATTTCAAAACTTTCAATCTAGCACAGTAATCGCATCGCTTTTCTAATTTGTCTTGCATTTTCTCCAGCATTGAATCAAGTGGATAAACCACTAATCGTGGAAGGACTAACTCTGCAATAAAGCACTAAAAATACTTAAATTGAGATATATTGTGGAAAGCTGTCTTGACAGACCTCAACAACTTTATTATCATTGAAGCAATCTAATTCTCAAAAAGCTGAGGCTCATCAAAGCTGTGCAAAATTTAGTTATTATCAGTTGATTAATAGTTTTAAATTAATTCTTACCTATTCAGACATCCAGCCTTCAATGACAGGACAAAATAGACCACTCTGCTGTTTAGAACAAACAGAACGGCCTTATTGGGGTTTTTAGCCATTCCTAACCATCGGTGAGAAGTATGGGACTTTTCCTTGGGCTGCACCTGGTCTTTGCGAATGTTTACTTCGTCATGCATGATAAGAAGAGCATTTAAAATTTCTATCAGCTTTAATGGGGTAGTTTATCACTAACTCCAGTAAGTGAATTTAAAGTTCTAAACCAGAAAACTATTCTAAAGGAGGGCAGCTAACATAACTAAGACTGTGAGGCCAACAAAAGACCTCAGAAAAACATGAGTTTGAAAGGATATGTCTGTTTCAGTGTTTAAGAAACGATGTATCAACTACTGCCGTTGTTTTTCTTTAAGATTTCTGTATCTAAACAACATCTAAACATCCATCTCTTTATACTCTTCCCTGCCTAGTTTACTTCCCATTTCTTTTTCCTATAGGTCTCTCAGGAAGCATGGGAGAACCAAAAAATTGTTGGGTATTTTCTTTTTATTAGATAGCAGATCTAGTTAGCATTTTCCCCTTTGCTCACATGCTCGTGCCCTGAAGATATCATAACCCACTTTGAAAGAATTAGGCAAGGATGCAATAGTATGTGGCATTTGGGATTTTTCTGTTTTCTTGGAGAGAGGAATGATAATGTTATCTCAATCAAAAGTTTGTGGGTTTTTTTACTTTTATTAAGCTAATACTATAATTCTTATTACATACATATATAAAAAATGATGGAATTATACAACAATACAATTATTATCAACTGTATCTGTGTAAACTGAAAAATATTTTCAGATATCCTAGCAGTTATTCTACGGCACTAAACATAATACAGAGCTTTAGAGGTATATAATAACGTTTCAGTATAGTAAAAATCCAGTCGCTTTTCCATCAAACTGTAGACTTTTTCAGAGAAAAAGATCCTACCCCCCCTACATTGATCTGTGCTATTATAAAATATTACGCTATCACAAACTAATACAAAGTACCAGCTATGTGCATGAGCAATACATGCATTTTACACCTCCTTGTGTTGCTTAGAATGACATCCCGATGCTATCATTTAGCTCATCATGACATTCCATCAATCAAAACCCAGTTTTAATTATACACCATTCTGCTTTTTCTCTCAAAGCAAACACAGAAGACACACAACGATCTATTTCAATTAAAATACCTACTTTATAGAATTAAAAATGGGTTGGGAATTAGGTTTAAATCAGCTATCAGCCTGTCAATTAATGTTCTGAACCCCTGCTATTGACCCAGTACTGTACAAGCTGTTATTATGCACTGTCCTACATATCATCTGTTCCCCGCGCCGGTCTGTTCCAGAAAGACAGACAGCTGCAACAGTATATCCCTGTTCAACCTGAGGACCATCTGACTTTAATTGTAGCACACAGCTTGATGTGGGTCTGGTTATGAGAAGCCAAAGTATCACACTGTAATAATCTGGAAAAGCAGAAACCTGCCAACACAAGGCTGCAAACAGGGGCTTGGGCTGTCTGCCTGGCTGACGGGCTGCAGGAAATATGATTAATGAGCAAGGTATAATGATATCAGGAACCCGATTAGCACCACAAAAAGGTCACAGATCAAAGTAGTATGCATTTCATGAGCTCCAATCATTGTATAAGATCTGTGGGCTTAAAGAGGTAAACTGAAATGCAAAGGGAAAAAATATCTATGTGTGATAGCTTACAAAATGAGCACTTAAAATACTGTAATCGCTATTTTGTCTGAACCGGGAAGCAGTAAGGAAATATTGAATCAGCCCGCGCCACATTGTAGCAAGCTTTTTTTGATAGGATTTGTGAGGAACTGAGCTTTAAGCATTCTTCCTAAACACGCCTATTCTACTTAAAAATAAAACGATGCTGATTTGATGCTGATGGTATCCAAATCCACTAAGTAGTAACAAGGAAAAGCAATTTAATATTTGCATGTAATTTTCGCAGTTTTATTCCACTGCAAAAGCAGCAGATCGCAGAGGGCATCATCCATACCAGCACTAGCAGGGCAGCCACCACCACAATAAGGTTAACTATGTCGCACAGAAGCCGTTACTGCAATTCATTGGCACAGAGGTTTACATTTAATGCTACCAGGCGGACCAAAACTGGCTATCTGAATTATAGCAACGGTATCAGGGACCGACAGTGTCACCAAAAGGGACGACGTTTGACACAGTTTAATATACCGTCACCTGGTAAATTATTTCTTACTTTCGTAATTACCTGTCCAATTATGCGATACTTGAAAATTGCATGTTCCTGTAAAAGTTCTTTGTTTTGAAAAACTCTAATTTATGGCAACTTTTGCACATTCTTTCAATACGCCATTTGACAAGTGGAACTGCAAGTTCTACTTTCACAGCAGAAGTTATGAAGCCGAGCAGATTACTAGCAAAGTCTTTTTGATTAAAATAGTTTCAAAAGTCACAATCACTAATGAATAATTACTTGGGGAAAAATGTATATGAGAAGGAAACATTAATTATATTTAGATAATAAATATGATATTTCAGTTTCGTAAGAAATGCTGACTGAAATTGAGGAAATGACAAAGTAATTTTAATCATCATCATTCAAATATACAAAGGTTAACATACTGCTGTTTTCGGGTTTCTTTTTCTTTAAATGAAAGGTTTGATACGTAACAAGCCCTTCCCTCATTTTAGAGTTTTCTGAACTGCTTTTTTTCAGGATTTTTTTTTTTTTTAGGATTTAACAAAATAAAGATGCGCTTATTGTAGATTGTACCTAAAAATAAAAAAATACGTTTGGAATATGGAATGAGATCATTACTCTCTAAGAGAAGACTTTCAAGGGATTTTACATTTTGTGCCCAAGAGTTTAACAGTAATAACTGAAAAGCAGCTGCTTCCTGCTGATGAAGCACTTCATCCTGAGAATATAGCACAAGTGAGAGCTGCAAGAAAGGCAGTCACTAGTAGCAAAGGCTTTGGGAAATGATGGAAGGATGAGGGAACGGTAGGTCAGAGCGAGGGAGATGTGAGAGTGAGAAAAACCTGGCACCAAGGCTAGAAATGAGGAAAAGAAAATTAAGAGCTAAAAATCTTAGAAGAGGAGGAAGCAGGAGATGGAGAACAACTTCACCATGGGGAAAGCCAGATCCATAATTAATAGAATGAGAACTACATTTTACGCAAAAGCTAAAATACCACAGTGGTGATAGATCAAGGCCACAGGCTGCCTTTGGCAAGTCTGCTGACGAACACAGCTTTTCATTTCTCGGGTTATCCTGAATCACCAGCGCGTGCCAAGCTCAAAAGGGTGTCAGGCTACCTCCCTAACCTATTGCCTATCAGCACAACTGTAAGACCACAAGTTGCGTTTGAATATGGTTTGCCAAGTAGTCCTGCTAAATGTTAGTGTCTTTTATGCCTCGTTTAAATAAAATTTGCACATACTTCTATATGAAGCAAAACGCTAGATTCACCAAACATAATTTGTGATTATCATGGTGCACCCTACAACTGCCTGCAGAAATCTAGGGCAAATAACGTCTCTGAAGACCATGGTATCATGTCACCAGTAAAAGTGCAGCGTGAAGCATTCTGACAACTTATAAATTACAGATTTCTCCTGATTTAGCTGTTTTGCAGTTTTGTGAATACGAGGTCTGATGTTCTGCCAACAACAGAACTTTTTCAATTCCCATTTCCTAACTTAGGGATATCAGGACATTATCAAGTCCAAGCCTAGTATCTGAAAAGCTTTTGAGAGTTTCCATGCCTTAATTCAGTATTTCCCAGTTAGCTGACTACCACATGAAAACTGCAGCCTCATCTTTCAAGATTCATTAAAAAAAGCTTCTCCAATTTATTTATTTTAGAGTGCAGATTCTGATGCAGAATCCTTTCATTTTGAGAAAAGCCTAATGTAATAGCTTTGGGAATGTGCTGAAATACCAACAATGATACTGTAACATCTATTCTGTAATTCATTACACTGCCCAGAGGGCACAGTGAAGACAGGCAGTGCTAACAACAGGATTTTCCCAAACAGGGAAAAGAATAGTAATGCAGGTTTGGGGAATGAAGCAGGCAAAGGAGAATTCAGTTTTATTTTCTTGTACAAACAGCTCTGAAAAATATCAATTTAATGGAAGAAATAGAAGAGGTGGCAGAAGATTTAAAATGCAGCCTTCTTTCCTGAGGTGTTCACTGATCTTTGGAGTTACATGGATACTAAAATTAAAAAAACCCTAAAATTATATTTAAGTAATCAGAGTGACAAATATTTCTATGATTAAGCAAGCTTTTTCAAGGCTTCTGTAAAGTGATGATTTTATTAGCTCTTTAGAACCACAAGAGCTGACAAACAAATGGGCTAAGATCTCCTGCATATTCAGACTCAAACTTTTTTGGAGCAATTCTAAAGAATACGCAACACTATATGCCTTTTTTCTTCCAAAACTTGTAAATCTAACATTTCTTCAGATTATTTCAGCCGTAGTCCTACGTAAATTATAAACAGCTATATATTGCAAACAAAGATGCAAACTATTTCAGAAGAACCTTGCAAGACAAATGTTACTTGGCAGACAATAGAAGATAGCCATCTTACCAGTCTGTTTATGCGAACAAATTCTTCTGGGGTTTTGGCCCATGGTGGAAGTTCAACATCAGACACAACTGTTCCATCATCCATCACTCCCAGATTGTAATTGTTGCTGTTGACAAATATCTCTGGGAGGTAATAGAATTCAGGAATCAATTCCTGTACATAAATGAAAAACAATGCCACGTTATAAATTCTGTCAGAGGATGCACTTTGTCATGTTAAAAAATAATTATTAGAATGGCATTAGGCAAAGAGCAGACACAAAATCCTCCCACAGACATCCCCCTCCCCCCTAGAAGGGGTGAATCCCCTCTTTTCTACTTTCTAATATTTAAACCTTTAGATATGATAAATCCTTATCATGACAAAGAAGTAAGACACAACAGGCTATAAAACAGAAAAGTCAGAACATTGGTTTTGATTGCATATTATGCACAGAGAAACTTACAAAACCAAAGTAATGAACACCACATGATACAAATAATCTTCAGTGGAAAGCAACAGGCAACCAAAGATGTTAAGAAGTTGGGGAAAACTGTTTCCTTCACATTTTAATACAACCCAGATTTTGAAGTGCTAATGCACAAACGGCAGTTATAGTTTGGGTGAAAGCAGTGTCACATATATTAATTACAAAGGTGTAAAACCCAGTTATATTCTTATTCTCTCTAACATAAAGGGTCTAGGAACTTAATGTTTAGGCTATTATCTAAGCTCGTTCAATGCCCAGAAATAATTTTTTTGTAAAGTCTAAAATACCTGGAGTTATACCACATGTTCGGAAAAAAATCACACAGTCAAAGCTGAATCAAGCTAACATTTTTCTTTCATGAAAAGGTCGTTAACTCAATTATGCATCCAGTCTATAATTACAGGGAAGAATCATGCATAATTTCACACACACACACACACACACAAAAGGAAAAAAAAGGAAGGAATTTCACATGGTTACAAGGTCTATGTACGCGCCGAATTCCTTGTCAGGATCATCACTGCCTTGAGCAAGCGTGCTCTCTAGGCCTGTGCTGAAACGGGACTAGAACACGGCACCGAACGCCTCTACGGCTGGCCCGCCCTGGCACTGCTGCAGGCAGGCTCTGCTACACTGCAAAGGGTTGAGGAAAAAAACGCAAGCACACGTAGCAAAGGAATTGTAATTTCCAAGTCTTATGAGAAAAACAAAGTAATGCTAATGGCTAAACAAAGAATTTTTAGAGCAGAAAATGGTACATTCTAGTGCAGAATCGAACACAACATGCCAGGAAGCAAAATTAAGCTCAAAACCATGAGGATTTTCTCCTGGGTAAGGGGAGCGTTTCCCTGTTTGCAAACAGACACGCAACTTCGTAAGTTGTCATTTATTTTGTTAAATACGCACCAGGACATACATATCTAAGTTAATGTGATTAGAACCTTATTTACACACTTTTATAAATGTCTGCAAAATCCTGGCATAACACTTAATAGGAAAACCCTATTAAGACATAACATATATATTTCTGCCCTTAATATATTTTAAAGGCGATTATTTTTGGTGGAACTTGATGTTGAGACTTAAATACACCCAATAAACCTGGCAATTTGATGGATTTAGAAAAATTGAGCCACTAAATTAGAGAATTTACTTCCTTTGTAAAGAAAGGATCAATACGTGTAATTGCTTCAGGAAGCGTATTTCATAGCAAATGACTGGTGTAAAATTGGTCTTCCATACAGCAAGTGCAAACTGCATGCCACTTAAGAAGTAGAAAAAAACCCCAGACTGCCCTACTGGCTTTGTCTACAGTGGGTGTAGTATGCAGCTACGTCAGAAGCTCAGTAGATCAGATCTGAAATCCAGTCTTGACATGGGTCAATGGATCAGTGGTCTCCCAGATAGCCCCTCAGGGCCAGCTATGGCATGAGCAGCTTTCCAAATGGCTGAGTGCAATAGGGAGGTCATCAGATTGCGGACAAGGTCAATCCGAAGTAGCCAGGGCAAAGACAGGAAAGATCAAGCAGGAATTAAGCTATTATCACCTCCATCCTTGTGTGAAACACTGCTTGGCTTTGAATTGTACATCTTTTTGTTTACGGTCACCTTAATTAACTAGGCAGGGTAAAAACATGCTTCTGTACCAAATGCTTGACAAGTACTTGATAAAAAGAGGTTTGAAACTATTTAATTGGATAAGTGAAAGAACAAGAACGTAGCAAGGATAAACATTTGTAAAAAAGAAAGTACTCCGAAGTTTCTGTAGTTTTTATCATCGCAGATAGGAATGAACAAAGAAAAAGCAGAGACACCGGTGGCTATTAACTCGATAGCAGTATGCACCGCACATATGAAACCATACCATGATTCTGAATACTTAAAACATAAGCTCATTACATATGTTACTGATGTTTTTTTTTTTTTTTTAATATATATATATGTACAGCAATTCATTAATTTCTTTCAAGATCAGAAAAAAAATGGCTTTCTAGAACACACATTGTTTTCATTAGATTACACAGAAACAATATGCTGCCTGGAAACTTAAAAATTATCAGTAACTTCTGTTAGTTTGACTATTAGAAACTTTTCCTAAAACATTATTTCATTACTACAGAAAGGAGTTTTCAGAAAGTTTTTCACTGTCACCATAATGATGCATTTTTACAAAAGGAGCTTCTTTATTGTCTGATTTTCTTATCTTGACCATGTGCTAGCATTTACACACGGGAAAAGGGAGTGCAAACAGATACGCTGTGCCATTCTAATTAAGTAGTATTTAGTGCCAACTTTCAATGGCTTTATACGGGTGAAAATGACAACATTAGTTAAAGGCCAGCAGTTTTTCCTAAAACCAGTGAATAAACCCGATAATAAAGTATTTACATTTTTATCAAGTTTACGAACTTTCTTCATATATTTGGTAATGGCAGTCCTTAACAGTCCTTCTCAACTCTGTGGGGTCTTCTCCTTTTTTCTTAAAATATTCACATCACGTGCATAGATTGACACTAAGACAGCAGATGCTGATTCACATGTGTAACTCCATTAATAATGGAAATTCTGGACACCTGAGAATGTTAAAAAAAATAATTGATGCACTTTTTGCTTGTTTGGGGGGAGGTGGGGGGAGGGTGGGGAGGAAAGAGTTACTTGTGGTTTCACACAAATAGGACATGAAGAGGCAGGACCAGCCACAAGGGGCCAGCCTGCAGGACCATTTAGTATCTCACCTGTAACAGTGACAAGGACTGGAAGACTAACACAGGCCAAATACAATCTTCCTACGGATATTCTGTCAGCTTCTCACAGTTAAACGGGTTTGAACTACTCTGTGCTTTCGATTTTTAAAATCATTAAGCGTGGGTTCCACACTGTAGTTTCGTCTACAAAGGTTTTTCCTTTGGCTATTCTAAAACTGCTTCCTAACAGTTCCAGTGGATGGCTCTAGTACGCGTATTGTGAAAAACAGTAAATATTAATTCCTTATTCACTCTTCTATATGCCCTTCTGGATACTATAGACCTATATCACAATCTTCCTCCGTGGCCACTTTTTGCAAGCTAAAGGACTCTAGTCAATTCAGATTCCTTCCCTCTGGAGGTCTTCCTGTCTGACTGACCATTCTGGTTGCCTTTGTACTTTTTCTAATTCTACTGAATCTCTTCTGAAATGTTATTCACTCAGCACATGTATAGAAACTGTAAAATTGTCCCACGTTTCTTTTGTTTATATGATTTCACGGAAAAATGAAAACATCTGTATGATTTGTTGAAGCTCTTGCTTTAGTACAATTGTGTTGAAAATTAGTTTCAGAAATTCCTCTGTTGGAATTCACTAGTTCTATAGGGTAGAGACAGACATCCTTATGATGAGCAATACTTCACTCCTTCTGCCATGTTTTTTATTTCATTACAACTGATGAAAGAGCTCATGGTGAATATCAGCATGAATCTAACACGTAGTATTTATAGCGGTATATATTTAAAAAAAAAATAAATTTAAAGATAAAATTTGCCATATCAGGATTCTTATTAAAATGCTTATAAAACTCTGCACATAATTAAAATACAATTTTTCTCTAACAAAAAATTGTTCTCTACCATATGGTAACAATGATTCCTAAGGAAACTTCACTAAAAAGATCTTTTTTACAAACAAGTAATATCAACAGGATGTCAGTTTAACACTGGTAATTTGTTTTCATTTTTGCCACCACGCATAAAAAAATCTGTACAAGATACTTTGTTTCTTTAATGTAATGAAATGTTATTTTATTCTTTTCTTTTGTTTAGAAAATAATAGACAGATGCATTTTGAAGCAGAGTTATATGATCTGCAAAGGTGTCTAGAAACAGATTCCCTAACCATATTAAAACATTTATAAGATACCAGATTTTCAAACTAAATTATTTGACAATCACAATAAGCAATATTAAGCCTATATATAACCTGTCAAATAGAATCATAAAAATGCATATTAGAAGTCTAGGTTCTTATTCATATTGCCACACTTTATTTCCTCTGTTAGGGGACTTAAATGGCATTCAAAAAATATATACTAATATATTAAATGAATTCAAATTTTATTTTTTCATCACACTTCAATGTAATCACTTTCATGACTGTGGGAAAGTATAATTTCTACGTACCCATGAGTTTCCCTCCATCTGCTATATGTGTGTTATTTCTCGCAGAACTAAGAAATTGCCTCAAGACACTGCCTGAAATTCTCACATATTGTAAGAAAGATACTTCAGCAGGTTTCCATTAAAATTCTAAATTGAATTAATGACGAAATTAATTTTGTCAATGTCTAATAATCCTGTTAAAGTTCTAAAAGATTATATTTCAAATATTTCCTAGTGTCCTGCTTTTGGCTGGGATAGAGTTAATTTTCTTCACAGTAGCTGGTATGGGGCTGTGTTTTGGATTTGTGCTGAAAACAGCATAAATAACACAGGGATGTTTTCGTCACTGCTGAGCAGCGCTTACACGGAGTCAAGGCCTTTCCTGCTTCTCACCCCACCCCACCAGCAAGGAGGCTGGGGGTGCGCAAGGAGTTGGGAGGGGACACAGCTGGGACAGCTGACCCCAACTGACCACAGGGATATTCCACACCATATGACGTCATGCTCAGCATATAAAGCTGGGGGAAGAAGGAGGAAGTGGGGGACGTTTGGAGTGACGCCGTTTTGTCTTCCCAAGTAACCGTTACACGTGGTGGAGCCCTGCTTTCCTGGAGACGGCTGCACACCTGCCTGCCTAAGTGGTGGGAAGTGGTGAATGAATTCCTTGTTTTGCTTTGCTTGCTTGCATGGCTTTTGCTTTACCTATTAAACTGTCTTTATCTCAACCAGGAGTTTTCTCGCTTTTACTCTTTGGATTCTCTCCCCCATCCCACCGGGAGCAGCTGTGTGGTATGTAGCTGCCTGCCAGGTTTAAACCACAACACCTAGTTTAAGAAAAATATTAAAATCTTCTGTAATTTACAATTAAGCAAAGAAAATTATAAAAATTCATATGTTTATTTGGTAGATTAATGAAATATATGATAATTGTAATTAGTAGTTGATTCATTATTGATCAATAAGTAGATTTTATTAAGTTAATACTTTTTTGCATAAAAACCCGCATCTTTAAGGCACTTTAAATCCTGTTAGTCAATACATGGATTATATATACACAAAATTATTTTACTTTTTACTGAGGTTATATGTAAAAGTATGCAATGGTATTTATTGACCATTTTTATACACTATGTAATATGTAGTTCAGGTTAATTTGACAGAGAAAGAGTAAAAAAGTTGTATATGTAACTGCATTCCTTTCCTCCATTTTTTAAAAATAACTGTGGGTGAAAAAGGACTATATCAAATCATCATTACAGGCTGCCCAGGGAGGTGGTGGAGTCACCATCCCTGGAGGTATTCAAAAGACGTTTAGATGAGGCCCTAAGGGATATGATTTAGTGGTGGACTTGGTAGTGATAGGTTAATGGTTGGACTCGATGATCTTGGACTTCTCTTCCAACCAGAACGATTCTATGATTCTATGATAAAAAGGTCTAGGTGAAACCTTGAAAGGTCATCTTGTCCACCTTTCCATTCACAGGCAATTATAATCAAGTATTCTTGAAAGATGTTTCTCTGCCTTGTTCTTTTAAAATTTTCAACGATGGGGATCCTACAAATTTCTAGTGTTCATCTGTTCACACCACTGCAAGGTCTTCCTAACATCTAGTCTGCTTTTGCTGCAGCTGGAGCCCATTTCTTTCCCTATTCAGGCTGAATACAAGCAGCAGTTGCCCCTCTTTACATGTATCAATGCGTAGCAGCAGCTTTTACCTCAGGGACAGCAAGATCCCTCCCCACCAGCACCTTCTGACCGTTACTCCCCTCCTGCGCGAAGGACAGATAGCCCGCATGCCAACACTGAGGCTGGCACGGCAGCACACTGCAACGGGAAGTACACAGCAGAATTCATCTCGATAGAAGAAAGAAACTCTTTACAGTAATAATAGTTGTTCACTGGAACAACCTTCCCAGGGATGTGGTAGAGTCCCCATCACTGGAGGTTTTCAAGATGGGATTGGACAGGGTGCTAGGTAATCTCATCGAGGCTCCCCTTCCCACAAAAGGTTGGGCCAGATGATCTTCCAACATCACTTCAGCCTGGGCTGTTCTATGATTCCATGAAAAGAAGTGTACTGTGCCTGCCAGCCAAAACCCCCAGCAGGGTAAAAGCATTACAACTGCCACTGCCAAAGCACTTTATGTTTCTGTCCCTGCTCCTTTTTTCTCCAAAGTAAACAACCCAAGACCTTCAACATTGTATCATTGGTCTCATTTTCTAGACCTCTGCTCATTCTCCTTTGGACTTTAGCAAATTTGTCCATAACTTACTTGAAGTTCATTATTTCAACAGCTCCACAAAAAGTTTGGAGCAGATATTAAAAGTATTTGTTTTGTTTTCAATACAGTTATGGCTGGGTATAACAGAAGTAGACCAGAGATATTAGAGGGAACTTTCTGATCTATAGGCCCAGATGTCTGTATTTTTAACTACTGCAATTCCCACAGATTACCATACACAGATCTGACTGAATTTAGAACTTTTTTTTTTTTTACTCAGAGAAGTATTTTCCTGTTATGGATCTTGGCACAATTTTACAGAAAACCAAATCTTTCATGAAAACCAAAGATCTGCATCCTAAATATGTTAAAAGTTTAGCTACACCAGACATACAGTTTATGGTCAAAAAACTGAATTACTTGTATCTACTTCTGAATTTTGCTAGTCATTGCTCTTGGACATTTTTTACCTTGCTAGTAATGTGACATGAAATTTCTCTTATACATTGGTAATGTTGCCAGTTTGGCAGCAATTTTATTCCTTGTAACTTTTGAAACTCCTGTCTATTAGATGAAAAAGTATAAAACAATGCAAAGCATATGTAGAACAGCTTATCGGGTTACAGAGTGTCTTAGGCATGCTTATGTTAGGCAGCCTGTTTCAATAAGCATGAGTTGCCATTTTGCAAAGCTTCAACTTTTTTTTACATATATATATATTTTAAAGAAAGTGCTAAAATTTGTCATCCTCCAGTTTCTGAATGTTCCAGCAGCTTCGAACTCTAGATTTTCTTGCCTCTAGTACCAAGATTTAAACATATTGCTTAACATGCCTTTTGATCAGTCGTATTCAATCCTGTGGCCCATGTGTGACCACTGGCCTATGTGCAACAACCTCCATTTCCTCCAAAACCATTTTAAGCTTCTTGGTCAATTTTAGCCAAATTTTACAGCAGGTTATAAAGATAATTAAGTTCCTACAAGTTTAAAAAACAATAAGCAGGCGGGTAGAGCCATTATATCTGTGTGTCTTGAGGGACCCAGTAAGTGCAGCATAAGTTCACACTTTAGTAGTGTCCACAGAACCTACACAGAGAAGGCACCATAACAAATGCACCATCACTGAGAAATTCTGAATTTGAGGCTTCCAGCTTTTTTGACAAAGGAGTCAATTCATTGCAAGAAACAAATCCATAGGAGACAAAGCATCATCTGTTCCAATGCTTGCAGAGAAGGATTTTTTTCCTCCTTTATAGAACTTTACAACTATTAATAACCTTTTCCAAACATACAAAATCTGAGGTATTACTAGGTAAACAGAATTTTCTCAATGCCCACCTTAATGTTTATTGCCCATAAAGTTCAATGATGGAGTCCAGATTCTCAAGTCTTCTTGAAGACTTGAAGAATCTCATGCTTGAAAGGAAAAATCCCCATTGAATACATGTGACCCAATAACAACTTAGTACTCCACACAACAATCACAGAAACTAAGCAATTTCTGTGACTGCAGGTAACACTACCAGCATTTTAATTTTATGATATATTCTATTTACATTTGGTTACACATCTAACTTGGATACCATAACAAAGATTTTCTGCACAGTTTGTACTTGTTTGGATAAAATACATCAGGACCCACAGAAAGGAGCAGATTTAACACTCTCATAAAAAAAGGACCCAGTAATTCCTGTGGATACTCAAAAGTTTCCCCAGATGCGCTTCTTTCAGTAAGAGTATGTGAAAAAGACATGCGATTGCAGGACATATTGTGACTGAATTTCTGTATCATTTCTTTACCAGAAGTCAATTGATTTTTTTTTTTTTAATAAATGTTTTGCATAGGCCTTTAAGAACTGACAGTTGAAAACTTTAGCCTAGATGGCTTTTAGTTGTGTAAGCTTTGAAATTTGTTATTTCACTCAAAATAAACCTGTACTGGAAAGGAAGAAAAGTTAAGAAATAGTAAAGCACTGAGGTACGTGGGCACATTAGATAATTATCTGAGCATCTGTCCGATGAAATCAATGTATTAAATGATTTAATTTTGCTTTTACTTTACTGCAACTGTTCCTTTAATTTTAAATATTTCAATAATGTTAATCAGATGCACTAGTCATATTTTAATGCCACTGTCTAATTAAGAAGTCATGGCACCAAAACTCAACAAAAAGTACGGCATACTTGTAGCCAATGTTTTCTTTATTGCTTTCAAGAACAATTTACAAAAACTGAAGAACAGTACATAATAGCACTATGATAGCTTCAAGTAGATTTTGAGAATGTCCTATGGCCAGCAGAATCCTCGATTTAGCACAGGCTAACTCTAGTTCAAAGTTGGCACTGTCAGTTTCCATAGGCTGATCATACCAGAAACATTTTTGTCCAGGATCAACTTTAGTCATTAGCATAGAGATGACTTAGAGGCAAAGAATTAGAAAATGGATGAAAATTGAGAAGACAGAGGGCTACTTTCAGAGTCTACAGTTTGAGACTACATTTTAGACCCATGATTATCACTTAAGTTATAATTTAGTTCTCGGTGTCCTATTCATAATGAAATCATGATGTCTTTTTAGCACTCTCCTGCTTCCCCAGCTGTCCCCTCCAAGGACACTCCTGAAGAATCTTGGCCAAAGCCATCCTCCCCCAGTCTCACTAGTGTTTATATACACCAGATACCCACTTCATAACAATAGTACACTCCTAGAAGCCTAAGACAATCTACACATTATAGCAGACATTGTTTAATACTGTTACAATTCAAAGACACTTTAAACATGAAGTTTGATTTAAAGAAAAACTGACCAGAACGATGTGATGCTAATGAGTTTTATAATACAGCTAACTTGCCAAAACAGCATTTCTGTACCTAAAAATTATGCTGTTCTATACTATGAGAATCTTAGGACAAGATAAAGGATCATAACTTGTCAAACACACTTGTACGAGATATGAATTCAGATATTCAATATCATCACACCAGCCTTACAATAGCTGTCGCAGATGTGTGTCCTATCACAAGACTGACTTTCATAAATTAGTACCCATTTTATGATGGAATAATCTGGAACAGCATAATTGGAGCTTACTGATGTTTTCTATGTTTATGGTCTTCTAGCATCTCCTTTCGAACAAAACTAGTCAAAGACACCCGCAAGAAACCAACCCATAAGCACACTAAAAAGAAACACACACAAAGCAGTAGAGGGAAGAGCATGAAGAACTCTATACAAGTGACCGTAACGTGGTTAAAAATGGTCAAAAATCAATCACATTAAGCCAATCTAATTTTCTTTTCAAAAGGTAACTGCAATAGTGGACGGTGAAAGAAAAAGAGGTAAGATGTTGCTTCACGTTTGAGAAAGACCTCTGAGATTGTCTCAGTCTCCCGTGACATTCTTATATGCAAAACAGAGGAATGGAGATGAGACTAGGTTACAATAATGTGGGAGTACCCAAGCTGGAAATCCATATTCCAAGAGCAGTTATCAATAGCTCGCTGTCAGACTGGGAGGACATGGTAATGGTGTCTGTCCTGCTCCTAGTACCAGTCAATAATCTCATTAATGACCTGGCATAGAAGGTGCAGTAATAAAATTCCAGATGACACTAAGAAAGCAACTTAGCTGTTTGGAGGACAGCATGAGAATTTCAAACGATCTTCACAAACTGTATATATGGTATTAAAAAAAAAAAAAAATCAGCAAAGTACTACACTTGGAAAAGACAAAATACATGCAAAGAGCAACATGGGTAACAACTATGCTGTTGTAATTATAATGATAAATCAATTTAACGCAACAGGTTAGCTACCAAACCAGAAATAACAACTGCTTCTGAACAAGTATGTGCCAATCTACTCATTCATCAAAGAAAAACAGCAACACAAAAGCACAAACAGACTTAACATCTGTATTTCGAAACTTAATCCGAGCCCCAAACTAAACTATTTTTCTGTTAAACACTGCCAGGCTATCCATGTTTGCTTTTTATACAGTATTAACAAAAGATTAACCAAGATTGTTTCCACTAATAATGTAAATTAAGAAGTAACTGAGTTAATGGTCATGCTTGTCCGGTACTTTAAAGGTACAAAGTGCTACTGTCACAGAATTGAAATACATTTCATATTCTTCAGTGCAGAAGATTTAACTTAAAAACATATGGTTAACCATTTAAAGGCATCGGTGCTGAGCCAATTAGTAAATAACAATGCCAGAGTGGTAGTGAGACACTCGCAAACTTCTAAAGAATTTTTAACTTCCATTGCTTAAATAAATGGATAGGGGAGAATTAGGAAATGAAATTTTATGCAACATATCACCTCTTGAAATCAAAATTTGAAAAGTTCAACCAAAGGTTATACTACAGTGCAGCATGAGTTTCCTGCTTTGATCATCGATCCAAGGCTTTCACGGGATATTGACAAAGATTGGTTGTGACCACACATATGCTTTGGCTTTCTCTGTTGAAGTGATACCAGCCAACAAGAGTTGCTTCCAAAGCTAGCTCATGTTAGTCCTCCTTGTAATATATGATGCCTCCAACTAAGATTAACAATAATCTTAGGACAGCAAGCATCAATAACTACATTCATTCTCTTCACACAAGAAGCAAGGAGAAATTATTTCCTGTAATCAGCTCAATGGATCTTAAAATTCACAATTTTTTCAGCTGGAATAGGAATAAACCCTTCTTTTTCCTTTGTGCCCCCTACTCCCCATGCAGCAAGATACAATACCATTCACTTTGGCCTGCGACTTTCAGGGTCTTTAAAGCGGCTCCCTAAATCCTTTGTATTTCTATAAATCAATGCATTGAACTGCTAGGTTTCCATCAGTTGTAGAAGTATTAACAGGAATCCAGAGAGCTTATGGTCAAAAAAAAATAGTATTATTTAATCAGCCACAATAGCTGACTACATTTATGTTCTCAGCCCATCAGCAATGCAAGGTAAAGCTTCAAATCCTTTCACTTGTTGAGAAATAAAGGGGTTTTACCCTGTGTTTGCCATGGATTGATGGCTATGGACAATCAGATACTACAGCAAAGTCATTTCCATGTCCATCTATACTACATTTTCAAGAGATTTCTCCCTCAAGTCATTCAATCTATCTCAAGTCCTCAACTAACCAGTGACTGCCCTGAAATAGTTGTTGTTCCCCACGTCTCACTTAGGAAGACATCTTTTATAGCTGAAATAATTTTCTTGTTCATAAGGCTACTCCCAGAGTGAATCTACAGTTGAACACGAAAAAGCTCTACGTTGTCATTAAAAGGGCCAAGTGGTTTTTGCACTTAAGTGGCAGCCTCCCCATCACATCTAGAATTGCATTCATCTTTGAAGGAGTCAGCTGCCTCAGAACAAGTACACAAGAAAAATTCAATGTTCAAATTAAAAAATGGATTAATATTTCAAATGAAATTTGAACTTAGCCAATTACTTTCATCAGAATACTCATCCACAGCACAACAAAGATCATCTGTAAATATATAGTTTAATAATTCAATCATATAGTAAGACACTCTTCCTAATTACATATTGCTCAACCTCAAACAGATCACAATGAAAATAATACCACCTTAACACAAGTAGATCTTTTCAACTTTTAAAATATTTAATATTCAGCCCAAAAAGCTGATATCGACCCTGCCTGAAACACTGGAAAGGGAATCAGAAAGATTGAAATATTTAGTTAAGGAATCTGCTAAAAAATACTAGAAAGAACAGTAAAATGTAGCCCACCTATGAAACAAAAAAGGGAAATTACTAATTATTTTAATGCATTTAAATGTTTAATCACTTAGTCAAACTGACTGGCCTGCTGCAACTAAAACATTCGGGATGTATCTCATAATTTTGTTAAAGATAGAAAACTGTTTCCTGTAGAGGTGAAAGGTTAAAACATAATGTAGAGATCTCTGTGTGTCGACTTTCTAGAAGGTCATTTTTTACTTAAATGCTCTTATTATTTGCTTGATGTTATTATTTTTCATCTCAGCTCTGCATCATTTCCATGTAAATGTAACAATGAAAATTGTTCTTAAAACATCTTTTCCAATATGCCAGTTGCATTCATTTAGCGTTGGATTATAATAGGCATACAGAAGATATAGGTTTAAAAATATATAACCACCACATTGTAACACATGACAATGTCTCTTAAATGAGAATCCAAGAAAATACATTTCTTATTAAACATTTTGTGTGAGCCCTCCTCAATTTTCTTAAAATTTTCTTACATTTTCTTAAAAATGACATGAGATAAAATCTTAATTTTGCATGCAGCTGCATAGTCTTCACGGACAGGCATGAGCTGTGCTCACACAATACACTCTTATGCACACAGAGCTAAGAGGAAAACTGCGTGTTGTTTTGGACAAAATCTTGGACCAAATTAAGACAGTCCAAAACCAAGTGGATATTAGAAAAGAGTGGGAAAAGAATGAATAAATTATATGTCAAAGGCTTTTGAATAACCTTTCAATAATCATTAACCTATTAGTGTTTGCAGACTGCAAACTTCAAGGAAATCACACGAGTTCTTGCCGGTAAGCAGCATCTTCCAAGTTCTGGAAACAATCAAAAGAACATAAGGCTACCTATTTTTAAAAAAAAGTTTGTTTTACTAAAATCAAGTATTTCTAGTACGTTACCATACAAGATGGTTAAAACGCAACTTCTGGGGTTTTTTAATCTATCGAAAAGGAGGTGGATACAAACTGGACAGCTTTTCTATACACAATTTCTTTATTAAGGTACAATTTAGAAATGCTAAGAATTCCATCAATAACAGTAGTTGTCACAGGCTTTCTTTCCCTTCCTTTAATTTTATAGACATCATCCCTTTGACTCTAGTGATGCAGAAAAGCAGCTTTCCAGTCCAGAATTATAAGGAAATCATTTCAGAACTCAACTTGAATCAGAAAATGGCATTTGCTTCACTACAATATTGTACGCTAAGGTGCTAGCAAATGATGTGCACTCAGTCTTTTCAGGACAGACCATGAGAAAGTCCTATCATAAAATGATTACAGAGAATACTACTCCAGCATTGCAGGGAAGAAGTATAAAGGTGTTGTGTTTCATAATCTTTGTTGGCTGTAAAGTAGGTGAGAAAGGAACTCTAAAGGAAGAGTAAACATTGGAAACCCTTCATTTCCCCTAGCAGGGATCAAAACCAGAGGGATCTGTGTTCATTTAACTCCTTCCCTCTCTTCCTCCTCCTTCCTTAATACACACATGTACGTACGTCATGCAAGATGGGCAAAGAAAACATTCTAGCAGGTCATGGATTTTCTCCCATGGAAGCTACTGCTTCAATTGCACATACTCTTGACATATGAGAACAGTAACACAAAATATACCATTTAAGTAAGACTTCTGTCATTAATTTCATCATGACCGCAACATTTTACTTGATTTTCTTAATTAGTTAGTAAATAATTCTATTTACAAGCATGTAACCAGTATGATGTTACAATTAACTACAGGAGCACATAATAATCTGCTTTATTCAGGCTCTTTGATGCGTGTGTCAACTAAACACATTCAAGCACTAGTAAGCTAATATGTTGCAATTCTGCACGTAAAAAACTTCTAGAGGCATATGGGACACTTTAGGCATGCATTTCACAAACACTTGCAAGGTAGAGCAGAACACCGAGTATCAGGAAACTTGTTTTTCGCAGCTGTAGCAAAATACTGGGGGTACAGGTATTTCCAACAAAGATGGTTCTGTGCATTTTCAAACTTTTTCTTTCCTAATTCTTCCAACATGTCCTACGGAAATCCTATCTCATCCCCCTTCCTGGCTGCTCATCCAGCCTCATGAACAGACTCCTCTAGTCAATCTCATTACTCACTCAGATGCTTCACAGCAGTATAATGTAATTCATGGCAATTTACAGACTCAGAAAACTGCAAGCAACTTCAGGAGGCCATCCATAACAGTAGGGATGTCTCTAAAGGCATTACCAGCTTGCACATACATCATTTCCAAAAGATATCTAAGCATTTCTGTAAAGCCCTCGCTACACTAATTGCCAGGGAAGCATTCATCCATTTTATTCCTTCTGTTAGAAAGGTTACTTTAACATCTCATCTAAATCTCCCTGATATTTAAGTCTATTAATTCTTATTCTATCCAGCATGGGCAGCAGAGATTTACCCCTTTCTTTCTTGCAGCAGTCCCTGCGTAATAGAAGACTTAAGTTCCTCCTCCATCTTCTCTTCTTTAGAAGAAAAACAAGCATAGCTACTCAATTTTCATTGCATTTTATTTTCCAGACCTTGCATTGTTATCATTGTTCTAGTGTGGATTCTCTCCAACGAGGCCACAACTATGAATGTAACACTCCAGCTAAGACCTTATCAGGGATGGGGAAAGCTGAAGAATTATTGCATACATTTTGAAAGTTATACAATGTCCTGTTGATACATCTGCTACGAAACATACTCATCCTTTGTTATACCACAATATTGCTAATTCACATTCACTGGTGATGTACTACAACTCTACATCTTTTTTTTGCACAGCAAATTGTTCATTGTGTTAGATTTGTACCTAACTGTATGAGAACCTGCATGAAAATGACAACTCTCACTTTTCCCCAATAAACTTTATCTAACACTTTTCTCAAATCATTTTTCCCTTCTGCAAGAGTTGCTTCCAATTCCACTACACTTCCAGTACCTTCCAATCCAATATCAATGGAAATTGAGGCCTAACCTGTTATTACCAAGAAGAATTCCACTCAATACATCTTTCAATTTTAATAATGAACCACTGGTAACTATTCTCCAAATACAGCGGATTCTTTTAGACCAAGCTTTCCCAGCTCACTCATGAGACAATGTCAAAAACTAAGATCATCATCTGCTGCTTCTCTGTTTATAAGGTCTGTTACCTTTTCTCATCAGAAACTATGATTGCTTTGACATAATCTCTTCTTGATAAATAAGTGTTTCATTTGCTTGTCTCCTTGTTATCTTCCTGGTACTTAAACATAGTCTGATTATTGGCTTAAGTATTTTTCTGTGAACTGTAGTTAAACTCACTTCATAATTTCTTGGCTCTTTTTCTTCCTTTTTAAAACCTAAATACTTCATTTGTCCACCACTGCTACCTTTCTCCTCCTCCATTTCTCAAAAAAAAAACCCCGCACTCTGAAATTTTGCCTGCCAGTCTTGTAGGTACAAGAAAATGAAGCTCATAATGACCAGTCAATTTGAAAATACCTAATGTGTTTGTATTTTCTAAACTGTTCTTTCTTAATTTGATATAGACACTGTATCTTTTTACAAGTGGTATTAATTCCACTAGTCACTGATTGCCATTGTTTCTTTTGGTGGGGACTCACAGATGCAAGAAAGACACTACTTTTTGAGCAGTATCAGTTGACAATTTTCTCGTTCCATTAAGCTGCAGGTCAACCCTTTCCTTAATTGCCTCCTCACTATGAATATAGTTACAGAACGATTTCATGTTACTTATGTCCCTTGCTAGTTGCATGACATTCTTGAGTTAGCCTCTGATTTTCTTCATGCTATATGTTTCCACCCTTCCTTCCATTAAAAAAAAATAATTCTGATATTAGTCCTTCTTCTTGGATTTGTGGTCAACAAAGCTTTCCCACCGCTGTAAGCATCCTTGTCTCCTTTGTTCGCCTCCCCAGTTCAAAATATTCTTCAGATCCCAGACTCTATTTGTTTACCTCATTCTTTCCTTTAGGCTACCTACCTAAACCTCTGCTCTTGGAATTTCTATGTGCTCCTGCCTTAGCTTCTTGACCCACCTAATTCTAGGTCTCTTTCTATACAATGACTAATTACCAGATTAATTTATCTTCTATTCCCGCCTACTTCTTGTTCACTCACCAGTTCCCAGGCCCAGCGCCCCTGTTAGGATAGCTACAATATCATGCTAAATTCTACATTTCATCTTAGTATCCTCAAACGCTGGCTCTGTAGCCCTTTGTTTCTCTACCCAGCATACAGTCTTTCTGGAGACTTCTTCCAGATGTCCCTCTCAGCTCTTTATCCCCTATCTACTTATTCCTCGCCATAAGACTAGTTTTTGCCCCTTCTGCACTTAAATTAGCACAGCCTCCTCCTCCTGTTTGCATAGTCAAACAAGAAAATAGGCCATTGCAGAAATTGTCCAAAAATGAGGTTGGATGCCTAGCGCCAAAATTACATAAGTATGAATATCAACTGCAGCATTCTTACCTGAGCGGGGCAGAAGCATGAACAGAATATTTATGAAACTTAGTGGCTAAAATGCTATACCAGTTTCTATTGACTTTTCAAAGGCTTAAAACTTGTGCCGAGGAAAAAAAAAAAAACAGTGAAACACACATCTGTAGCACAAAGACCAATTTTGCCTTATTTCAGTTTCAGGGCTAAAAACATTTGCTGACATTTTACAAAAGAATTCACTGAAATATTCTAACAGAAGTAAAACCATGTGTCATCTCCCTTGCATCTTTTCCTAAATAGTAGAATAGCTCCCAGTCTTCTTCCTTCCCTTTTTCATAGTCTGTGGTCCTATGATCATAGTTACAATAAAGGCAGACACAGTACAAAATATGTTAACACCTTTCAGGAAAGTTTTTACCTTGATGTCAGAAGTGTCACGCTGACTGTTGCGCCACGCTCTTGAAATAGACGAAAAAGTTCTATCTGCATGATCAAACTTCCCACCTTGTAGATTTAGGAAGAGTGTTGTAAAGGGTTCCTAAATATATATAAAAAGATTAATTAATAACAGCAATGTATTTCTTTAGGAATGTCAGGAAAAAAAGGGATTTATTATTCTTTTGGTGTTTGGTTATTAATGATGCTATTCTTCTGGCAGACACATGATTAATTGCAAAGGGTTAATTCTACTATCTGGGAATGAGAAATACAAACTGATGCTTATTTGTTCAATAAATGCTTTTTACTCCTACTCCGTGCATACACGTGCAGACAAAGAAAAGCAAATAAAAATGAAAGAAAATATTTACAGGCTGGAGGAGAAGCTACAGTCAGTTGTGACACAAATTGCTCTTGAAAACGTGAAAAAGTTCAATATTTTTACCTTAGGTAATTTTTAAGCTAGCATGTAACAAAAATAACACATGCATTTTATTTTGTTCAAGCTAACCCATTAATATAAAGGGTAGCATTCAATACCGATAGCTTTATGATTGTTATTGTTTAATATGTAATTTATGATTTAGAAAAGAAAAACGTTTGAAAGATTTAAAAGCCTCCTCTTAGTTAAAGAACACTTAAGCACATATTAGTGGATAATTGCTTGAAATTAGCTAAGCGCTATAAATTACTTCAAGGATTTATGTATGCTTGTACATTCTAACAAGCTTTAATTAATGATGTGCTGCTAATGCTTTCCCAAAGAAGTTACTTTCTAGGAGATAAATCGCCTTTCAATTTTATAGAAAAAAAGCATTGCTTAACCAATACATTATCAATATGTAGCATCTCAAATGTTACTTCCATATAAATTGCAGCAGATTTTTATAATTAATTATTTACATCACAGAATTTCACAATCAGCAAAAACCAACTAATTTACACTCATTAGGAGCTGAAAATTAAATACATTCAGTAAGAACCACAAATATTCAGTGCATGGTCCAGTCAGAAAATATGCACGGAAGGAAAGTTAACCATGTTTAAAGTAGTATAAGAATGTAGACTAAAAGCAAGTTTTAAGGAGAAAAAGCTTTACTGATTTGAAAAGGCTGTACCATAAAAATCAAAACCTTCTGCTCAAACTTTGAACTACATTTATCCTACATTACTGATTACAATTACTAGAAAATTTCAGTACTCTCCTATGCCATTGAGTTTTAGTTTATTCGTTCGTAGCTATTTGTTGCTTTCATTACCATCTAAAGGAAAAGCATTTTTAAAAGATACACTTACGATTCTTAATAACCATGTGAGAGCAAAACTTGCAGTTGAATAATGTGTGCCATAGTGAAATTTTGGAACCTGGTCGTCTTCCCATGATTCGTATCTCTCGGCAAAGAACGCTGCTCTCTTTGGGTTCAAAGCTCCAATAGGCTACAAGGTTTGTAAAAATAAATACATTAAGTAAACAAGGATAACATGACCTATTATCATATCATACTCCCCTTGCTCTTTTTGGTAATCAGAGCTATTGGCATGCATGGAGAAGACTGGGTTTGGTGTTTTGCAAGAGCAGGTGTTGGATTCTGTAAGCACCTGAATAGATCTGTGTACTTCAAACCAGGATTCCACGCACATGCACACAGCTAGGTGGAAAAAAGTCTCTTCTGCATTCATATAGGCTTAATTTTTACTTACTGCTGATTCAAGTCAATGACTAAAAACCACTGCACAGTAGAATGTCTTGGACAAAGAGCTGTTAACTTGTGTGCCTGTGTATGTGTGTGCACGTTGAGTAACTATTAAGCAAACGGGAAGCAACAACGAGAAACATCTTTGGATATTTGGGGGGCAAAAAATAGTGACCGACAGGGTGGAAGAATATTAACAGTGTACTTGGAATTTTTATATTACTATTCTTGTTCCTATGTTTTCTATTTACCATCCCAAGACAAGTTTTACTTAATGAATAAAACCTGAAACTTGGAAATAGACAAATAAAACAGCAGAATTTCTAGATAAAAACATCGCTATAAAAGAAACAAATAACGTATGTATGACTAAAAAAGTCTATCACACTTTCACCAACATTGTTATCCTTTGTTCAGCGCTTACCTAAGACATAAACACCCAGGGATTTATTTAAATGTAAGAAATATAATATTTTGTTATCTATAGCTGTGTATTTCTTCAGCAGACTTTTACATAAAGGATTTGGAAAAATGAGTATACGTCACATAAATCACTGAGAAACTCAAAAGTGAATTTAGCCGTTCCACACGTAATAAAGCTGTAAGAGTTCTAAAATATCTTTGTACATATGTGCAAACCATATATGCAACACAATTTTGTATACATATTGAGCACACTGTATGTTATTAATGTAAATGATGCCCATCTGTACAGACAATGGATGCATTCAAGTATAACTGAAGAAGAAACATGCAAAAATATTTTCTTATTTCTGTTCTGCAAGAATAATATACTTAAGAATACCCTACAAGGTAAGGAGAAACTTTGAGAGAGAAGTACTTGAACAAAGGTAACAATTAGTAACCTCGTTATTAATTCAAGCATAGTTCGAGTGAAAAACTATGTCTGCTATTCAGATTATTATTATTCAAATAACTGCTTCTTGGCGGCTCACATGAAATTTGGCATACAAGCTTCAAAGTATTTTCTCTTCTAGGATAGATTAGATCTATGAACGACCTAAGATCCAATCTTGCATTTTTTACTTAGAGCAGCTTTCACATTGCAGTAGGAGAAAGAAAACATCTTAGGTTAATTACTATTTTTGCAGTTCACTAATTTGAAATATAACCCTTTAAAAGAAGTCGTTCCTGTATAAAAGGATTTTTATCTGATTTAGTAAATTTATTCCAGGGAAGAATGAAACTGACTCCAAGAAGTCTCTTTGTTGCAAGAACCATTTTGGAATCTCCATCTGTACTGATTTTCCCTAAAGACTCAGCTATGCTTGAGGGAAAAAAGAAGGAGGAAGGTCATTGGTAGACAAATTATATGAATTAAAAATAGAAACAGTGTTGTGCTGTATGGTTCTGTAACATTTTATGTATTCTCTTTATCTGCCCCTATTTTTATTACTCTCCAAATGAGTATAGCCCAAATCAATAGTTATAGAATTACATTCCTTGAATATAAAGCTAAACCCAATTAGAATTGATTCCATTCTCTTTTCAAAAAAAATGGTATCATGCAGAGATCCATATAGCCAGAACCCACAGTATTGATTTTGGCTGTTATTGTTACAGTTGGTTTCTGAAGCCTGCAACAGGACAACTATCAAGACATGTCACATTTATTTGCAAGCAAATAAAAAAAGTCCCCAAATGAAAGAAAGCTTAGGGAAAAAAAAAAAAAAAGAACCACGGCGCTGTGCACTGACAATGATACACTATCAGCTTACTCAGAGAAGTTACAGTGGGAATACACACATTGAATTATACATTACACGAATGCACTGATTTATTGTGGTAATAACATCCACCTCATTAAAAGATTCTGCTTTGCTGCAGTTGGAGGGCTACATATTGTTTACTGCTATAAATTAATGGCAGTGCACAGAAGACTGTAGAACCCTTCTAACAATAGATCTGTAATGACAGTGCTGTATATCACAGCTTCCCCAGCAGCTTCATAATAAAATGGAGACAATGTATTGGGCTAATACATTCTACCAGGCAGGCCCATATTTTTCTGACAACTGCTTCTAAGGATGAGGTGATTCTAGTGTGTTACACTGCACTGTGAACAGTTAACTAAGCTTGAGCTACAGAATAAAGCACATACGAGGAATAGTCAAATACTCTCTGACTTTTAATTTAGTAAACAAATTAAATGACATTTTGTAATTATTTCCTATTTCAAAATTAACAGGGAATCACAATTACATACTGGATTCCCTCCCCTGTGGGTAAATGCCAAGGGAAAAAGAGTAAATCCAAACTAAGCTATGCTAGGTGTAGCCGTGAGACCACAAATTTACACTACTCAACATGGTTTCCCTATGGCTACAGAACACTAAGGAAGAACAAGCTGAAAAGCTTTCGTATCTAGAAACGCCACAATACATTTTCTTTGCAGTACCCCTTTTCAGAGAGGAAAATTAAATACCAGTTCACCAATTAAAAACACTTATTGGGGGGGGGAAGCAGAGAGAGAAAAATTCCAACAAGCAAAAACAATGGATGAAATAACAGGAGTCAAGATGAAAAAAGAAGTCACTTATGGCTGCTAAGTTTTCAAACTGTATTGAAAAATGAATAATGTACATGGTTTTCAAGCCAGAGTTCATTAAAAAAACGGTCCAAACTGGAGGAAGAATTGAGGTAGGAAGTTTTTGTTTTATCTTTTCCAAAGGCATGATCACCTGGTTTTTGACCCAAAGTGGTTGTTGTAACAACATGTGTTACAAATATGAAAGTTACAAGCTATCCTTAAAAAAAACCCTCAATTTGATATTAATTTTTAAGTGCTCTCAAATCTATCAATACTTCAAAATAAATAAACGCCACATTTTGACCAAGAACTGAATATAGTAAATCTCAGTCTTTGGACCAAGCTTGCTTGCTTGCTTTGAGATACAACAAAGAAAAATGGTTTGCTGAAAAATAACTGAGAAAACACACTGACTCTTGCCATCTACTGCTGTTAAATATGTCCAGACACTATGGTGTACAGTTATATTTGTTGGTTCTTAATCTTACTCTGTGCCAGATATTGGAACAGTGGCCCATCTTGTCTCCATTTTCAGAAGAGGCCTCGTTGCACACAACAGAAAAAAGCAGAATGCTCACCGCTCCTCTACATAGGGCAGAATCTCTCCTGGATTCTGTTGCTCATGTTCAAGAATACATACATTCTGGAAAATTGCTATCAAAGCAGACCAAAGTCTTACAAAGAATTACAATATGTTTATTTATAGTTACATATTTAAAAAGAAAAGGAGGTGCTTTTTATTCCTATCTAATATGTTTTCATTTTTTAAATAGTGTTACTCCAAATAGACAGACATACCCTGTTCTTACCCATGCTGCCTTTTGTTATTGGCCTTTATACGGGCTCTCAAGGGCGGGTGTCAAGAGGACAGGGCCAGACTCTTTTCAGTGGTGCCCAGTGACAGGACAAGGGGCAACAGGCACAAACTAAACCCAGGAAGATCCACCTGAACATGAGGAAAAACTTCTTCACTGTGAGGGTGACAGAGCCCTGGCACAGGCTGCCCAGGGAGGGTGTGGAGTCTCCTTCTCTGGAGATATTCAAAACCTGCCTGGACGCAGCCCTGTGCAGCCTGCTCTGGGTGACCCTGCTCTGGCAGGGGGGTTGGACTAGGTGATCTCCAGAGGTCCCTTCCAACCCCTGCCACTCTGTGATCCTGTGATTCTGTCATTAAAACAAACATTGCCACTTTTAATGTCTCCTATCCATTGTAATAGTGAGAAGAGTTTTTAACTCATTAACATTCAAAATCCATGAAAGACTAGAGCGGAGGATATGGCAGTAAACTGCATTTAATTACTGCAAACAATTAGTCAAGATACCATAGTTTCGTCTTCACTGTTAACTGTTACCTCTTTTGGTGAAGACAGCAATCTTAGCAATTACTACCGGAAATCAGGAGGTCTGTGCAAGTGCCTGTGAGTTCTGAAAAGTAAGTAGTTCCAGAAACTAAGTCCATCCTGACCAGGGCAAACAGAAAAATTTAAAAATTAATGAAAATATTATCTCTGAAATTTGTATTTCAAAACTTCTTCACCATGAAAAAAAAAATTAAAAGAAAAAAAGAAAAAGACAAAAAGAAAAAATGGGGAAAAAAAAAAAAAAAGAAGAAAAAATACTTTTCGTTGTGATTCCTTATACTGTTTTCTTATCCACATCCAACCAGGTATTTGGATTCCTGTGAATACAATTATCTGTATCATTGAATTATGTTTTGTAGCATCCTTGCCAAGTATGATGTTTGTTTTTCATACGTTTTATTTTCAAGATGACAATCTGGGTTTCATTACTAATATTTTTCATATATTCATTGGGCTTAAACGACCAGGGGGACCATTAGGTCATCTCATCTAGCCTTGTGTTTGTATGACAAGCCATTAAATGCCTTTCCATTACATGATTTTGAGTCCAACTGTTTATACTTGATTATAGCATGAGCTGTATTTGGCCGACCTGCTTTCCAGAAAGGCATTCGACCCTTGAATACATGGACAATCTGCTATTTTTCTTGGAAGCTTTTTCTACTGATAATTGCGATCCTCATTCTAAAAAATACTTACTTCAGTTCAGCTATGAATTTACTGGTGTGTTACTAAAGAAATCTTACTATGCTTCTCTCTGACATATCAGAGTCTCTACTCACCCAGAATTTTCTGTATATAAAGATGCTTACAGACTATAATTAGACTTTTTAATACAGAAAAGAAATTGAGCTCTTCAGGTCTTCCATTTTAACGCGTTTATTCCAGCCTTAAGATTTCTCTGTACCCTGCCCACTTATCAAGGTGTTCTAATATACAGATACCTGACATGTGCTCAGTGTTCCGGTGTTAGTCCTCTCACTGTTGTAAATATGCTGAGTGCTGTAACCTCTGCTGCAGTCTAACCACAACTGCATTTTTAGAGTATTGCTTGTTTAGTTGCTTTATGTATTATCAACACATAATTAACTCCCAGAACTAGCCCATGCTTGTAATATTGTCAGTGGGACTTCCTGACCATCTGAGTAAAACTTCTTTTTCCCAGACAGAAATATAAAGACAAGATGCAAGGGTTTAATTATATGCAAACTTTATTAACTTGGGTCAACTGGGAAATATCTAGGAATAAACTCATGTAATGTAGATCACTAGTCTTTCATCTGTCATTTTTGTGTTTGAGAACAGCCACAAATGCCATGCCCCCCTCTGAACCTGTTCTCACTCACTGCTAGAACTCACCATTCTTCCTCTCAAACAACTGAGTACTGCCTTCTTAAAAATTAGGTCCTGCAACTGCCCCATCTTCTTTAGAGGGCAACTTACCTTTAATCTGTATCTAACTCAAATTCATTAAAGAACCGTATCCCAAAGAAAACTACAAACACAATTATCTGCTGAACTGTTTGAACTGCCCTCATTGATCAACTAAACTGGTCCTTATGCTGCTCCAGGAAAGACTTAAAAAATGGAAACAATCTACCAAGGAGAAAAACAATCCTTACCAATTCATTCCCAAAAGCACTGGTTTCACAGCAGATACTCAAATCCTACATCAAAGACTAGGCTAGGAAGGGGGAACTATGAATTTGGATGCCAAAATTTGGCTGAAGCCGAAGGGACAGAACTTGACAGAACTTTTGTGTTCTTCCCCAGTGATCATTTAGGTGATACGCAATAACTTCGGCTCCATTTCTAACCTGATTTACTTCGTTATACTTCAATATTAATTGTATGTCATATTTTAGTTGCTTGTAACACTCAGTTTTTGAGAACTTCAACACAAGCAGCTACTTGAATTTCATGTGGTTTCTGTGGAAATAAGGAATCCTACGGTCAAACACTTTTTGCATACGCAATGTTGAAACTGCAATAATTATGAATATTAGTGAGTGTACTCTACTGGTTTTGACATTAAGATATTAAATCAGAAAAATGCATATAGCTGTGCTGCCTTATTTTCCAATCACTAAAGTCAACATACATCTCTGGTGAATTTGTTGAGTAGACATGGATATTTGTTAATGTTCCATCTAGTTAAGCTTCTTCCCCTTTAGAATTGGCAAGTCGTTACACTTGTAGTTGCAATTCTAATCCATTATTCTGAATATAGGTATCACAAATAATTATGACACTTGAAAATTTATAGGGCGAAGGGAGAGATGGGACAATAATGTAAAGCAAGTTCTGAAGAATACTTCCTGTTCTTTTTATGTCGACCCAAAACTAAAATAATTTTCAAGTATAGATAAGAGTTACAAGCAAGCAAGACTTCATATGATCCACAGAGAACAAACAAACAAATAAATGCCAGAATTACCCTAGTTACAAAGCAAAGAAAATGATACATTCTCATGTAATTAAGTTGCTGGATTGATTGCTTCAGGGAGCAATGCGGAACAAATATAAATAGTTTAAAAAAAAAACAAGACAGACAGCTAGACCACCAGTCCATCAGTGGCCGTTAAACATGACCATCTAAATTATTTCTCCAATTCACAAAATAGTTAAACTTCTGGTTGCCAAACCTGTGAGGTTATCTGAAGGGAAGGATGATGCTTTACATGCTCTCTTTCTTTTCTTTTTTCGCTAGACTCCTGCTACTGGCTGTTCAGAGAGGCAAGATATCGAGCTAGATGAGCTTCTGGACTGGCTCCTCTCTTACAACTTCATATTAAATGACTCCCCATCTTCCCACATATACGGGTTGGTGCACATGATAGCAATAAAAGCCAGTCAAGAGCACTCCAGTACAACAAACTTGCAGTTACTTTTACATGCAAATGATTTCTTTGCTTAGATCTGTCTTTTTATTTACACTACTTAAGAAACACGGATAAACGGCTACCAGCCACCTCATTTAATACTTGCACGTACTAGGGTGCCGACAACTATTTCCCAGCAGCTCCTTTATCTAAGTGACAAGTATAACCAGCTGACTGTGATCAGCATTTTTATCAAGTGTAGGATCCCTGGGCATTTCCTGATGCACTGCATATGGGATGAAATTCCGTAATCCTCTTATCTCAGTGGTTTCTAAAATAAATTTAATATAATCTATACATACTAACACCACTGAACTTTTTTATGTAAACATGCTTTTTTAAATAGTTGACAGTCCTTAAAGACCCTATTTACCAGAAATCATGTCATGCAATTTACCAGATCACATTATGTTATAAAAAATTTTTAAAAACTCAATTTTCTATTCTAGGGAAACTGAGAATTCAATAAAGGACTGGAATAAAAGCAGACAATACTTGTGTGCATACAAATTAAATTGAAAGTGTTTGTACATATGGTTTATTATTAAGATTTTTCAAGAGCTCCCACATTCCTTTGAGACAACAAGAACGGTCAGAAAAAACTGATCTAAAGGTGGTCTAATAACCAGAATGTCCGAACACATCAATATAAATAATATTTAATGCGAAACACAGGAGATTCCCAAAGTCCGCAGTTCAAAAAAGGATCATAAACTAATCTTAAGCATAAAAAATGAAGAACTACGTTTAGCAATATTAGCAATGTTTTAGCAATATATTAGTGACAGGTCATCTAAAATCTTGGAAGAAATTCAATTTAAAGGAAAAATCTCCATACCTTCATATTACTAATAATAGTATCAAATGCTATTACAACCATCTGTAGCCGATTCCAAACCAATGCACAGCTGAACTGCAAACGTGCAGACTCATTACGCACACATACGCTTTTACGTAAGGTTTAATCAATTGTTCAGCACAACTGAGTGTGTCACACATTGTGTATTTGAGATATTATTACACCTTAATGCTACCAAGAAGGCAAACTGAAGAGAGGTGTTACGCGTTGTACACTTCCAAAAGGTCAGGGAGAATGGAACTTGCACGTCCCTGGGAATCATGAGGAGAAATCAAGCTGCTTGCAGGTGGTGAGGAGGGTATGGCATTGTAGTTGCCTTACTTAGAAAATAACTGCCAGCCAAAAGCAATCATTTGCATATACTATCCATGACATAATCTGTCAAGTGAAAGAAATCCCTGCATCATCATTCACTTATTTAAAAAAAAAAAAAGAAGACACAAAACCCTTTTATGGATTTCGAGAAACAGAATTTAGTGAGAAGCCTTGAATCACGGCAGGAGATTGAAAACATTCTCTTTGCCTTCCCTTCACAGACCACGCTCCTCTGCCAACGCATCATACCAGCCACTGTCACAGAAAACGGCAGCCATTGTACCTAACACCAGATCTATATAAGACAATCAGAACTAAAAATGTAATCCTTTTGGCTGGTACCAACAGCACAGGATCTCAAGCTAAAAGCTGACACAAACTTGCATTTTCTGCAGATTAAACACTGTTAGAGCACACAAAGTATAAATTATTGTGTATTATGTGTAAGCACCAAGCCCTACAAAAAGAGCAGCAGCAGGCTAGAAAGATGTACTTGGGAAAGTATAAAGAGTTTTTTACTGTAATCCATACTGTTTCATAGAACTATTACAATCAGATGATGTCACTCCTGAATGTAAATAGTCAGCTAAGAGCCCATCAATGCGTATTTTTTCACACATGCATTGCTTCACCCCTATCTAACGTGAATTCATCCATCATTTTATTACTTATTTCATAAGGTCTGCTGATTAGTCAGCCATCATCTTCAATACCATCAACAGATTAGTTTTGTCAGAAACTTTTATCAGCACCCTTTTTATCCTCTTTTTCAGATTACCATATATGCTGAATAGTATAAAGTACAGAAAAGACCTCTGGAATGCCAGTGACCACCTCACTTTGGAAACTAACCTTATGTTTCTGATACTGAGGCAGTTTCAAGTGATTGGCTGGATATCATATGTAAATTATTTCTTCTTAATCTTAGTAGACTATTCAACTTAAGCTTTTAGGATCACACCATCTGTTCCTAGTGATCTTTTTCTATTGATTTCCTTCATTTGATCCATACTTTCATCTGCTGATATTTGAGTTTGAGACAGGTCATCCGATGTGTCTATCAGATAAAGTAAGTCCACAGCCAGAGAACCACCTTAAACTCCTCCTTAAACAAAGATTATCATTGTTAGTATTTTACCATATGCTCATTTTCTCTGAGCACTATTTTTATAACTGGATTTTCCTTTGACCCCAACAGGCTTCCTGCTCTTAGGAGTTTGATCAACTCAGTTTTAGACAGCTCCAGTTAGGTGAGATAAATCCCATCCTCATTTCCAGCATGAGTGCAATTTTCAATTTAGCCACCATCACGCTCATTCAGAAATCTGAATTACACAGATGTGTGCTGTAGCAGGTCATAATCTGCTGGAGTTCAAATGTATGAATATAAAAAGGAAGAGAGACTGTATCAAGAGAGTAACATTCACTTTACATTAGGAAGACAGAAAACACACATTTAAAATGTCTATGGCCCAAGATATGTGTGTGAAATTACTTTATTTTGATTGCTAGTACATTTTATGACCAGACATGTACCCCATGGATTCTTGTGATCATTTAAAAGGTCATGAACCTCCCTCAGTAATTTCCAATTAGAAGACTACAGATGTTCAGGGCACCTAAAATTGAAACAAGGGTGGGATGGACAATAACATCAGATACAAACTAAGAATAGCATTTTGAACATTCATTGTTAATTCTGAGTTATTATTTTTCTTGTCTTTGAGTATTTGTGCATTCTAAACAATACACCTCCTTGAGGTAGGGGAAGATTAAGATTATTAGGCTCATTACCAAAATGATTCTTATTGATCCTGTAAACTTGGCTTTTGCTCTAACAGCTAAATAAAAAAAAAAAAAAAAAAAAAAAAAATTGCTTGAAAAGAATTAAGTGATCCTAGAAACTGCTATATGCATCTGAAGTGCAAAGAGTGACTTCAAAAATAAGCCTCTGGTGGGAAAAGAAGAGAATGGGGAAGAGAAAGTAAGAATGATAGTGAGATGCACTCTATCATCCACTTACACATTCTTTACAAGAGATGGTTTGACACAGCGAATAACCAACTAATGACAAGGAAAAAAAGACAAAGATATAAAAGGATGGTTATGACACTGTAATAGAGCACTGGAAACTCCCAGAATATTTTAAAAATTCTATCTAGACTAAGAGTAGGATTTCAGAAAGTATGTTTTGATAAATCATCTCAGAGATGTATTTGGCTGAAGTCTCAGTCTCAGCAGGTCTCTATAAGAGTTTTGGAGGAACAGGCGGCTAAACATGCATGGAAATCACGTTTATTCTGAAAAACGTCCCGAGATAGATGCTGCATGAAGCTCAAACCAACATGTCAGCACAAAAAGTCTCTCTGTCTTTGAACGTGAAACAAGTGTGTATCAAGCAGAGATTGATACGAAACTCCAGAAGGGCTAGAATTGTTTCAGACACAGTAAACAGTTTAGAGTCTCTAAGGATCCTGACTAAGCCGGGCTTGCCAATCCAGTAACTACTTCGTGTAACTAAGCCAGCCTTCCTCGGGGACGTGCTCCTGCTCTTCCCGGGAGCGGCCTGCGCTCGGCTCGGGCGGGCCCTGTCCGTGGTGCTGAACGCCCGCGTCCGGCGGGCAGAGCCGCGGCCTGGCTCTGGGCGGGTGCCTGACCATGGTGCTGCACAAACAGCCTTGGCGGCTGGGAAACAGAGGACTGCAGCAGACCCGTCACAGGCCCACGGGGCCCTTTGCGGCTTTGTCTCCTAATTTTGGCACATGTGCTAAAGGAAAAGACACAACTGACTGACTCAGCTTTCAGAAAGGATAATTGACCAATTTTATCGTTCACTAAAGTCCCTGAAGGAATCTGTCTGAGGATTACTGGCATTTGAGAGTCTCACAAAATCACTTTTCCCCCCATTTAGAAGTGGGAAAAACTTATGTTATTAAACCAAAACTTTTCATGGGAATATAACAGACTACTCAGCACTTTAGTTGGTATGATTTGTAATTCCACAATAGATTTTCTGGTCCAAACAAAGAAGGCCCATAATAGTCCTAAGATTATAGCGCTGTTCTGGGATGTGAACAAGAGAACTTCATACTCTTGCACACCTTTCTTCAAAGAGGGACTTGACTTTTGAGGTCTCGTATCGCAAGCGAGGACCCCAGTCACAATTACAATCTGCACCCACCCACTCCCCATCCCTTTTTAGCTCTCTGCCTTTATATTCAAAGAGGACAGACACGGAAGAAAGGGTCTTCGTTTTCTCAGCTATATTTCATTCTTTTACGGCTTCCTAAGTGGTACCAACACATGCATCCCTAAAAATCAAGGTACTGCTCAGAGTATTGCTTCCTGTTTGAATGCTTCCCTTCCCCTAAAAGTGTCTTTTAATACGATTATGTCAAATGTCTAGATCTGTCCATCCCTTTGCGCAAACAGGTACGGAGATCAAATGTACACTACAGCAAGGTGATAAACCAGTTTCTGTAATAATTTCTCTCAACTGTTCCCTATTCTGCATACAGTTCTAGAGAGGATGGAGTGTCCCTCTCCTCGAAGCAGCAAGTTGCATTTCACAAAGAAAGTGTGATAACTTGTTATCTTATGCTGAAGAGAAACTGAGAAATATACTTTATACTAAAAATATCAAAATCCATAACAGACTAACAAATGAATAATGAAAAATGTGTCTCCTTTTCAGATATCACTGCTTCAGGCTGACTGTAGTCTGGGACTGGTTTTGATATGTCTACCACTGTTTCTTGAGGTGATCCAAAATTCTAGAAAATATGCGGGACCTTTTCGTAACTGCCAGGGATTCTGATACAAAGTTAGAAATATTTTATTTCCTGTACTGGCCTGTTTTAAGCAGGGATTCACATGAACTGCCCTGAGAGGAAAAATACTTGTACTTTCCTTCTGAGCTTATCCTGTCTGGCGTTGGAATGCTTTTTAATTAAGTGGTATCTTTTGTCATAGGTACAGATGATAAATTTACTGCCTGAAATGCCAGTGACAAGGCAACCAGGGCAGATGCTGAGCCCAGCAGTGTCAAGCATCATAGGTTTCAGTGCCTAAATTCCAGATGTAATTATCTATCAAAATAAGTCATCGCCACTGCACCCACTATTGTTACTTCTCACGCTGTTCCTCTCACCTTCTTTTAGCGCCCAATTTTGGAACATGTTTTATGCTTAGATGGACACTGAGTCCTTCTGGTGAGCTGATCAGCTTTAACTGGTAGTAACCTGTATTGATTTTGTATTGGAGCATGAGCTGATTAAAACATAATTTTCATTTCCTACATGAAAAGCACTGGTTCACAGAACGCCTGTACAAGTTTTAATGCCTCTCTAGACAAAAAGATTTCTTTAAAAAATTTGCAAAAGCGTAGTGGGTGCACATCAAAACATTTGTTACTTGCTATCTCTTTGCCAAGAGTAACAAAATAACTAAAGAAAATTTCATGCCCATCCCATTCTATTTCCTTACAGGGCAACATATTCAGCGCAAGTTACATGTGCAGTGAATTTGTGGTCCTGAAATGGGCACCCTGCAACAGAATTCAGGCTGGCATGCGGAAGAACAGTCAACAGTGAAGTTTACGTTAGAACACAAAACTAGTCTCATTTGTCATAGTAAAAAAAAAAAAATCTATTACTTCTCTTCTGTCAAAGTGTGTTTGATATCAGTGGCTCCCACAGCCCAATTAAACACCTCACTTCACTGAAGGTGAGAGCTATTTGTTGCTTTTGTACACTTGACTGGAAAAGAAGCCATTACGTACGTAACAGCCACTATAAATTGATGATGATTTAGCAAATATTGCATGAAAATGATAAAAATGAGAATAAAAATATTATTAGGTACACATGTAGTTATAGCAAAGACAAAGGAAGATTTAAGAATGGCATAATTTTCTTCTTCCACTAGTGTCAGTTTATGATCTTACAGAAATTTTGTGCCTTATGAAAGACAAATTATCAACAGCTATTTGAACACAGCAAGATCTTATAACAAACTTCTGAGAGCATAAAATTATGCTTTGATATCTCAGTATTTTCCATGTATTTTTACTTCTCTTTTTTTCCTTATCTAAGTCCAGAAACACAACAGAATTTATTGCTTCCACTGAATAAAGAAAAGGAAAAAAATGTGCTTTTGAACAACATAAGTAATGCAGAAAATGGGACACATTCTGGTGGGAAACTGTGTCTATTGTATAAATAAAATATATGCAGCTATAAATATAATATGTAATACTCATTCCAAACCATAGTCACCTCTTAAGAAATAAACACTCGAGTCAAAGCAGGGTAACAGACTGGCAGTGCACTCCTGGCATTTGTCAGGAGCATTTGTCAGGCTGACAGTAATATTAACCACAATCCATTTCAGTTGCTTTGGTTTATCATTGTGTGACTGATGTTCAAAACAATGCCATAAGAAGCTGCTTAAATAAAGTGTTAGTTTAACCTATACACTGCAGCTCTTTAAATCTGTACTAACTGTGGACTTCCAGCTAATACATTAACAAAACTGTTATTCGTATTTTTCACTTTACAATATCTAACCTTAACTTGCAACTTCTAAAAAAAAAAAAAAAAAGAAAAGAAAAAGAAAGAAGAATCCTTCACTTTTAATTTTCTTAGGTACCAAAAAAGTAAAAATATTGACCTGACATCCTTTCTGCCAGACCAAAATCAAGGTTTTCCTTTCCTTTTCTTTACTCAGTGGGAGCACTAAACTGTGATGCACTTCTGGACATGGATAAGGAAAAGAAATAAAATAAAATATTGTTAAAATAAAAGACTGTTAAAACCATGTAAAACGTTAAGTGAAATATCTTTAGATATTTTTAAACCTTTAGCAGTCCAAAAGCATAGACGTGGTACAATACATAATTGGCACTTATTTTGAAGCATTACCCCCAAGGTAACAGGACTACAATGAAAATATCACAACATACATGACATTCAAACATTTTCATAGTTGAATATTAGCAAAGTTTTTCAGATATTTGCCATGAATTCATCATCTGACACAAAGTTTAACATTTAAACTACGTAGAGTTGATACTGCTAGAAATGTCCGAACAGTAACCAAAACTTGAACAGCTGTAGCTGAGACAGGTATGGCATAAAGACGAACTGTCTGATCAACAACATTTAATGGAAAATAAGGGAAAATGCACGGTAAATATACCGATATATATAAATATTCACTATTCCCCAACAATAGGTCCAATTCTCTGCCAATCACCTGTTAAAGATTAGAAGCTCCTAAGAATATCATGTTCCAGGCTTAAATAATATTAATGAAAGTCCTTCTACTCCTAATACAGTATGACTGACATCTACTATTGTAATAACTATTTCCCTATTAAGTTCAGAGTTTTCAAACGTATGATTGAGAAGGTTAAGCATAGATGTAGATACCACCTAAGTAATGTCCACTTGGTAATGTCCCTAAATAATGTCCTCTCTCAGCAAAAGCAATGGAAAGATTCCCTCAGAACTTGAAGTATACTTAGTAATCCTCAAAGACTAATTTCATGAACAGAGAAATCCATATAAGCAGTCACTATTAATAAAAAAATGCACAGCAAAAGTGCGGGTTTGCTTTCCAATTTCTTAATGGAGGCAAGAGTGGTACCTAACCTAAAATGAGGAAAAACTGCTCTACAGTGCACTGAGCTCTATTTCAGGGTGGAGGGAGAAAGACTAGGACTTTAGCGCTGACTGAAATGACTAGTTTACAAATGAAAATACAATTAAAAGGAGATGCCTCAGAAGTATAGCAGCTGGAGAATTCTTTGTTTTGTCTCGAGTTATTTTAGCAATTGACATGATGTACGCAGAAGTATCATTTAGCAAAAGTAAATGGAAAATAAGGTTGCAAAAATCATGTCAGAATCAAGGAAGTTATTAACGATTAATACATTTAATTTATGTACTAATTCAAGCTACACAGAGCTGACGTTACTCGTAAGTTTTCAATTTTCACTTAAGTGTAATTCATCCAATCACCAGTCTCTCTCTATAACTGATGTACATGAAAAGGTGGTATTCATTGAACAGCTTGGTAGTATGAGGGAAATGGATCAAATTCCTGGAGTTTCACCTAAGTTTAAGACCAAACACATATGGCTCATTAAAATTCCTTGTCTATAGAGTAGCTTTGGAAACAGTGCTAGAGGGTGTCCATTGGTACGGTTCTTTCTGCTACATTGCAGACTGAGCAGCAAATACAAAGTCTTTAAAAAAATCTTTTTAACTTTAACCCATATTAAGCACTATTCTTGTTTGTATTATGTTTCTGAAAGAAAAAAATCAAGGTTTCTTTTTCTAATCAGCATCTGCACATTTTGTGCTTTGTCATCTTTTGATTTCTTCTCAGTATCATCTTAACTCTGAATTTTGGAGATTTGTACTCCTAGGTTTTGAACAATTTCAAATAGTTAAAATTAATTTAGTCTAGGTTGGTGACAGGTATTTTTAGTTGGAAACCCTCTTCAGATATTTTTTGGCCTGGAGATCATTAAGAAAGCATTTATTAAATTCCACCACAAGAAATTATTTTAAAATATTCTTTACCTTTGAAAGATCTGTTAAAATATAAAATACGAGTAAGTTTACCCATGAATATGGATTTGTGTCAGTCAGACATTCTGAGAAAGCACAGAGTGCATGACTTATTCTAAATAACATTATTAGGAAATGTTACAATGACAGTACCGCAGTATCTCTCTGCTATGAGCTTAAAAACATTATTCCTTTTTTTTTTTACATATATATACACACACAAAAGGTACAGTATAGTCTTCAAATATATATACATATATGCATATATACACAAGTACATATACATATATATACATATGTATATATATTTGATGACTATATCGTACTTTTTTTAAGGTTAAAATACTAAATGTATAGTAAAAAAAATAATCTTCTCAAGATTTTCACAGAACTGTGTTTAGCTTAATCAATTGTGGGTTGAAAGCAAGAACTTTTAAAAACTGCCTTACTACTACTTTGGGGTTTGGGTTTTTTTCCTATCGAATTACCAATTTGTATGGAAGACTTTTGTAACAAAACAAGCTATAATTAAAATATGTTCTTTACCTTTTCCACTAATTAACTATATTGCTTCATGTGCCAGTCATTTCCCATAATAGCTAGCCTTTAGAAAAAGATCCTGTTTGATGTTCGGTGCGCCTAGTCTTTGTAGAGAAAATGATAGATGCTTCTACTTTGTAAAATGAAATATTCCTTTCTTGGAAAAGACTGAAAGAGAATAATCACATTCTATAAAGCTGTACACTAGCTGTATAATATTGCATCTGCATATGTTTGGGAAAGAATCGTAGAAAAACAAGGCTACTCTGCCAGAAAGGAGAAGTGGTTTGGAAAAGTTGTTAAAAACTGACAATGTTTGTCTGACAAAGGACAACTGCATTACTTGAGCACACCTGAAGGGGATACACAGAGGAAGTGAAAAAATAAAGTTTCTTCTACTTACAGGAATAAGGATGACGATTTCAAAGTATTTAAAATACAATCATATCACAGCCTTTGCTACTAAAAGGTACAATTCTCATCATAGAAAATAAGAACATTATTTGTCTAATTTTTAATCTTTAGTAGCCTCAGCATTCCTAACTTCATTAAAATTTGAAATTAAATGTAACACATATGTTGCAACTAAGAGCGCCTTCCACTAACAATTATTAAATTGATACAATCAGAAGCAATAAGAATACATCAATAAGTCATTTTTCCGCAATCTGATCCCTATTATCAGTATACGTGTATAGAAATGAAACACTGTTAATGGTTGTGCATTTAACATTAATTTATCAAATGCAGCAGAAAACACTAACAAGACTGAAAACTACCATGATAAATACTGGAGAGAAAGAGAGGTATATCTGATGACAAATACCTTTGACAAATCCCTGAAGTTGCTAGGAAGTGTAAGGTCCAACTCCTCTGATTCATAGTTGGTGATAACCCAAGGGAAGACAGGGTACTGATTTAAATCATTGTAAGTTCGACCTGACAAACAACAAAAAAAACCCAAGCCCATGAGTTAAAAGAGTTATATTTAACTAAAATACCAACCTGTAAAGATACAACAATGTAACTTCACAAGCTCCTCAAAAGAACTGCAATTTATTTCAGATCTTCCATCGTTTCAATGTTCTACTTTGCTTTCTAGAAAAGGAAAATGAAAAAGTTCACAAATTGCTAATATTTAATTTAAAACATTACAGCCCATTTCACTTTAATTCTAAGTTCTTTTGCATATAGTAAGAGTGACAGTTAAATCCATTCATTTTCTATGCATTTCTCCTTTCCTTGTTTATGTCATCTTGTCTTTTTCTTGTCTGTTTCTTTAAGGTGAAACACTTCAAAAAATGGAGAAGCAATGACTTTTGTTGATACTAAAAATTAAAGCAATATTTTTACAAATTGTATTAAATTCAATATGTGAAAGCAGAATGAAGTAGCTCAGGATTTTAAATTGGGAAATTATCCAAGAAATGACCATTTAATCTAGAGAATTCACTTTGAGGGGAATTCTCCCTTGACCATTGACCATCTATGGACATGCCAACATTTACCAGAATAGAAAATCTGTTCTGGTTTCAGGTTCACACGTCACCTTCATGCACCCATAGGATGGAAATAATATCCTGTCTCTTTTTATGATACTGTTGCAGAAGCTCATTCATTCACATCACCTCCAATCAGTATGTTCTCAGATTTTGTCTAGCCTGGTCTTAAAAGTCTCACAGGACAGGTTTTTACTTCTTCCACAAGAAGATTATTTCACAACCCAATCCATCAGGTTGTCAGAAAACATCTTCTAAAACTCCGCCTAAGCTTCTCTTTTTCCAGTTTTCTTACACCATTCAGTATTTTTCCATCCTGGTTTGCCGAATTTTTAAATGGTATAGTCAGATCCTTTCTTTCCCCAATCAGTCGGTTATGTTGCACATTATCTCTTATTCAGGATTAAGGCTACTTACATGGCACTGTGATATCTATGTTTATTCGTTTCAAATTGACAGCCGTCACAACAATCTTTTAACTCCCCATCACGGGAAACTAAGCTTTCCCTTTTTCCATAACGTTATCTTTTTGTTCCTTTTAACCTCAAATACCAAGTAGGTAAGAACTCACTTCATTATTTCAAGAATATAGTAAAGCTGAAAAGAATTATGCACTAGAGCCACAGAAAACAGTATCATGGTCTTGCCTCATTCCACTTTGGCAGTAAGGAGGCAAGCAGATCTACGCCTTCTTTCATAAAATCTGCCAGCAACCCAGCATCTCTGACTTAATGACTGATTACAGAACTAGCAAAACTGACCATTTGTATAAAATTTGTATAAAATGTAATTAGTGTGAGCAGAGGCATTTGTTCTATCAATCATGTTAGCAAGAGCCAAGTCTGAAAGAGAATTAACGGACCTTTCAACACTGCCAATACCATATAAAAGAGCTGAAAATCAAGAAATTTTGTAAGTTGCTCTGAGAACAAAATATGTTGCAAAATAAAAGAGAGGTCATGAGACCTAACAATTAGCCTCCATTTACTAAACTGAAGTCAAGTTGGTTAGAAGCTAATGGGGTAAGATGGGTTAAATGAAATATAGCTTAGCACTTACAGACCGAGGGATTAGGACAACCATATGGGGGAATGAATTAGGATTTGGGAATGGATGAATGGTGTCCTGGCACAGCAGCGCTGGTGATCCAGGCACCACTACACTCTTTTCCGCGACCAACCATACATCTCGTAACAGTAGTATTTATTGACTCCAGGAATATCCTGCTCCCCAGCTGAGACTTGCCAGAGGCTTCCAGCCCTCCAGCGACCTTGTTGCATCAGTGGTATTTAGGGTGGATAGTACTTATGAATATTAAAACTTAGAATACTAAGGGATAAAGAAGTTACTATTTCTGAGACTTTCCTAAATAGTAGACAGTCCATGTAGAACCTGTCCTCCCACAAAGGAGTCAAGATATTCTGACTTTAGAGATATATTTTAAGTGCAGTTCAGTACAGCATTATGAATTGCATGCCCCTCTATTCTTACACACTTATTCTTACACAAACATAAAAATAATTATGAATAAAGTACATTTAGGAGGATTTTGTGAAGTTGTTCTTCAGGAGAAAATTTTACACAGAAAAAGTTATTTATTAAAAGAGTAAAATCTAGTAGTGCCCCATGTCTGTTGAGACTGTGCCACCATTAACTTCTTTTCTGAGTCATTATCATAATTTGTGTTACCTGCTATAGTGTTTAGAAACATCAGGTATTCAAAGTTGGAAATTTCTCGGTGTTGCCATCGCTGGGTCATATTGGAAGCTTTGAAAATCTGTCGTGGACTAGCCAATGAAATGCGTCTGAAAAACAAAAATAAACATGGGAAAAAAATAATGGGAAAACCTAGTGGGTCTTCCTTTTTACCTATTTGAATTGTAGTGGCAGTTGTACATATTCTTTTTACTCATTCTGTGCTAGATTTCTCTGGAGATCAAATTGCTATTTTGGATGCGTGAAGTTCATTTTTAAGGTTTTATAATCTAATAAGAACAAAAGACTTAAAACATCTGACAGCTGGATATGCCAAAATTTGAAAGCTTTCAAACAGAAACCTTTACAGCTGTGCAAATTCAGCTGCTCCATGAAGGCTTGATGTATTACAGAAATATGTTACTAGTGATTTAGAGAGATGGCAGATCATTAAATAAGAAAATTACATGACTTTTAAAATTTCACATGAGAATAAAGTCATCTTTTAGAAGAGGTTTTTAAATCCCTCAAGAAAAAGGAAAACAATGGTAAGACGATAGAACTTCATAATGAAGTCCATCCTCTTGAGATTTAAATTCTGGGCAGTGTTGGGGAGTTAGTCATAAATAACTCAGTTAAACTTTTAGAATTTGATGCCAGATTTCCTAATGTTTGTGAAAGAAGACTATAGAGTCATTCCTTGAAGTGATAAATCAAGCAAAGAAGAGCTTATCATAAAATTCCCAAGACTGTTTTGTTCATAATAAAAACATCTGTAAATACCAGAACCACATCATTTAGGGAAGGGGGGGGGGGGGGGGGGGGGGGGGAATCTAGATATAGTTTTAGTTAACAAATCTCTACAGGTATTGGTAAACAATTAAAGAAAACAATTAGAAATCCTTAAGTTCTTACAGAGTGGCTATAATTGCAATTCAAGAGAATTTTTTCTGGACTTGATTAAAAAACAAGTAAACTACAAAAGACAACAGAAAACATCTCCAAGTATCTTAATGCCATTTCTGTGCATAAAAAACTTTTTAAAAAAAAAAGTTTAAGTAAGAACAATCAAGATACTCCTAACGGGCTGCTGCTGCTTCTAAAAATTTCAAAATTAATCTACTTAGAAATAGTTTAATATTCATTAAAATACAAGAGGTAACCAATCCAACTAGAGATGGGGTATACCTCAAAAATTTCTATTTCCAGGAGCCTTATTAAACTGTGCTGCTGTGTTTCAACAAAGAGCATATCTGGTAATCAAGTCTTAATCTTCTGTGAAAAGGATGTAGCAAATTGAATGATATTCTTCAGTTTTAGGATCCAAACACACAGCCTGACATTGTAATACTAATTTCTCACTTACCCTATGTAAAATTTGAACAATGTCCTCCAGAGCTAAAAGACAGGCACACCACACCAATCCTTCACATGCTGTTCAGCTTATATTGTTCTACACATCACTACAATATCCTCCTGATGAGGCACAATCATTTTTATCTCGGTTTAAATACTACAGAGGATTCAAGGATGTTACAGTCAAGCTAATATAATTGAACACTGCCATAAAAGCTAATCAGTCCTACAACCAGTCTTAAATCAGTCTTAAATTTCAGTGAGTTGGCAAGCATAAAGAAACCTATTTTCCTTAAGTAGGGTAAGTGATGGAGTCTCACTGCCAAAAAGAAGCTATCTTTCCTATAATAGACAGAAATTAAAAAAAAAATCTCAAATCCAAAAGTTTCTATCACACAAACACATTGCAAATAACATTCAGAAATGATAAGCTGAGGATGTGCATGTTTTGCAAACCAGTAGGTGTAAACGCTTCAAACCATGTAGGCTGGTTTGATGAAAAAAGAACTTTTCGAACTGACAGATAAAATTAATTCAAATTGTAAAATACCTGGTCTGAGGTAGTCCAAAGATAGTACCAATACCGACCCGAGGTAGACAGTTAACCACTTTCTTTACTGTTGCTTGATCGGGAAAGTTGAACATGACGCCCACTGTGAACAAAACAGTTGAAATATGGCATGATTCTACACCTTTTATTTTAGGCTTTCTGGCCCAATAACATTTAACCCTAAGCTTAGGTGTTGAACAGGTAAAAGATTAGACATGTTTCCTTCAGGCTACTATAAATATATTTCTGTATATTTTCCAGAACCACTTTTATTTATCACTAACAGGAATTTAAACAGAAGTTGTCACTTTTACAAAGCTTACAAGGTCTACATTTGTTTTCCTTTCTGAATAGAAGTTAAACTTATATACACAGATTGACTATCTAGAACTGATTATAAAAAAAATGTTAATATATATTAACTGTATCACACATTTACTAGTTTACTTTCTAGATATTTTCAAGATGTATTCTTCAAAATACTATCTTCATATTTTGTTTGAAACATTCAATGACACTTATGAAATAGCAACCTAGAAACCTAAATAACAATCTAATTATGGTATCATCAGTGGACATTTATGACTTCACAGAGTACAATTACAGGCTTCAAAATGCAAAAGTGTTTATGCACATGATTAATATTTTGTTGGAGAATATGTACTTCAGATAAGCGCAACAATGCTCTGTGAGATATTTGTCTGAGTACTTACCAGCCACGTTCAAGATTTGAGACCATTTTAAGCTCAGATGAAAACTTTTTGACTAACATACTAACTGCATAAAAGATGTTGTCCTATGAAACATTTACTGATTTCCAGACAGCAACATTTCGTATCATTACCAAAACAATGTTTTACATTTAAAAAGTGTCATCTTAAGACCTACTTTGTTTGGTGTCTTTGTATACAGTTTTCAAAATTTGTTTATCAAAATTTCTCTATCAGTATAAACGCAGTAATAGTACTTAAAGAATCTTAGTTTAAACCGCAAAGACATCATATAACCTGGTTTAAAATAAAATTTAGGGGGAGAAAATAGCAGAAGAAAGTCCTCCAAGTCTCAACTCACTATATTTTGCGTGACTTGTCACAGTACATATGTGTGTCTGAAAAAGGAACTGAAGTAAGTGGAGGATGAAAAAATGGTTCATAAACAAGGTTCACACATATATTTCTTAGAGTTGTACTAGGGTCTAACTGAAAAAAATTATTACTAGAAATAAAGCATGAAGGTATACCAGCCACTGGTCTAATCCAATAGTGAAGTTCTTTCATTATGTTGTTCTTGGTATGTATAACTAACAACTATTAACCCTCCAAAGGGACAAAAAAACCCCTCTTCATGCAAACCAGATCAGAGGTAGGTATGCCTTAAGCAAGGGTTTCCAGAGGATGCCAAATAAATATGTGGATATAAATGAAAGTGAGGCATTGCTAATTCCCAGTTATCATGTTTGATCATAATCCCTCACTGAAAAAAAAAAAGAGAAACTAAATGACAAAAATATACTAACTTAAATATCGAGACACTTAATCCAAGCCCTTCTCCTATCTACACAAATCCATACCAAAAAAGACATGACTAAACAGCCAAACAGAAAGCACATGTCCCCAGATCAACACTTGCCATTCCTCTAAACTCAAAGTACCTCTGTTTGCCATGAATATCTCCAGTGCTGTATTTTGCAAAAGATAACGTCGGGAAAAGATAGATCGAATCTCTGAAAAGAGCCATTTTCCATGGAGTCCTTCTGTATATGCCAGAATCTAGTAGAAAGAGAGAGAGAATGTTTTAAATATGTTGTTAGTGTAGGTAATATGTTGTAAAAGAGAAACTGTTTGATCCACAAATATGGGTTCTACCAATTACATGCAAAACCTGCAGCAAAATTAAAATATGCTCTGACTTCAAATCATGCCATGAACCTACAGTGGATTTTTTGAAGTCCTAAACTCAACTACTCACGTCAAGGATTTTAAAAATTTGCTTGTATTTTTTCCCACAGGGAAAACTGCCCATTTTCCAAAACCAAGGGAATTTCAGAAAGATTATGAAATGTTGGCATTTCAGCAAACATAAAAACATATTCTGAAATGTATTACTAGTGCCATTAGATGTATCTGCACTCCCTTTAGCGTTGTAATAACAGGCCTGTAACAAATAAGCAAGAAAAAATGTCTTCAAAGAAAAAATGTTCCCTACATTTATCGTTAAGGCAACATTCATTAATTCTGGAAGTATAAAGGTTGGCTGTATAAGAGGTTAAGTATCATTTTGTCAGCTAAGGTTAAACACAAACCTGCAAATGAACTCAGCATAATCTCTCTATGGAGTAAGCGGTTGTCAAAGTAACTTGTTACAATTCCTGTCATCCCATCTGACAGACACAGATGCTTAGTCTGCCTTCACAATTCAAACTAATCCCATTTTCAGTCCGCAGCCACTTTGTTTCTTTGTTGCCTCACTTTTTCCTTTTCATTTCAAAGCTTAATTATGTAAGTGTTAAGGGACAGTGAGACTGGACACTTCTCTGCCTCAGATTAACAAACCGTAAGTGAAGGAAAATCTCTGAGATTTGTCGATTTTAGCAAACACAAAAGCATTTAGCAGAAATCCATCACAGAAAAGGAGATTCAGATATAATCCTCATTAACATCACTCTTACTACAATTTCACTTAAGCAATATATTGCGTATAAAAAAGAAAAAAAGAAAAAGTGAAATTCAAGCCTTTAACATAACACAGGCTGTTAATGAACCCAATCATTTGTTTATAGATTTTTAACAAAGGAGGATTTTGCCTCACATGTAGAGTATGTTCACAAACAACCTGCATTTTTGTAGCACAGAGAGCAGAAGCACCATTATAAAAGCACTACACAATACAGTATAAAATACTGTACTACCTTTGTGAATTAAAAGCAAACAAGACTGGCAAACCGAAAGCAGATAGCACAGAAGATCAGAATGTACAAAGCAAACCTCTTTCACGCCACCTTTCTTTTTAGTTAATCCTTCATCTTCCCCCTCAAAACAAGTGCCACAGACAATTCCCCCAACACCCACACAGAGACAGAGAAGGAAAAAATGAATAATTATTCCAAAACAAAATTCTAGAAATGCGATGAAAGGACCAGAGATTGTCAATGTTTGCTGATCATTTCTGGAACTGGGGAACTAACAGACTTGGGCCGCGCTGACACTTTCCATACCACATCCATAACCCATCCACACTAATTGGCAGATTTGTATAATTCTACGGTGCTATTCAGAACCACCGCGGTTGGCTTTTGTCACATGCATATAAATATCCTTTAAAGAGCACAACATCAAAAGAGGTAACAAAGGAGACAAAGCTGCAGCGCTTCTGTACAGAAATCTTTTAGTACTTCTGCTGGTATTCATCCATCTTACGATCTTTAAATTGGAGCTTATAATTTCAATGATTATTTTTTGAGACAGACAGGAATGTGATGACTCCGCTTTTCTGTAGTAACAATTAAAACACAGCAGACTGATTGTCACTCTCAGTCTGTGCACTGCAAATTCAAACACTTATTACATGGATACTGAGTGAAACCAGCAAGTTCATTATTAAGTATTACTTTTACTCTGTGAAGCGAGCATTTTTTTTGTGACGGTGGAAACCCTGCACATGGCCAAAAAGCTTGCTGCACGCAACTTCTTCAAAATTGGAAGGGAAAGCACCGACTTGAAAATAGCAAGAGGTAGTTTACATTGCGCACCTTCTACAGCTGTGATAAAGTTACTGAACTCAGCATAACGGGATTTACAGCAGAAACTTGAGCCGCACTGCAGAAACACTAGCGGTCACCACTACAACGATTCTTTAAACCGCTCATTAACACAAGTTATCAGGAGCGAGAAGCAGCTGAGGCCTAGCTGAGCAAGGCCTTCATTTCGAGTTGGAATAGTGTCTGCCTGGTCTGCAGCTTCACTTCAAAGTCTCTGGAGTTCAATTAAAACTGGATTAGGTGGAAGCAGACCTTCTTTGGGACACTGTTCTCTGAAACTCCGCGCGCACTGACAGCACCCCAGACAGAGGTCTAGCTCTCCTCTGAACCAGTTGCTATGGAAACTGCATCATTACCACTGCTCCCTGCTCATCACACCACGTATAGTGGATGAAAGGTCCAGAACACAAACACGTTTCTTTCATGCGTGTTACTAAGTATTCCTTATGAAAATCAAATTCAACCTTTTATTCCCTGCCAAATGTCTGATTTTATTAATAGAACCTCCTAGTTGCAGAAACTGACTACTACTACAGATTAAATTCAGCATTTTCATTCCAGCAAAGGTGGGGGGTTTTTTAAATCAGTGTTACCACTTCTGATAATCTCAGCTTCAGAATTAGAACTTTCGAAAACTGTTTTTGCATTTGCCTGTTGTCACCCATAAGCCACACAACACAGAATTCTACTTCAGAATTTAAGAACAACCATCTTCTTCATCCTATTGTACAATATGTTGAGTTTAAAAACAACTCGCATTTATTTCTGTGTTTTGTCACCATCAGTTTTGGAACAACTTGTGGAGCAAAGACTAATGAGGGTGTGCAATCTAATTTAATCTGCACAAGTAGTACCACCTTCCCCACATGAAAAGGTATTTATAGAATTTCACTGATTCAACACATCAGATTGAAGTTTAATCTACTGCACATTTCATTTATTTCAAAAGATACTGCACCTTATAGGAGGAAAGACAATTTATACAGTTTATCATTTCATTTAAAAATACTTAAAATAAACAAATGAGCCAATTGTAAAGTTCTACGGTTCCAAAAATCTTGTTACACAAACTGTCCCGTGATTAGACTTTGGCAACACCAGATGAACAGATGGCACAACAACACTATTAAAAACAGAAAATTATTTTCACCTTTGCATGAAGTTCCCTCTTTACTTCAAGTAATAGAAATGAAGGCCTAAACCTGTAATCAGTCCTCACACCCATGCTGCAGGTCCTGACTCTACACGGCTGGAACAAACTCCCCAAGAAACTAGTAAGTAAAGAGTAGCCAGCTTCAATTCCCACTTCGAGGAGATTCTGAAATCAGAGTTGCATGAAAACTCGCATAGCATAGCACTGATCACGAACTAAGATCATATAAAGAAGTCGCTCCTCACAATTCATAGTTGTATATCAACTAATTTCCCAACATTAAAACGCTCACTCAGAAGCTATTCTGTCATTTTACAGCTTTGAAAACGAATGCTCCCATCCTACCTTTTCTTCAAAACCCTCCTTGAATGTTGATCATAAAAAATCTCTCTCATAAAAGATTACATGCAATAGTTAAAACACACCATCACTACAGCTGTCTCCTGAACTAGAAAAGTGATATTTTACTGAAGACTAAACAAACATTTTGCTTTACCTTTTAAGCAAACCAATCAGCTATCATATATTTTATTTTATTTTAGAGAAAAGTACTATTGATCTTGAAAATGTGAATTGGCTAGAAGTAATTAAGTCTGCAAATGGGTTATAGAACTGAAACAGTAATTGAATAATTATATTACTTTAATGTGCCAGCCAATTTAACTGCCACGAGTAAAATAAAAACTAAATAGCTTATTTAAAAAGCTGATGCACATTTGTGTATTTCTGAAAAAAGTTACAATGTACACTCATCCAGACAAAAAAAAAGCCCACAAACAAACAAAAAACCCCCCAACATTTAATTTGCATTTAAATTTGATTGCAATTGAGAGATAAAATCCATAAATACATTCTTCTAGCAGCATTCTCAGTCTTTTGAGGTCATTTTTGTTCAGGAAGGCAAAAGTACAGCACTTTGAGGTTACAAAACCTGACTCAGTTCACTCGGAACCTGGATCTCCACCACAATCTCAGCCCTGCAACTGAGGATCCTCAGATCCTGCTGTCCAGGTACTATTTAGCTCCTGGCTGCAGGATTCACAGTGAAAGAGTCTTTCTCTACCTCTTTGTTTAAATACATCCAAGTACAATCAAACTAATAAGGAATGAGATCAGTTTATTAATAATTTTAAATATCCAAATGCTCTTAAATAAATCACAGTGCTTATTAGTTTATTTTCGATTTCTCAAGAGAACAATGAATAAGATATTCATTTAAAATCTCAGACATTTATACAATCAGCCGCTGAAACCCACAGGCAAACAGTAGTAGTTTCCCATCCAGTCCCTCCTGTGAGCACGCACAGTCTGCTTATACAATCCTGTTCAGCATTTTCATGGGTGACAAACTCAATTAAACATATTCATTACTTTAATGTTCCACTAGACAGTTTTACCCAGCATAAAAAATTTAAATAAATAAATAAATACTCTGTGACCTTTGTATCGATCAGAGCAAAATGGCTTATGCCTGGGTGTGGGTGGTGAAGGGATTGGGGAGGGGGGTGGTAAAGGACTCCTATGTTTTCTCTTCCAATTACTGGAGGAGATGATAAAACCACAGCAAATGATGTATCAGCTCATTTTATCTTATCGCTTTGGGGCTAGGTGACAATGAAGTTCATATTTCACTGGTTCCCATTGAAGATTGTGAAAATTACTTGCCCTTATGACCTGAAATTTCACTGGAAGACAGAAATTTCTCTTCTGCAAAGTAATGCAATTTTTCAGATGTCAACCTTTAGCCCAGCTTTAAAAATTAATTTCATTTATATTAACCAATGATATTGATATTTTCACAGAATGCTCTTTGATACATGAACCACCGACTAGCAAATTGATGTGCTCTAGAAGGATAAAATTATTTTATCTGAAGCTGCTGGGGACAGACAGATTTACCACAAACGGAAATTCCTATTTCACAGTATACTACTAATACTAGCCTCATATACCTTAAGGCCTCAGGACCTGTAAATAGTTTAATCTTTAGTTAGGACTTAGTTTTGTTTCTAGATCTATTCAGTTTTGAAATAATTTCTATGTACGCGATATACAAATAAAAACACCATTTGTTTGGAAATGAATAAAGTCTGTCACAGACCACAGATCAGTATACATGTGATGACATGAAAAATACGTCCCAGATGATTAAAACAGAGGAATGCACAACTATATTTTCTCTCTTTATCCTGACACTAAAGCTATATTTCAAAGTGAAAAACGCATGCAAGGCAGATTTTCTGAAAGTGGTCTTCTACTAACTACAGATAACCTTCTCCCTGATTATCAAGATCTACCTTGGAAAAAAATTTATCAGGGGAACCTGTATTCAGAACTTTTCTGATTTGACTATGAGGTTCTAAACACCTCACATGGACTAATAAATCTGCCAACAATGTCAGCAAAGTTAGTGCTAACTATCTTATTCTTTTCTACTGCATCCAGGATTTCACAAACAATTTTTTTTTTCCTTTTGATTACCCTTGCTGACTCCTAGACAGCAGGAGTTCATTACCACTGGCAAACAACATTTAATCAACACAAAGAACAAGAAGATCTGATTGCTAAAGAGAGGTATGTAAGTTAAAGTATGTAGTCTAGAAAGCAGAAGTTCAAAAAGAAGAAAATGAAGACACGTTTGGGTGCCTGTCCAAGCCCTGCAAGGTTAAGGATGCAAAGTTATGTCTTTCTTCGGAAAATAAGACAGCGGGCTTATTTATGATAAAAAGGAGCCAGAATTGCAAGAATTCACAGATTCTCGTAGGAGTTGACTGATGTCTTGATTTAGTGAGCCTGTTACATTCTGATTTAAGAGTTGGTAGGATCTGCTCATCAACAGGTAGATACAAAAGGCTCATCCAGCTGTTTACATCATCTGGGACAGTTTGCCATCAGGAATTAACCGTAACAATTTACAAATGATTCAGCTCGCACCTTCTGAAACAGTGGTTATTTCAGCTTCTGTGTCTATCCTCAGGTTCTACCACTAACTCGAGAACAGGCTAGGTAAATAGTGGTCAACGAGTTGTTCATTGACATGCACAAAACAAATTGGTAGTCTCAGTGTGTTTCCAATAAACATGCATGCAAATCATAATTATCAATTCCTGAGATGCAAAATGCTACAAAGTAAGAATTAGCAATAATTCATTACTGAGACTACTAAGGGTGGCCTTCCTAAAGCCATCTCCCATAATATATCTCGGACACAGTAAAAAAGCAGCGTGGCTACCAACCCAGCCCGCAAACCATGCACTCTAGAAATGTCAATGCCACACCTGCAAGCAGCAAAAAGATACATAAGAAAACAGAAATTCATGACAGGGGTTTTTTTGGATGTGATATTTTAGACAGGCAGCTCTCTAGCCAATCATCCTCTTTTCATTTGCCTGAGTAGTTTTTGTTTGATTCACAATGCACTTGCAATGTGATTTTGCAAAACAGTGTTGCAAAAAAACCCCACCGCACACACCACCACTTTTAGATCATATGAAAAAAGATCATCAAGAAAAAAGTACATGTGTTAACCTGGAAGTTCATTACTCCAACTTTTATTTATTTATGGCAGTGTTTATAATCCATACACTTAAAGGAGGAGAATGGCAACAGTTCTTACTCTGTCAGGGTTATCTGTTTATGCTATTTGCTATAGCATTGATATTAATACCTACACAGACTTCATGTACCTAGTAAGTAAAAAGATACAGACAACAAATCATAACTAAGATATCTTTTAATCATACAGAAATAACTCGGAATAGTCATAAGCATAAATTGTATAAAGGAACCTCTGAGACGTGCATTGTGCCTTCCACATTAAAGCGTGCACCACTCTTTGTTTATGCCTCATGTATTTACCAAAGCAGCACACACGAGTGGGTCTGTATGGATCTAGATTTGCTTATAATCTTTGCTTAAATTACCTAAGATTGAAGATACTCTTATGAAAGTGCATTGGTACACACGCATGTAGAGTCACACTTGTGTGTGTGCATATATATGTGTGCACATATTAAAAAAATGAGAGACGTCATAACATATCGTTATGCACAGTGGGTAAACAGAGTATTTTCTCATTTTTTCCTTCATTAGACCATAAGTTTTAAAATTTGCAGAGTGCTTTTAATCCATTCTAATTAATAAGTACAGTTCCGGCTAGTCTTGATGTCCATACAGATTGACAGATTCCATAACCCCTTTGTGAACTGCATTAAATTTTACAACTTCATGATTTCATGTGTCAATGAATTCCGTCATTTAAACATACACAGTGTAAATACTAAAAAAGCTAGTTTTATTGATTTCATTTTGTATACATTGAAAAAATGACAGTACCTGCAAAAGCTCAAGAAGAGCGCTTAAGCATCAGTGAGCAAAATTCAATGACACGATTTCTCACTGTGTAGAAGCTGTCAAAGAAGCTGATCACAAAGTCGTGGAATTTGGATCAAAAATGCTGAAATAAAGTAGTATTAATATTAAGCCTCTGCAGTAATGAACGGTGCAGTGGTGCGTTCTAAGATTGGAAAATTAGGTGGGGAAACTCCATTTGCCATCATTTTACTTATGCAATTGAGGAGCAGGTGTCTAGACCTCTCCAAAAAAGTCCTCACAACTCTCTTATTTTGGTGCTAACAACATAACTTTTTATCAGCACAAATTTTGCTACCTCATTACTTAGCTCACTTTCCAGTTTATTAATACAGAAAACTAAAAGACAAAAACTAGGAACCTTTAGATGCTCCAAATTTTGGCTTTGTGAAAACTGATAATTTAATTTGTCTTCCTGCCTCCTTGTGAGTTAACAAAAAAGGAAATACAAATTCAGATTGTAATCATCTGAAAGTGATCATTATGGAAATGTTTTGTTATTGGAAATGAGGTTATAAAACAAAACTCTTTTAAAACTTAACCTCAAAGGTTTTTAGTATACTCCCTAGCACTAGGTATTACCATTAAGCAAAACACAGATGTACTTTTTTGAGATGATAAGTATGGCCATGATGCAAATTTTGCCAATGTACTTAAAACATAATCATATAGAAGGGCTTCCTAATAGACGTAAGACAACAGAGGATTCATTCAGCTGCAGTTTATGAGGAAGATACCCAGGTGTGTGTCTCTGAAATGAGCGAGTTAAAAACACTCTTGAAGAACACCAACAAGGACTGTTCTTAAACATTCTGTGTCTGAACTCTCCAGTGTAAGATACCTTTGAAGGGTCTCAAGATCAGGTTTCTTCCTGGAAAGATCTTACACAGTGAAGAGTGTCAATTCTTTTTGTTCCTTGTATAAGGCAACTGAAGCAAAATTCGAGAAAGTAAGTGGTAGGGATGTGGCTTCATCATCTGTGACTAATCACTCATGCTGAGATCAGTTTGAGTTTTCAGTCACTCTGTTTTTCAGGCAATGAAAACCGATTTGTGGGAATTGCTATCTTCTTATTCTCTCCTACACCATCAGACCCGAGTCCCTCTGGACAGGCTCCTCTCTTCATAATTCTGATTTTTTTTTTTTTTTTTTTTTTTTTGCTTGCACATCAGAAGCATATTCTTTCTAATATTTGACAAAGTTGTAACAGCTAAAATTACAGCACTTAGCAGAAGACTTTGTCCCTTTCCAATTTTGAACAGATTATGCTGTTGTGCTTTGCTCATCTTCTTTCTAGCGGCTCCAATCTATGCCATGATGTTGTAATACTACTGCAATAAAGAAACCTCTCTAAACTATGTAAGAGATTTCAAAACAAGCCCTAAAAGCTTTCTCTTGTTTAAAAGATGGAAGTATCTGAGAAAGTCGGAAAAGGAATCAACCAGAGATTGATTTTTTTTTTTTTTTTTTTTTTTTTTTTTGGTAATGACAAGAAGGTATTACCATGTTGTGGGTTTGGTTTGGGTTTTTTTTAAGTTTCAAGTTCTGATTGATCCCTCTTCTTTTAGGGGATTTTTCCTAGTGCAGAAAAGCCTTGGAAATAATCTTTATCAGACTATATTGGTTGATCTCTAAGAAGTACAGAGTCTGAAAACTAGGACAATTGCCAGACTAATGACTCACAGCAGTTCATATCCACAGCAGTATAACTAGATACGGTGAAAGGTAATATACAGGAGCACATATCTCAAGAGTAGAGCATAGAAAACAATGTAGAAGCTCTCTTTGTTTTGCTGTCTTTTAAAGGTATTTAGCTATTGAGGTTTCTTTAGAAAAATAAGGCTCATGTTTGCTGTAACTGTCTCTTCAGATTCCTACTCTGAACAGCAAATCAGAATACTCATGCTGGATTTCCCACTGCTGTGCCCTGCACCTGCCTATTTCACCACTTTCAGGACGTGACTTCTCCCATGGGCTGCTCCTCGACGCATCCAGCAAAGGTCTATCCAGCCAGAACACGTGCAAGCGGAAGCAGCAGCTACAACCAAGAAAGAAGGGAACTAATGCACCTGCAATACTGGCAGCTGTCCAGCGTCTGCCATTTTCATCAGATCTTGCAGAAGATGGGTGAGGAGAAGCAAGCAAATGGGCAATGAAAAAGTAAGTTTCAATGCCAAAAAGAAGAAATTTTTTTTTATTGATGACCTGTAAACTGACCTTCATATCCCTTCATCAGAAACAAAACAAAAACAAAAAACCACCCCCACACATCTGGCAGGAAGCTAGAGTACCAGTCATCATGAAGGACTGCATCTCATCAGCTCATTAATGGGAACCAAGCCCATACATAGAAGAACAGATGTGCCTCTTGAAGGCAAAGAGAAAAGTCAGACTCCAGAGCTGCCAATCCAGCAGTTTACATTAAAAGATTCCGCGCTATGTTTTATGAGAGAGATGGCACAGAAGGTGCAGCTTGCAAAGGGATGGGAATGTAAAAATGGCTTAATGCCACCTTTGTGCTGCACAGACTCTAGACTGCTGCAGGAACCAAATCCCCTTTGAGTAAACTGGAGCAGCTGCCGGGGCTGCTGTGTAATTACATACATTTGCCTTATTTGGGATGCCTGGTGGCTGCCCCATAGCCCAGGACTGTATAGTACTTAATGCTATAGAAATTTTCCCTCCTGCTCTCAGAAGTTGGGACAGAAGATAGCACACTGCTGTTAATAAACCCTCCGCTGCTCAAGCACTTCTCCACTCACTGCTAGCTCATTTACTACTGTAAACCAAAGCAGAATACAGGTATGGCAACAATGTAGAGAAATTGTTCTTAGTTGTCAAAGGACGTGTCCCCTACACGCACTTTTTTCAATCAAGACCCACATGAGTATGCTTTATAGTCCGTAACTGTATTCTTACATTTATCTTCTATTCCTGTAAAAGTAGGTTAATTTCTCAGGCAAAGGAACTGACTATAATCAATCAGTGATAAAGGTTTTGCTATGGCCTGTGACTGCAAGGGAGAATCTCTTCTTTTAACATCAGATGACCTTTAAAAGGTCCCTTCCAACCCAAACTATTCTATGATCACCCACAGAAATAATTTGACCAATTAAAACATATCACGTGTTTGTAAAGAACAAAAAGCAACGTGAAGAGGAGGTTTTATACAGTAGCTGCTGATTTTCATCTTAGTAGATGGTAAAAATAATGTAATTCAAATTCAGCATTAAAGCATTCCTACAAGTACAGACCCTTTTCCAAGGTTAAGCAAGCCATGGACATAGCTAATGTGAGGTCTACAACCACATCTAGGATTCTAGGGTAACAGAACAAGAACGTAACCCTAATTTCAGTTTAAAAAGGCAATAGAAAATAAAACTGCATTTCTAGTCCAAATGATTGATAAGAAAGGCTGGGAAATGTGATTCAAGTGTAACAGATACGCAGACAGCAGTCTGGGGATAGCTGAACAATTGATCCAACAACAGGATTTGCCTCGCCATTCCCCCTGGGGTATTAAAGCTAAAACTCGGTACTCTTGAGGGCCCAATAAAAATGGCCTATCAAAGAATTCCGCAGATGACAGGAGGAGAGAGGGTAGTAAGTCTACGTGAAAATAGCGGCTCTTGAGAAGAGTTGTAATCTGGGCTATGTTATGCATTTATTTTACAAATCCATGATGCTGCTTTGCACAACTGGAAGTTTTCCTAAGAGCCAGAAAAAGTCAAGTCTAATGTGGGAGTATTTACAAAGCACCAGATTCCAGCCAATATGTAACAGTGTTTCATAAATGCTGAAGTCAAAAGGGAAAAACGTATTTTAAACTGCTTTTTTAGACAAACCTAACCTCATAGCAATATCCTATCCATCCTGCCCAAAGTGCTGCCAAGAACTAACAGTTCCTTGAGAAAATACAACAATTTATCCTGCTCGTGCATATTTCATTTACAAAACTAGCTTAAGGCACCGCTTTCATAAGGCAACTCTTATCAAGTAAATTAACTGCATCTGAAGGAATGATGTGGGAGCTCTTCTTAAATCTTTTAAGTGGGAAAAAATCCTAACTGGGTAGCAGCTCCATTCCCAGTCAGCTCCACATTTTGAAAAAAGGTTTATGTTTTTTAAGAAGAGCAGGAAATTGAAGGCATAATAAAAACTGATTTTGCAGAGCCATTTTCAGTTCTTAAGTGATTTCGTTTGTATCTCAGTGTTCTTTTGTAAAAAAAAGGTGTTGTTCGAAATAGAAGACCTACCCTTAGGTTAGTGAGGGTTTTCTCTATGAGTAACTACAGCTGGAGTACTTGCAAGTAATTTTAACAATTTGGGATCTGGCATCAGTGAAAATCAAAAATACCTGTAATCAGTTCTCTCTGTAACATGTTAGCAACATAGATATTCAAGTATGTTACTAATTTTAAAATACGTGTCAGAGGAAAGGAGTACTGCATTTGAGATCTGAAATATAAAAATATCACACCCTACGAGGAGGAACGCGTTTACAGCTAGAAACTTTTGCAGACTTATCTCTACAAGATAATCAATTTTCTACTCAAGAAGCTGGAAGTTGAAGCCTTGTGGAGTTTAATGGCTGAGCACTTATTACAGGGCAAGGAAAGCATTCCTTACTTTTCCACGGGTACATGAAAACTAGCTGCTCAAATGACTAGGACGCAAAACTTGAGGCAGTGGCATGAAAAGTAACTCATCCAGACACATCTAAGAATGTTCCACCAGTGAAGAACTGATAAACTGATCAACAAAACATTGTTCCTGCTTGACAGAAGTTATATTTGTTTGTCCTCATTTAATAATTATACATTTTTTAAAATGTGGATTTTGAATTAAAAAATAGTCATATCAACTTTGATTTGTTATATTAATTGTTGAAGCTTCAAATATACAGTAGCATAAAGAACCTACAAAAAATAACTAAAATTGGCAAGTATCTGCTTCTCAGCATTCCACCCAAACAAAATGTCGGTGTTGATAAAATCCACTTTTTAAAACATGTATCCTTGCAAATCTTAAGTACTGTCATCTCATCTCCCTGTTGGAGTTTGATTGATTACGCCTTTTCCTTATGTTCATTAATCTCATCACCTTATCTTTTACACCACTTCATTTTAGCAGAAAGGCAATAATAAAACCCTCATCCATTATCCTTTTACGCATCTAGTCAAGCGGAAATGGTTAATAACATGCTACAAATTGAACTTCAATCACCTCATTTTCTCCTTTGTCGAATGCACATTGAAGTATATTCCAAAAGTGCAATTTGTTTTACAGGGGAATTTGTGTTATATTGCTACAGACAACTAAAATTAAGTGTTTCTCAGTTTGGTTATTAAATATATCCAACTGTCCTTTTATCTCCGATACTAAAACATTAACTCATTTTATTAGGGTGTAATAATACAAGAGCCTTATCTCCCAGAACACAGGGACATCTAGTTTGCCTAATAGTAAGTGTTATACAATGGGTCATTTATCTTTTTTTTTTTTAAATATGCTTGCGATAGTTTATGAATTGGTACATTATTGCAGATGGAATGGCTCTCCATTTAAGAAAAGTTAATTTGTTTACATGCAGGCTTATCTTCAAATGCAAGCCCCATTAGAGAAGCGGTCTATAACTGTCAGAGCACGTGAAGAGGGAAAATAGGTGGATGTAGAAAAATTTAGAGCCCAGTAATTTAACTCTGGTCACCAATTTCCTGTTTGAATATTAACTGTGTCTCGCATGCACTTTGCAAATATTCTATGATCCTAAAATGACTCTACAGAAACACTAATTGAAATAAGAGTCCCAGAACTTGGTTTTTGTGAACTCTCCTCATCATTCCAAACACAGGTGTATCTTAGTAAACTAAAATAAATTACATTTCTCAAAAAAAAAACCCCAAAAGCTCATCTAGTAAAAAACCAAAAGTTCCCAAATGAGACATGTTTGGAGTTGTTTCTTCCAAAAAATAAAAGGGTGGGTGAAATTCTAGCTCTATTTAATTCAGTGAGAGCAATCACTTTTACAGAAGGGGAGCAAGATTTTCTCTGCTGTTTTCACATCCCTCTGGAAAAATTTTCACTTGCACTTTGGTCATTATCTCAATGAAATAAGAACAGTTTGACTAGCTCCTCAATAAAACTGCATACAGGATAAACAAATATAACCACAAATACCATGCAGCTATTACAGTAAAAAGGTATTTTCCCATGCTTTGTCTTATCTCAATTCTACGGAAACTTATTGTTAACCTTCTAAGAAGCGTGAGAACATCAAAGTTCATACCTTTATTCAAAGAATATTGAATTAGGGAGACAGCAATTTTTATTACCATAAAAACTTGCAACAGTTAGAGTTACAGTATACACACTAATGATTTAAAAAATGAAGTAGTGACTATCTTTTACTTTAAAGCAAAGCAAAGCACAAACACAAAGCTCTAACTTATAAAAAGATGTAAAATCACTTGTACATTTCCCTCAATGGTCTATTTTTTTTCCAACTCTCTTGTCCATTAAAAGTCTGTCTTACTTCCCAAGCCATTCAAACATTTCCTCTCTCCCGCTCTATCATCTTCCATTCAACCTGCAGTTTCATAAGCATTTTTGCAGGTGGCTGCCCAGCTCATGTTGCACCTCATCTCATCCATCCCCAGTCACTTTCTGCTGCTACCCCAAACCCTCTGTTCCAACAGCACTGTTTGAGGTCATGCGGTAAGCTGGAGTTGGGTAAGTGATTCAGATAGCAAGTAACCTAGGGTGAGGAGAAGGAAAAAAGTGAAAGGGTGAAGGAGATGATGGGACTTCTCCAATTCTCTTCACTGTGCAACCGCTCAAAACACTTTCCCAAGAACACCTGGGGAAGGGAGGGGAACAAGGTGATACAATGGCACCTGAGGACTGCTTAAGACAGTACTATCACTGAAAGGAATGGTTCTAAAACTTTGGTTTAGTAAAATCTTGACTCCAGTCAGACCAGCCTCTATGTACGATTAGTTTGGTTTTCAGTCACGCACCTCTCCAGCTTCTTCCATTTCTCTAAGTGTTAAAAAGAAGCCACTCATTAATATCTGAAGCTCTACTATGTATAGAATCTCAGAATCATAGAATCATTTAGGTTGGAAAAGACCCTTAAGATCATCAAGACCAACCGTAAACCTAACACTGCCTAACACATCTACACGTCTTTTAAATACCTCCAGGGATGGTGACTCAACGACTTCCCTGGGCAGCCTGTTCCAGTGCTTGATAACCCTTTTAGTATCTTCTCTAGAAACTGTCTTAAAGCATTCCTTTAATACCATGCCTCTAAAAGCTTCAATAGCTTGCTGACATAGATAACTGCTGGTTTCATGCTGAAAATTTCTTCTTTGGTCTTTGAAAATGTCTTGTTGCTTGTTTTCTTGTACTTCAGCCAATATGTAGCTATCTGTTGCTTCTGGTTCTACATTTAGGGAGGAAGATCTCTGGCCTGTGTTTGTAGAGTATGGTTGTCCAATACTGCCACAGTCCATGACTAGGCTTGTATTGCATCCTAGTAATACAAAAAGCATTCTGCTTCTTCAAAGCATAGGACATCTTCACACTTCTTTGTCTGTGTTCATGACAACTACTTTGGTTTATGTACATGACACATTCAGCTCTGGAATAAGCAAATTCAATTCTTACTGAAATAAATAATATGATCACTCAAGAATTCAGGATTCTTCATCTTCATAAAGTTTGAAGTACTCAACTACTTTATGAGTCATCCCAAGCCACATTTAATCTCAACTCAAAAATACATAAATGAGTTAATAATGCTTGCCATCCACTCATTGCAGAATCACAGAATTAGACCAAAATATTATTTGCTAAAGCCTGCATGCTTAAACTTTCTTTTCAAGTTTCCTATGTGAAGACCAAAATTGTAGTTGGCATCCAAAACTCAAATTTCAGCATGACTTGCACACAGTCAGCACTTCCAGGTAGCACCTTAAAATACTAGAAGCATACCAACATAACTAATTTTAAAAATACAAATGTCTAGACTATGTGCATACATAGAATTTGATCTAAATCATCAACTGATTTCTTTTTTCATTTTGATCGCTCTTCTGAAAGCTATCTTTCAGAAAACTGCTATAAGTATCTTCTCTTAATAATGTGTCCCTCTTCTGAATGTATAACAGAAGAGGTTTTCTTCTTGTTTCCCTTTCATTACTTAATTTACATTAAAACAGATGTTCAAGAGAACCTTTTAGGTTCTTTATAAGCAAGACTACTACCCAAGTGAAATAAATAGGGAATTAGAGCAAGCTATAAACCTAAGAAGTTCTAAATTGCTATCTGCAGTTTACAGATAGAGGTGCAAGTTTACACAACGTAAGTTCAACCCTTCAGCTGATGCCACGCTTGCAAAATGTAAATCACTGATGTTACACTACTTGAATGCAGCAACTTATTGCAGAAAGAAATGAACAATTGAATACTAAGCAAGTCAACATGAGTCTTGATTCCAGTCTCTAACCACCATTCCTGTACCACATAACATGTCATCATCCATAAGTAAATGAGTTAATCAATTTAATGAGGATTCAGACAAATCGGCTGCCTAATGAGCACTCAAACTGATGTGGCAAGGGTTATGCTCCAGTGCTGACAAAATCAGTTTGATGAAACTGTGACAAAAGCAGCAAAGCACTATTCCTTCAGCACATTTTCCTGCATCTTATTAACATGAAATTATAATCACTATTTGCAAACTCTATAGGGAAACCATTTATTGTGTCATTCATGTAAACATACGCTTTATCTACTCTTCTTTCCAGCAAACTTGTATTATTGTTGGAATTCAGTTTAGTAATTATTCAGTTCTTTTCAAAAATGGCAATCAGAGAGAGTTGTTTAATTTAGAATGAGCGTGCCAAGAGAATTTCCAGAGACATTATGTTGTATGATTTTGCATTTTATGATCATGTCATTTGGCAATAAATATAAAATAAACTAACTAAAATAAACCAAAATATTCTCCAGCTTTGCAAACAGTTCAAGAAATTAACACTGGAATCTCTTTCAAAGCAAATAGAAAAGACTCGACTCCAGTTTTAGATGAATAGTAATGCTCTTATGCTGATTTTCCAACTCCTTAATGCTAAGATGCAAAAATCACAGGCCAGGAAGGGAAGAAATGAACCTAACCAGTATCTTAACTACTTTATCAAAATCCTTTAATGAAGGCTCCTATAAGAATTTTCTAGCAGTAGCAACTAGTTATGCCTAGGTTCAAAATGCAGGGCCAAGGAGTGTCCAGAAGATTTGAATATAAGACTTGAAAATAATTGAAAGTGGAAATCTGTCAAGTAAAAAAAAAAAAAAAAAAAGCCATAATTAAAAAAAGTAAAACTTAACTCTTAGTTTCCAAGTATTATCTGTCTAGAAAATTTTCTGCAGGGAAGGAAAAGCACCTCTGCACAGAGTCGTTTCAATGCAAGAGATACAAAGGTATATTAGAAAAGTTTTCACATGTAATAGCCACAACTAAAAGTAGTTTCTAGATAGCATTGGCGTACCTGCTGCCATACAGATCATATAACCCTGCACTAGGGTTACAAGAATAAATTTCTGGATGTTTTCTGGCAACAGCTTCGTGTTTCACACACTAATGACTTTTCTTTCTACAGCGGAAAGTGTCATACCTGTAATAGCTGATTGCTATTCTATGAGCACTACGAGGAGGGGGAAAAAATGCTAGAAGTCACGACTTTTGCCCAGGAACATGGGATGGAGCAGCTTCAAACTTTCAGCCCAAAGTTAGAAGAAACAACTGACTTTTACATAAGGACACACAACTTCAGATATCAATGAAATTGCATTCTCTGGAGTAGGAATCTTTGGCTTTGGGATCTGTGTTTGAAAAGCAATCCAGAGACAATGTAAATGATGTTGCATCCAACATATATAGAAGGATGTCAAACTGCCAAAAGAGTAATTAGAAACACTCCCAAAACAAGAAATAAATATGTCCATTTTTAACAAAAACCACATAAATATTACATCAAAACAACAGCAGAAATCCGTGGCAGCTGACAATACTAACTGGTATATCCTCACACTATTTTACCGCCAGACACTTTCTTCCCAAAGGACAGTGTTCATGATAACA